>OY754971.1:30445186-31645186 GCA_963576475.1 Molanna angustata | reverse complement strand
TTTATTTAGAATATTTTCGAAGATTAACAGCTATATATTACTGACTTTTCCTCCTTGTCGTGTGTCTGGCAGTGATCTAGTGGTAATACATTTTAAATGGAGCAGTTCACACTTGTAATACACGTGTAATTGTGTATTGCCACTAGATGACACGACTTTTAATTGCGCCTGACATACGACAAGTGGGAACGGGCAGTTACAGTGTTACATCTGGGGGGCAAGTCTAGTCCAACCGGCGAAATTAAAACCCTCACGATTACCCATATCATGGATATAATTATTATAAGGTGTTCTATAATATCTTTAGATGTCATCGAACTCCATATGATAATTATATCCATGATATGGGTAAACACGTGGGTATTGATTTCGCCGGTTGGACCAGACTTGCCCCCAGATATAATAATTTAACAGCCAATTTGATTAAATTAAATTTCATAATTCAACTGTTTGGATTTTTATGTGTATTATCTATAAATTTTTAAATCAATACTGTTATTACATATGTTGAAAAGTTCTTACTATTGTATTTTACTTACCCAAAGTATTTTCTTTCTCGCGTTTTCTTTATTTCATTCTGCCTGATGTCTGATGGATTCCAGCTTTTGTAATTTTAATCAGTGTCCGTAGTTTTCGATTGTTAACTCTCGTAGTTCAAGAATCATGAGAAAAAACTACTCTTTTTCGTATTATCTTTTAACATTCCATTAATTTGTATTACTAGCGTATTGCATTTCTTGGTTTAAACATTGCCCCGATCCTGTCCACTGTGAACTACGATATTTCAATGTTGGGAGACAATGACTTCAACCCTCATCTGTTTCATAGAATTTCCACCACTATAGTGTTTCCACAGCCAGCCGTGTCGTATTCGTTGTCACAAGGGTCGCACTATAAATGGTGTCAATGGAATGTTTTAATATAAATGTATTTTGCTTTTCAGTGTATGTTCATCGGAAATTGAATGAGTTGGTATTGACTCTACAAGCTTTCGTGCATTAAGTGATATCAGTATGATCAAAATTATTATGCATGGAATTTCAACTTATAGTTTTATACGACCTTATCAAGTCGTGTATGTTTGTCTAACATTGTAAGTTGTATATGGCCCAGTTGGCCTTTGATTTGGTGGACAATTATTATTATTCTTCTGTTGGTTTGTTAAAAAATCGATTTTTTGCTGTAGCAACTCCATCTATTATAATTGTTTTATGTGTAGTTTGTGTAACACCGGTCAACATAAAACAAATTGAGATCTGAAATTGCGTGATGGGCAGTAAAAGTTAAATTTAGAAAGTAAGTAAGGTGAGTCTACACGTTTGTGAATAATTTTGTGAAGGTATATCATGTCTATAAATGTTCGTCTGTTTTCGAGATTACAAACATTATGGTGTTTAACGTTTACTTTGACGTTTTTTGAGTCGGTCCTTTCCGTCCTTATTCTAAAACCTTCTTCTCTGTCTACCCCATCTTACAATATCCTGAACTTCGCACAACCTTCAGATCTCTATGTTTCGTGCACTCGCAGGAAGTGTTTTCCCAGCGATGTTTCTGAGTAGTTACCTACCTTCGTTTCGCTGGTTCGAAGGAGGTTTTGTGGTATGGCAAGGTTCTGGATTCTATTCCGTTAGTTATTATAGAACGAATACATGTCTTGTAGATTTGAACCTTGCTGGCGATGTTCTAATGCTTATTATTCCAGATGAAATTTTCCAGACAACCGAATGTTGCCGAGGTTTTTTCTGTACGATATTTATTGTCTGTCATCAAATGCTGCATGTTTGCACCGAAAATTGCGTACCAGAAACCTCAAATACACAAGTCTAGACGTAAATTCATAGGATTTACAATAATCTGTGACTCTCAGCTATCCAATACGAGATGGCAATGAGTAACGATTAACACGACAATCAACTTAAAATGATGAAATCATGACTCTCCACTGTTTCATAGTAAGTACTGGAGAGTAAAAAACATACCATAAGGACAAAAATTAAGAAAAAGAAATCGAAAGAAATAAATTACAAAAAGTCATGAATTAGTACAGTATCTTTATGCGGAATGGATGATGGTTTAAGCGAATCAAAAAATACCCAGAATTTATTGTAATATTTTTAAAATAAACCTAGATTGGTATTTTTATGTATCTTTGCGTAAATAATTTTATTGGGCGTTTATCGTGTTTATCGAACATTTTGATATTAGATCTGCCGAAGCAATCTAAAGACGGATGCTTGGTCTTTTGATCGGAAATGGAAATTCGTTATTTGATTTACGAATAAAAAAAATGTTTCTCCCGCGCTTTTAACGCTACTCGCGTTAATGAGATTATCGTTATCATATTATTTTAAATGACAAACTTGCGCCTACGGTCTAAGTACCGCGGTAATAGAATCAGTCTGATCGATTTTCAAATAATCTTTTTACCATAGACAACGAACCGTTTTGTATTCTTTAAGGTGTTCTGAAACTGTAATAATCGTGAACGTAGGTACTAACTTATTTATTCAAAAACTCATTTTGTTTTTTTCGATTGCATAAACATAAACGTTGGGTGATGTTTTAAAAAAAAATGGATTGGATTTATCTCCCATTAGTTACACGTAACCAAATGTTTTATTCACACAATAGGCCCTATTCAGATTTGACTAAAAATTTTATACGGAATTTTAGTATATGAGAAATGTCAAAAAGTTGACTGCATTTATACGGGAATCATAAAGTCACACCGCGCGGATGAAATCCTTTTACACAAGTCGCACGTTGGTAATAGACGTTTTCGTACTCTGAAACGAATCAGAATTGGACATAGTGAAAACAATTTAAAAGCCTTTAAGATGTTTTGTCATAGTTATGGTGTCTTACTATTGTTAGATTCCCAGTAGGTTATTTTTACTCTCCACACTATGGAACAGGGGAGAGTGATGATTTCACAATTTTTAAGCCTATTTTTTTACATCATTTCTCAACAGGTATCATGTAGAAAGTGCACATTGTGAGTTTTGTCATGATGTGTCATCATACTGCATTAATAGTTTGTCTATCTTATATAAAAATATACTATCGTTAGAAAATTTATATTCCTGGTAGTAAAATTTAGAATGAATAAAATATTTCATACAACGTAAGCATTCTTTACCATATTGAGATTGTCAACTTATATCACTAGCTATGTGTAGCCATGATCCAATTTGTCTGGTTCCCGTTTCTAAGGGTTACGAAGGTCAGATGGCAGTCGCTTCAATGAAATAACCAGACTCGCCAATTCCAGGATCATGGTCAAAGCGTACCCCGATAGAAACGGGACAAAAGCGCTAAGGGGAAAAAAAATGAGATTGTCAACATTTCAAGAAGAAAAAATAAACGCTTACTATGGTGTGGAGAGTTTAGTGTTGGCCAAAACCCACTCGTTTTACAGAGATCTTGGTCATACTCCTGATGTTTCTCATTTAAGAAGATCTAAAGTCAATGATAGTCCATGAGTATGAATCTTCCATTCACATTCGTCGATTGTTCTTTTTGCACTATGGTGCCGAGATTGCTAATCTAGAGGGCTCCATGAGCTACTTTTCGTGCTACGCATTTTTTTTCTTGTCGCTTACATAGCGTTCTGTGAAGGGGCCGTTTACAGTCCCCATATGCTGAGCTGGTGGTGGGAGTAGCGTAGTGAAAACATACAGTTATAACAGCGAAACTTTAGTTACTTATTACAACAGTTTGCTTAAAATATCAGTAGCATAAGTAGCTCTTCATTTGAAGTACATTCAGCTAGGCTTTGGAATAGCCTAAGTCCTGATATTAAGTCGTCTATCTCACTAAACATCTTCAATAAAAGGCTAAAGCAAAAATATTTATCTGACAACGCCTGATTACATCTTCCTCTCCTCTTCCTTTCCTTATCCTTTAGTTTTCCTATCATTGCTATGTATTGTTCTTATTGTTTTCTTTTACTTTTCTTCTGCTGTATTTATTTATTTTGTAATGTGATTAACTGATTGCCATAGTACACATTGTTTTGTATACTTAACATTAACTCTGGTTGGTTGGAAGAAATTGCCATTAGGCAATAAGCCCGCCAGTGTACTAATTATATGGACAAAAAGATTAAAATAAATAAATAAATATATTTTCAGTTTCACCAAAACTAAGTCTTCTTCTATGAACTTAAATTCAATTTATTTTCCATTGGTTGCTCGTAACCAAATGTTTAATTTACACCATGAAAATTTACAGTTATAATAGCGAAGCTTTCGTTACTTATTACAAAAATTTCGTTAAAATGTAACCAAACTATTTTGTTATTCTATTTTTTTAGTTTCGCCAATAATAATTCTTCCTATATGAACCATTTTTTGCAACACTCAACCTATATTGTACACTTATCGAAATGAATTATTTCTGTTCGATTCGCAATGGCAAGAGTAACGACGAATTAATTTCACTTTGGTCGAGTTTTAAACATTTCAATCTGTCATTTCCCGTGGAGTTATTGCTGGTACAAGGGTTAACTGCCCTCTCTTCCAGGGGATGCTTGAGCTAATCCGACCCGGTATTATGAGCAGTCAGACTAAAAAAGACTGCACGACGGACCCTCTTTCTGGAATAATCTGGAAACGGCCGCTCACTCAAATAACTGCCGAGTATACATACATATACCGCTGAAGAACTGAAATGAACGCTGACCGAACTAAGCCGTTTGCCAAAGAAAACGTACGGGTATATAAACGTATGTTGTATTTTATACGGTAATCACCAACTTATAAAGTGGCTTTATTAAAATTGTACGTTTATGATAATTTGTGTTCCATGAAATTTTCATTTTTTGCTTCAATGGACATCGAAAAGTTATAAATATATAGGGTTATATTCCAATGAAATAACTTAACCATATTCTACAAAAAAATGTATGCCATCATAAAATTTTATAGTGTAACGTAGAAAATGCATCAATAGGTTATTAATCCTATTGAAAATTATGCATCAATAAGTTAAACGAAGATGCAATATCTGAAGTAAATAAATTGGAATGGCAAGTAAGCATATAGAAGAGACGTTGTGCGATTTGGCAAAAAAAACTCTTATATTATGTATTGTGGTGATTGGAAAGTGTCACATCAAAAGAATGAATAATAAAAGATGGACGAAAAGATTGCTGGAGTGGAGACTGAGAGGCAATTAAAGACCACAAGGACAAGATCTAGATGGATGAACGACATCAAAAGATTCTTTGGAACCCAGTGGATGGAAAACGCAAAGGAGTGGATTTAGAAAAGTGGAGATTTATGTCATACAGTGGTCAAACATGGTCTGAAGATGATGTTGATGAGGTGATTGAAAGTTGATTTTGTCATACAGTGGAAGTAAGGTGATATTATAAAGTCCTCATAATACTTCGTTCATTTTCGATACGTCCGCTCTTTAAGTAGATCGCCAATGGGCCTCCCAGATTTCATATTTTATATTGCTGATAAATATATTTGTTCAACTTGGGTTTCAGGGCTTCTTAACTAAATATAATTTATCGACTATCAAACACTTTTATCTTTGGTGCGAGGTGAAATATTTCTTTTGGGTTTCCCTACTTTCTTATATAGTATAAATCCAACTCAATTTAATTTTGCTATTTAGATAAAGCGAACGATTCGTTTATCGAAATATTTTCTTTGCTGACTTGGCTACGGTTACAGCATTAAACTTTCTACGTCGCTTTCCTCTCTTATCAAATAATATTTACTTACTAACTTTTCTTACGTACACATTTTTACCTGGACGTTATATTTTTCTTCTTTCACTAATTTCTTTATCGTAAAATAAATAGGAATTGAAAATAATTGATAGTCTATTTGGACATTAGTTCCAGCTTGTTGAAAATAATGAGAGCATATTTACACAAATCCATTCGTGTCACGTTTTGTGCTAAATTCCATTTTATTATTTCTTATACGTTCTTCTGTTTTTTCGAAATTTTAATATTACATAATATTTTACATCTCCAATTGTTTTTTTTGGACCCATTGGATATGCGGGCCTTGTAGTACCGAAGACCAACTTCAGAGCTTTAATAATCTTTTGTAAAAAATATCGTGCACTTGTCTTCACTTTCAGTTTATGGCGATCCTACTGTTTCTTTATAATCAGCTCTTCTTGTAATTTTAAGTGCATTGTCTGCAAGGTTTTAGAGTTCTCCGGACTCGTCTTATGTTCTTTCGGAGTTTTCAAATGGGCCGTTATTAGTCACTATAAACAGAACGGATGGTGGTGAAGGTAGAACAGTATATTTTTATATTATTCAGGTAAAGTGTTGGATTACACGTATCTATGACAACACACGTCCGATGAGAAAATATAAAAAATAAAAATTATTAACATGATTTCTCTTTACAACTTTTCCACAAATTATTTTTTTATATTTACTGGGTTTCGTGAATATTTTATTATTAATGTATCATTACAGTATTTAAGCACTTTTGTTATTATCATTATTTTGTCGGCTTTCGTGGCTCAGTTGGTTGGGTATCTGACTGCTGATCCAAAGGTCCCGGGTTCGATTCCCGGTGGAGACACAGTTTTTAATTGTGTTTCCAGTCTGAATCTGTGAGACGATTAATATCAGAAATCTCCAGAATGTGGCAACTTGTTATTGGGTGCGTGTTAAATTAATATTGGACATTGTACCTGTAAGTTGCCCGAGAAGTAATATAAATTATAGTAATATAAAACAGGTCAAGGATTTTCTTTCACTCAAAAAAGTTAACTGACAGAAAAATAATTTTGTATGTTTACCTTTAACCTTAATTATAATCTGTTACTAGCGAATAGCTTTGAAATATCACGGAAAATTAGTAACGCAACAATTTAAAACGTCAAATCCTTGTACATTCCCAACCTTGATTTTTTTGCTATGGTGTGTTTTTTTATATTTATCTTAGTGTAATGTATCTTTTGTTTGTTTTTTCGGTTTCATTATTTTGTTTCATTAATGGCTAAAAAAATTGGTTTCTTAAAAAGAATAAGAAATAACTTAGATTTTCACACATCAAGATTAATTTTTAATTCAATTGTAATTCCCCATTTAAATTATTGTTCTAGTGTCCTTTTCCTCTGCAATGAAACTCAAAATAGAAAATTACAGATTATTCATAATATGGGAATGAGAACAATTTTAAAATGTAACCAATTGCGCCAATTGCGCCAATTGCGCCGCGCAGTGCTTCGCTGCGCTGAGTACTTCGGGAGGCGCCATCTTGCCCTGCGCCGTATTCACAGCCGTCTCCTATTTAAGGGGAAGCACAGCGCGCCCACATCATTCCGCTCATCCAGATCTCGAAGCTAGGCATCACGCTGCCCGACCGCTCGTCGTCGTTCAAATCGTCCGCGTTTCAAATTTACATTTATATTCATTAAATAATAACTCGACATTTCTGTACCAAGTAATATTAGTAAACACCAATTGTAATCATCATCTTGATAAATAAAAGAGTAAGTTAAATTTCCTGTTATATCTTTCAATCTGTCAACCATTCCTACCTGAGTAATATTTGATAATAATATTTAATCTATTGTATACGGTATCGCAATTGCTTGGTCGATCAATCTGTGGCTCAGCTGTCGGGACTATCCGAACAGACGGCCTCCAGGTTCGAACCAAGCGGTTGGGATATCATTTGGGTTGTATGTAGCTGAAGGCGGACAAACAGGTAATACCTACACGTCCAACTGACCGACCTTACCACCTCAATTACAGGCTTGCATACCAGCTCACGCTGGTATGCAATCGCTTCCAACCAAGTGACCACTATGGCACTTTTGTAAGCTCTACATACCACAAACATCTTCCTACCCCAAAAGATATACAAAAATAAACCTAATGTTAAATAAACTAAAATTAATGACAGTAAAGCAATACATTATATACAACACATTAACTTTGATTTTCAAACTAAAAAATAATATGCTTCCAAAATATATGCAGAGGGATATATTATTCAATTCCAATGTTCACAGCTACCCTACGAGAGGATGTCAGGATTTTAGACTTCCAAAAACGAGATTAACATGCACTCAAAATAGTTTATACCATAAAGGTCTTAAAATATATAATAGTTTGCCACCAAAAATAAAACAAACCACAAGTCTTGCCATCTTTCGTAGGCTAGGTGCTGAGCACATAGTTGAAAATTATTAATTTCTCCATACTTTACATTGTTTTAAATAATTTAGTGTCATACCCTGTACCTGTACCAGAATTTATTAATGTATCAAAAAAAAATGTATACTTTTTGTTTTTTTGTTTATACTAGATGTATTAATTTTTATATTTTTTTTACGTCTAAATAAAACTTACTATTATTATTATTGTTATTATTATATGAAAAAAACAAAAAAATACTACTGAAATGAAAATGCTGAGATGGACAGGAGGGGTGGCAAAGCTTTAAAAAATTCGAAATGAGCTAATAAGGGGAAGCTTAGGAGTAGACCCCATACCAGAAAAATCACAGAGTTCCGACTAGGATGGTATGAACATGTAATGATAAGGCAAAATGATCATGTGGTTCAAACTGCTCTAGCACCTCCCAGAATACAGGAAAGGAAGAGGACGTTCAATATTCACGTGGTGGGGTAGTATGAGTAAGCTCATGGATAAAGCCCAAATACCAGCCCCGACAATACAGGATAGATCATTCTGGCGCCGAAGAATTAGAAGAGCCGACTCTACCTAAAGTAGGACAAGGTTAAGAAAAAGATGTATATCGGGGTATTTCCGCCAACCAATGTATCTGTTAATGGGATACGTGATTTCTAATAGTATTTCGTAGTAGATATAAAACATCATGCTTTATACTATAAAGCTCCATACTATAACCGATGTGTTGAAATAAAAAATCAATTTTCAACAATTTGAATCTCAGAAAGCCACCACTACTCAGAGTTCATACTATCCAGTCGCTGTTACTTACTTACTTAACGTGTTCGGACATACATATTAGGCCTTTCCACTCCGATACATTGCAGCAGAAATTGCCGCGTCATTTGGCACAACCAAGTCTTCCACGTTACATCCCTGTACCATGTTTCAGCAGACAAGATGTTTATCATCTTGGACCTCCCCGCAATCGCAAGATACGTATTTTTATCGTCCTATACCCCATCTGTACAAGTTATTTTTACACCATGTGGTGGTGTCCCGGTCTCAAAGTCTCTGACAGCTTGTTTCGACCTCCGCTGTACTGTTCGATCAAGTGTTCTTGACATATTCAGTCGCTGTTACCTGCTATAGTACCTATCCTTTGACAGAAAAAAATATTCAGCGTTTTTACTGTGCCTTCATCGTTTTGTGCTATAAACCTTGCATTCACAGGCGTGCTGAACATTACTGTCACTCTTGACTCTGTCAATTTGATCGTTTTATCTATTGGTCTATCATTCTGGAACATTCCTTCCATAATTTTATTCATTTGTGATGCTGAATATTTAATCTGAGTAATTTTGTTTAATTAAAAAATTTGTAAAATGTTTTCGCTTTGTGAAGAAGGGTTTAATACCGTCATTATGAAAATTGAGTGTTTACTCAGAAAACTGATCACTAATCGATCCAGTTAATAGTAGAGTAAGAATACCATTTAGGAAGGAAGGTGTGAAGTCGTTCAATCTTTAATGAAATAATTATGTAACTTTAACAGAATGTTTTGTTGCGAACTGAGGGAAAATGACGTCAAAGTTCTCTTCATATTCAAGGTATTTCAAAGATAATAGCGAAATAAATTAAGAAAGCCTTATTTTAGTTTTTTTCTTGTGTTGGTTGTGGTCACCAATATATTCTCTATTTTTTAATGTATTCTATCCCGTACATATTGCTTTGCCGTTTAATTATATGAAATGCTTTAGAAGATTAAATTGATGCATTATTTCAAAGCGACAGCTTCTTCTTCAGGGCAGGTAACGGATAACAATATTCTTATTATTTTTTATTTATTTTTGTTGTAACGCCATCTATTGAGAGAATTGGTTTATTGGTAAATAATGAGAGCAACAATTCTTATACCTGAGGTGACAAATGAATTTTTCGCATAGAAGTCACCCCTGAATTGCGCCAGACTTCAGGGGTGGGTGACTTCTGTGCGAAAAATAAGTTTGTCACCTCAGATATAAGAATTGTTGCTCTCATTATTTACAAAAAACCAACTCTCTCAATAGATGGCGTTACAACAAAAATAAATAAAAAATAATAAGAATGTTGTTCATAATTTCACACATAGATGGGTGTAGTAAAAATTCCTTATTTTCAAGCGAAAAGAATTTCAGTATTACAATGTATAGAACTTTCAAAATTGAATTGATAGTGATCTCATTAAAAAGGCATAATTGGTGAACATTGCGCAAGCGCATAAAGTGATCACGTATACCAGCCGATGACAGGTCGTAAGCCCTGTAGGTGCCTTGATTTCCCGGTTCTCCTACAGTAAATATTCCAACTTCGTCTCTATTGAGATAATTAAAAATCTGTTAAAAAATACCTTTGACTCCCGACAGGGAAAAAAAATCCAATGTTTGCGCATATGCAATAATAAAAATATTCGGATAACAATAGTTAATAATAAATATATTTTTTAAATATAATAAATCAACGTTTAATAAGTGGCCAAAGACAATTTGCTCCAGAAAATCGGACATCTAGTCCTTCCAAGAAATGGAAGGATAGTTGGCAATCTTCGTCACAAGAGGGAAATCGATGTAATGGGCCAATAGTTCTAGAAAAAGAAAAAGAAGAAGGATTTGTTTAACAAGTGCCACAGAGTAAAATATTAGTAATAGATGTCTTCTGACATGCCAAATAGTCTAAGATTATAGCAACGTCAAAAAATGATAAATCTTTTAATGGCTGGTTTCTATATATTTGTTTCCTTATAAAATATAGGCATGAAAAGGGTAAGTCTGGCACCTGGGAGTGGTTGCGTTTACCAATGCGCATCCCCTTTCTATAGGTGAAAACTGCAGATTTTAGTATCCTTTGTATCTTTGTAAGTCCTTTTTGTGCTCTTCTACTATCCATCTGATTACAATGAAACTTGGTGAATTGTTCAGCTCACACCCGTGAAGATTTCCGAAAAAAATATATTAATTATTTTTACATATTTCAGTAACAGTAAGTAAAGTAAGTAAGTAGTAAGTAGATATTTCACAAACGGACGGATTTTATAGGTACAAATAACATACAAGTACAAAATATATTGAAATAATGTTAAAATCTGCAATTTGGGCACTAGTAAATACATCTACTCCCAGGTGGCAGACTTACTTTTTTCATACCTTTTTAATTAAAAAGAAAATATCAAAAAACCAGGGGTCTATAAAAGTATTGGAGAACTTCATTAGTTTTGAATATAAATATTGAGTTTTATGTTTTCCTACAAAGTGTATATTACTATCTGTTTCTATAATGAAATATATAAAATAAAATACACTCTTTTTGAGTTTTAACAACAGCAAAAAAACATCACTTGAAAATCATCAATACCAAACACTCCACTACAACTCTTGGCATGCAACGTATAAAATAAATGAAAAGACTTTTTTAATAAAAATAAAATGTTTTTATGTTGAGAATTGTACGAGAGGGAAGTGCCATTGTTTCTGAATTTTGAGTCTTTTGTTAAAACGTTACATAGAAACTGTAAATGGGATTAAAAGGCATGAAAATAAAATTTCTGTCTAACTTCCGATGTGTGATAGAAACACATTAAGAAGTTTAATTTAAAAGTCGATCCTTAAAAAGTTTTAAATTTTATTAAATCCTTCAAATAATTTATTCACTATGTCCTATTCTGATTCGTCTAAATTTATCCGTCTGAATTTTAGTACTTACATGAGAAATGTCAAAAAGTTGACATTTATGCGGGACTCATTACGTCACACCACGCGGATAATATCCTTTAATCCACGGTCGCCCGTTAATTTAGACGTTTTGGTACTCTGAAACGAATCAGAATAGGACATAATATGCCTTAATTGGATGAGAAAGGCGTGATGTACGTCTGATTGACGATTCATCATTGACTACAGATGCAAGGTCGGTATTCTCAGTTTATTCTATAGATACTACCACGGGTGATGCTCAGAAGAACTTGCATCCCTGGTCCTTCTTCCATCCATTCACAATAGTCACTCGATTTACGCAATCTCAACACCCGAATCAGTCGCTTCTCGAACTATTTTCTTAACACAGCAGCCCGACTGTGGAACGATCTTCCGTATTCTGTGATTCCACCTTCTTACAACCCGGGTCTTTTTAAAACCCGAATTAAATTTTTTTTGCGCAGATTGCAAATCCCCCCCCCCCCCAACGCTACAAAGTGCGCTTCTTCGGAAGAGTATAATGGACTGAAATCCTAATAGCTGGTGTCCTCTTTGTAGCCATGATTAAAAAAAGGCTGGGCGTGTATTTTTAAGAAAAAAAAATATATAACTATTTCTTACATGAACATCGCCTTAACATTTTTTGTGTAGTGGAATTGTACAAGCTCGTGACTAGATTTTGTGTAGTGGAATTGTACAAGCTCGTGACTAGATTTTGTGTAGTGGAATTGTACAAGCTCGTGACTAGATTTTGTGTAGTGGAATTGTACAAGCTCGTGACTAGATTTTGTGTAGTGGAATTGTACAAGCTCGTGACTAGATTTTGTGTAGTGGAATTGTACAAGCTCGTGACTAGATTTGAACTCAGGTCTACCATATTGTTAATCACTTTCTCAACCGCTTTGCCAATATTATGATTCTTCAATTTTTCATTTGATTTGGTTTTTAGAAGACCAGTAAACATCATACAAATAAAGATATATTTATGTTTAAACTAATTTATCAATAGATGGCGTAACAAAAAAGGTTTCTTCGTTACCTCATAGATGGCAATAGTATAATTTCGTATTATTCAGATGAATTGTTTACACATTATTCAAATATATAGAACATTAAAAAATTACATTGATAAAGGAACTCAATAAAGGCAAAATTGGTGAACGTTGCGCAAGCGCTTAAAGTGATCACGTAAACCAGCCGATGACAGGTCGTAAGCCCTGTAGGTGCCTGAGTTCCTGGTTCTTCTATAATATCCCAACTTCATCTCTATTGAGATGTTATTGTCTATATAAATATCATATGACTCCCAACGGGGGGGAAAAGTCCAATGTTTGCGTATATGAAATTAAAAAATATATTCGATTTATGTTTATATATTTATGATACGATTGGGAGCAATCTTGAAAAAAGTTTTTCAACAAAATTACTGTCCGAACTCTTGAACTTTGAAGTATATGCACGAGAGGGCAATGTATATGCAGTCAAACTGATCGATCGGATTGGCTTACGATTTTTTTTGTAAAATGGGATCCATTAAAGGTATCTAGTACAAAACGGTATAGAATTTATCGAAAGCTCAAACGAAGCTGGGTTCAAATAATTCGAAGATGGCATTTTTTCGGATTAAACTGTATTTGTAAAGGTGGGTCCACATTTGTGACCAAACACTATGAAAAATAATAATTTTTTTTCGACATCAAGACCAAGATCTTCCATTGTCGGAATGAAAAGAAATCACGATTTGTGCAGTATTACGTGTTCGAGGTTTGGCAACAAACACTTTTTTATTGCCAAAACAACTCGATTTTGAAAAAATATGATTTCATTTCATGGCTCTGTGTGTAAATATGATAAATTTTGATTTATGTATCAGAGACGCATAACACGTGACTGTGTTAAAGAATGTATTTAAATACATAGGTATATTATTGTAATATATAATGTTGGTAGATATGAACGACATCAGCAGCAGTTAATAATACGCCCAACGCATTTTTCAAAGATCATTAGGCGACAAAAATAGCTTTTGTAACATATGAAAATGGCGTTGTTGGAAATTGCTTCACACACATCACGGCTTTGACTTTTAATACCGCACGTGTATTTTATTGATCTATTTAAATTTCAAATATTCAGGTAATATATGAATAAAAAAATGGCGACACTGAAAAATGATTATTTGTATCGCAGATTGTTTGACTTAGTAAACAAAAGCGTTTTTTGTTTACTAAGTCCATTGCACTAGGCAAAGAATCAATCGTATTAAATATTTTTTGCGTTTGCATATTAGTTGATTGTGGTGTATTTATCAATGAACAAACCAATGCAATTTAACACTGTTTATTTTAAATTAATCAATATATTAACAATAATTATATCAAATTAATTTACTTAAATTTCGCACGCTTATTCTATACAGATAATACCTAGTTTGTGAGAGAGGCTTTATCAAGAATTCTTTCAATGTCTATTCAGAAAGCTGTAATCTTCACGGATTCTCTCAGTCTCGTACAAAAACTCGTTAAAAACAATATCAGTGACCCCCATGATGATTTATTTTAGACAATTAAGTGTTTACTGTTTGAATCCTCAGAATATGGATATCAGTTGGAAATAGGATGGATACCATCTCACGTGGGTATTCCAGGTAATGAACGGGCAGATCAGCTGGCTAGAGAAGCGTATTCATTAGGATTAACTCCCCAGTGTTTTCTTCACACCCTACTCGAGAGGATGGTACATTTTGACAAAAAAGTGAGAGAAAAATGGCTGGAAGAATGGCAATCCTTTACTAAAAGAGTCCATTATAAAACCTTGCAAGATCATATTTCAAGAACTCCATGGTTTTATGGTCAAAAACTCCCTAAAATTGACATCTCCCTACTTTGTCGCTTAAGAATTGGCCATTGCTCCTTGGCATCTCATTTATTTAGGATTCAGGTTGTTCAATCCCCAATATGTGAATGCGGTGAACAGGAAGAGAATAGTGATCATATTTTATTTGAATGTAAATTATTAAATAGAGAAGAATTTATGTCAGAGATAATAAAATCATGCACTTCATATCCTGTTAACTCTAAATTCCTTTTGTCATTGAATGATGTAAATATTAATAAAAGTATAACAAATTTTTTGAAAATAAACAATAAACTCCTTTGAAAAAACTGTCCCCAAGTCTTGGAATTGGTATATAGTTTATGTGTATATATTTTATGTGGGTATTCCGTATGTTTTCGAAGTGTGCCGACCTGACTGTTTACCGTTTTTATTATTTCGCCTTTTTTGACTAAGAAATTATTATTTTGATTTCATAGATATGTAATATTCCCAAGAGTGGTACAAACATTGCGGTGGGTGTGTTTTTATTATTTGTCACCTACTACAATGTTTGTCTTACTAGGGATTAGTGGCTATATCACTCGATATCGGGTGGAACGCCAGAAATTAATTTAAAAAATACCTAGTTTGACATAGTGTGAACGCTTTCAAGGTTGAACGAAGAATAAACTAAGATTTACGAAAACTAACGACATGACCCGATATCCACTGTCGTTGGGCATGTACATATCTATGTACTCAGTGGTATAAAATACCACTTAGTATTAAAACGTTAGGTCTGTCATGAAATAACGTGGTTTCATCTATATACTTACATATTACGAAAAAAATATACATATTCATTACGGGCAAACAGGAAACATATAAATAGGGAACATATAACTATGGATTAACTTGAAGTGGCCGGACAAGAAAGGCTCGTGATAGAGAAAAATGGATTTCATTAGAAGAGGCCTACATCCAGAATAGAAGGAAAGACAAATAAAGAAGAAGAAGAATATTAGCACTAATGAGAAATAAGTTTCATTGTCATTCGATAGATGGCAATGGTGTTCTTAGCTTATTTTCAAACGATGTAAATTTAATTTTTAAAGATTTGGTATGATAAGGGAATTCAATAAAAAGGCGTATTTGAACCATCCGATGACAGCTCGTAAGCCCTGTAGGTGCCTGGTTTCCCTGTTCTTATAATCCTATATTCCCGTTTTGTCTCTAACGAGATATTAAATTTGTAAAAAAATACATATTATACAACGATTTTCACTATCGACTAGTGATGAGCAAATGCAAGACCAAGACTGGGGTGGTCTTGGTCTTCGTCTTGCACCTCCTCTCTTGGTCTTGTATTTTCAGGTGCGTTCTTGATCTTGCATACCCGGTCTTGGTATTGACCTAGTCTTTTAGGTCTTGCAACTTTTATTTTTCCGATAAATTCAGTAATTACAATGAAATATGACGAAAATATCAATTTATACTATGTCCAATTCTGATTCGTCTAAATTTATCCGTCTGAATTTTAGTAGGTACATGAGAAATGTAAAAAAGGTGCTTGCATTTATACGGGACTCATTACGTCACACCGCGCGAACAAAATCCTTTTATCCATGGTCGCCCGTTGGTTACAGACGTTTTCGTACTCTGAAACTAATCAGAATTGGACATACTATGTAATGTCGATAGTTCGTAGCCAATTGCTTGCTTTGTTATTAAAAATAAACTCTTGCGTTAAGTCTTGCAAAGCCTGGTCTTGCAAGATTCGCAAGATCAAGACCAAGTTTACAAGAATTTTACTCATCACTACTATGGACGACCGTTTCTACTATAAAAATAAGACTGCAAATACTTATAGGTAAATTTTACACAGGTTAAAAATGGCCACTCAGTTGTGTAATGGATTTTATATTATATTTTAGAGTTTAGAGACAAATATCTCATCAGCATCGTCCATCGTATTATTTTGTAAATTTAACAACCTCGAATCCAGTAAATTTTTCAGCATAAGTGATGCGTTTGTGTGATATTAATTCAGCAATGTTTTATCGCAAAAAAGGCCGACCTTGGTGTCGTTAAAATAATATTATGCAAATGAACATGACATTTCGTTATCTTCCGCTCTTAATTTTTGTCACGTTGTCTGACATGGGAGAATTGTTCAACAGCATTTGCTGTAAAATAAAATAAATGACAGATATGATTTATTTTCGTTTCGACGAAACACGTTTAACACTCTACACACAAAAAATGTGTAAATTTTAATATTTTACATTGTATATTTTTATGACAGATTCGGGATTTTTTCGACGTTAAGGAATCATGGCCTGCTTTTGATGTCTATATATTATTTATGTACATATTGGGTGTTTCGTGATAAAAGTAAAAATACACAGTGAATTGTTAATTTAAAATTATCATTTGTTCTGACGGCTGTTTTTATCGAAAAAAACTTCATCGCGTAGTTATTCACAATTTAAAACTGGAGTTTTTCCATTTTATTTATTTGTCCATAGTTGGTATAGATTATTAAATTATCTAGCTTTTTTTTTAATAAAAAAATAATATGTCCTTGTTAAACAAGTACCTACACATACATCTTCATACGTTCCCTAAAATAAGCATAAATGCTTGTGCTATAGGTGCATGAAATCGGTCGAGGCAGGAATCGAACACGCGACCACTGGATTACTAGCCCAGCGCGCTAGCCGCTCTGCCATCGACCCATCTTATAAAATTACGTGCGTTTTGTTTGTATTTCTGAACTTCATAAAATACCTTTCATATTATAAACCTTTATTACCACATTTTTTTTGAAAAAAAAGAACTTACGAGGCTATAGTAGGCTATATAGTATATTTTGAAAATCTTTTCCCTAGTTGGTACCCTCAAAAGATATGTCTTTGAAATAAATAACAGTTTGTATTTACATATTTATTCTATTGCATAAGTTTTTTTGAAATTTGAATTTGTTTAATACTTTTCTTGTAAAATTAGTTTTAGTAAAACCCTTTTTCATTTTTTTACTGTATCTAAAAAACAGCAAGACCTATGAAGTAGATTTTTACTTCAATCGAAAGTGAATATGAAAATCTACCGGATGAGTTTTTTATTATTATAATTTTTTAATAACTATTCTTGCTATTTAAAAAAAACTCTAAATTTTACCTTTTCATCGCGAAAAAATATTGTATATCACATATTAGATACCTATACAATATTTTTTCGTGTTTCATACATTAGAAGGTAATTAAGTGTGTATTTTTGTGTACATCCGTATACCCAGGGTATACATACTCTCTCTCTCTTCCTTAGCTTGCATCCCACATGGTGGTGGGGTCAGCTCTCCTCACTGCGCTCCTCCACTTCGCCCTATCCTGAGCATCTTCCTCAGAGACATCACATTCCTGCATATCCTCAGCCACCAGGCCTTTCCATCGTTTTTTGGGACGTCCTCTGGATCTTTTGCCAGACACTCGATGGTCCAGTGCAGTGTTTCCTATATATTCTGGCGGTTTTCTAAGGATATGCCCGAACCACCTCAGCCTATTCTCCATCAGCTTATCGGATACATCGCGTACACCCAGGCTACCCAGGGTATACATACAAGAACCTTAAATAAGTAACTGATCCCAATGACCTGTTTGCGATGTTTCTAACACAATCTTTAAGAAAAAATGACAAAAAATGTTTAATTTCCTAAGATAATGGCTATTTATAACTTACCACTGCAATTTTTTTACATATATTTATTGCTTTTTTATCAAATAGACTTTCTTTAAAATTAATTTATACTGTCCCTCACCTTTGTTTCGTAGTTTATACAAGTAAAATATGTGTAGATTTTAATGTTACTTTGAATATAGGTACATTACAGACAGCTCCATAGCATCACTGGGCACTGTCAAGTATTCCGTTTATCCCCAAGCAGTGTCTTCTTTTATGATATTATTCCAAAATGGCGTCGGGGCTCCCAAATTGGTTGACGTCTATATTCGGTAATACGCATTCTTTCAAAAATTTCTAAAAATAGAAAAATCTCGACCCAATTTGGCGGGTCACCGTTCGATTTTTACGCTGAAAAGACTCTATCCCTTTTTTATTATCACATTTTTTATCCCGTTTTGTTCATTCGCAGTCGTTATTATGCCATCGTGCCCATGGTAAATTATATTAATGGGAATTACAAATTTGACAATACGATGTTGGACTATTCATAAATATTTTAAATCATTATCAATCCAGCAAAGAATGTATTTTGGGTTCAAAACATATCTCTGATACCGTTATTTAAATATTTTTGATATCAGCTGCTGGTTCCATTTGGATTAAAATTTCATATCTTGATTGCTTTCAAAACAGCATAAATCTTAGTATATTCAAGGTATGTTTTATGCGAAATATGTATAAATCAGTTAGGTACAAGCTTACAAACTTTTAAAAGTTAGGTACCTTTGATATTGTATAAATTAGTTTCTGTAATGTATAAGATTAGATATAGTAAATAAAATATTTTATACAATCATTGACTTATTCGTAGAATGATTTAGTCTGCAAATAAACATATTTTAGGCAATCCATTTCAAGGGTACCTAATAAGTTTTTTTGATAACCCAATTTAAATTCATAAAACGAAAATAATAATGTTCCTGTCATTTAGTTTTTAAAAGACCACACGTTTTATCTGTGATTCGACCAAAAAATTGTCTTCTTAGAATCTCTTAGGAATACCTTGATTTTACTGACATCTTCTTATAACAACAGGCAACACAACATCTCACAAAGTTCAGCAATGAGGTTCACCTTCCATTCTGAATGTAGTGCCTTTTTGTTATATGCCGTGATGGTATATGTATGCATGTATGTATTTCTTATATAAAATATTGAATATATTTTTATTATTGCATATGCGCAAACATTGGATTTTTTTCCCTGTCGGGAGTCAAAGATAATTTTTAAGCGCATAAAGTGATCACGTAAACCAGCCGATGTCAGGTCGTAAGCCCTGTAGGTGCCTTGATTTCCCGGTTCTCCTACAATAAATATTCCAACTTCGTCTCTATTGAGATAATTAAAAAATCTGTTAAAATATTGAATACCTGTACAAAAAGTGATTTTATTTTTATTTATTTATTTTTATTTTACATTACTTCTCGGGCAACTAACAGATACTATGTCAAATATTAATTTAACACGCACTCAATAACAAGTTGCCACATTCTGGAGACTTACGATATTAATCGTCTCACAGATCCAGTATGAAAACACAATTAAAAACTGTGTTTCCACTGGAAATCGAACCCGGGACCTTTGGATCAGCAGTCAGATACCTAACCAACTGAGCCACGAAGGCCGTGATGATGGTAACGTGGAATTTCATTTGATTAAATATCAATAAATCGCTTATAAATAGAAAACTGTTTCTGATGTAGATTATAAATTCATCTGGTCTTATCTTTGATGTGGTTTTTGAACGATTTCCTTTGCATATTGTGAAAATTAACAAAACTGCGTTCTTTATTCTACATATTGTACCCACATACAATTGCTACAGGGACCGTCAGTATTTTTGCTCTCTAAGGTGTGTTCAAAATTTAACGCTTTTTTATTTGAGGTTAAAATGTTGAGCAACTTTTATGAGCTTAATTTAAAATAAATTTGTTTTGACTTAGACGAACTTAATAATTTAATAAAACGATGTATGTGAAGAAATAAAGCAAGATTTATAATGAAAATACTCGTTTATATTATAAACGAGTATAGTTAAAAATAATCATGAACGGCTATACTGACGGCTAATGTTTCCTGACTTTAACGCAGCCACTTCCATCTCGCCCTGAGCAGGAAAGGCTCCGTCTATGGCAGTAAGAAGCGCCCGATAACTTCGTCCGCCCTAAGGAGAGTCTTCTTTCGGGCCACAACGTAGAGTGGCGTACGTGGAAGTCACTAAACAGACCGAGGACGAGCGTTGGGAGAACGCTGGATAACTTGTCCACATAGGGCTTCCTGCAACAGTGAAAACCAACGACATGTGACTGTGGAGAGCAGCAGACCACCGCACATCTGTGCAGCTGCCCCTCAAGACCAGTCAACTGCACCATGAGATCTTAAGGTGGACAATGAATATGCTATCGACGTTGCTAGGCACTGGCAGAATATTGTATAAATTCGTTGCTGATACGATAGAAGAAAAGAATGCTGTAATAGTTTCATTAAAAATTTGACATTATAATTTACTATGTATTTATATTGGTTACCATCAGAATATTTGTACAACACTATATATGAAAAAATAATTTGTGATTTTTTGGGAATCAACGGGAGCATGAATGCCTTTTTCACCAAGTTTTTGAGGACATTATTTTGACTTTTTCTCTGTAGGACCTATTATGAAGACTTATTATGTCCTCGTTGGACGAAATAGCTTTTAACGAAGTCCAATTAAAATTTTCAAATTTTTTTTTTTAATTTACAGTGGACCTTGTAAATGAATTAATTAAGGGAATTTTTTATGATGTATTGTGTACTAATTACAAGGGCATATTCATTCTTTAAAAAGGTGGTATTTCAATTAGCAAAAGTGTTTCATTGTGAATTTAAGTCTACTTTGTGTAGGTATATTAATATAATTGTGAATATATATGTGAATATATATTAGCTGTGAGGCACCGGCTTAGAATAGTGCTTCCACTCTTTTCTATTACTGTTTTCGAGTGTCCCGTAAGAGCCGGGTAATCGAAAATACAACAGGCAACAATAACATCTGACATAGTTCAGCAATGAGGTTCACCACCCATTCTGAATGTAGTGCCTTTTTAGGTGAGACGAGACTGGTGTGTGGGTATACACATATGTGTTGTGCTCCCTTTTATAAGGCAATGCACACCCGCACACCTTTCGCTGGTTACCCCACATTGTGGGATATGCCGTGATGGTATGAATGAATGAATATATATGTACTTACCCATATTCATACTTACCCCATGTTCACACTTTCACCAACATAATTCATTAAAGTTCGCGGGAAAATCTTTCTTTCTTAGAAATGATAAAAATAAAATAAAATGGTTTCTATTTTCGTATCGGGGATTCGTGATCAGAATACATAGTTTATATTTTTTTGTTCGTTATAACAGAGAAATATTATTTTTATTGGAAAAATTCTTAGTTTTAGTTTCTACGCGTATAAAATACACATTCATTTGCAATTAACTACACGTATAAACTACATTTAAATTCAATAATTAATTCTAGAATTTTCTTATTCAATTTATAAAAGGAATATTTTTGTTAAATTCTCTTTAAAATTTGAAGTTTTATTCACAGCATTACAGTAAATGTGGGAGTGTTAAAAATGTCTTTGAGCTTATTTTATAATGCTACGTGATCTAGATAGTCGAAAAATATAGTCTTATCTTACAAAAAATATGTATAAATTAGTGTTGAATAACTTTGACCGCTTTAACACTGATTTTATAAGATACACTATCGATATAACGTACATTCTTTATTTCTTTATATTTACATATACGGCCTCTGGGCCATTATAAAATAAAAGGTAAAAATAAAACATAAAACTCGTATTAAACAACACAAAAATTAAAAAGAAAAACAACACAGTAATTCATTAAAAACATTCGATGTTCATATAAATAAATATATATTTTTTTATTTAAAAAAATAATAAAACATTCACGCCAAGTCTAATTTATAGACTTGTCGGCGTGTTCTCAAGACAATATCTATGTATACTCTAATAATAAGTTCCTTTAACTTTAAATCGCGATACAGTACAATATGACATTCACAGTTTACATACAGACTTTCAAATGATATCTTGCATATTTTGTTGTAATATTTAAATTTTATTCTTGCCCCATTCACAAATTTCCACACTTTCAATAGGGCAATGATATTAAATTCCTATTGAATTTTTTCCTTTTGCATTTAAAATTTTGAATAGAACTTTTTAAAGATGGTAAAAATTACCAAACAAATATATTTTCAAAATCATTACATCTTAAATTTTTAAATGTAAGTGATGATGAACTATCTACCGCTGTGGCGAAGAAGAAAACGTTCAAATTCTGAGCCGTCGTTCTGGGTTTCATCTCCAGCAGAGGAACTTCTCACCCAAATATTGCTTCTCTGATCTGAAAATAATGATTTACTTGAAAAAATTGTCTCAAGGATTAAGTATAAAGGAGGTAGTGAATGAAAGGAAATGCAAGGCAGTATTTGCAATTCAATAGAATATAACGAATCAATTTTTACACTTGAATATTTTACGTGAAAAATAAATTGAATATAATTATTTTCAATAAATAATATAATTATGAAATGTAATTTGCTGACCCTGGTTCTCTATTCTTCTGGTTTCCTGAGATGACGGATAGAGATTTTTAATTTTAAGTTCCTTTATTACGTTTGCTATGGCAGACATCTTTGGACCTTTGCGGTCTATGGTAGCGCCAAGGAATCTAATTATCTTTGACAAGGCTGTCTCCTTTTAGTAAAACAGGCAATTGCTTATTCAGCTTAATATTCATTTTATTCTGTACCAGTGTCTCCCCTGGACCTCCACGAATACTATGTCTATTGTTTGTCATAATTCTTACTGAATGATAGTTATTAGCAGATATCAAGCAAGCTAAGATAATAGAAAATTCAGATAGAGAATATTCAACTCAATCCAAATAGTTATTTGATTAATATTTTTTTTTATTTTTCTTCTTTAAATAGATCAGCAATCTGTGTTGCAGGAGTTGGTCTTAATCTTGGTATGAGGATGTCCAACTTTCTCAGGTTATACTTATTTTAGAAATATTATTGATCATATATATCTTATTCTTATTTTTATTTAGTTTACATGGCATTCTGCCAGTTTGAATATGTTTTCAAATTATTTTGACATCTGGGTTATAATATTATAATTTAAAACCATTACTGCGAAGAAGTAAAGTGTCTAAAATTGTGACAGTGACATTGAAAGCTTATTGTTTTTTTTATGACCAAAACAAATATGTATTCATTTGCTATGGGGTTTCACCAAGAATCGAATAAAGAAAAAAGTAATAGAACAATTTCTTAAAAAAAATCTTAAATTTAAGGTTTATAATTTTTTGCTTTGTGTACCTTGTTAGATTTTATAAATAGTGACATCGATATATCACTAATAATGAAAATACTTCTTTAGTGTATTTAAATAAATAAAATTAATTAATTAACATTTTAACTCATGTAATGTTAATCTAGTAATCGTTGTGTCTGGGTTTTTTTTTTGTATTTTTTTATGTATTTTGTTTTTAAATTGTGTATAGTATATTATTATGGATATTATTTATTATTATGTTTGTTATAAATTTGCATTGTTGATATTATTGATATTATTATGTTAGTTTAAATTTACTTTTATTTTATAATTCAAAGTTTTAATCATTATATACTTGTTGTTTTTTTTATATAGGCTTTCAAGCCGTAAATTTGAAATAAATAAATATATAAATTAATTATCGGTGGAGACACTTTATAACTGTGTTTTCAGTCTGGATCTGTGAGACGATATATATCACTAGTCTCCAGAATGTGGCAGCTTGTTCTTAGGTGCGTGTTAATTTATTGATATTTGACATAGTACCTGTTAGTTAGTTAGTACCTGTTCAAATTGTTTCCCTGATTAATTTTTCGGCGTTGAATACAAAATATGAACTTTTGCCGTTTATAATTTTCTTCAAATAAACCTTTTTTAATTTTATTTATTTATCTTATGGTCACAAAGTTAGTATATCACAACAATATGTCGCACTATAGTGCCCGTCAAAAGTTAAAAAATAAAATCTAAGTTTTCTAGATAATTGGCCGCTGCTTCACTCAGGACCATAAATTCCGAGGGGTCCCCCCCAAAAGCTCTTAAAGCACACTCAGACACCACATGGCTCACAGTCTGCCTCTCCGCACCGCAGTCACACTCAGGAGAGTCCCGCCATCCACACTTGAAGGAGAAGTCGGCGCATCTGCCGTGTCCAGTCCGCACTCGGTTAAGTGCTGTCCAGAGTCTTCGGGGTTTGTTGAAACCAGGTGGTTTGCTCGTAATGCAAGGTAGATGGCTGAACACTGGGTCCGATGCCGCCTCCCATCCGAGGCGAACTAGCTTTGCACCATTTTTAATACCAACTTGTAACAGTACATTTTAACAGTAAATTCGGTGTACGACGGTTTCGCTTATTTCTACTTGAAAATTAAATGATCACTTATAGGCTAGACTAATTAGACATTATTTCTAATTGTACGTTTCTAATTTTACACGACTTGATATTTTCTGTATTCTTTTTTGTTACATACCTCATTTGTGTGTCTTTATTAATTAAAATCAAGACAACATTAATACTGTATCCCATGAGATGTGATATAATAATGTATGATACTTATAGAAGAAGCCATTATAAAATGTATCCACTCTCGAAATATATATTTTCCTTCTTATTTTATATTTCGTGTCTCGTATCATATTACAAAAGTAAGTTATTTTCCTTTAGGTCCTAATTATCTTTTTTTTCTAACTAAAATATTGTTGTAAATAATGAGTCAATATGAACATGTATTACATTTACTTTGGCAGTTACGGTTCTTTAAAATATATAATATTTTTTACAAGAAATGTACAACGGCTTTTTGACTTAGATAGGTACATATGTTGATTTGTTCGCCGTTGCCAATTTAATTTATATGTTTTTACTTACTAACTTGCTTTCCGTGTCCAATATCATTTACCTATATCGTGTCCCCCCAGTAATTTGCAGCCTAAATTGCATTTTAATTTGCTCGCCATAGATATTCCTTAGAGCACTCTCCTTCCATAAGCGGGTAATTAGCTGGTGTGACATGTTCTGCTTCTCCCCATACTCACATGCTGATGTCCTGGATAGCCTTTAGCATTCCCCATCTGTCCAGGTTCACCTCGCACACGTCCTTAGTCTGTTCAAGGATTTTCAGGTTGTATATGATAGTCGGTTCCTCTGTTGGTTAATAAAAAAATTGACTTCAAAATCGTTACTTCCACCGCTCAACTCTTCTCTTTTTACTCATTGAATTTTATGCAATTGTATTCCTGAGAAATCTGTTTCTTGACTTGATTCTTGAAGGCGAGTATGTTTAAGGCATCCAGTTTTGAGTCTGTTGGTGTCGTCCAAAGCAACATCTACGTTTCTGGCATAGTAAGATTGGAACCGGACTGGACATATTCTTCTGTCGACTAGCCAAATGCAAGTCCTGAAGTTCTAAGGACAGATGGTTGTGCTCCCTACTTTGTTCCTACAAACTTTCGGATGATATTTTTTCGAGTCTTAAGCTTTTGCTTTCATTGTTTACGAATCAATTTCTCAATACATAGATGGCATTAGAAAATGCTTCTACGTCATTTTCATAGATGGCGATGATATTTACAGCTTATTTTTAAATGAACTGAAATTGATAATTTACATACATTGATTGCAAATTTATTGCTTGTATCTGCAGTCACAAAATATAAGATCAGGAATTATTTGACAGATACTGTGAAATGACGACTTTACTGTAAAATGTGTATTTTTTCTAAATTTCCTAAGCAATTTGAATGTTTCATTTTTTTCTTACCATAAAAAAATGAACTTTCTTTTGTTCTAATGACCACAAAAATATGTATCAATTTTATTGCAAATGAGAAAATAAAAATAAAATGAAATTGGAAAGTAGGAAACATAAGATAACAATAATGTACTTAATTCATTTTTTAATTTTTACACAGAACTGTCATAATGTTGGTCCACATATATTTGTGGTTATTTTGCAGAGTCTCTATAATAAACTTTAAATTTAATATTTATCTTTTTGGAAATTTCCACAAATAAATGCAGAAAAAATGCTTATTCTAATGAAATATATTCCGTTTTCGTTTTGTGTTGCTTCCGTTATTTCACCTTTCCAGCATCGGCATTTCACATCAACTGATTTATCCATTTGCAATTTTCCACGTGTAAACAGATTAATAACTCGTTTTTTTCTTTCTCTCTTTACGAAGATGAATTTCGTTTTGTATGTTTGATTTTATTTTTATTCCGCGGTACCTATATCTTGCTGCGGGTAACTTCTTCATCCATTTGTGTGACTAAGTGGATTACACGACTAACTGGATTTGACGTGAAATGCAAAAAATATAATTTGAGAAAACTCTTTATAATTTTAGCTCTAGCTTTAGACAGTTGTGGAAGGTAGGTATGGGGGATTTCGAATGTTATCCGCGGTTGATGTCAGAAGATTCTTTCTCACGCTTAAATCTGTCATTTGACTTGAGTGAGGAATTCTAAAATCGTTTTCGCCGAAAGCAGAAATAATAATATTTGCAAATCGTATCGCTGAAGCTTTTTATACATTAACATTAAGTAATAGTTGAATTCAAATTCCATTCCCTTTATCTGTTTGTTTTATTAATTATATTCGCTTTGTTATTATAAAAAATGAATATTTGAATTTTTTCCATTACTAACATTCAACTAGTCCATTCTGTTACAGATTTAGGATTACTTCAAGAAAGAAATACCATACCATCACGCTATTTCCCTATTTGGCTGAGAGTACCAAACGCCAGACTCCTCTCGCTTGACATACATTTCTTGCTTCATTTACGTCCATTTATCGTCTCATACATGCTCTTTTGTTATTCTTCTAGCGTATCCATCTTTCAAAATTGCATTTTTTTGCCAACTTTTCCTTGGCCAAGATCTACTTTTCGTTCCTCTTTTTTCAGCCTTATAATAAACCTTAGGATATTTCTTTTCATCTTACTTACCATACCTTTTTCAATCATACATTTTCGTCTTACATCCTTATTTCTTATCCTATTATACATCATTTTACCACACATTCGTCTTATTGACCTCATTTCAACCGCGTTCATTCTACTTTCATGCGTCTTCTGCCATGGCCATGTCTCACTAGGATACATTAGAGTCGATACATTAGGTTTAATGTTTACTGCAAAAATGGTTGTCACTCACTCGCGATTGAATTAAGTGGTTTGTAATAAATAAGATATAATTTGTTGGGAAATGCTTATTTTAGGACATTGATATTTTCCATACTCAATCAATTTGTGTGTTTATTTTTACGTGATTTCATATGTTAAATTTTCGTTTCGTTTTGCTCAGCTATTTTGTTTATGTTCTGATGCTATAAAGCTCGCAGTTCACAATGCAAGACCCGGATGTGACAAAAGACTCTTGAATGTAGAATAACGCAGTTTCAGAGACGAATGTGAGGTAAAACTGTATGTGACAGAATAACAAACGAGGTTATGGGACAAGAACACAAGATTGAATATTGTCAATTAGTTTTTTGGTCACATTTGAATTCTGTTGTGTCAATGAGTTGAGGACAAAAAATATAATCATACATATATCAATATCAGAATATGTACAATGCGATATATGGACGCAATTCAATTAAATTTTTTACTTATAATAGAAACTATTGCTACAAGTTAATTTATGATTTGACTACCCTATTGGTGAAAAAGCGCGATGGTCTTTATCGGTTGCATTTCTTTGTTCTAGTATTTTTTTATTTTAAAAATATATTTTTATATCCATGGATAGTTTCGTGAAATAATGGGTCAATTGTTTTTCCAACCATAAATTGAATGCCCCTGTTGTTGACATTAATGTTCTCAATTTAATTATTCGATTATATCAATATGGTAAATTAAATTAAGTATATTCATTCTACAAGGTATATTTTGAATGCACATTTAATTTTAAAATATCAGTTATTTCAGCGGTTATTTGTACATTAGTATTTCACGTACCTACCACTAAACGTTGATTATTAAACAATAACTAATCATTACTGTAAGCATATAACGAAAAGTAACACGGGATTGTATTTGTACCGTAATTATTAGTAAATATAAACGTTATAGTGTATTTGTTTGTTTATTTACAGTTACAAACAGTCACAATTACAAAATACATTTAATAAGACTATTAGGTAATTACCCACACAAAGATCAGAAAAAATCTAACACAAATTTTACAAAACTAATAAACATACATTAATGATGGTGAATCTGAATCAAAAGGATCTAGGAATGGAATTAAAATGGAAGATTTTCCATGCTACCACGATGAGAACTTCATAACGATGAGGACTTATCATAATATTCACATACATACAAACGCATACACACTCATACATACATACATTAGGAAGAAATTAGTTTATTACATTGTTAAATTGCTTTTTAGGCATCGCTTAAATACCTCAGAAAATTAAGAAAACATGTCAATATTTCCAGTTTGTATTAAATTTGGAACAAGCTCTTACGATAAACAAAATTTTGTGTAGTTATTACGTAATGCCGGAATACTGAAGAGATCAGTATTTCTGGTAAATCTGCAGTAGTGTAAATTTCTGGTACAGTTAGTGCTTGTCAAAATTATTTAAAACGAGTGGGTTGTGGCCAACGCTATACTCTTCACTACCAAGTCACTCCACAAAGTACTAAATATTCAAAATTTTGTATGGAAAATTAAGTTTGTTCAATAATTTTTTATTAAAATATTTTATTTATAACTTGATATTTCTTCAATGCCATTTTATGAAAGTGATGTGCCTTTTTACCAAATTGAAAATAAAAATTTCACATTTTAAGTTTCCTGAGCTTGGGGTTATTTTGAAATACTTGACAGTTAAAAAAATTGAGAAGCACAATTCAGATATATTTCAAAATCTATTTGGTCTAAGTGAGTATTAGATATACAAATTAGCAAAGTTTGAAAATAATCGCAAGAATAGTTTAGTCTATAATCTATAAAGCAAAAAAAAAACACGCCGTAGGTACATAGCACACACACACAGATACATTGTGATGAAACTTTCAAAATACAATCTCAGCATTATACTAGTTATTAATCTGCAATAAAAAAAAATAGCCTTAAAAATTGCGAAATCATTTTTACTCCTCACTACCCCCTTGGGTTAGTGAGGAGTAAAAATGTAAAATTGTTGTTTACATTGCGTCATTACATAAGATTCACTATATATGGATTTTCTTTATTATTTGTTTGATGATTAATAAAAGTGATTGTGAAGTACCTAATATAAAAATATGTTTTAGGATTAAATAAGTGATAGTGTGTGGTTGGTGATAACAGTAGCACATAAGTGTGCATTGGGTGGTTGCCCGAGGCGTGATGCGCCTGTTGGTACTGAACTCGCTTATCATGTTCGATATAGTGTTTGTGTTTTTCCTGTTCCTGGTCGGTGTCACCTGCTTCGTTTACTACATGCCTGGTAACGTGAGAAGACCTCCAGTGTTAGTGGACAATGAGTGTGGTGATCTGATACCTCCACCACCGCCTTTCGACAGAGACGACACACCAGTTGAGTGCCAAGTAACAAAGGACGTCAAGGCAGCATATATCTGCATAACACCTCCGTTGGACAGACACAGGAAGGAGAAAGGACCCATTCATCAAGTCTAGCTATACGGGTAACATTTCTTTCATTTTTATTTTGAATATCTTTATTTCGACAACTTAATTTTTCAGAACGTGATTTCATTTGGTGTTCGATGTAAAAAAGGATGTTTTCTTTTGAGAATATACATAGAGGCAAACTAACATCTCACATACCTACTTCTGCAATGAGGTTCATCAACTATTCTGAATGTAGTGCCTTTTTAGAAGAAAGGCGAGACTGGTATGTGGGGAACATACAGTGGTTAATAATATTATTTTAAACGAATGAATATGTCCTTGTAACAAGTACATATACATATTCTTACTTACTACATAGGTACTAGCCGTGATGGTATGAACGAATGAAAGAATAAATATCTTCAATATTTTTCTTTAAAAATACCATGATTTATTTTGTAGCACTCTACAAGTTCATTTTCAAAACTTAATTTAATTTGAATGCTCAAATTTGATTCAGAAATTACTCAAATTTCTATTTTGAGAATAAGTTTGTATGATTTTGGATTAAAAATGAAAATCCTTTTGTAATTTTTAGAATGAGCGATTGCTTGTGATTGCAATAAGTATAGCCGACATTCGAACCCTCATCTGTCTACTCGATAAGTTGTAAAATACATTAAGGGCCTTACTTACTATTTATAATACGGGTTTAATCTAATGCTAAGTCAGTTTTGGCCATACAAAAAACTGGGTAAGTATCGGCTTAAACACAAATTGCAAATAGTAAGTAAGACCGTAAGTGCTTTGCCATTGTGAATTTGTATATATTTTCTAGTAATTTTACCTTCTTTTGTTCTTTGAAGAAGACAATATTTTATTTAAAATAACAAATTTATGCTGTGAAGTACCGGCTTTGAATAGTGCTTCCACTCTATTCTATTATAATCGTTTATGAGTGTCCCGTAATAGCCGGGTAATCGAAAATCAACAGGCAACAATAACATCTTACAATAGAATCATGCTGAAAATCAGCTGCTGGGGGCTTGTCTTCCTGCAACATAGCTAGCTGAGCATGGTCTTTTTAAGTCGAAAAAGTTGTTTTTCTTTTTATTTTATTGATATATGTATTTCTTTGTATTCATATGTTAACTTTTTTTACATATGAATACAAATAATATATTTTTTTACGGCGCTGGCCGATTTACTAATTATATTAATAACAATTACATAATCACTACATGGCTTAACGCGTGTATCATGGATTAATTTAATTCAAGTCTAGCAAACGTTTAACTTTCGTTCGATTAAGTTATAAAACATTAAATCCAAATATATTCAATGTTTACATTGTATAGAGTACTCTTTAATAATGTTTGTATGTATGTAGACAACGAAGAGGCCTATCTCCGATAACGTTTTATTGGAAGATGTAAAAAAATCCGATTTTCCTGGAGCCTGAAATAAAAATTTATATCGACAAAACACCAGTCTGTATGTGCGTAATTTCGAATGTCGTATAATTCCACCATCGTGGATTATAAATAAATCTTTTATATTATGAAACCCCTTGTATGCTTAATTAGTTTATATTATTATGAAACCTGTTGTATGCTTAGTTCTTTTATATTATGAAACCCCTTGTATGCTTAATTAGTTTATGAAACCCGTTGTATGCTTGGTTCTTTTATATTATGAAAGCAGTTGTATGCTTGATTCTTTTATATTATGAAACCAGTTGTATGTTTGATTCATTTATACTATGAAACCAGTTGTATTATGCTTATTTTTTTGTATTATGAAACCCGTTATATGCTTTATTCTTTTATATTATGAAATCCGTTTTATACGATTTTTTTTTGTATTATGAAACCGATTTTACAAGCCGACCGTTTCGCATGGTTTAAATAACCAAAAAAAATCTCGTTGTTTAAACAATTCAAAAATTTTCAAGATTTATTCGTGATTTATTTATTCATAAATTCATTCATACCATCACGGCATCTCTCTCAATCTGGGGTAACCAGTGACAGATGTGTGGCTGGGCATTACCTTATAAAAGGAAACACGACACTTGCGTGTATCCCACACACCAGTTCCATCTCACCCGAAAAAGGCAACATTCAGAATAGGTGGAAAACCTCAGTTTCATGTTATTTTGCCTCTTGTATTTTCGACTATCCGGCTCTTATGAGCCACCCGAAAAAAAATGATAATAGAAAAGAGTGGCAGCACTATTCTAAGCCCGTACCTCACAACAAATACGTGATTTAAATTATCTGAAATCCTAAATTTGTTGTTTTTTTTTTCATTTTAAGAATAAACCTTGAAATGAATAAACATTATCGGTCACGCATCCTTTAAGAACATCAAATATTTATTTCTCTACGACATCAAATGGTTATGGAGTAATTGAAAAAAAAATATAAAAATGGATTTAATAAGATTAATTTTATAAGATTAATTTTTATAAGATTTAATTTTACTATCGAAATTTCTTGATTGAATTCCATTAAGATTTCTTAAAAATTTTAATAAACATTAAAAAAAACATATATTTTCAAATGTTTGAATGTTAACTTTGTGGTTCATATTTAACAAATTAAATTTAAAAATATAACTTTGTATTAACCACGTTTTTTGGTTGAAACGATGCGACCGGTTTCGGAACTAACCGTTCCCTCATCAGGCTAACTTTCAACTGAAACAAAATGTGACGACGTGCTTACAATAAATCTATGGGGGCGGAGGTAGAGGTAGGGTGGGAGTACTTAGGCGTATACCAACTGACATGTGGAGACTGCTCTGCAGTCTACATAGGAAAAACAGGACGGAAATTTGAGACTAGAGTAAAAGAACATATTAGATGTATAAACAATGATAATTTTTCGGAATTCGCAGAACACTTAGTACTTAATGATCATCAATTTAATATGCAATCGCGAACAAAAATTTTACACGTCAACAAAGTAGGTCTCCGTCTTGATAATTTAGAGTCGCTAGAAATTAAAAAGTGTATTAATTCAAAACAGAACATAATAAACAATCAGTTAAATTTATCTTTCAGTCCATTATTAAATATGTTTCCTTTTACTTCTAATCCTTCAGCCAATCGGACCCACCCTGCACAAGACCCAACCCTAAGTACTCCCACCCTACCTCTACCTCCGCCCCCATAGATTTATTGTAAGCACGTCGTCACATTCTGTTTCAGTTGAAAGTTAGCCTGATGAGGGAACGGTTAGTTCCGAAACCGGTCGCATCGTTTCAACCAAAAAACGTGGTTAATACAAAGTTATATCTTTAAATTTAATTTATTAAAAAAAACGTTTATTACTTAATTCCACTGTTTATTGTGGAATTAAGTTATAAACGTTTTTTATTTTTAATGTTTATTAAAATTTTTAAGAATAAACATGGAAATTTTCAATATTTTTATAAGGAATTTATACTGAATTTTAAAATAGTGTGAAACGTTCATAAGATAAATTTTTTTTATTAAATTTTTTTTAGAAACACACTGTTTAACATGTTTTAGATGGGTCGATGGCAGAGCGGTTAGCGCACTGGGCTAGTAATCCAGTGGTCGCGAGATCGAATCCTGTCTCGACCGATTTCGTTCACCTATAGCACAAGCATTTATGCTGTATTTAGGGAAGGTAGGAAGATGTGTATGTACTTGTTTAACAAGGATATATTCATTTAAAAAAAAACATGTTTGTGACGTTTAATTTCAAGTTGGGGTGTTATGCCCTCTTAACACCTCGTCAGTAAATCTTCGCTTGTGGTCGTCTACATCATTCATTCCTCTACTGAATGATTTTTTTAAATTTATTAATGGAATCAATTACAATGTACATGTAAATGACAATAAACAAAGTTAACAAGTTCCATGATATATTTCATAATAACCCTCTTTAATTGAGATAAAATCTCGTGTTAAGAGGCTATAGTAGGTTGTATAGTATATTTTGAAAATAATTTCCCCAGTACCCTCAAAAGATACGTCTTTGAAATAAAGAACAATTTGTATTTACATCTTTGTCCTATTGCATGTGAGTTTTTTGAAGTTTGAGTTTGTTTAATACTTTTCTTGTAAAATTAGTTTTAGAGAAACCTTTTTTTTTATTTTTTATTGTAAGTAACTAAAAAACTACAAGGCCTATTCAATCGAACGAATATGAAAATCTAACGGCTGAGTTTTTTTGATATTATATTATTTTAATTATTATTCTTGTTATGTAATAAAAAAAACTAAATTTTACCTTTTCTTCACGAAAAAATGCTGTATATCACATATTAGGTGATATACAATATTTTTTCGTGTTTCGTACACGAGAAGGTAATTTAGTGCGCATTTTTATGTACATCCGTATACCCAGGATATACAAGGGCCTTAGGAAAGGTGAGTATCTATTTTGTAGTGTTACATTCACCAAACATTGCACATCTACTAAATAATACATAATACATTTTATCACCAAGGTTAACATTTATTTGGAGACAAATCAATAATTTACATGTAATTTAGTAGCGGATAGTAAAAATCTAATCTCAATTGAAATTCAAATTATTCCTCAGTGTTATTTTCTCAGTTTGAAATCAAAACGGTTTCAGTTCTCTTTGGTCGTGAATTAATCAAAGTTTTCCGGTGTTTGTTATCAATTGCCACGTTTTCATCTCTCGTCTGTTTTTATAGAGTGGGTACCTACCCATCTAGATATAGAGAATAGGAGCCTCTAAGAACTTTTGCCAGATTTTCAATTGCACTTTGCTAGTTTCTCCATGATATCCGAGCGGTCTGAATAGGACTTTCGCCGTAGAACTTTTCGTAAAAACCGAAGCATGAACACGAGTCGCAATGTGGGCGGTTGTGACGAACATCTTCTTGTTAAAAATGTTCATCTGATTCAGTATTAAATGAAGGACTCTGGCACACTTGTGCTCAGAGAACCCTGATATAATTACAGCACTGAATGATGAGTGCTCATGCTCATATTAACTACAAAGCGGTAACTTAAGCAATTTTTTTTCATGTATGTGTACTACATATTTTGTTAAAATATTTATTTTCTTTAATATACACAATATTTTTAATTCAACACAGACAGCGTTTGCTGGTATCAGTGTTGACATACATTTTGGTTTATATTGACATTTTGTTAGATTTATACATGTTATACAATGTGGTGAACAATAACATTATAAATATCGACAAATGATTGAAATTTTGTTAGATTTATACATGTTATACAATGTGGTGAACAATAACATTATAAATATCGACAAATGATACGAAGTAAACTGATGCCGGTTGATTGTGTGGTAAACCAGTGAAGTCACCTTCACAAGACACCTTCATGACCTTCATTTCTTACCTCTTCCCCTCCTCCCTACACCTTCATCTCCTATCAAACAAAATCCTTTACACACTACCATCATATCTTGTTTGTTTTTTTCACTTTGTTTTATTTAATAACATTTTTTTACTGCTTTATTATGTATGTTTATTGATCATATTATTTTAATTTGTGGATAGATGTTTTGGCGCAAGTCTTATTTTATTGTTCTGTACCTTCATTATTTTGTTGTCGCTGTTGTCTGTCCCAAATAAATAAATAAATAAATAAATAATGAAGTTTACAAAAAAAATTTAAAATTCAACCATAGTGGAGCCCAAAAATATATGTAAAAACATATGTATTTATATATTCTGTTTTATAAACTTTTAACATTTTCTTACTTTATTTTAGTATTTAATTGATTTTTTATAACATTACAAAATGTTTTCATATATTTTTATAGATATTTTATAAATATATTATTCATGTTAAATATATTTTTGAAATATTTATTTTTTGCGGATTTTTTGATAATAGAAGCATTTTTATTGAGAATATTATAAATTTATTATATTTTTACACTTGGAATTTTGCAATGGATTTTTCAACTAATTAATCGAGCAGTTTAAAAGTTTTTAAAACTTAAATAATTTGTGTATTACCGATGACAATGCATGTTAATACTGTTTCCAGCTTGTTTCACTTGATATTTTGATAAATATCATTCAATGTAAATAATAATGTCTTATTGCATAAAATCAGGAGTATTTTTATATATTTCGTTTTACAATAACATTTCAACGCGAAGAAAACTTTAAAGAGAGTGTCCTAAAATATAGTTTACTCGTTAACTATATTTTATATTACTATTAAAATAAATTATTATATGAATGTCGATAGAAAAGGTTATAAAAAAAAAAAAAATTATATCAAAATAAATCACCTTAAGTTGTTCTCATTAACGATGTTTAATTGTCAGAGGCAGGTGAGTGAAAAGACGACTTTGAATTCTCTAAAGACCTGCTGAAGTTTCACACCAATAAAATTTTTGATTAAACTGTTTCAAATTTTAATTGCATAAATTTGAGAGTTGTCAGACTAGTAAAACATCATTCCTAAGTACACAAGTTTTATAAACTAATCACACTTTACATTAATCTGCGTCTAGTTTAAAATTGAAACTATTTTACTATAGTATCAAGAGATTGCCTGTTAATGAACTTTCGAAAGCAAAAAATCGTAATAATTTACTTTTTCGACCGATAGTATAAATAGGAATTTTAGTATTTTTTTGGGTTTTTATTTATTTATTTAATATTTCTTCTCGGGCAACTAACAGGTACTATGTCAAATATTTATTTAACACGCACCCAATAACAAGTTCTCACATTCTGGAGACTTACGATATTAATCGTCTCACAGATCCAGAATGAAAACACAATTCAAAACTGTGCATCCACCGGGAATCAAGCCCGGTACCTTTGGATCAGTAGTCAGATACCCAACCAACTGCCATGAACACAATTTTATTTTTTCGATGTATAAAGATATGTAGAGTGTAGGTATCTATATGCACATCCTCCAATAAAACATTAAAGAAAATGATCTTCACGAACACTTCTCTGGTTCCTAAAGACCGTGCCTGTCCTTGTAATACTGAAGAAGTTAAATACAATTTGTAAGCATATAAGTTGTATTCATTTTTAAGATAAACTCCTAAAATGTAAAAATATGTGTATTCATTTTAATTTTACTCCAAAAAACACTCTGGCAACTCGTTTTTATATTTGCGATTATAATATGTCAGTTTTATGATCTATCGTTTCGTATTACTTAATTCCACGAACTCCTATGTCGTATTTTTTTTTGTAATTTGGTGATATCCTTTTTTAACATAATTTAGCTATGACGGACTCCGAACCGTTTACCATAATGTACCGGGTTAAGCTCGAGCGAAATTCCGAGAAAAAGTTGTGTGTGAACACAGCTGCAAGGTAATGTAAAAGCATCCCGTATACCTAAGCCAGTGTAGCGCGCTAAGGCAGACAGGAAAGCGGATATCTCGAAAATGTACCTCCTAACATTGCTGCTTCCCTCGTCTTTTTCTTATGTGTCGAATAAGACTTAAACGTTTCCACCGCAACTTTATATGTTAATGCCTACTAAACGTCTGTCTATTCCATTCGGGAAAGAGCCTTTTCATTTACTGTTATCCTGATCTTTATTTTCACTGAGTATATTGCGAGTAAAAGAAGAATTTTTTAACTAAAGATGATTATTTTTCAAGACTTTGTTCACGGGTTTCACTATATTATATCCTCACACAAATTTTATTGTTTTTGTGTTCATGTATGTATGTGTTTTTTATTTATGTTTTTTTGTTTATATTATTTTTTTTGGCCGCAATATCGGTTACAGGCGGCTGGTCCTTCATATTTTAGCAGTTGTCGTTTAGGGGTGCCGAGTTTTTTATGTACATATACTGTATTAATGAGTAAGAAATTTTATTCCCATAAATATTTTTTTTAATTTTGAAGGACATGATTCTTTAATAGTTTGCTTCGTTTGAACGGACGTTTATTTCATGAACGTGCTTTAACATTGTTCAACGCATTTTTGGTACTATTGTTACTACTCTCACATCGTGAGTCAACAATTTTCCTTTATATTATTTTGTATCGTGCCTTCGTTTTTGACATCAATTCTCCAGGTTAAATATTATTATTTTTTAGAGATATTTCTTGAATATGTCGAATACATTCTCCCATGACCATATTATTTATCTCGATTTATGAATGCTTTGTTCAGGTTTATATACATAGGTACTTTTCTCTCGAATGTTTGGTACCCATTATTTGTGAATAGTGAACGTACACATATCTACTTTAATACGTTATCCGCCGTATTGAAATTTCTCAGGAACAATATCGACCCAAATAAATTATATCATTTAACTTTATTTATATTGAAGAAATGTACTAAAAACCGAAGACTGATGGTATTCATGTTTGCATATGGATATGCCTAATATAAAAAAAACATGTCTGATAATGTATTTTGATCATTTTTAACAAATATTACAAAAAAATCTCAAAACGGAATCACGAATTTACCCATTCAAATTTTTCAAGTCAGTATCGGCAAGTTTATTTTGAAAAATGTTTTTAGTTCATTTTACTTTAAGCTATAATAAATAAGTGATCTGATTTCTAATGATATATTCATAAAATTGTTACTTACACTAAGAAAAAAATAAGTAATGATAAATACATTTTGAACGAAATCAATATCAAGAATTAATAGAAGGTAATATAGTCCTCATTTCACTTTCTTAATGAGTTTAAAATTTAACGTGAAAAAATTGATCAAATATTAAAAAAAATATTTGGTAATAAAATACCTTTTTTCCTGCTGCCTTGTTCCGATAAAATCTTTAGTAATATTGTAAACCTCAAAATTGATCAATTACCCGCTGAATTAATAATGTCTGTTGTTCAGAAGTCCATTAAAAACTTTTTAGTCTATATTTAACGATAAGCAAAAGTTCTTTGAGATTTTTCAAGCCCTGACACTTACCTGCTATTGGTGGAGTTTATACAATTAAAATCCTCTGCTACAAATGTTTTTATTGGGTGTTTTTTTTTAATTATCTTTTGTCGGAAAAGAGTATTTTTTATTATTATTACCAGCTACAAAAACCTATTTCTTTTTTCCGGCAGAACAGAAATTCTCATTAAATCCATTTAATAAAAATAATTCATATTGAGTCGTTTAATGATACGAGATCTTTCCAAGAGCGCGCTTGCTCTCGTGATTGGCTCTATCAACGACTGAAGATTTTTCTGTCCTTGTTTCAAAATAATAAGAAATATATATTTAAGGTCTTAGATTATATTATATTATATGATACAGATACCTAGTCAGCGCAATGAAAGTATGACAACAAAAACTAAGAACAATGTTCACTCGCCTGGCCGTATACGTACACCTACCGATACGAACACCTATATAATACGTAGACCAACCGATCTACCGCCTCACACACATGTAAAAAAAACTTGTCTTACATTTGAATTCGAAATTTGTACTACACGCGGCTTCTGTACCTTGTAATTCTATGTTTCAGGTGTATTTTTTCGTTTTTACACAATTCAATAGGTAATTCGTAGAATTGATAATATTTGGAGGTATAACTACATAGCTGATTATCTACTACAGTCTACTACATTAAAAAATGCAATTTGAAATGATAGATAATAGAAGAGACGTAAATGGACAAAGTTGGAATGCCTTCAGAAAATGGGATGTATCTTAAAAACTGGAAAACAACCATATACCTGAAAAGGAAAGTATATGAAACGTGTGTTCTGCCGTTTGATACATATCTTTATATTTAATTCTCTTGTACGTGTGTATAGTGTGTATGTCACTGAACTCTTCCTAAACGGCTGAACCGATTATGATGAAATTTTTTGTGTGTATTTGTGTGAGTCCCTGAATGGTTTAAATTCTCAAAATGGAATTTTAAACATAAATATAGTAAAAAGAAAATAAAAAACATGATTTTTTATAACTATAAATTATAATAGGTGGCGCTAATGTCGAATTAGCAATGTTTAGTTTTTTCCATTTGACAACACGAATAAATCTGACCATATATGCTGTTTTGCAATTATATACGAAATGATAGTCAATTTAACCTCAAAGTGTTTAGCGGCTCATCGAACAAGAAAATGTAAGATTGCCCAGTTAATAATAACATCCATTTGATACAAATACATGTTACATTAATTTTGTAATTTCACAAATAGTTCGGGCAGGACAACGTCTGTCGGGTCCGCTAGTGGCCTATAAAAATTTAGTCTTTCCAAACTAAGTGCCGAGAAACCGCGACTCTAAACAACGTAACTTAAAATATGGTGTGTTTAATTGAAAATTGACATATCACAATTAATTTTCATTTTATATTTCAATTAAAATTAAAGTAGAATTTCATTTCATATTAAAATTAAAATAAAACAATATGTTTTTGATTCTAAATACAATCAATACATAATTTTTTACGTCGATTGCTATTTCGCCTTGTCAGGGCATCTTAAAGACTATCCTATATAGACAAGACTATAGTAGATTATTTATTTGGTTGAATTCATTTTACATACATTAAAATTAAAATAAAACAAAATGTTTGAATTATTATTATAACGTGATTGACAAATCATTTCTAAATTTTCCGTAAAGCGTTTCAAAATTTTAGAGTTTGGCGTTCTGTTTTCTCTGATTTCCCCGATTTAGTAACATTATTGTATCTATGTAATATAATATATATAGATAATCGTGTTTAAATCTGTTACAAAGTTATACATAATAAAATGATATAAAACAAATGTTGATTTTCGTGTAAAAAGGGAATGAAAATTAAATATGAAATCAAACATTGTTGAAAATATGCAAACATCGTTTAATTATATTAGTACCTACTCTCTTATATTAAACTACATATTACTATCTTTTATGTTTAGGTATATTTGATGTTTTAGAAAATTGAAAGGTTTAAAGTGATAAAAGCTCACTAATACAGTTTCCATGTCTTTGCCTACACATTCGCACCAGTTTTCTCTCGCGTCTATTTCCATTATGTATACATTTGCTGATATTTCTCTTCTCTAAAGTATTCTTGAGAGAGTCTTGAAATAACTTACTATATGAACCAGAATAGATATCTTGAAAACCACCCCAAGAAGTGTTATTTATTCGATCCCTTAACATCTTTTAGTTTAAAATAGTTTTAAGCCCAAATGTAAATATTTCTTAGATATAGGTATTTGTTCTGTTATTGGTTTATTGGGTTTATAGCAGGGCCTTTAGTTTTAATGACTAAACCATGGAGGCTCGGGTATGTTTCTTAATTTATATATATCATTTGTACTTAGGGGGGGGACTGCTGCCAACGTACCTATTTTTCAATTTGATATACCATCATTATTTCTGATCAAATCGTTTTGAAAAAAATAATTTAGATAGTTTGGGTATTCATAAAGAAAAATGTATCTTTACTTTTTGATAATGTTCTGTATAAATTTTGTAGAAAAATAATGGCATACCACCGATTTTCAACGTTTATCTTATATTTTTAATAAAATATAAGGCGTAGTTCAACATATTTTTTTTTAATTAAAGAAAACAAACATATCTAGAAAAATACGATGTGACGTTGCATTAATTTTTTTATTTTTATTTTATTTATTTTGGATATCCAACAGTACAGTAGAGAATAATGATATTAAATACAATGAAAAAAAAACAAGTAAATGTAGACTACAGTTCATAATAATAGGACATCATATCAAATAATTTTAAAAGCTTAACATACAATTTACGAAAAATGAGAAAAAAACAAAATTATAGGAACACACCAGAAACATACAAGGAATAGTACAGAGAGGATTGTATTCTAGAATCATAACATGGGATTCTAACTCACTTAAGGATCAACGAAGAAGGTGTTGCAACCATTATGGTGACACATAAATAATACATTCATGCATATACTAGAGAGTGGAATTTTGAGTTATGTTATCAGTGCAAAGTTGGCGCTTTATCAACGAACTGTGTAATGCCGATATCCCTGGTATAATACTGTCTTATGCTGACGATACCTCTATCACTGTAAGTGGAAAAACTTGGCGTGAAACATTTGCTAACGCAGATACTTGTTTGCGGGTTGTAAAAACATGGCTGAATAAAAGTTTACTCTCTTTGAACTGTGAAAAAACCCTCTACGTCCCATTTTATACTAATAGTAGATCGGCGCCCACCTGTAACACTGTCCTTAGATTCCATAACAATGACTGTGATAACAATTGCTCCAAATGTGTAGAGGTCAAGACAGAAAGCTCCACTAAATATTTAGGTATCATCATTGATTCACATTTAAGGTGGGACAATCATGTAAACTACTTGTGTAAAAAAATAAGATACTTGGGGTATATATTTAAAAGATTACTTGGTATTGTCAAAACTGACATAGTCAAAATGACATACTACAGTTTGGTACAATCTATGTTGACTTATGGCATGATTGCATGGGGAGGAGTATTGGACAGTCATATTGCTCCATTAGAAATTGTACAAAGAATGATAATTAAAAAAATGTACAACAAACCTCCCAGATATCCCACTAAACAATTATTTAAAGAGAGTGGATTATTTAATCTAAGGAAACTGTATATACTACAATGTCTTAAGTTTATTCACAAAAAGAAAGAAATTTTCATGTTAAATTCACAAAATCGTACCAGTGACCGTCTGAATAGTATTTACAAAGTTCCTAATTGCAATAAGAGATCGACACAGAGACATTCTGTATTTATAGCTCCCAGATCATACAATATGTTGCCATTGTCTCTTAAGTCTTTAAATTGCCATTCAAAATATGTGAGTCATCTTAAGACATGGCTTAAGAACAATGACAACATTCAAGATTTCTTTTTATGATTTTACTTCATTGCTTTTTATGGATTTGTTCTAATGTAAGTGGGTACATACTTATTTTAATTTATGATTTGACGCTTTTTTGTGATCAGAATATTGTTTACTTGCAATTTGTATAATTTTTCTTTATCACCATTTAGGTAGGTACTTATGATTTTTTAACTTGCGTTGTCTAAAAACTGTTTAATTGTAACGCGCAACCAACATCTTCCTTTGTAAATTTTATTTAGGTATACCCACATACCTACAGGCTAAGCCCTGTGGGATTTTTGGTGTAATGTGTAATATGATCTGTGTTATATGTGTGTATGTTTTTTTTTGTTTCTATTTATATTATACTATGTACCGAAATTTGTTTAATAAATAAATAAATAAATATCGCAATTTTGAACGAGTGTAGAGATTGAGTATGAAAAAAGTCAATGTTATTGAGCAGGTTGTTAAAATTGGAGGTGGCCCGGTTAGTAAAGAAATTTTTCCTAAGATTAGTTTTAGAGTGTGAAATAGAAAAAGTTGGTTTTGATCTGACATTGCGGTTTGGAATGTGAAGTGAGATATTTTCTAATAAATTTGGACAGTCAATGATGTTATGAAATAGTTTAAACAAAAATAGTGAGTCTGCAGTTATTCGTTTAGATGATAGTGATGGTAAATTAAATTTTGATTCAGCTTAGTACACGTTATTTATATGATTATGCGGGCCCATTAGTTCCCGACAGCCAGATTTATAGATGAGGTGTTTGAGGAAGCGTTTTTGTACACTATCCAGTCTATTTATGTTCTTAAGATACATCGGGTTCCAAATTTGCGATCCGTGTTCCAAATGACTTCTTACCATAGATGTATATAGAATTTTGAGGCATTCAATATTTGAAAAAGGTTTACAGTTCCTGATGATGAAGCCCAACATTTTATTGGCTTTTTTACTTATATTATTCATGTGATCGTCAAATGACAGTTTACTATCCATAATAATTCCTAGATCTTTCACCGATTCTTTTCTAGGTATAGGGGAATTATTAAGTGTATAGGAAAAGAAGATTTTATTCTTTTTTTTGTAAACGTGATAATTTGACATTTTTGTGGATTTAAGTTAAGAGAATTTATTTTACAGTATGTTTGAAGATGCTCTAGATCCTGTTGAAATTTACGGCAGTCTTGAACACTATTTATTTTTGTATAGAGCTTCATGTCATCTGCATATATTATTACTTTGACAAATTTGAAACAAGAGGTGATGTCGTTTACATATATATTAAAAAGGATAGGGGCCAGCAGTGTGCCCTGTGGAACGCCGCATGGAGTGGTAATCCAATTAGATGTATAGCCACCGGTCACAACTGCCTGAGATCTATTGCGGATATATGAAGTGAGCCATCTTAGAAGATCTCCATGGAAGCCAAATTTTTTTAATTTTTGAATTAAGATATGATGATTCAACAGATCAAACGCCTTGCTGTAATCCGTGTACACAGCATCGACTTGGATATTTTTATCAATTGCGTTTGTCACAAAGTTAGTGAATTCCAGCAAATTGCTGGTGGTGGATCGACCCGGAATAAAACCATGTTGATCAGTGGAGATATTGCGTTTAACAAAGGGAATTATTTGATCATAAACAATTTTTTCAAAGACTTTACTTATTATATTGGTTTTAGATATGGGTCGGTAATTTTTTACATCAGAACGGTTGCCAGATTTAAAAATTGGAGAAATAAAAGCAGTCTTCCATTTATTCGGCATAATTCCACTGTTGAATGATAGCTGGAATACATAGGTACTTCAAAGGGTATGCAAGTATTTCGGCACACTCTTTTAAAATAATTGCTGGTATTGAATCTGGTCCCGGACCTTTCTGAATATTGAGATTTTTTAAATATATAAAAATTTTGTTTATATCAAATGAGATTGAACACATTCCTTCCGATATATTTTCATGATATGTGTCTTGGAGTGAATTTAATTAGAAAATAAACCTAAAAAACCTTTATTTTCCATTCAGCGCCATTGCGAAATATAAGTTTTTTGGTTTATTAACTTAACCTGATGCATTAATGCAACGTTACATCGTATTTTTCCAGGTATTTTGATCTTCTTTAATTTATAAAAAAATATAATGCTCTATACCTTATAGTTTTTTAGAAATTTATGATAAATGTCAAAAATTGGGGTATGCTTATTATTTTCCTACAAGAATATGTACAGAACATAATTAAAAAATTAAGGTATATTTTTATTTATTAATATCCAAACTAACTAGGTTATTTTTTTCAAAATGATTCGTTTTGTAGTAATGACGCAAATTCAAATTGAAAAAATAGGTACGTTGGCAGCAGTCCCCCCCTTAGGTTAAATTATTTTTTTTATTTACGTTTATTTTACAGAGTACAAACAGTTAAATCCATATTATATCTACAAAAAAGAGTTACCAGCATATCTGCATATAGACCAGTAAAGACTATCGATATTGCCGATATTCGAATTATTTTTATAATTAAATAAATATATGAATGAATGAATAAATGAACGAATGAACGAACGAATGGATGACTGATATCAACCAATTTAATCACTAGGATGCGATAGTTTTTATTTTTATTTTAACAATTTATTGTACATAACTTATTTGCCAATACGAATGGCGGACTTATTGCCTACTGGAAATTTCTTCCAGACAACCATCTGTTACAATTATGGGTGAAAGTGGTACATGGACAAAAATAGAAAACCTACATACACAAAAAAATAAGAAGAATTAAATTTGTACACCAACGACAATAAAACAAATCTTGATGAAACCTGATACAACACGATGGGAGGGAAGGGAAAAAAGGGAGAGGAGATTTGTGTAGCTAAAAGGAATTGGGAAATTAATGGGAAGTATGTTGGTTAAGAAATAGAAAGTAGAAGCGCGCGCTTTAATCTAATTTTGAAGGTTGCTAACGTTGGTGCAGTTCTAATGTCAAGAGCCAAGTTGTTCCTTAACCATAACATATTATCCTTTAAGCTTATTCATTATATTTTTTACCTAGTGTTTTCTTGTGTGCAATTCAATTATGTGAATAAACAAAAAAAATATTCTTGGGTTTCTAAAGTGCATATTTATAAACCTACCAATTTTTTTTTTCATTTTGAGATTTCATGCATCGAGACTAGAATACCGTGGTTCAGCCACATGGGATTTTTCCGTAAAAATATTTTCATCTTGTCAAAATATTTGCATCTTGAAAATGTTCGAAAACGAAAAGTTTAAAAATATGTTTTACCATTATAATCCGTATTGACCTAGTGATTAAATTTCATTGTATACATAATTTGAGTGGCGGTCTGTTTGTTTGTTTTCCATTGTGTTTTAGGTTAAAAGCTGGTGGCTGTGTTGCCTATACATCAATTACCGCGGTCGGTCGAGACGTCAGTGGCACGGTATGACCTATACCGGTCATACCGTAGTGCGGGTTAAGTGGCCACATATGATTAATTACGGTCATGTATCGGACCCGGAGTCTGGGTTCACTATTAAGCGTGTGTGTATAATATAGGCGGTTTCTGCACGTTATAAATTTAAATCATATCTTGTCGGCAGATGGTTTTTCATTTTATATAAAAACTTCTAAATTAAGAGCTTAATAGTAGTAGGATAGGCTGGATAAAATATTATCATTCATTCATAACATCACGGCATATCGCACAGTGTGAGGGTAACCAGTGACAGGTGTACAGCTTTGCATGTCTTTATAAAATTAAGCACGACACGCACGTGTATATGCACATAGCAGTCTTGCCTCACCTAAAAAGGCACTACATTCAGAATAATTTTTTTTATTTATTTATTATAAATAAAAAAAAAAAAAAAATATATATATATATATATATATATATATATATATATATATATATATATATATATATATATATATATATATATATATATATATATATATATATATATATATATATATATATATATATATATATATATATATATATATATATATATATATATATATATATATATATATATATATATATATATATATATATATATATATATATATATATATATATATATATATATATATATATATATATATATATATATATATATATATATATATGATGTATCCGTTTCTCGGGTACTCCGCGTCGTGTAAACACGACGCGGAGTACCCGAGAAACGGATACATCATTTACACCCCTCCGCGAGAGCCTGAAAAACAACATATATATATATATATATATATATATATATATATATATATATATATATATATATATATATATATATATATATATATATATATATATATATATATATATATATATATATATATATATATATATATATATATATATATATATATATATATATATATATATATATATATATATATATATATATATATATATATATATATATATATATATATATATATATATATATATATATATATATATATATATATATATATATATATATATATATATATATATATATATATATATATATATATATATATATATATATATATATATATATATATATATATATATATGTTGTTTTTCAGGCTCTCGCGGAGGGGTGTAAATGATGTATCCGTTTCTCGGGTACTCCGCGTCGTGTTTACACGACGCGGAGTACCCGAGAAACGGATACATCATATATATATATATATATATATATATATATATATATATATATATATATATATATATATATATATATATATATATATATATATATATATATATATATATATATATATATATATATATATATATATATATATATATATATATATATATATATATATATATATATATATATATATATATATATATATATATATATATATATATATATATATATATATATATATATTTTTTTTTTTTTTATTTATAATAAATAAATAAAAAAAATTATTCTGAATGTAGTGCCTTTTTAGGTGAGGCAAGACTGCTATGTGCATATACACGTGCGTGTCGTGCTTAATTTTATAAAGACATGCAAAGCTGTACACCTGTCACTGGTTACCCTCACACTGTGCGATATGCCGTGATGTTATGAATGAATGATAATATTTTATCCAGCCTATCCTACTACTATTAAGCTCTTAATTTAGAAGTTTTTATATAAAATGAAAAACCATCTGCCGACAAGATATGATTTAAATTTATAACGTGCAGAAACCGCCTATATTATACACACACGCTTAATAGTGAACCCAGACTCCGGGTCCGATACATGACCGTAATTAATCATATGTGGCCACTTAACCCGCACTACGGTATGACCGGTATAGGTCATACCGTGCCACTGACGTTTCGACCGACCGCGGTAATTGATGTATAGGCAACACAGCCACCAGCTTTTAACCTAAAACACAATGGAAAACAAACAAACAGACCGCCACTCAAATTATGTATACAATGAAATTTAATCACTAGGTCAATACGGATTATAATGGTAAAACATATTTTTAAACTTTTCGTTTTCGAACATTTTCAAGATGCAAATATTTTGACAAGATGAAAATATTTTTACGGAAAAATCCCATGTGGCTGAACCACGGTATTCTAGTCTCGATGCATGAAATCTCAAAATGAAAAAAAAAATTGGTAGGTTTATAAATATGCACTTTAGAAACCCAAGAATATTTTTTTTGTTTATTCACATAATTGAATTGCACACAAGAAAACACTAGGTAAAAAATATAATGAATAAGCTTAAAGGATAATATGTTATGGTTAAGGAACAACTTGGCTCTTGACATTAGAACTGCACCAACGTTAGCAACCTTCAAAATTAGATTAAAGCGCGCGCTTCTACTTTCTATTTCTTAACCAACATACTTCCCATTAATTTCCCAATTCCTTTTAGCTACACAAATCTCCTCTCCCTTTTTTCCCTTCCCTCCCATCGTGTTGTATCAGGTTTCATCAAGATTTGTTTTATTGTCGTTGGTGTACAAATTTAATTCTTCTTATTTTTTTGTGTATGTAGGTTTTCTATTTTTGTCCATGTACCACTTTCACCCATAATTGTAACAGATGGTTGTCTGGAAGAAATTTCCAGTAGGCAATAAGTCCGCCATTCGTATTGGCAAATAAGTTATGTACAATAAATTGTTAAAATAAAAATAAAAACTATCGCATCCTAGTGATTAAATTGGTTGATATCAGTCATCCATTCGTTCGTTCATTCGTTCATTTATTCATTCATTCATATATTTATTTAATTATAAAAATAATTCGAATATCGGCAATATCGATAGTCTTTACTGGTCTATATGCAGATATGCTGGTAACTCTTTTTTGTAGATATAATATGGATTTAACTGTTTGTACTCTGTAAAATAAACGTAAATAAAAAAAATAATTTAACCTAAGGGGGGGACTGCTGCCAACGTACCTATTTTTTCAATTTGAATTTGCGTCATTACTACAAAACGAATCATTTTGAAAAAAATAACCTAGTTAGTTTGGATATTAATAAATAAAAATATACCTTAATTTTTTAATTATGTTCTGTACATATTCTTGTAGGAAAATAATAAGCATACCCCAATTTTTGACATTTATCATAAATTTCTAAAAAACTATAAGGTATAGAGCATTATATTTTTTTATAAATTAAAGAAGATCAAAATACCTGGAAAAATACGATGTAACGTTGCATTAATGCATCAGGTTAAGTTAATAAACCAAAAAACTTATATTTCGCAATGGCGCTGAATGGAAAATAAAGGTTTTTTAGGTTTATTTTCTAATTAAATTCACTCCAAGACACATATCATGAAAATATATCGGAAGGAATGTGTTCAATCTCATTTGATATAAACAAAATTTTTATATATTTAAAAAATCTCAATATTCAGAAAGGTCCGGGACCAGATTCAATACCAGCAATTATTTTAAAAGAGTGTGCCGAAATACTTGCATACCCTTTGAAGTACCTATGTATTCCAGCTATCATTCAACAGTGGAATTATGCCGAATAAATGGAAGACTGCTTTTATTTCTCCAATTTTTAAATCTGGCAACCGTTCTGATGTAAAAAATTACCGACCCATATCTAAAACCAATATAATAAGTAAAGTCTTTGAAAAAATTGTTTATGATCAAATAATTCCCTTTGTTAAACGCAATATCTCCACTGATCAACATGGTTTTATTCCGGGTCGATCCACCACCAGCAATTTGCTGGAATTCACTAACTTTGTGACAAACGCAATTGATAAAAATATCCAAGTCGATGCTGTGTACACGGATTACAGCAAGGCGTTTGATCTGTTGAATCATCATATCTTAATTCAAAAATTAAAAAAATTTGGCTTCCATGGAGATCTTCTAAGATGGCTCACTTCATATATCCGCAATAGATCTCAGGCAGTTGTGACCGGTGGCTATACATCTAATTGGATTACCACTCCATGCGGCGTTCCACAGGGCACACTGCTGGCCCCTATCCTTTTTAATATATATGTAAACGACATCACCTCTTGTTTCAAATTTGTCAAAGTAATAATATATGCAGATGACATGAAGCTCTATACAAAAATAAATATCGGACCCGGAGTCTGGGTTCACTATTAAGCGTGTGTGTATAATATAGGCGGTTTCTGCACGTTATAAATTTAAATCATATCTTGTCGGCAGATGGTTTTTCATTTTATATAAAAACTTCTAAATTAAGAGCTTAATAGTAGTAGGATAGGCTGGATAAAATATTATCATTCATTCATAACATCACGGCATATCGCACAGTGTGAGGGTAACCAGTGACAGGTGTACAGCTTTGCATGTCTTTATAAAATTAAGCACGACACGCACGTGTATATGCACATAGCAGTCTTGCCTCACCTAAAAAGGCACTACATTCAGAATAATTTTTTTTATTTATTTATTATAAATAAAAAAAAAAAAAAAATATATATATATATATATATATATATATATATATATATATATATATATATATATATATATATATATATATATATATATATATATATATATATATATATATATATATATATATATATATATATATATATATATATATATATATATATATATATATATATATATATATATATATATATATATATATATATATATATATATATATATATATATATATATATATATATATATATATATATATATATATATATATATATATATATATATATATATATATATATATATATATATATATATATATATATATATATATATATATATATATATATATATATATATATATATATATATATATATATATATATATATATGATGTATCCGTTTCTCGGGTACTCCGCGTCGTGTAAACACGACGCGGAGTACCCGAGAAACGGATACATCATTTACACCCCTCCGCGAGAGCCTGAAAAACAACATATATATGTATATATATATATATATATATATATATATATATATATATATATATATATATATATATATATATATATATATATATATATATATATATATATATATATATATATATATATATATATATATATATATATATATATATATATATATATATATATATATATATATATATATATATATATATATATATATATATATATATATATATATATATATATATATATATATATATATATATATATATATATATATATATATATATATATATATATATATATATATATATATATATATATATATATATATATATACATATATATATATATACATATATATATATATACATATATATATATATATATATATATATATATATATATATATATATATATATATATATATATATATATATATATATATATATATATATATATATATATATATATATATATATATATATATATATATATATATATATATATATATATATATATATATATATATATATATATATATATATATATATATATATATATATATATATATATATATATATATATATATATATATATATATATATATATATATATATATATGTTATAATATTTTTATCTCGGTTTTCCCGTGTCAGTAGGTCTTGACTAAGACCATTTGTCTTCCGACGTTTCGCCTGAATATCACCAGGCATTTTCAAGGACTTAACGAAAAGCACGCGCGCGACACTTGGTACCACGGCCTTTGAATTATGTTAATCCTTTTAGATCCGGTGGCAGTTTATTATAAATTCGAGGTGCACTATATATACAAAATATCTTTGCCCAAATTTAAAATTCATTTTTGGCACCAAGTAGTTACCTGACGTTCTGCTTCTAGAATAGGTGGTGAACCTCATCGCTGAACTATGTGAAATGTCTTATGGCAATAAACCTGCCTTTGTACACATGTACATAAATTATATAAATAAATAAATGTTATTTTGCCTCTTGTGTTTTTGATAAGCCAAACGGGTCACTCCTAAACAATGATAATATAAATAAGAGGAAGCACTATTTTAAGCCGGTACCTCAAAGCACTTTGTATTTCTAGTTTAACAGAAAAAATGTACATATTAATTGCTAGAGAAGGATCTGCCTCGGTACTCTTAGATTTTTTGAGATAGAGGTTTTAGAGTTTATCATCCTGGTTGTCGATGTTTCTAAGTGAATGGAATATGTGAAGACAAAAAAAGAAAACAAATCATATGATCGCAGAGTAGCCATAGCAAATTCAAATTAGTACTGCCTCAGAACAGAGTATATCTAGCGAGGCAGTAAATTTTCCAAATGTGTAGAAAAACAATATTGTAAAATTGTAATTAGGTATAAATAAAATTGTATTTTGTTCCTTTGTAATATTTATACTTTTGGAAATACATTACTCATTAATTCATTAATTCATTAAGTCATTAATTCATTAAGTCATTAATTCATTAATTCATTAATTCATTAAATCATTAATTCATTAATACATTAATTAATTACTTCATTAATTCATTAATCATTAATTCATTAATTAATTAATTCATTAATTCATTAATTCGTTAATAAAAAAAATATTGTAAAATTGTAATTAGGTATAAATTAAATTGTATTTTGTTCCTTTGTAATATTTATACTGTTGGAAATATATTATTCATTCATTCATTCATTCATTCATTAATTCTTAAATTCATTTTATCATTAATTCATTAATTCATTAATACATTAATTAATTAATTAATTCATTCATTAATTCATAAATGAATTAATTCATTAATTCATTAACTCATTCATTAATTAATTCGTTAATACATTAATTAATTAATACATTAATTCATTAATCCATTAATTCATTAATTCGTTAATTCGTTCGTTCGTTCGTTCGTTCATTCATTATGTACACAAATAGTGCTTTAATAGAATGCAACTAATTTAGAATTGATGCGAAAAAATTTTCGCGTGTGACAATATTATCTAGGGAACGACCATGTTGGTTTTCATTTTGCAATTCGGAAAGCGTTTTTAAATTAAAATCTTATTTAGTTCGGCTGAAGGTATTTTTTACAAGAGCTTGCTTTTCCTGTTAAAGCACTCAATTCAGGAAACGCGGAGTCTGGATGGCGGTGTATATAAACATATATATTCGTTAAATTGAATTGCCAGCAAAATTAACATTTTATAGCGTGAGTTTTATATCCAACGAACCAGAGGCCATCTGCTGTGAGGCTATTAATTAATTATTATCTTACAAAACAATTTATTGTCAATGGTGTTCACAAAACAATAAAAACGAGTGGGTTGTGGACAACGCTAAACTCCTCACTAACAAGTCATTCTATAAAGTATTCAAATTTCGTGGAATATATTCGGCATTTTCTTGAATGAGTTTGTTAAATTATTTTTTATTTAAATATTTTATTATGAAAACTCGATAATTCTTCAATGCCATTTTATGAAAGTGATGTGCCTTTTTACCAATTTCCAAATAATAATTTCAAATTTTAAGTTTCCCGAGCTTGGAGTCACTTTGAAATATTTGATAGTTGAAAAAATTGAGAAGCCCTATTCAGATATCCTTCAGAATCTAATGGGGTCTAAGCGGATATTAGATATACAAATTTGCAAAATTTGAAAGAAATCTAATGAGTTCTTTAGTCTATAATCGATAAAGTAAAGTGAACACGTCATACATAGCACACAATAGAGAGTACATGGTACACAGCATACACACATATACATTGTGATGAAACTTTCAGAATACAATTTCAGCATAATACTAGTTGATAATCTGCAAAAAATAAATAGCCTTCAAAAATTGCGAAATCATAACTTCGCACTATATCCCCTAGGGTTAGTGAGGAGTAAAAATAATGGACTTCTGTTATCTGTAATACTTGTATAAGGAACAGAATTTAAATATTACTGTTTAATTTCAAATAAGGGGGGCAAGTCTGGTCCAACCAGCGAAATCAAAACCCTCGTGATTACCCATATCATGGATCTAATTATCATATGGAGTTCTATGACATTAAAATATATTATAGAACTTCATAATAATAATTATATCCTTGATATGGGTAATCGTGAGGGGTTTGATTTAGCCGGTCGGATCAGACTTGCCCCCCTGACTTGCCCCCTAGATTTCATATTTTCTTATTTTATAGGCAGATCGTTATCCTGCTAAGAGCCTTGACAATATTCATAGTTTTCTACGCATGTTTTGTATCTAATTTTCTAATTCTATCAAAAATTCTTATAAGTTGCCCTTTAATAACTTTTTTCTGTTTTTCTTAAAAAAGACAACTCACAATTTATACATTCACAATGTTATTTTGGAGTAATTTACCTTAAATAATTTTTTAATCTCACACAAAACGATTAGCTGGAATTCATATCGTACTCGCGCAATATACGAGTTTCTTCGAAATATTAGGTATAATTTATTTGGATGAATTCTAAATTTTGTCAACACAAAGATGTATTATTTTTATTTCGTATATAATTTATGTTTAGGGATTAAATTTATTTCCATTAAGAATTTATATTTTATTTTAATAATATCTGCTGCTTCAGTAAATTATTTAAATTTTGTAAACTCCCGGTCTCTCGCGGTTTTGTCGTTCTTTTTGGAAACAATTCCTTCTGAGAGTTTCGTCTTTCAATATTCTTGAATATTTTCGACGACACCTGGTCCCGAGGGTTTCGGATTTGAAATATGAAATTTTCTAAATAATAATGTGGGTGGTAAAACTGTGGAAAATATCACAAGGATCCCACCTATTTACCGAGTTATTATGTAAATTGTATTGACACTCCTTTCCCTTTTTATTCATATCTTTTTACCATTTTTTATAGGTATTCGAAGGTATCTTATTTTTTGTTATTTTCAAATTTTCACTGCGAATAAAGTATGTACCTTGATAATTTATATATTTCTGTTTTCAGTAGTGTAAAACTGATATTGTATAACATTTGTTCATAGTGACATTGATTGAATATAATAAATACTGTCTTTACCTTTTAATTCCAAAATCAACTGTATAAAATATGATCATTTTAGTGTATTAAATAGTTTATAAAAATGTTTATTTCTTATAACATCAACACTACACCGGTATAAAGATATAGCTGATTGTAGGTAGCCTTTCACTCGACCATTAGAAAGTGACTGACGCGTTTAATGATTTTTTGGTAATTCTGTATTTGCTTGTACATATGCTTCCCTTTTGTAATCATTTAATGTAAACCCCTATTTCTCTGAGATCTAATGGAATTCTGTTTTTACTCTTCTTTTCAACAGTAAATATATTATGATCTAAATTATTCAGCACAAATCCGCCTCTATTGGTGGCTGTGCCTTATTAAAAAAACATCAACACTATTTACACTGTTGTAATTATGACAGTCATCATGAATCTCTTTAACCAATGACACAATTATCACAACGACAAGTTAAAAACTTCTTATTTTTTGATATCCATACTTTTTTACATAATTTCTCGGGCAACTAACAGATATTATGTCAAATATTAATTTAACACGCACCCAATAATAAGTTGCCACTTTGGAAACACAGATCCAGACTGAAAATACAATTATAAACTGGTATCCACCGAGTACCTTTGGTTTAGGTGTCAGGTATGTAACCAACAGAGCCTCGAAGGCCGACTTTTAATTATTATTTTAAATAAAACCTAACAGATTTGGTTTTGATAAGTGAATCGTAGGAAACAAATACCTAGTGTTAAAGACAATTAACCCTACTATTCACTTATTATCAAGTGTCTTTAACACTAGGTATTCGTTTCCTACACAGAATAGGGAATCTCTTCTGTGGTTTTCTATGATTCACTTATCAATTGTCTTTATCGCTGGGTATTTGTTTCCTACGATTTACTTATCAATTGTCTTTAACACTGGGTATTTATTTCTTACGATTAACCAATCAATCGTCTTTAACGCTAGGTTTTTATTTCCTACGATTTATTAATCAACTGTTTTTCACACTAGGTTTTTATTTCCTGCGATTTACCAATCAATTGTCTTTTACACTAGGTATTTGCTTCCGACGATTACAATTGTTTACAATTGACTTTAACTCTAGGTATTTATTTCCTAAGTTTTACCTATCAATTATCTTTAACACATATAACTAACAGCCGAGAAGGCCCTTTTTTGCTTCTATATATCGGTTTTATTATTTTTTTATTAATCTGATCCGGGGTATTGGTACCGGATCCGGTAGACGTCTAATAATGCCAAATCCGGTTTTCCGGATTGTAATCCCCAATTGATTTATATTAAAGAGCGATGCATAACGTAGTTTCCGTATGTTCTATTGTCATTGTCATGTGTCTTGTGTCACCCTTGCACTGCGACCATTTGTTCTTCTCCATTTTGATTCATCTCGGCATATTTTGCATTACATTTACTTAGGTTGATGTTTAAAAATCTCACAAGGGAAAAACACCGTATTAATGACATTGAGTATTAACTAAATAATTGTTAAATTTTGTTTCATGTTCTTTATGAATGTTTGAAATATTAAAATGTGTGTTTCGCTCTTTCTCCGTTCTCTTTATAATTTATAATTGCTTGTTTGTTTTTTACATAATTTAAATGAACTCTCGTTATTAAAGAATTTATCTCTATCCCGTTTGATGTTTACTCATATGTTCACAATAAACATGTTAATGTTCTCTCTTTAAACAAATAACGAGTTATAATTTATGTAACAGAGTGATTTTGTTTGCTTTTACGTTGATATGCTTTACTTTATACCACACATGCACAATCCACCACAGCTTTCAGCATATTCTCACGTCGTTATTAAAATAATTCAAATTTTTATTATTTATCCGAAAATTATTAATAAAAAGACGATTGTTTGCACGATATAGGTTTGTGGTGTTCGGCTCTCTCTGCATAAATCCAAGGGTTTCTTAGTCATAACACCATAAAAAAGGTGTAAGTGTAATTTAGAAAAATGGCGTTTAATTTTTTTAACTTATTAAATTTTTTATTATTTATTTATTTTGAAAACAAACAGGACATAATATTATAAGCAAAGAATATGATGTGATAATATAAAATAGTATGATTAGATCATTGCATTCTAATAATGTCCGAGTAATGACGGTCTTCTTGTGATTCCCTCGCTCCGATCGGACTTCTACTCTAATTATTTCACTGTCCACAGAGCCAGGCTCTGGAATCAACTTCCCGTTAATATTCGCACCTTACCCTCATTTTTCTCCTTACTCTTGGCCTATTTTCCTTCCTACCTCTATCTCTGCCCCTTTCTGTTCCCTTCCCATCCCCTCTATGCATATATTTTTTTTTCATATTTTGTGTTGTTTTTTACATTTAAGTACTTAAGTTTTTTTTTATATAGGTACATATATTTTAATGAGGTTGACTGGAAGACGTTGATTTATTGACAAATCCGCCTTTTGGCTATTATAATGTTTTCTTTTGTACATGATTTTTTTGCTTGAATTTATATTTTAGCTAATAAAGATTTATTATATTATTATTAATGTTTTCACTTATGAGTAACAAATATAAATTTCACATAAAAATTAGTAAAAATGACAAATATAATACCTACTCTATGTAGGTACCATAAATTGTGTATGTGGTATGTGTTTTATGGTATTATGTAGATATGTGTTATATTGTATGTATGTATGCGAGATAGATTATTGGTGAATGTTATTGTGATATACATATGTACTATTTATCAAAATTGTTGCAATATATATGTTTTGAAATCTGCCTGTGATTTATGTATTATATCGAAATATTTAAATTTTGCATTGTAATTGGAGCAACTTCGTCTAATGTGATTGTTTTGTGAGTATTTTGTGTAACATCGGTCGACATAGAACAAAATCTAAGATCTGAAATTGCGTGATGAGCAGTAATGTATGTCATCAGAAAAAAATATTCCATACTACTGTTAAGGTTCCAATTAGATTTATTCCCGTTCACAGAACGATCGTTTTAGTTAATTAAGCCCCTCGAAAAATCATACTACTACCGCACTTTATTGAACTACTTACCTTTTCATGGACGGTGAAAATCATTTTCCCGTGACGACAACGAAGGTGTATAGTAATGCCTCCTCGTTTCAAGCAAACAGTTTTAACCATGAAATATAAATAACAGTTTTAATCATGAATCTATTTTCAAGTTTAGTTTCTTGCAAAGTAAATGTTGTTGTAAATATAATTATGTATCATTTAATAAATTGGGTTTGTAAGGGGATTATGAATCATTTGGTATGTGGAATATATGTAAGGTCATTCAGTATCTACTGAATTGAAATAAAAATCTTGCAGAGTATTTTACTGTCCCGACTTTGTCCAAGTCCTTTTCCTTTTGTATTATTATTATTTTTTATTCAAGCAAAAATCTGTTTTACGAGATCCTTCTTTTCCTCCTTTTTTGGTATACTTAATAATATATATTTCCTGACTCGTTTATTTTTTCTGGCACTTCCACCCTTACGCCCTTATCCTTTCCTATTTTTATATACTTATTATTTCCTTAACATATTTGTAACACTTTTGATGAGTTTTATTCCGACACTTACAAATGGCCATCGTGTCCTTTTGAATAACTGCTTTTATATTATATTTAACCTTTTTTTGCTCGTGTAAGTGTCTTTTTCATTTCACATTGAAAAAGAATTGTTGAGTTTTTTTTTATTACTAAAAACCAGGGCCGTTGGTATCAACAATTTACCAGGGACTTTATTGAAACACGCTCTTCTTAACTCAATATCGAAATTTCTGTTTTGTATTTGATTACTTTTGGAACTCCCACATAAAAAATAATTCACAAGAAGCATGTAATAAGCAGCGTTGCTACTTCAACGATGCTTTATGATTGCTAGTATTTTTCGATGCTTTATGATTGCTAGTATTAGAGAATCGAAAAATACTTCAAAGCTAATATTTTTCGATTCTCCATGTGTTAATTTGTACTAATTTTATATTGTATTTGATGAAAACAATATGTCATTCTTAATGACCGTATTTTTAAGAATATATGTCTTGAATCGGTGCACTGAATAATATATATAAATATTCAATATTATTATAGGCATTACAGTTTTGCTTAATTTACATCCATATATCGTTCTTTAATTTAGCACAATTTTTCCTAGCTTGTTCCATTTCCATCTTATAGATTTTATTTCGTAATCCCCAATTTTGTTTTTACTTTGAAGTCTTTGAGGTTATATTCATTACTTAAAACGAGGACATTTTTCATAAAAAAAATGTGACAATTATATGTGTGGCGTTTGATTTTATTTGGCTGATTTATGAAGGCTTACAGTTCGATAAAAATATTTTCAGAAAATGGAGATTTTTATTTGCCTGTCAATAAATCAATGTAATAGGTTTTCATATAATTAAACAGTATTCACATGTAAAAGTTTATATTAATTGAAAATAATATTTGACTTTTGGTCTTTATCTTTTTCAATTAACCAATGCCACTGAGTATTGTAATAAAACTAGATTATACTCATTAGATATTTAAGATTGAAGTCATTTCGAAATTCAAACAATCCGAATGGTGATCTCGGCCTTATGATCTCATAATTCTCAATATTGAGTACCTATCAGAAGCAAATTCTGTGCTAAAACATTACCGGTCACATACGTATTATGGAAGGATTGGCATTCTGCCACGATCTTACATCAAGACCAGCTGAATATCTCCTCAAATAATATCCTGTTACTGTGGCAGAACACGAAGGGAATTCTGAACTGGTTAAAATGATAATTTATTGTTTACCGCAATATCATCACATTTGATATAAGTAAGGTATGCAGGAATTTGAGCGATTTGATTGCTAAACTATTATGATGTTATACATAAAATATATTATGAATTTAAAGTAGGTATTAATACCATGTAAATTAATATTGCGTTATTTTATGATCATTCCATGGGCGTTCTAGATTATTTTTTGTCTTTGCGATACAAAATAGCCGATAAAATAATGATTTTTTTTGGCTCTTCACCAGTTAAGAGTGTTCTCAGCCATGTAAATTAACATATTAAATTGTCTAAATAGAGAGAAACCTAAATTATTTATGTATATTTATTTAACTTCAATCAATTTAAATTTTAGGTACATAGTTAGATTTTAATGTCATTAATTTTAATGAATTTTTTGATCAAAATGTTCACCTGCCTGAAACGATCCCCTAACAATCGCAAAATTCCTAAGTGAATTATTGAAAGCGTTTAGATTTTGCGCCAAATGTACCGATGTCAGAGGGTAATTTTTTGAACTTAATTGGTCCTGTCATAATAAAAAATACAAATGCTTTAAATCAATTTAGCAGATTTATGATTTTTACTCAAACTGATCCAAAACGGATGTTTCTTAGACATTCAATAAATTTGTATTGAATTTGTACACGAAAAAATATATGTCTTCAATTTGTAAATTCCGGTGTCACATTTTTCGTAGAAATTTGTAAAAAATAATACAACAGTTCTTGAAGAGTCTTATTTTCTACGATTTCTGTTTTTTTCAAAATAATAAATATGTAGAATAAGTGCATTGATTTTCATCCATTCCTTAAAATAAGGAAATGTTTCAAAATAATTTAATAATTTCAAGGATAATGATAAGTCCACTACTAAGGAACATTGAATTGCTAGTCATGTTACATTCTTCTATCGATGCTTTTTTGAATATGTTCATCGTCTATGTCATATGTGTGTGTGTGAGTGTGAGTGTGTGTGTGTGTGTGTGTGTGTGTGTGTGTGTGTGTGTGTGTGTGTGTGTGTGTGTGTGTGTGTGTGTGTGTGTGTATGCGGTTTAACTGTAAAGTTTACTCGGATTTTGAATTCCCGATATGCAGATTCAAATCAGTTGAAACCAAATCGAGTCTACACACTTATACTGACACAAATTAATTTAAAATATATTTATTTACAAATTGAAATTATCAGATTATATTCAGATGCTTTTAATAAAAGGTAGCATGTTCATATTAATTTTGTAGAGTACAGATAAATGAAAGATTACTCGCGATACATAAAACTATTTATTTATTTATTTATATTCGGGAAACAAACAGCTTAATACAATATAAGGGATTAACAATAAAATAATAACAACTATGCCACTAACATGTTTCCACAAGTATACAGATAAAATTATATTATGTAAGAAGTAGGAAGTAAATATTATTTAGTTAGGAGGGAGTTAAGAGGGAATAGGGAGGGAAGAGGGGGAATACAGAAGGAGAGGGATTAGTTTATATGAATAATTATTGTAAGAGAAGTTTTGATTTGATATTAGTTATTGAGGAGTTGAATGAGTTAAATTCGTTTAAGTGCTTATTGAAGAAGTGTGATGCTCGATATATGAATGCATGTTGTTTAGCGCTTGTGTTACAGTGAGGCAGGTGTAATAAGTGGTGGGATCGGGTAGCTCGGGTGGGAACTCGAAGAGCTAATCGTTCAAGCAGTTCCGGGCAATCCACGATGGAGTTGGCGATTTTATATAAGTAGACTGCGTCTATATTTTTCTTACAACTTTTACTTACAATATTTTTCTTACAACTTTTTAGATATAGAAAACAATTTTACTAAATAATAAACATTAGTTATGAACAGGACAGAGAATACATTGACACTGGTTGCCGCGCCTTCAATCTTCTACTAATAACGCTTCTCCGCGCTGTTTCTGAAAAGTTCGACACTTCCCATTGGTCCCGCCGTTTCCATCGGAAATCGACGTTTCCTATTGGCTGAAAGGTTGCCAGGCGCCGTGTAGCAACATGTTCAATTTTCACTGTGAAATGCCTTTATACTAAGACCCAAGGACGTGGAAGCAATCTTAATTTGCAAAATACGGGACTTTATTCAAGAAACCGAACTATGTACTATTGAAATGACAACCTTAAAGGAAGGTGCACAATAGATCAAACATGGTCGCAGTGCAGGGGCGAAAGGTCCCATTCCTATCCAATAATAATTCACTGTGAAATAATGATATTACTTTTTAGTCTTCTTCACGTGTGTATATGTTTGGATATACACACAAGGGAAAAGAAGACGTGTGTGTATATTTTGTGTTCTCAAATCCTCGCTTAAGTGTAACAATAATTGATAATAATTATTGCTATTACAATGGTTATATAGTACCGATTCAATTTAAATTAATATCATTTTTGATTAATGAAGGTTAGTACCTAGTTGGACGCGTCAGGTGCCTACCTAAATAAATCATATAATATTTCCGTAAATCGTATTTATATGATTAACTGGCTCTATAAATTCCTTTTAAATGGCGAGTTATCGCTGTTATTTCATGTCCTTTCCTATGAATCCAATACTTTCAGTTACTTTTATCTATATAGAAATATATGTAGGTAGGTAATTGTTTTTTTTTCTTGTATTATGTTGTTTTTTATGGGGACTTGTTCTTACCCTTACTTATCTCTGTTCGCTGTTCGCCGATTTATACACACAGTGATATGCAAATCATTTCGTAAATTGTTTAAAGATCAAAATAAAATGCAACAAACGCAATCAAGCTTCGGCTATGAGAGGTCCTATCAACTATATATTTCTGAATGTTTGTTTAATAAATCTTGACTTAATCTCCAATTATTGGGAATTATAGATTTTTGTGAATTGTTGTGTTATCTATGAATTTTCACATGTTGCAGCTAGTATTTTTAAATGGTTTATTTCACTATCAAGGTGGTTATATGTTTATGTGAATTGTTATGTTATCTATGCATATTTCACATGTTGTAACCATAGGTTTTCATATAATACACTAGATGTGTAGTTAGCAAATTTTGTATGAATCGAATGTGAGTCATTTTTAAGGGCGGATTTTTGACGTTTTGGTTCCAGACCACATCGTTTTTCTATAGAAAATAACGACTAATGTGAATTGCTTTCGGATTTATTTGTCCAAAAAACATTTTAATTATTAAGAATTTAGAGAAAATTTATCTAGGATGTGTTGAAATGTAAGGAAAACTGAAATAAGTTGCCAACCAAAACGTCAAACTCGCGATATTCCATGACTCACTTTTTGCACAGAGTACTACATCTAGGTATATTATAATAAAAATCTATGGTTGTAACTAGTATATTTAAATTGTTTATTATTTCAATCTAAAATTGGTGATATATTTACGTGAATTGTTGTGTTATCTATGGATATTGCATATGTTGTAACTAGTATATTTAAATGGTTTATTATTTCACTCTCAAAGTGGTGATATATTTACGTGAATTCTTGTGTTATCTATGAATATTTCACAACATGTTGTAACTAGTATATTTAAATGGTTTATTATTTCACTCTCAAAGTGGTGATATATTTACGTGAATTGATGTGTTATCTATGAATATTTCACAACATGTTGTAACTAGTATATTTAAATGGTTTATTATTTCACTCTCAATGTGGTGATTATATTTACGTGAATTGTTGTGTTATCTATGAATATTTCACAACATGTTGTAACTAGTATATTTAAATGGTTTATTATTTCACTCTTAAAGTGGTGATATATTTACGTGAATTGTTGTGTTATCTATGAATATTTCACAACATGTTGTAACTAGTATATTTAAATGGTTTATTATTTCACTCTCAATGTGGTGATATATTTACGTGAATTGTTGTGTTATCTATGAATACTTCACAACATGTTGTAACTAGTATATTTAAATGGTTTATTATTTCACTCTCAATGTGGTGATATATTTACGTGAATTGTTGTGTTATCTATGAATATTTCACAACATGTTGTAACTAGTATATTTAAATGGTTTATTATTTCACTCTCAAAGTGGTGATATATTTACGTGATTTGTTGTGTTATCTATGAATATTTTACAACATGTTGTAACTAGTATATTTAAATGGTTTTTATTTCACTCTCAAAGTGGTGATATATTTATGTGAATTGTTGTGTTATTATTGTGAATCGAATATTGTTGGGATGGCGTCTCGACAAGAAACCGATTCGGATTGAAGTGGAAAATTCAATAATCCATTTCATGACAAAGAACTGCCTCCCGTCTGTATTTCCATCAATATGTGGGAAACCATAAAAAGTTGGCTTTTTTTCTTATCGCGATTCGAAAAGCGATTCCCGCCGTAATTTTCGGATTTCTGAAGTGTTTAGCGACACGTTGTTTTTTTTTTCTTTCCAGGAATCCATTTAAAACGTACCAGTGATATTATTTTTTGTTGGTGGTGTGCGCATTTTCATATATTCAATGTATTTATTTCAAACATAAATTTAACAAATTTAAACATAAAGGAACGGAATCAGCATAATAATACAAGAAATATATTTTTTATATCAATGATTTAAAATCTATTATATTTTTGTTATTTAAAAAAAATGAAATCAACTGGTTCCAAATATGAAATTAAAAAAAATATTTAGTGTGTCTCTGTGTTTGTATATCTGTGTGTCTGTTAGTTCAGTTCTCTCTGCCTACCCCAAATGCGTGATGGTATGCGTTGTTAAATATTTCACAAATTATTTTTTCTATGTGGAATAAAATAATCCTTTGCGAATGGCTTTCGTGAATGTTCGTACAATTTTGAAGAGTTTTAGGACAATACCGCTGATTGTCCTATTGGTTTTTTGTCTCTTTAGCACCTTTATTCAATATATGTTCTCTAACAATGTCCACACGTAATCACAAATCGTCTGTCAAGTTTACTAACTTTTGAAATAAAATGAAATGTGGTTATTCACAAAGCACTCTTTACAGCGTGAATAGCTTTATACAAAAAAAAATATTTTCAAAAGAAGGTTGTTGTTGAAGTATAGACTTGATCGGCCTTACTTACTATTTGAAATTCGAGTTTAATCCGTTAATGTTAAGTCAGTTTCGGCCATACAAAAAACTGGGTAAGTATCGGATTAAAAACAAATTGCAAATAGTAAGACCAGATGGGCCTTACTTACTATTTGAAATAAGAGTTTAATCCAATGCTAAGTCAGTTTCGGCCATACAAAAAACTGGGTAAGTATCAGCTTAAACACAAATTGCAAATAGTAAGACCAGATGGGCCTTACTTACTATTTGAAATAAGAGTTTAATCCAATGCTAAGTCAGTTTCGGCCATACAAAAAACTGGTATCGGCTTAAACACAAATTGAAAATAGTAAGTAAGTCCCCAAATGTTTAGTTAGTGGTATTGACCCTATGATGTCATTTATTTATTTATACATTCACCGATAGATATTATGTCACATAATACCTCTTCTTATCAAACTGCATTGGTTGAAATGTCCAGAACGAATAGACAATATGATATGTCTAATGGTGTTTAAGGCTCTGAACGACTTGGCTCCACACTATGTTCAAGGATGGCGTTCAAAAAAATTTTCCATCTAGAAGATAGCTTACATTGAGATCATCTGGATCACAGAGTACCAACTCTTTTAAAGAATTGGACAGAATCAATAAGACTATAATCGCAGTTTTAGTGTGAACGGGCCTTTTTTAAAGTGAAATGAATTGCTCCTTGACATACGTGGAGTTCAGAGCATTGACACCTTCGGTAGACTACTAAAGGCTGCCTTGTTCCGTAGACATATTATGTAGACCTTTTTATCGTACATTTGATTGTGGTATATTCTCTGGATGCGCAATATAGATCTGTTCACACCGCCATCATAACTTAATTTTTTTTCCTATAATAAATCCTTGGGGGTTGAAGGGGCGGAGGGGGTGGGGTTTAGGGCTTGGGGGGGGGGGTGTAGAGCCACCTATCGGGTCCAAAACTATCCTATCTTTCAATCCGAAACCAACCATACACATTTACGAAATTTTAATTGAAATCGGTTGGGGGGTTTCGGAGATTAGCGTGTACGAACTACGAACATCGTGAAATGAGATTTTTTATACATTGAGATTAATCCTGTGACTCAAACCAACTAATTTTGAGTAAGTTTTGTTGAGCAGGAACTTTCTATGGGAGGGACGGACCTAAATATAAGCCCTGTATTTCAGATAGCATCTAAAAGTTATTTTTAAAATAATCATAGTTTTTCAAAAAAAAAAAATATATTTCACAACGTCTCATACCTTTAAATACCGCTGGTGAAATGAACGCATTTAAGCTTGCGTTGCTTTGTTTGCTTCACGTATTTTCTACTTTGAATTCACAAACACATTAAACTTAATGTATTAACAATTATTATTTAAAGTCATATGAATTTATTTTAATGTAATATCCGCAAACAAAATTGAAATAATGTTAACATAGAATTTCTTGTGATATTTGTTTGTACTAGTTGCATGTAACACATGAGATCCAACTGTCGATAGCGATAGTATGTATAGTTGAAGAATAAGAATAACCCATAAATCCAAGTATTTAATATATTAACACATGTTGGTATGTACGTCAAAATAGGACAGTATGGAGGTCAGTCCTCTTTTCCTACCCGGAATATGAAAACTGCATGATGGTTCTGTATGTATGTTTGGAGATTAAGTATCAAACTATTAAGTCTTCTTACATATTGTGTATAGGCGATTGCCATACAAATCGTATGAAGCAATGTCGTCACTAGATTCAATTTTTATAAAAATTGTTAAAAAAATTTAGATGTACTTCTACAATGTAAAATTTTCCAACTGTCGATTTGTTCCGGAGAACTTTGTTCTCTTAACATATCGAAAATGTTTCAAGCCAGGATACGCGAGAATTGTATGCAGAGGTCTACTTTTTTCACGGCTTTTCCAACTTTGAAGTCAAAAAATACCAACTTAGAGGCTTCGCAGCATATATGTTCCATACACGGATTTACTCAGAATTCGGAGTAGAACATTTCGTGTGTCTGTGTGTGTGTCCGTCCGTCCCTTATAACTTTTGATCCGCTCAATTAACAGAGCCCAAATTTTCAGAATATACTTACAGTTATAGGCCTACAAAACTTTTATACTCAGAAATGTGAATTTTTGTATCAGTCAGGGGTTATCAACTTTTGAAATTTTAGTTTATTTTTCCATATATCTCAGAAACCATAAAAGCTAGATCGCTGAAATTTGGTATAAACATAGACAAATACAAAATCTCAAATTAGTTTTTTTAAAAAAAATCCAGAGTTTCTCAAACATTTTTTATTAAGAAAAATATTTTTTTTATGATAAATTTATGAGTTTAACTGCCTATATTTCCAAATTTTTTAAAAATATCAAGAAAAGCCGAAACACCCCAACTAGATAATTTAATTTTCTATAAAAAATATTAACATTGTATTAGCACATCTCAATTTTTTTTTAGTAATTTTTATAAAAATTGAATTTAGTGACGACATTGCTTCTTACAATTTTTATGGCAATCGCCTACACACAATATCTAAGAAGACTCCATTGTTTGATACTAATCTCCAAACATACATACATACCATCATTCTGTTTTCATATTCTGGGTAGGATCAAAGGACTGACCTCCATACTATCCAATCTTGACATACATACATATTATGTAGGTACATGTGTTGTATAGATAATACAATATCTTAAAATATTAAATAATTTGTATTTATGGGATTATAGTTTGGTACTTCAACTATACATTCTATCGCTATCGACAGTTGGATCTCATGTGTTACATGCAACCTGTTTATAGAAATTTAAATTATCTAGTTGGGGTGTTTCTGATTTTTTCGATATTCCAACGTATCCACCATTTAATTTTTGTCACTGGCAGTTCGTAATGAGCCGGGGATTCCCCCATAACCCACCTTGCCCCCCCCCCTCCCCTTTCCTTATCCCCTTCAGCCCCCACCCATCGTCTTCTCCCATCACGTATACAAACAATTAATTTCATCACGCCTTTTCATTAACTTTGGTGTTTTTAATTAACGTGAAATTTTCAAGTCCAACGGGAAGCTTTTACTGAATTCACCCTCCCCAAATGGAGAGATAATTATGCTCAACGCCCGTGTTTCATAAGATACAAGCCAATGCGGCTTTATCCTCGATATTCTGTATCGTCACGTATTAAAGACGTTGTGTTGAAGGGAATTAACGAGTTTAGTAAGCTTTTATTTATTATTATTATTATTATTATTATTATTAAAGGTGTTATCAGACAGGCAGCTATTCTGATTAGTCTGATCTCACAACAGTATTTACTTTTTATTTAAAAAATATAAAAATATAAATTTATAATAAAAAAAAACTGGTTGTGAATCACAGCTAATCTAATTTATAGAATTGTCGGAGCGTTCTCAAGAAAATATCTATGTATACTCCAATTATAACAAATAACATTACAGTTAAAAAAACACAAGTAAAAACTTGTGGGTTGTGGCCAACGCTAAACTACTCACTAACAAGTCACTTCTTAAAATATTCAAATTTTCATTGATATTGTAAAACTCCATTTTAGGGTTTTATAAAATCAAATAAATGACGTGAGGAATCGATTTAAATCTTCTTGGGTTGTCCCCGACTTTTGGACTTCTCAATTTTTCACAGGACACGGAAATTTAAAGAGTTATCTTCACCGATTTAATATTGCCTCCTCTGCCTCATGTCAGTTCTGTCAGTGCCCAAACCAAACTTCGGAACATATACTGTGGGATTGTTGCCTCTTATAGAACGAAGCTCCTCGCTGCTGTCCGTGGGCCTCTTCAAGGTCCCATTGGTCACGCGGATTTTGTGATCTCGAAGAACAATTTTAAAGCCTTAAAAAAGTTTTGTGACAGTTATGGTGCCTTACTATTGTTAGATTCCCAGTAGGTTAATTTTTTACAGAATTTTTTTTCATACCCCTGATATTTCTCATTGAAAAGATCTGAAGTCCACGAGTGTGAATCTTCCATTCACATTCGTCGATTGTTCATTTGCACTATGGTGTCGAGATTGCTAATCTAGAGGGCTCCATGAGCTACTTTTCGTGCTATGCATTTTTTTCTTGACGTTCACTTAGCGTTCTGTGAAGGGGCCGTTTTCAGTCCCCATATGCAGAGCGGGTGGTGGTGGAAGTAGCGAAAAAATCAAACAACTGATTTATGTTCATTTCATTGAACGATCGATTCGGCTGATGACGAGGGCTTTACCAGTCGAAACGATTGTCTTAAGAAGGAAATAAATCTCTGTGGTATTCGATTTTACAAAACTCTCTCACTTATTCTTATGATATGCAATCAAAAGCATTCGTAATAGAAAAAACAACACTTCGGTTTAGAAAATCAATTACTATAATAGTTTTTTTAATACATCTATTAGTCTTTTATACAATGAAAACTATGTAGAATAACTTATTTTGATGTTTCACCTTATGCTCTCTTCTCATTGCTTTAAAAGTTTCTGAAATAGTGGTAATTTAGTGAATCATCACAGTAATGTACGAGTGGTGTTTTCTACCGGGAGCTTAAATTACATGCATATACTTACATACTTTTATGTATACTTACATTTTACGTCCGATTCTACAACTTTTTTAGAACGTTCCGGCTAATATAGGTGCGTACCTATTCCACTTAGACCATGTTGATATTCTAAAACGCTGAAATAGAAACGTTCCTATTTAACAACGTTCTTATTCAAAGAATGGCTTGAACAAGTCGACTAGTATGTCTATCTGGGTAGTATGTTCCAACGGAATGGACGGCCTGATAAGGATATTGAAAGAAGAGTTATGGCAGGAAACAGAGTGAATGGAGCAATTAGACCAGTTATGAATGATCGCAACATATCAAGAGACGCTAAAGTTGCCATTCATAACGAGACCTGGACATGGCAGAAGTCGCACGAAAGCAGAATAAATGCAGTTGAAATGAGATCGCTTAGAAGAATTTGTAACAGAACGATGTATGATAGAGTTCGGAATGAAGATACAAGGAAAGAATGTAAGATAAAGAAAGATGTAATTAACAGAATGAAAGTTAACACATTGAGATGGTTTGGCCACTTGGGGAGAATGAACGAAGAACGCCTGACGAAGAAAATATACAAAGCTGACAGGAACGGAATAAGAGGTCGCGGGCGCCCAAGAAAAGGATGGCACGACCATGTAAACGATATTTTGAAAGATGGAAATGTAAGAAGCATGAACAACAGACGAACATGTACATATAAGACGATCTATGATTGTTGATGAGGCGATGAATGTGTGTCAAGATAGAAAAATGTGGCGTTCGGTTCTCTCTGCCTACCCCGTGAGGGACATGGCGTGATGGTATGTATGTATGTATGTATGTATTCAAAGTAAGTCACGGATTTGTTCGATTCCCTATTGTATAACCACATTTTAGTCTAATCAACTGTCAAAACGTTCCTAATTTTAGTTCCCACCTAATTGGAAGCGTACTATATTCACAGCATTTTAGGATATTTTAGTTAAGTTGAAAACATCAGTTGTGTACGGAACTAAATAAAAAAAGGATTATTTACACGTGTTGCATTATTTTGAAAATAAAAACTAAAGAATGTAGATCAATTGAAATGTTAGATAAGGCGAAATCGCGGCGACATGTCATAAATAAACATGGCCGAACAGTGTGCAATACGCATGCGTAGTCTGCGCCATAGACAATTTAAGTTCAAATTATTATCTACGGTGCCCTAATATTTTTAATTTTTGTTTTAGGAACAACATCAATTACAGAATACGAAATTAAGTTTAAATGACTTTAATTCTATAATTTTAGAACGTTCCAATTTGTGTTCAAAAAGATACTGATTTAGACGTTTTGTGTACGTATTTGTTGGGATTGACAGCCATAGCGAGTCCTATACAATCTCAATATTATAATACTGTAAAGTAAATAGATACTACGTGTATATTTTTGATGTCCCTTTGAAATTTGCAAATTTTTAATTGCTGTTAATATTAAAATACTCGTATCGTATGAAAAATGCTCGGAATCTTATTATGAATCTCTCGTGAGCGAGACAAATTAATAATAATATGTGTGTGATGTTAGTCTTGTAATTAAATGTTGGTATGTCGGATATTAAAATTAATTTACGAACAAGTAGGTGTGTGGTTGGAGAACGGAAACTCATAATTGTTTTAATCTGACGAATATTTTGCATTGTGTGAAACCGTGGCTTACCACCGTATTACTTGTATAGAAATGCGGTTTGAGTTTCTCTTTTTTTAATATTTTTGTTTTCTTAGATTACAGCCTACGTCATAGTGATGGCCAACAAGTGATAATATAAATTTATTTTATATCGATCGACGTTATTAATACACATTTTTCAGTTAAATACACAGTAAGGTAATTTTTTTGCGAAACTTCATCATTTTTTTATAGTTTTTTCCTGCACTCATAACATTTTTGAACAAAAAAAAATTTTATTCAATATTTTGTGAAAAACAAATGTGAAATTGTGAGTTCCAATTTGTTTCAATGTATGTTTAATTAGTAGTGTGGTTTTCAATATTTTTTCACCTGTCTGATATATTTATTTAGTTTTTTTTTTGTTTCAGGTGAGTGAAAAATTTACGAGTCAGTGACGTAGGGGTAAGTGATTTCATAATCTTCTTCATATCTTCTCTTTGATATGGCTGAAAAAAAACAAATTTCAATTGATAACTACATAGAATGTTTTCCAACCGTCGATTCGTTCATGAGAATTCAATTCTCTGAATAAATCGACATTATTAAGCCAAGATGCGTGTACGAAGGAACATTTTGTATGGTGTAGTGGACTTTTTTCATGCTAATAACACCAACTAGAGGCCTCGCAGCATATATGTTCCCCTACATGGATTTACTCAGAATTCGGAGTAGAACATTTTATATGAGTTTTGTGTGTCTGTGTGTGTGTGTCTGTCTGTCCCCCGTTATAACTTTTGATCCGCTCAATGTACAGAGCCCAAAATTTCAAAATATATAAACAGTTATAGGCCTACAAAACTTTTATACTCAGAATGGTGAATTTTTGTTTCAATAAGGGGTTATCAACTTTTGAATTTTTGGTTTATTTTTCCATATATCTCAGAAACCATTAAAGCTAGAACGCTGAAAATTGGTGCAAACATAGACAAATACAAAATCTCAAATAAATTTTTTCAAAAAAAATTCCAGGGTTTCTCAAACATTTTTTTATTAAGAAAAATATTTTTTTTATGATAAATTTATGAGTTTTACTGCCTATATTTCCAAATTTTTTAAAAATATCGAAAAAAGCCGAAACACCCCAACTAGATAATTTAATTTTCTATAAAAAATAAAAACATTGTATTAGCACATCCCAATTTTTTTTCAACAATTTTTAAAAAAATTGAATTTAGTGACGAAATTGCTTCATACAATTTGTATGGCAGTCGCTTATACACAATATGTAAGAAGACTTAATAGTTTGATAGGTACTTAATATCCAACCATACATACAGAACCATCATGCTGTTTTCATATTCCGGGTAGAAAAAGAGGACTGACCTCCATACTGTCCAATTTTGACATACATACCAACATTTGTTAAAATTTTCAATAATTTGGATTGATGGGTTTATAGTTTGATTCTTATTCTTCAACTATACATACTATCTCTATCGACAGTTGGATCTCATGTGTTACATGCAACTAGTGATACCTACTTTTATCGTGATATTAAATTTTACAAACGTGTATTATATATTTATGTAAAATGGTGTCACGTTGAGTCTTACATATTTTAACATTATTTATTTATTTATATATTATTTTTCGGGCAACTAACAGGTACTATGTCAAATATTAATTTAACACGCACCCAATAACAAGTTGCCACATTCTGGAGACTTACGATATTAATCGTCTCACAGATCCAGACTGAAAATACAATTAAAAACTTTGTCTCCACCGGGAATCGAACCCGGGACCTTTGGATCAGTAGTCAGATACCCAACCAACTGAGCCACGAAGGCCGACAATTATCATTTGTTTTCAATAAAAAAAGGCTTCTTATCTTAAATTCGACCCCCATGGCTTAGTGAAAAGTCGCTCGACTCCTGTTCTGGGGGGCAAGTTCGGTCAAACGGTGGAATCAAAACCCACATGATAACCATATCGTGGATATAATTATAGGTATCCATGATATGGGTTATCATGAGGATTTTGATTCCATCGCTTGACCTGACTTGTCCCTCTGCTGTCGATTGTCCTGTGGTGATCGATTTCTATCAGAGGAGAAATATACTAAAATATTTTCACTTCCTATACTTTCTTCTTTGAGCTAGATTAGTAAGAAAGTATTTACACTATAAAAATATTTTTAATTAAAATCATAAATAAAGAAGATTATGTACATAAATAATATATATGTAAATTACGGTTAGTGTGTTGGTTTAGTATTCTTATATTTTGGTTAGTTGGAAGAAATTGTCTAATGGCAATTAGCACGACAGTGTACCTACAGTATATTTGTTTATGTACAGAAAGATAAATTAAAAAAATGAATATGAAAAAAAACATTTTATTTTATTGATATATAGAACCAACACTTTTTTAATAGTATTAAGAAATGTTGTATATAGAAATTTATTAATCCAGGGAAATCAAAATAATCCTTGGTTTGATTGTCGCTATGGGGAATTTTCCACAAAATCATTTTGATTTTTATCTTCGTGGAATCACAGATTGTTTTTATTCGCCTTTTTTTTTACGTCTTATTAAATGATGAAAACACAAAATCAATAGTGTCGAAAAACATTTTTGTGTATTCACAAATTCCGTTTTGTTAATACCGCGTGTAGGCGTCTGGGAGCGCTTTTGCTATTGAAGGGAGTATTAATGGGTGTGATGCGAATGACTAGATAGGTGTGTATTTTCTGTTTGACACGTGGAATTAAATGGACAGACAGACGTGTGTGAATCCAATTATGGTGCCATTTCCCGCTGCAAACGTTTTGTGATTTGATCAATCGAAATTGGTTTTGGTTGTGTTCATATGACTTACTTTATTGTAACGTTACGTTAACCGATACTTTGTCCACAACCTAATGCAATAGTCTTTTCGGTCTTGCTTAGTTTTATAAACCAATTAGTTTGAAATTAAAAAGCAACTAATTAGCTACGTAGGTACTATCGACATTATATTTCAAATTGCTGTTTTTTGTGATTTTTCATTGTAACTAATGAATTTGAATAAAAAAGATTTTCTTTTGGAATTTTGCAAGACCGGCAAGACTTGCAAGACCAATACCAAAACTTGTGCAAGATCACCCCGGTCTTGATCACATAAGGCCTGATAGCCTTATCAACATGTTTTTTTATAATATTTATTGCGAAATATATGTTTTTTGACGACTGCTATTGTTAATAATCATTTAATTCCTTTGTAGTTTATTTTCGAAAAGAATTAGAGGAAATGCTGCAGAAAATGCGCCATTCTTTTTCCCAAAGGCGGGGTTCCCCCAAAAAGAGTTTTATGGGTTAGACATATGTCCGTACTTGTGCAATTTATGGTGCTTTCCTATGTTTTTAAACAAAATGACTCGCTACAGTCTACAAGAGCAATTTATAAACTGAACCTGACTAAGAGAGTAATTATTTTTACATACTCCGACGTACTCTGTATTAAGGTTTGAGATAATAATCGCCTCTATTTGTCCAACTTATAATGCATTAAAACTTTTTAGAACACACGAGTTTATTGACAAATTTACAAAACTGTGCATTATCAATTCTCAGAACAGACACTGTGAAGATGATCAGCTAGTGTCTGTTACAAGACAATGTCTAAAATTAAAATATGGTATCAAAAATATAAAGCCTTGATTAATTTCTAATGTACCAGTAAGTAAAAATGATATAGCGCGTCCAATACTCCTTTACAACTTCCTGGACTAGTAATAAGATTGTTAAAAGTTTTTCAATACATAATATATAGCTACTCTAAAATCAATCATGTGGACCAGGTGATCGGTGATGTGCGCTATAGCAGCTACCATGAGATTAAGATGTTGGCGAATAATTGAGAAAAGTGGAGAGATCAAATGCTTGATGCAGACAATCTCAGGATTGTAACGCAGAAGAAGAACTCTTTTACATAAGTTTCTATATAAATTTGGTACCTACTTTAATAATATGTACCCTTCTGTTTTATGTACCTTCACATTCAAAATCTTACCTGACTTAAACAATAAAAAATCGTTCTCTACATAACTACCGAAGATGTTCAATAACTTCCCGATTTTCTCAACCCAGGGTCAGATCTGTGGTTTATTATTATTATGCTTGGTACAGTTGAGAGTATAAAGAATGTTATCTCAGTGAACCTTATTTACCGCTTTTTCCTTTATAATTTATTTTTCCGACCTTTTGAGCAGATGTCAACACTCATTTTCAGGGGATCAAACATAAATATCCGGGATTAAATACACTCTTTGATTCTATTAAAACCCTTTGTTCTTCAGCATAAAAAATATGTCGCATATTTTTGACAGAAACCGTGATAAAGCCTTCCACTTATTTTATAATATTTTTTTTTTATAATTTTTTTTTTAAGTGAACAAAGGGAAGGTTTTTTGCATTGAGGCTTTTGCTTTCAACCAAACCAAGAAACGTGAAAAATTATTCATAACAAGTTATTGCGCCGTACAGCATTGATTCAAGAAAAAAATAAATACACTAGTTGCATGTAACACATGAGATACAACTGTCGATGGTAATAGTATATATAAATTTGAAGAAAACATTCTAAAATGTAAACCCTTAAATCCAAATTATTGAATATTTTATACTATTTTGTTTCCTATACCAACATGCATTTCAGGATATGAAAGTGTTGAGGTCAGTCCTTTTTTCCTACCCCGAATATGTAAATAGCTTGTTGGTATATATGCATGTATTTCTGTAGATTTTGTATCGAACTATTGAGAGTCTCCACGGATATTGTGTATTCAGCTATACAAATTGTATGAAACAAAATTGAATCGACACTAGATTAAATTTTTACAAAAGGTGTAATAAAAGTTCGAGATGTACATACTCATGTATGTGTATGTGTTTCGGCGTTTTTCTAAATAATTTTGAAACATAAGTAGTAAAACACATAAATTTGTCATAAAAATATTTATCTAAATAAAAAAGAACAACTCTGGAATTTTTCAAGTTATCATAGTATTTTTATACATTATATTTTTAAATTTTTAGCGTTCAAGCTTTTATAGATCTTGAGATATGGGGAAAAGTAATATAAATATTCTAATGTTGATAACCCCTGACTGGAACGAAAATCGGAATTCTGAATATAAAAGTTTTGTAGACCTAAAATTGTCTATAACTGCGAAGCCTCTACGTTGGTGTTTTTTGACATCAGACTTGGAAAAACCATTCAAAAAGTCCACTACGCCATACACTTCTCTCTCACAGTACTAAGGTTTATACTGTCAATTTATTAAGTCATTAATTCTCTTATTAAGTCATTAATTCTCTTGAGCAAATTGACAGTTGGGTGAAATAGAAATCTTAGTCAACGTAAAAATAAATTATTTTTTAAAATAAATAACACAATTTTAATGAATTTTAATTTAATTTATAATTATGTGTTAAAAAAAATATTTGTTGAAAAATTCAGTAGGTTTTGGCTAACACTATATTGCATAGGGGACTCTCTCTAAATGTATTGTTATAAAACCCATGTTCATTTGTTAGCAACATTATGTAAATAAATAATATTATCTTTCAGAAGGATTTTCGTGAAGTCAGTAAAAAATAATTTGTAATTTTCCACTGATAATTCTGTGCTTAATACAACTGGGGCACTTTAAATAATTTAAGAACAAGCAAAGAAATTTCATTAAAAATTCATTATCAAATAGAAACCGCTTGAGCCGTTGCGTTGGTCCGTTTAGATTTTTTAGAAGCATTATTCGAAACAAAACATTTAGGGGAATTAATAAATAGTAGACCTCTCAATTTGAGGCACTCTCCCAAAATCTCTCTCTCAGGTCAGACAACATCGTGTACCTAAATTCCGCAGGTTTAGTGTATAAAATACAAACATGGACACTCCATTGTTGCGGTTTCGACTGAAGAGTGAAAACTGTTAGGTCGAGTGTTAACCAAATAGCGTTTTAGGCCTAAATGAGGGGAAGAAATTTACTTATTCCAGATATGTATTTACAGCTCGATATAGATTATACGGGTTGCTTGTTTTACATTCCTCTCCCTTATTTGCTCCCTAGTCCTTTGGGGATGCGGTCAAATGTATTGGATTTGTATTTATCGCTTGTTTTTCTTTGATGGCAATTACCGCAATGATCCTGGCTCCTTTAACTGCCGCCATAAAGATAATGGTTTACATTGTACATATATTTCCAACGATGACCACCATGGTGATTTCACGAATTAGCAAGTGGACATTGGATTATTCACAATGAGACACGCGAAGTGTAAATTGAAAACGATCAAATATTTTATGGCACTGTTGTTTGCTGAGAATATCTCATCAAGATTATCTTAATAATGTTCTCGTAGGACTAAATAGTTATCGACATAAAACAAATATGTATAGTAAATTTCAATCTCGATTAGTCTTCAATATCATTGTGTACGTCTTAAATATAAACCCTTATATAAATATAAATTTGTTGTGATAGTAATTCTTTAATATGAAAATCGGATGGATCGATGGCAGAGCGGTTAGCGCGCTGGGCTAGTAATTCAGTGGTCGCGAGTTCGAATCCTATCTCGACCGATTTCGTTCACCAATAGCACAAGCATTTATGCTTAATTTAGGGAATGTAGGAAGATATATATATATATATATATATATATATATATATATATATATATATATATATATATATATATATATATATATATATATATATATATATATATATATATATATATATATATATATATATATATATATATATATATATATATATATATATATATATATATATATATATATATATATATATATATATATATATATATATATATATATATATATATATATATATATATATATATATATATATATATATATATATATATATATATATATATATATATATATATATATATATATATATATATATATATATATATATATATATATATATATATATATATATATATATATATGTTAACTTTAAGGTTTTCACGGGTATAAGATGCAAAACAACTTTTTGGGTAAACCCGTGTAGGATAGTCCTGAGAAGAACTGTTTGACATGGTTAAATATTTTAGATCATAAAACATTTAATCCAACAACAATAATAAATACCCTAGCATCAAATACAGAAAAAACCCCAGTACCGGAAAAATCCACTGACAAACAAATAATAACACGTGCACAAAGCCGACTCATTAACAATAAACATTCTCCATCAACAATCGGTTAAACCGAGGAAGGGGGAGAGGAGGGCACCCCCCCCCTCCGCCTTAACTCCGTCCGCTATAGACAGGCGCTTCTCACTTAGCGTAGAGCTCTCGTTGCGAGCGGTCGTGTTTCGCGCGCGTTCGTTCTTTTCGAGTAGGTAACGTTAAGGCGGCTTTCGAAAATGCCCAGTGTTATTCGGGCGAAACGTCAGGCGACAAACAGTCCTTCTCAGGACTATCCTACACGGGTTTACCCAAAAAGTTGTTTTGCATATATATATATATATATATATATATATATATATATATATATATATATATATATATATATATATATATATATATATATATATATATATATATATATATATATATATATATATATATATATATATATATATATATATATATATATATATATATATATATATATATATATATATATATATATATATATATATATATATATATATATATATATATTATAATATTTTTATCTCGGTTTTCCCGTGTCAGTAGGTCTTGACTAAGACCATTTGTCTTCCGACGTTTCGCCTGAATATTTCGCCTTTTGTACGCTACGAGTCACTTGACGGTGAGCTTTCAGTGTGAGTAGACGTGTGTCGCGCGCGTGCTTTTCGTTAAGTCCTTGAAAATGCCTGGTGATATTCAGGCGAAACGTCGGAAGACAAATGGTCTTAGTCAAGACCTACTGACACGGGAAAACCGAGATAAAAATATTATAACATATTTCACCCGTGAAAACATCAAATATAACATATACATATATATATATATATATATATATATATATATATATATATATATATATATATATATATATATATATATATATATATATATATATATATATATATATATATATATATATATATATATATATATATATATATATATATATATATATATATATATATATATATATATATATATATATATATATATATATATATATATATATATATATATATATATATATATATATATATATATATATATATATATATATATATATATATATATATATATATATATATATATATATATATATATATATATATATATATATATATATATATATATATATATGTACTTGCTTAACAAGGACATATTATTATTTTAATTAAAAAAAACCCAAATCCTAAATATATTGTAGACAAACATTTTTTATGCAATGGAAAGAATTTTTCTTGTTAATTTATATTAAAATCTCAAAGAACAATAAAGGGTCATATACCTATACCTTGGGCATACGGATGTACACAAATATGCACACTTCATTACTTTCTAATGCATGAAACACAATATTATTTCGTGAAGAAATGGTAAAATTTTGTTATTTTTTTAAATACCAAGAATACTAATTAAAATAGTTAAAAACTCAGTCAGTAGAATTTCATAGTCTCTTACATAGTAAAAATCTACTTCATTAGCCTTATAGTTTTTTCGTTACTTACAGTAAAAAAATAAAAAAGGTTGTACTAAAATTAATTTAACAAGGAAAGTATTCAATTTTCAACAAATTTAAATTTCATAATTCATGCAAAAGAATAACGACGTAAAGATAAACTGTTTCGAAGAAGGTAATTTATTTCAAAGAAGGTAATGTGTAAAAGAATCGTTTTAGCCCTTTAGATACCCTTTTCTTTTTCCTCCTGTTTTCTTCATCTATTTCCTTTTACTACTCTGGTGAGATGTTAATATCTTTATTTTATCACTTTGATATGTTTCAATACTTCACAAACGTTTTTTACTCCTCACGAACCCAAGGGTATATAGAGGGGAGTTGTATTTTCGCAATTTTTAAGACTATTTTATTTATTGCTGATTATCAACTATTATCATGCTGAGATTGTATTCTGAAAATTTTATCACAATGTATCTGTGTGTGTGCTATGTGCTGTGATATGTACGGCGTGTTCATTTTACTTTATCGATTATAGACTAAAGTACTCATTCGATTCTTTTCAAATTTTGCAAATATGTATATCTAATACTCGTTTAGACCCCATTAGATTTTGAAGAATATCTGAATAGTGCTTCTCAATTTTTTTAACTGTCAAATATTTCAAAGTGACCCCAAGCTCAGGAAAATTATAATTTGAAATTTTTATTTTCAAATAGGTAAAAAGGCACATCAAAATATTTAAATAAAAAAATAATTGTTGTATGAGAATTTCATGAAAATGTTAAAAATTTTCCTTACGAAATTTGAATACTTTATGGAGTGACTTGTTAGTTTAGCGTTGGCCACAACCCACTCCTTTTTATTTGTAGTAAGGATACTCGTGTCATTAAAGAATAAATAATTAAAATAAATTCTTCTGAATTTATTTATTAAAATTATTCACCCTGACCAAACTTCAGAGCACATTCTCTGGGAATGTTCTCACCCAAATGTGTCCTACAACAGAACGGAGCTCCTCGCTGCAGTCCGTGGGCCTCTTGAAGGTCCCATTGTGCATGCGGATTTAGTGGTCTCTAAGAATACTTTACAGCCTTCAAATTGTTTTGCCATGGCTATAGTGCCCTTCTATCTGCTGAATAAAAAAAATGAAATTCCAGAGTGTCCTTGGTCAATTCTCTGATGCCCAGTTTTACAGTCACAGGCTTGAAGTACTCTCGCGACAATCCATGTCTGTGAATATTATCTTCGACGACGTTTATTGTTATTTTTTGCACAATTGTGCCGAGACCACGAGTCTAGAGGAGCTTCTAGAGCTACTCTTCGTGCCATGCATTCTTTGTCATTCTTACTAGCGTTCTGTGAAGGGGCCGTTTCAGTCCCCATATGCGGAGCGGGTGGAGGTGGACATAGCTATATATTAAAACTATTCTTGTGTATATATACCCTTCTTTGTTTTTCCTTGTATTTATGTAATTTTTTGGTTGAAGATGAAGGTTTTCCAATAGATCGATTGTTTTTATTAGTCCATGAATGTAATTTATTCGAATCGGGTCAAATTGGATGATGTTATTCAAAAGAAAAAAAATATAAGAGAATAACCAATATTATTGTTATCAAGTAGGTATCTACGTCTAACTTCTTGTCTGAATCCGAAAGAAAAAAAAACACAATTTTCTTTCTATAGGTAATAAATAGGTACGTTCGTGTGTTGGCGTTTCTAAATAAAAATAACAATACGGGCACACATACTCTTATACGTTTTTCCAATATCTTGCAGTCCTGACTTTTTTCTTCTGCCTATCATAATATATATTTCTTAACGTCTGTTGTTAAATAAACTTTCATATATCTCACAGTTTGACACCGCTGTCATATTTTTTACGAAATATTACCTTACACAATAAAAGTATAATAGTTTTCTACTACGGCGGCGGCGTCAAGTTACTTGTCCGTAATTCAATTCCAGATAAAACTATCAGGAACGATGTGCGTTACATGACGGTGTAGTTTTTTAATTTATTAAGTCAAGACACGAAACAATGCATCCTCATCTCTGCTTTTTTCATGTGTTCCTGTCTTCGTTATCCATAAGTAAAAATTGAAGGGAAAGTTTTGATTGTGAAACCATCTGCTTAACTTTTAAACTAAAATATGTACGATTTCCAATTGGTATTTGGTTTATTTCATGACATATTTCCTATTTCCAGTATATTCCAATTCATTCTAGGTGTTTTAATTTTTTTTAAATTAAGCAATAATTCTTGTGCTATAGGGGAACGAAATCGGTCTTGGCAGGATTCGAACTCGAGACCACTGGATTACTAACCCAACGCGCTAACGGCACCGATATTAATTGTCTTAATACATTCATTACAAAATGGAATAGTTCTTCACTGATGAAAGTCATTTTGCTAGTTCTATCCAATCGCTGAACGCTCTTCAAACTCTTATACGAAACAGGAGTCGTATTCGCTTTCGTTTTGAAAAAATGTTGTTTGATCTGTGCTTGAATTTCAGTGATATGCGTGATGTACTATGTTCCGATTTAATTTAATGATTTAGTTTCAAACCGAATAGGTGTATGCTCTACATATTTTAGCTGCAGTAACATTGCTTGGTATTATCTAAGAACTTGTAATATCCACCCATTTTCGTTAAGAAGTAATGTATGAATTAAGGATTTTTCAAAAATTTATCACGCTTATCATGGATCAATAGTTACAAGAATATTTGCCATATCCAAAAGGGCGTTCCCGCCGGGAGCATCTAGAACAGGTGTGCAAGGACATCCATTGTACCTCCTACACATAGCTGAAGAATGTCGCTGAAAATCGAGTGGAGAGGAGGAAGAGTAGACTGCCAATTTAAAAATCAACTATAGTTATTGTGTTAAATTTACTTATATGCTTGCCTTTTCTTCTTGTGAATCCTTAATTAGTTAACTGACTTCGACTTGAATGTAGGTGTTTGAATAAATCATTTGTTGGTTTGATTTCTAAGAACGACGTTATTCGTTATATAATGAAAAGGGCCTCCATTTATGTAATGTCGCCCTAGAGTTAAAGAATTCTCAGAATAATTGTAGTTACCTGTTCTGAACAGATTAGCAAGAATACCGGGATTTTATTTATTGCTGGAAAATTATATCAGTTTATTTGTCAGCATGACAACGAAAAGTTATTGTTATCATCATCAGCTCGAATGCACATTTCCATATATTTGTTGAACAATTATTTGAATGTTGCTTTTCATGCACGAAATGATTTTTACAATTATTTGAATGTTGCTTTTCATGATATTATGTAATATTTTCATACGAAATTGAAATATTCTCGCATTGATTTGATATGCTAAACTTCTTTAAGCAACTTAAAGTCCTTTGAATGGTTTCGCCAAACTTATGTAAAATGTACATTTCATCCACGAAGATAGAATACCTATACCTACTTTATTGTTGTTATCGACTTACATAAATAAGATAAATTGTTGCTGTCATGATCTATGTTCTTCAATGCTGAGAAATTTAAATACCATTCGGTTTTACCTTACCGTCGGTAAACAAATTTATACTAATGTTACTTTTACCAGAATAAGCATTATTATTATGAAAATATATGTATTTACGTAAGATAAGAGAATATTATACTGCTAATGATACACCTAATAGTGAGTCTTCTGTGTCTCATGTAATAAAAAGAGCAAACTCTTGTGCTTATGGATATTTATTTATATACTTGTACAATTCGCGTATGTCAGAGTTAATAGTCGTAATGAAGAGTAACAGGAAACTATACTGACGCTTTCAGTTTTCCTCAAATATTTTCACGTTTACGTCTTAAACAATGTTTAACGCATTGTTTGAAATCTTTACTAGTACGAATTTTCTGGTGAGTTGAACTATTTAAGCAGATAAACAAATAATTGTTTTTTTAACATTAAAAAAATAAAAGCTATGATTTTTTTATTTATTTATTACTTCTCGGGCAACTAACATGTACTATGTCATATATTAATAAATTTAACATGCACTCAATAACAAGTTACCACATTCTGGAGACTTATGATATTTATCGTCTCGCAGATCCAGACTGAAAACACTATTAAAAACCGCGTCTCCACCGGGAATCGAACCCGGGACCAATTAACCCACCAAGTGAGTCACGAAGGCCAAAAAATGTATAAATAAATAAAAAAATATTTGTAGCATCATAAATGGCGCCCAACGAGGGGCTAATTAGATTCATACATATGCACGTTCATATATATAATGAGGCAGGTAGGGATAACAAAGCTTTACATATACATAGTTTAACATATAATAGTTGCTTCACTTGTATTCGTACATCGTCTTATACATGCTCGTTTTTTATTGAAACATCCCATGTTATTTAATATTTATTATTTGGTTGTGGCAATTTTTTTTGGCCGGCCCCTATCTACAATTTTTTTTCTTTAAATTCTTGTACAACTTAAATCTCTCGTGTAGAATGGTGATATTTTTCATAATTTTGTATTATTCACAGTATTTATTGACACGTTTCTATTTTTAATATGTTTATTTTTTTCATTAATCACTTTGCCGAAATTCCATATCTCAATAATATTTCTCCCAAAATATATTTTTATTCGTGTCGTGTTTATAATTATAATATATTTTATAACGTAAATGTTTACTAAATTAAATAGTTTATTATTCGCAAATATACGTTATTTCTATGTAAAAGCACATGTAAAAACCTTCGAATAAATTTAATTTTATTTCAATTATTTTCTTTGTCTTCATTCGTGACATTGACGTACGAAAGAGGTACCAATACGAGAAGGAAAAAAAAACAACATTTAACAAGCTCCTGTTCTCTTTATGTTGGTATTTGTTATGGGTTGTTGCGAAATGTGATTCTAGATTCTACGGCGGAATTGGATGGCAAGATAGTTATATAAGTGAAAATGATGTAGGTATAGTTAGAGATACATATTACAGTCGTATAACATTTTACAAAAACATTTATCTTAACAAAATATGTATATCATGTCTACCTTGACATTTCTAAAATTTATCATTTGAATCTTAGCTCTGCCGGTATAAACTTAAATTACGTAAATTGTTTTTTTAAGCGAGTCGTCATTATGAATTCTCCGAAACGTAAAATTGAAAATGATGTTTTAAATATATGATTCTTGATTTACAATATATATTATGTAGGCACATTAGTTCAAAAGCTGAGTAGTTAAGTAAGTAGCATATTATAATTCAAAGCTCGCATCATCCCCACCATAATATTTTTGAATTAGTCTTCAATATCATTGTGTACTTCTTAAATATAAACCCTTATATAAATATAAATTTGTTGTGATAGTAATTCTTTAATATGAAAATCGGATGGATCGATGGCAGAGCGGTTAGCGCGCTGGGCTAGTAATTCAGTGGTCGCGAGTTCGAATCCTATCTCGGCCGATTTCGTTCACCAAAAGCACAAGCATTTATGCTTAATTTAGGGAATGTAGGAAGATATATATATATGTACTTGCTTAACAAGAACATATTATTATTTTAATTAAAAAAAACCCAAATCCTAAATATATTGTAGACAAACATTTTTTATGCAATGGAAAGAATTTTTCTTGTTAATTTATATTAAAATCTCAAAGAACAATTAAGGGTCATATACCTATACCTTGGGCATACGGATGTACACAAATATGCACACTTCATTACTTTCTAATGCATGAAACACAATATTATTTCGTGAAGAAATGGTAAAATTTTGTTATTTTTTTAAATACCAAGAATACTAATTAAAATAGTTAAAAACTCAGTCAGTAGAATTTCATAGTCTCTTACATAGTAAAAATCTACTTCATTAGCCTTATAGTTTTTTCGTTACTTACAGTAAAAAAATAAAAAAGGTTGTACTAAAATTAATTTTACAAGGAAAGTATTTAATTTTCAACAAATTTAAATTTCATAATTCATGCAAAAGAATAACGACGTAAAGATAAACTGTTTCGAAGAAGGTAATTTATTTCAAAGAAGGTAATGTGTAAAAGAATCGTTTTAGCCCTTTAGATACCCTTTTCTTTTTCCTCCTGTTTTCTTCATCTATTTCCTTTTACTACTCTGGTGAGATGTTAATATCTTTATTTTATCACTTTGATATGTTTCAATACTTCACAAACGTTTTTTACTCCTCACGAACCCAAGGGTATATAGAGGGGAGTTGTATTTTCGCAATTTTTAAGACTATTTTATTTATTGCTGATTATCAACTATTATCATGCTGAGATTGTATTCTGAAAATTTTATCACAATGTATCTGTGTGTGTGCTATGTGCTGTGATATGTACGGCGTGTTCATTTTACTTTATCGATTATAGACTAAAGTACTCATTCGATTCTTTTCAAATTTTGCAAATATGTATATCTAATACTCGTTTAGACCCCATTAGATTTTGAAGAATATCTGAATGACCCCAGTTCAGGAAAATTATAATTTGAAATTTTTATTTTCAAATAGGTAAAAAGGCACATCAAAATATTTAAATAAAAAAATAATTGTTGTATAAGAATTTCATGAAAATGTTAAAAATTTTCCTTACGAAATTTGAATACTTTATGGAGTGACTTGTTAGTTTAGCGTTGGCCACAACCCACTCCTTTTTATTTGTAGTAAGGATACTCGTGTCATTAAAGAATAAATAATTAAAATAAATTCTTCTGAATTTATTTATTAAAATTATTCACCCTGACCAAACTTCAGAGCACATTCTCTGGGAATGTTCTCACCCAAATGTGTCCTACAACAGAACGGAGCTCCTCGCTGCAGTTCGTGGGCCTCTTGAAGGTCCCATTGTGCATGCGGATTTAGTGGTCTCTAAGAATACTTTACAGCCTTCAAATTGTTTTGCCATGGCTATAGTGCCCTTCTATCTGCTGAATAAAAAAAATGAAATTCCAGAGTGTCCTTGGTCAATTCTCTGATGCCCAGTTTTACAGTCACAGGCTTGAAGTACTCTCGCGACAATCCATGTCTGTGAATATTATCTTCGACGACGTTTATTGTTATTTTTTGCACAATTGTGCCGAGACCACGAGTCTAGAGGAGCTTCTAGAGCTACTCTTCGTGCCATGCATTCTTTGTCATTCTTACTAGCGTTCTGTGAAGGGGCCGTTTCAGTCCCCATATGCGGAGCGGGTGGAGGTGGACATAGCTATATATTAAAACTATTCTTGTGTATATATACCCTTCTTTGTTTTTCCTTGTATTTATGTAATTTTTTGGTTGAAGATGAAGGTTTTCCAATAGATCGATTGTTTTTATTAGTCCATGAATGTAATTTATTCGAATCGGGTCAAATTGGATGATGTTATTCAAAAGAAAAAAAATATAAGAGAATAACCAATATTATTGTTATCAAGTAGGTACCTACGTCTAACTTCTTGTCTGAATCCGAAAGAAAAAAAAAACACAATTTTCTTTCTATAGGTAATAAATAGGTACGTTCGTGTGTTGGCGTTTCTAAATAAAAATAACAATACGGGCACACATACTCTTATACGTTTTTCCAATATCTTGCAGTCCTGACTTTTTTCTTCTGCCTATCATAATATATATTTCTTAACGTCTGTTGTTAAATAAACTTTCATATATCTCACAGTTTGACACCGCTGTCATATTTTTTACGAAATATTACCTGACACAATAAAAGTATAATAGTTTTCTACTACGGCGGCGGCGGCAAGTTACTTGTCCGTAATTCAATTCCAGATAAAACTATCAGGAACGATGTGCGTTACATGACGGTGTAGTTTTTTAATTTATTAAGTCAAGACACGAAACAATGCATCCTCATCTCTGCTTTTTTCATGTGTTCCTGTCTTCGTTATCCATAAGTAAAAATTGAAGGGAAAGTTTTGATTGTGTAACCATCTGCTTAACTTTTACACTAAAATATGTACGATTTCCAATTGGTATTTGGTTTATTTCATGACATCTTTCCTATTTCCAGTATTTTCCAATTCATTCTAGGTGTTTTAATTTTTTTTTAATTAAGCAATAATGCTTGTGCTATAGGGGAACGAAATCGGTCTTGGCAGGATTCGAACTCGAGACCACTGGATTACTAACCCAACGCGCTCACGGCACCGATCTTAATTGTCTTAATACATTCATTACAAAATGGAATAGTTCTTCACTGATGAAAGTCATTTTGCTAGTTCTATCCAATCGCTGAACGCTCTTCAAACTCTTATACGAAACAGGAGTCGTATTCGCTTTCGTTTTGAGAAAATTTTGTTTGATCTGTGCTTGAATTTCAGTGATATGCGTGATGTACTATGTTCCGATTTAATTTAATGATTTAGTTTCAAACCGAATAGGTGTATGCTCTACATATTTTAGCTGCAGTAACATTGCTTGGTATTATCTAAGAACTTGTAATATCCACCCATTTTCGTTAAGAAGTAATGTATGAATTAAGGATTTTTCAAAAATTTATCACGCTTATCATGGATCAATAGTTACAAGAATATTTGCCATATCCAAAAGGGCGTTCCCGCCGGGAGCATCTAGAACAGGTGTGCAAGGACATCCATTGTACCTCCTACACAGAGCTGAAGAATGTCGCTGAAAATCGAGTGGAGAGGAGGAAGAGTAGACTGCCAATTTAAAAATCAATTATAGTTATTGTGTTAAATTTACTTATATGCTTGCCCTTTCTCCTTGTGAATCCTTAATTAGTTAACTGACTTCGACTTGAATGTAGGTGTTTGAATAAATCATTTGTTGGTTTGATTTCTAAGAACGACGTTATTCGTTATATAATGAAAAGGGCCTCCATTTAATGTCGCCCTAGAGTTAAAGAATTCTCAGAATAATTGTAGTTACCTGTTCTGAACAGATTAGCAAGAATACCGGGATTTTATTTATTGCTGGAAAATTATATCAGTTTATTTGTCAGCATGACAACGAAAAGTTATTGTTATCATCATCAGCTCGAATGCACATTTTCATATATTTGTTGAACAATTATTTGAATGTTGCTTTTCATGCACGAAATGATTTTTACAATTATTTGAATGTTGCTTTTCATGATATTATGTAATATTTTCATACGAAATTGAAATATTCTCGCATTGATTTGATATGCTAAACTTCTTTAAGCAACTTAAAGTCCTTTGAATGGTTTCGCCAAACTTATGTAAAATGTACATTTCATCCACGAAGATAGAATACCTATACCTACTTTATTGTTGTTATCGACTTACATAAATAAGATAAATTGTTGCTGGCATGATCTATGTTCTTCAATGCTGAGAAATTTAAATACCATTCGGTTTTACCTTACCGTCGGTAAACAAATTTATACTAATGTTACTTTTACCAGAATAAGTATTATTATTATGAAAATATATGTATTTACGTAAGATAAGAGAATATTATACTGCTAATGATACACCTAATAGTGAGTCTTCTGTGTCTCATGTAATAAAAAGAGCAAACTCTTGTGCTTATGGATATTTATTTATATACTTGTACAATTCGCGTATGTCAGAGTTAATAGTCGTAATGAAGAGTAACAGGAAACTATACTGACGCTTTCAGTTTTCCTCAAATATTTTCACGTTTACGTCTTAAACAATGTTTAACGCATTGTTTGAAATCTTTACTAGTACGAATTTTCTGGTGAGTTGAACTATTTAAGCAGATAAACAAATAATTGTTTTTTTAACATTAAAAAAATAAAAGCTATGATTTTTTTATTTATTTATTACTTCTCGGGCAACTAACATGTACTATGTCATATATTAATAAATTTAACATGCACTCAATAACAAGTTACCACATTCTGGAGACTTATGATATTTATCGTCTCGCAGATCCAGACTGAAAACACTATTAAAAACCGCGTCTCCACCGGGAATCGAACCCGGGACCAATTAACCCACCAAGTGAGTCACGAAGGCCAAAAAATGTATAAATAAATAAAAAAATATTTGTAGCATCATAAATGGCGCCCAACGAGGGGCTAATTAGATTCATACATATGCACGTTCATATATATAATGAGGCAGGTAGGGATAACAAAGCTTTACATATACATACATAGTTTAACATATAATAGTTGCTTCACTTGTATTCGTACATCGTCTTATACATGCTCGTTTTTTATTTTAACATCCCATGTTATTTAATATTTATTATTTGGTTGTGGCAATTTTTTTTGGCCGGCCCCTATCTACAATTTTTTTTCTTTAAATTCTTGTACAACTTAAATCTCTCGTGTAGAATGGTGATATTTTTCATAATTTTGTATTATTCACAGTATTTATTGACACGTTTCTATTTTTAATATGTTTATTTTTTTCATTAATCACTTTGCCGAAATTCCATATCTCAATAATATTTCTCCCAAAATATATTTTTATTCGTGTCGTGTTTATAATTATAATATATTTTATAACGTAAATGTTTACTAAATTAAATAGTTTATTATTTGCAAATATACGTTATTTCTATGTAAAAGCACATGTAAAAACCTTCGAATAAATTTAATTTTATTTCAATTATTTTCTTTGTCTTCATTCGTGACATTGACGTACGAAAGAGGTACCAATACGAGAAGGAAAAAAAAACAACATTTAACAAGCTCCTGTTCTCTTTATGTTGGTATTTGTTATGGGTTGTTGCGAAATGTGATTCTAGATTCTACGGCGGAATTGGATGGCAAGATAGTTATATAAGTGAAAATGATGTAGGTATAGTTAGAGATACATATTACAGTCGTATAACATTTTACAAAAACATTTATCTTAACAAAATATGTATATCATGTCTACCTTGATATTTCTAAAATTTATCATTTGAATCTTAGCTCTGCCGGTATAAACTTAAATTACGTAAATTGTTTTTTTGAGCGAGTCGTCATTATGAATTCTCCGAAACGTAAAATTGAAAATGATGTTTTAAATATATGATTCTTGATTTACAATATACATATATTATGTAGGCACATTAGTTCAAAAGCTGAGTAGTTAAGTAAGTAGCATATTATAATTCAAAGCTCGCATCATCCCCACCATAATATTTTTGAAAGTTATATGTATGTATATTTAGGTATATGTAGGTACCTTTGTATGTATGTGTGTCTTTTAGTGAAGTTTTCAATCAACAACTAGAAAACTTTAAAATTTAAATATTCTACATGTCGCTTCCTTTGCGACCAGTACGTAACATAGAAAATAAAAAATAGACTTTTTTATCTTTTATTATGTTATTTTTTCGTAAATTTTCCTAAAAATTTTGTCACGAATCAAACGTCAAAATATGTACCTTTTCGTTAGAAAATATTTGTGTATTTCAATTTCAGAAGTGTGTTTTTACACGAATAACATATATTTGTAAGTATAACTTAGCGTTTGAGTGAAAAACATTGAGATTATTTTATTTTATTTTATTTTAATGTTTTTCGTATTTATTAAATGTTAAAATTTTATAAGGAAATTTGCCATTTTATATAGGAACAAATAGAAACTAGCAGAATCTACCGGGAACAACAAGTACTAAAACATTTGACGTACTTATTTTGTTGATTTTCGTTTCCATGGTTACACAGAATACAATTTTCAAATTAACCAATCTACTGATTGAGGAATTTGTTATGAATCAAATTCAAATTTTTCAGAACTTTGGTATAGGTAGGTACCTACTTCATAATTAGTAAAATGTTCCATATTTATTCCATTCTTATTACAGATAGCCGGTGTGCGGAATCGGAGAGAAAAGGCCATAGATAGGATGCAATGGAGACGATTCCTTGAGGAGGCCAAGGCCCATCCTGGGGTGTTCACAGATAATATGGAAGTAAACTTTCAGTATACTTCAGATGTGTCACTCAATACATAGAAGCTGTAACCGGATAATCATAAGGTTTCTCGCATCTCCGCTATACATAGGGGCAATGAATACGCGACCGGTCCACGGCAAATTTAAATTTCCATTTTAAAATGTTTCCACCTTTATAAAACCAATTTTCAATCATTATTTATTAAAAAAAACACATATGATGGATTTTATTTGCAATATTTCAAAAATCATGCCAAATAATTCATAAAATACATTGTTCTAAATAAAACGTGCATTGTAGATTATTAGGTTTTTTTAATTTATTTTCCACAAAGAAAGATTTAATACTGATTTTCGGAAAACTATATAACTTCACTTCGCCGTATTTCACTTGACAATTTATTCAAAACACAACAAAACTTGTCAGCCATCTTGCGAAGATAATCGAAAAACACAAAAAGCTGGCAATAGATTAACACCATCACCATCACATGGCGTGATAGTTTGTATGTAGATGAACACCGAAAACAACAAGAATTTTACAAAATCACACGTGTTATATTTATTATCTGGTTTACTTTAAGATTTTGAAGGATTAAAATGTTTCGCGTCACAACAAACAACAAAACACAACTGAAGTATGATGAAGGTCTGAAAATTTTACATTGCATTTTCAAAAATACCAACATCAAAAAAAAAAATAGCGCCACCTTTGGAGATGTAAGCGTAAAGTAAAACCAGTGCTACCAATAGAGTGCCACCGGCGTGGGGGTGTTGAGCCACTGATGATTATGATTATTGCAAATATCTGACTTTGTTGATTTTTCATTTTTTTCGTTTCCATAGTAACAATCAAATACTCATACTAATATTTTTGAGTGAAAGATTTTTGAAGGTAGTTATTATGTAATATAGGTGTATGATTTAATTTTTTTTTTATAATCATCTAAATTTTTTCTTGCTATATATTTATCTCATAAACGAATTAATAAAAAAAAATATGTACTTGGAATTCATTCAACGATACAAGCTGATGGGACAAGCGGAAACTTTAAATACTCTTTTCACACTTAATAACAATATATAAGAACATGGGGGTTTTGGCCAACACTAAACTCTTCATAATGCTTAAATTCATTTAAATTATAAAACCACTTTTCAACTCAAATCTTGCTGAAATTTCTTTTCCAGTCCAATCCTACTGAAATTTCAAACCACTTCCCTTAACATTATTTGAGACTGAAGGGAAGGGACGGATGGGACTGTTTTTTTTTTAAAAAGTAACTAATTTTTGTTAATTTTTATAACTAATTTTGATATTTTTTACTCATTCTGAATTTATCATAAATAAACAGTTAAAAATTACGAAAACGATTTTCTTGATACGTTAGCATACTGCTTCACATTTACCTTCTCGAGCAACGCCGGATATAAAAAAACTAGTTGATGATAATTTTGTTCAAATCTATTACGATTTTCACTTACTTGAGGTAACAATATGCTTTCTAATAAATAAAATTACTGGGCATTTCTATCTTAAGAAATATCTTTGGAAAAGTAGCCCTCTTGATTGCTTGATCTAAGGCTTCTGCTGTGATATAAATACGCTTCATTGCGTGATTTTTTAGTGTAAGTTTTTTTTGTTGATATTATATAACTGTCTATCATTTAATAAAAAAAAATACAATAATATTTTTCCGCCAAACTGCATAGCATTTTTTGGCAGAGCAAATCCTTTCTTTCACATACCCTACTTAGTTATATCAAAACACAAAAAATAAAAAAACAGAAAATACCAGATAAAAAAATTAACTTTACTAATATACATGCATAAACATATCGCCATACCGAAACAATCACGAATAATAATTTCTAGTCTATCAAACCCTTCAAATGCAGACATTTCTGTGTATTTTTCTTAGTTATTTTTTTTCGTTTCATCAGACTTTAAAATATACATACATACATACATACCATCACGCCATGTCCCTTACGGGGTAGGCAGAGAGAACCGAACGCCATATCTTTCTATCCTGGCACACATTCATCGCCTCGTCAACATTCATGCATCGTCTCATACATGTTCGTCTATTGTACATGCTTCTAACATTTCCGTCTTTCAGAATATCGTTCACATGGTCGTGCCATCCCTTTCTTGGGCGGCCCCGGCCTCTCAATCCATTCCTATCCGCATTGTATATTTTCTTCGTCAGGCGTTCCTCATTCATTCTACCCATGTGGCCAAACCATCTCAGTGTGTTCACTTTAAAATATTCCTAACTCGAATCGACAACGCGTTTTTAATATGCGGTACAAGATGTCCATACATGATATTTGACTTAATCGTACTATAAGATACTCGTCTCTTTTTGTTGATAACTTTTAATAGTAATAATGATATTAATATATTCAGTATATTAGTATTTGAATTGACTTTGTATCTATCCGATGTATTATTTTTCTTCCTAGGAGTTCATGGTCAATATAATATTGATCTTGGTTGATGATTCATTTTCATATTGAATTCTACCTTCGCATTTTTTCATATCCATCGGTAAACTTGATGTTTATTGACTCAACTTCTCTACTTAACATTTTATCTTAAAATGTGCCCTCCGTTGACCCAGTTTGTTAAGAATGTTTTATTTTGTAGATGATATTTGGTCCCTCGCGGTTTGCAAAAAAAAAAAAACTTAAAACGTTCACAGTCTTCTCCTATCTCTTTTTAGGACTTTATTTGGGACTTAGACTTATGAAATTTCGTTTATTTTATCGTAGGTACCTAAACAATTTTTTGTGAAGATATTTAAAACGCCAAAATAAACATAAAAATCCTCAAATATATTTGTTAAAAATAAATACGTCTTTGATAATACGATTGTAAAAAAAACATGATTTGAGACTTATTTTAGTACTTTTTTAGCTTTTTTACAAGCTATGTGTACCTCTCGAAACGATTCCAAGAAAGAATCTTATAAATATGTTGCGATATGCGAATTACAAAGTCTTTTCTGGGTTTTATAAAAAAAATATCAACCAATGAATACGAATTTCATGTTGATTTTAATATTCACCCTGTCAGGTAGTAAACTATACTACTTTTGATCTAGTAAATTAATCCTACTTGTAAAATTACTTTGGGATTCAACCAGAATTGTAGGTACGTAGAAATGTTAAAAAAATTAGATAATGATTCTAAAGTTTTATTGTTAACATATGGCGAAATCCATTTTAAAATTAATGAATGAAATATAAAAAAAATATTTTTACACAAAATTCTATTTACTATGACCGAATTTTTGCACCGAGGTGACTCCGCATTATGAGGTGACTCGGCATTATTGATGTGACTCGAATTTATCGATGTGACTCGGCATTACTCAGCATCGTTTCATTTAGACCTTGATTAAGCGGAGTCATCTCGGCGAAAACGTTCGAATTGAATCGTATTTTGTAGAAAAATACTTTTATTTTATCGTATACATTAATTTTAAAGTTTAAATTATTTACGCTTTCTAAATTACACTTATTTATTAAATTATTGTACGTTTTGATTAATGTTATAAAGAAATTCATAGCAATAGGTATAAGTTAAAACAGGATTTGTATACTTTGTATAGGGAAAGTAAATTTAAAAAAGTAAAAGCGAAATTATAGTTGTATAATTTAATACCAGGTGTTCATTAGCAAAAGATTTGTTTTGCTTTAGTCCTTTTTTACTTGAAAATATGATGTGATATAATATAATACTTAATGGAGATAAAATAGGATTTGCATTTTGTAACCAATAAATCTCAAACCTACACATCTTGTGTTAATAAGAATATAATATACAACGAAAACATAATTTGAGAGAAATATTTATTTTTAATGTGAATATACTCTTATTTTGAACTAATTATTCTGGCCTGTGTCTAAAGCCTCGTGTAGTTTATAAAATACCAACAGATAAAATAAACAACTTTAAATTATATGAGGACAAACAGTTTCAGATTTATTAATTGGTTCGGCAGCAAAGTTCACAGGTGTGTTCATATTTCACAGCGCCTACCGAACATGCGGTAATAGGTCGGTTTATTAATATTTATATTATTTTTAATTTAATAAACCTTTTTTGATCTCTCCCCTCGGCCCTACTGTTTACGATATTCTCTGATAAATAACCTCGGATAACTTTTGTTTTTGCAGCCTTTAGTTTTGGGCTGTTTTTGATCGTGGGGGAATTTAAGTGTGTTGAAAAATAATCCGATTTCGACTCAACAATTAAATTTATAGTCATCATCTTTAATGGCGAGTCTTTTATGTTTCTAATTAAGCGGTTAATGTTGCAAATGGTTATAGCCATCAATTAATCATGGAAATTTAGATGAAATAAAATCTTGGGATTCAAATATCTCGTACTTACCTACCCGCTCCCGGGATCTGTGGCTCGATTCTGTTTCCTCTCCCGGTGTAAAGTGATTCAACCAAACTGTAATACAATATCAGCATAGGATCTTGGTTAGATACCAATTTCGAAAAGTGCAAAGATAAAAACTGTAAGCTTTAATTTATTTTGAGATGGAAAACGACAAAGTATAACGAGTAGGTAATTAATATAACTCTGACAATAACTAATTTCAGTATTTTACAACATTTGTAGGAATAATTTACTTAAACTATCTATGTAAATATAATTTCACTCTTCAAATGTATTTAATTTGATTAAGTTTGTTAATATTTACTTGGTAGAATTCCATTCTGAATATTATTAAAATGAAACACTTTGTTTAGATTCTACAATATATTTTGTACTTATGCCGATAGCTATTTCGCCTTACTAGGGCATTGTCAAGACTATATAGTCTTGACAATGCCCTAGTAAGGCGAAATAGCTATCGGCATAAGTACAAAATATATTGTAGAATCTAAACAAAGTGTTTCATTTTAATAATATTCAGTATTTAATTTTAATCACTAATTTAATTTTAGTTTGATTTTAATGTGTTAAATTTAGATGATAAGACTTCTAAAATCACAATTAGAGCTTTTTTGCTTTTTGAAAATTGAACGTTTATCTGACAGTGCCAGATGTATGTCAGATGCAGTCCTGCTAGCTACTAAAATACATTAAAATTATTTGGAAGAATAAATAATAGTTACACTTATCATAATATCAAGAATGATTTAAATGTTATTAATTAAACTGTTTTCTATGGATAAATGTACATAATTCAGATACTAAAAAACGTAAACCATGATAATATGACGCTAACGAAGGACTCTTTAATCAACTTGAACGATTGTTTGTATGTATACGTAAACCATGATAATATGACGCTAACGAAGGACTCTTTAATCAACTTGAACGATTGTTTGTATGTATACGTAAACCATGATAATATGACGCTAACGAAGGACTCTTTAATCAACTTGAACGATTGTTTGTATGTATACGTAAACCATGATAATATGACGCTAACGAAGGACTCTTTAATCAACTTGAACGATTGTTTGTATGTATACGTAAACCATGATAATATGACGCTAACGAAGGACTCTTTAATCAACTTGAACGATTGTTTGTATGTATACGTAAACCATGATAATATGACGCTAACGAAGGACTCTTTAATCAACTTGAACGATTGTTTGTATGTATACGTAAACCATGATAATATGACGCTAACGAAGGACTCTTTAATCAACTTGAACGATTGTTTGTATGTATACGCTTTACTTACAAATTCAGAAAATATGTTCATGTTTCCACTTTTTTTTTTTTTAACATGTCTAAGTAGGGGACACCAGCTATTAGAATTTGGGTCCATTTTGCTCTTCCGAAGAAGCGCACTACGTAGCGTTGGGAGGGGTTTGCAGTCTAGAAAAGAGTTTATTGATTCGGATTTTAAAAAGACCCGGGTTGTACGAAGGTGGAAACACAGAATTCGGAAGATCGTTCCACAGTCGGGCTGCTGTATTAATAAAGGAGTTCGAGAAGCGACTTGTTCGTATATGTTGAAACTTACCGAAATCTTATTCGCTGGCCATCTTATTCAACATTCATTTACTTTCACTACTGTCTAATATTATATAATTAACACTATTTCACCACAATACATTAAGAAAATTTTTATTTTCTTGTCAAATCAAGGTCTGCCTCTTCGATCTGCTGATCGTACCACACTAGCTATTCCCATTCACTGTACTCATTTTATTTTTTTAAGTATAATCAGCAAGACTATGAAACACCTTAAGTGATGATATTACGACGTCTCAACCGATACAGCTCTTTAAAAAAAGACTTAATCATTAAAATACTATATCTGTCTAATAATTATTAATCCTATGAAAAATTTTTATATTTAATTTTACGTTCTACTTAAATTTTTTCGCAAACGCGACTCCCATTCACCGGTATCGCTCTATGATGAGCATCGTCAGAATGGTGAACAATAATGATGAAGACCATCTATATATATATTCACAAAGAGGATAACAACAATAGATATGGAAGGGGGCAATTCTAAGAAAAATTAAATACCCGAAAGACATTTAGGTAAATATGTATGCAGGTATAATAAAAATAAAATTGAAGTGAAGGAATGAATATACAAATATTGTATTAAAAGGACAGCAATTATATTGAATAATGGCCAACAGAAAAACCCGACATTAACTATTCTAATGGTAATAATAATGGAGAAGTATTAAAATCTATTTGTGCGTTAATCAAAGGAACGTTGCTGTTACATTTTACTCTATTTATCTCTAATATTTCAAGTTTGTCTAATTTTTTACCTTTTCTTAAACTATGTATAAGATTTATCCCAGTTTGTGAGTTAAACGAATGCTCACTCTCAAGTAAATGTGTCGCAAAGTTCGAAGTGTCTTTTTTCAAACGGAAACTCGCAAGATGTTCTTTAAGGCGTGTATTTAAAGATCTACCCGTTTGACCAACATATATACCTGAGCATGTATTGCATGTAAGAGAGTAAACACCACTACGGTTTAATTTATCGATTTTATCTTTACTGTTATTTAAGAATTTACCTAGTGTATTGTCATTATAAAATGCAATGTTTTTATTGTTTTTTCTCAAAATATTTCCAATTTTGTTTGACGATTTCCCAATATAGTTTAATTTAACCCAGCGATTTTTATTATTTTTTGTTAATGTTTTTAACCCCGGAGCTAAAAGATGTAAAGCATTATTTTTGTTTTTTCTATATAAAAGAGAATCAACCATATTTGAAGTATACCCATTATTCACAGCTAAATTTTTAATAACATTTAATTCTCTATTGAAACTATCACTACTCAAGGGAACAGATAGAAGTCGATGAATCAAAGAGTGAAAAACTGATAATTTATGTGCTATATGGTGGCCACTAGTATTATGTATAATGTTATCGCTAAAAGTTGGTTTTCGAAAAATATCAAAGCTAAGTTTATTATCAATAATATTAATAGTTAAATCCAAAAAGTTTAAAGTATTTCCTCCAATTTCCATTGTAAACTGTATGGAATTGTTTATCTTATTGATCTCATTAAAAAAGCAATTCAACTCGCGTCTGGTGCCATTAAAAATGCCAAAACAGTCATCAACATATCGAAAATAACAAATAAACTTTTTAAATCCCGGTAATTTACTAAGTTGTTGTTCGATGAAATCCATAAAAAAATCTGCAAAAATAGGTGATGAAGGACTGCCCATTGCCAGACCTTCTGTTTGGATATATATTTTATTATTAAATTGGAAATAATTTTGATTAATACAAATATTAAATATATCCATTAGTTCTTCAGTTAATATTGGATTTAAACGTTTTTTGGTTAAATAATTAGACAGTTCAGATTTTAATTCATTTAACGGAACACTAGGAAAAAGACTGACTACATCAAAAGAAACAAGTATTGAATTAGGTGGTATTGTGAGATTTTTAATTTTGTCAATTAATTCTAAATAATTTGATATTGCATATTTCGGAATAAAATTTACAATATTTTTCATGAATTCATTTACTTTTTTAGCTAGAAAATACGCTGGAGCTGTATTATAACTCACTACAGGGCGGAAGGGAGTGTTAACTTTGTGAATTTTTGGTAAACCATATAACCGAGGAGGTAATGGATTCATTTGAGTGATAAAAATAAATTTATTAAAGTGCCAAAAAGGATTTTACAATTCTTAATTACATTTTTGATTTCTGTGTTAAATTTTAAAGTCGGATCTTTTTTTACTTGTTGGAATTTATCATCAGTTAATAGGGATTCTACGTCAGCAATATATTTGTTTTTATCCAGAATAACAGTTGTATTACCTTTGTCAGCTTTCGTAATTATTAGATTATTAGATTTAATTTTAGATTGTAAAGATTTCAATGTTACAGAATCTAATTTTTTAACGTTTTTCTTTGAAGTAATGCTATCTTCTTTTATTATTTTTGAACAAATATGTTTAGATGTTGTATCTGAACCAAGAGCTATATCTGAATCAACGGCTAAATTTTCAAAATCTTTGTTTTTTAGTTCAATGTTCGGACAATGTTTTAACCCTTTCTCTAAGAGAATTTGCTCCAATTTATTAAATATTACATTTGTAATATTTAATAAATTATATAAAATGGTTTACCAAAAATTCACAAAGTTAACACTCCCTTCCGCCCTGTAGTGAGTTATAATACAGCTCCAGCGTATTTTCTAGCTAAAAAAGTAAATGAATTCATGAAAAATATTGTAAATTTTATTCCGAAATATGCAATATCAAATTCTTTAGAATTAATTGACAAAATTAAAAATCTCACAATACCACCTAATTCAATACTTGTTTCTTTTGATGTAGTCAGTCTTTTTCCTAGTGTTCCGTTAAATGAATTAAAATCTGAACTGTCTAATTATTTAATCAAAATTATTTCCAATTTAATAATAAAATATATATCCAAACAGAAGGTCTGGCAATGGGCAGTCCTTCATCACCTATTTTTGCAGATTTTTTTATGGATTTCATCGAACAACAACTTAGTAAATTACCGGGATTTAAAAAGTTTATTTGTTATTTTCGATATGTTGATGACTGTTTTGGCATTTTTAATGGCACCAGACGCGAGTTGAATTGCTTTTTTAATGAGATCAATAAGATAAACAATTCCATACAGTTTACAATGGAAATTGGAGGAAATACTTTAAACTTTTTGGATTTAACTATTAATATTATTGATAATAAACTTAGCTTTGATATTTTTCGAAAACCAACTTTTAGCGATAACATTATACATAATACTAGTGGCCACCATATAGCACATAAATTATCAGTTTTTCACTCTTTGATTCATCGACTTCTATCTGTTCCCTTGAGTAGTGATAGTTTCAATAGAGAATTAAATGTTATTAAAAATTTAGCTGTGAATAATGGGTATACTTCAAATATGGTTGATTCTCTTTTATATAGAAAAAACAAAAATAATGCTTTACATCTTTTAGCTCCGGGGTTAAAAACATTAACAAAAAATAATAAAAATCGCTGGGTTAAATTAAACTATATTGGGAAATCGTCAAACAAAATTGGAAATATTTTGAGAAAAAACAATAAAAACATTGCATTTTATAATGACAATACACTAGGTAAATTCTTAAATAACAGTAAAGATAAAATCGATAAATTAAACCGTAGTGGTGTTTACTCTCTTACATGCAATACATGCTCAGGTATATATGTTGGTCAAACGGGTAGATCTTTAAATACACGCCTTAAAGAACATCTTGCGTGTTTCCGTTTGAAAAAAGACACTTCGAACTTTGCGACACATTTACTTGAGAGTGAGCATTCGTTTAACTCACAAACTGGGATAAATCTTATACATAGTTTAAGAAAAGGTAAAAAATTAGACAAACTTGAAATATTAGAGATAAATAGAGTAAAATGTAACAGCAACGTTCCTTTGATTAACGCACAAATAGATTTTAATACTTCTCCATTATTATTACCATTAGAATAGTTAATGTCGGGTTTTTCTGTTGGCCATTATTCAATATAATTGCTGTCCTTTTAATACAATATTTGTATATTCATTCCTTCACTTCAATTTTATTTTTATTATACCTGCATACATATTTACCTAAATGTCTTTCGGGTATTTAATTTTTCTTAGAATTGCCCCCTTCCATATCTATTGTTGTTATCCTCTTTGTGAATATATATATAGATGGTCTTCATCATTATTGTTCACCATTCTGACGATGCTCATCATAGAGCGATACCGGTGAATGGGAGTCGCGTTTGCGAAAAAATTTAAGTAGAACGTAAAATTAAATATAAAAATTTTTCATAGTTTTAATTAATTATGGAGTTCTACCACGAAGTGACAGTGTCCAATATTGAAAAAATTATTAATCCCTCATTTCTTTGTTGCTGTGATTTTACATTTAATAGAGTTACGTGTTGATATTTCTGTATGTTTTTTTTGTTATAAATTAATTGTATCTACCACTACACTATTGTATCTACCACTACACTATTGTATCTACCACTACACTATTGTATCTACCACTACACTATTTATGTCCTCACGTTGCTTTGGTTGTACATGAATTAAAAAAATATTCGACGCTTCTAAGTATGTTTGTTAAAACAACTTGGTATGTTTTTACTGATTAAAAAATAACTGTTGAATGATTTTGTTTTTTTCAATCTGCATGATGCAGATATACATGTATTTTCAAAACCTAAGCAGATAAGTTCATTTTTATCAGTGTCTCGTAAATGAATAAAATAAAACGACATTCTGAAAATCAAATAGTGACGTCTTTCGGTAATCACAAAGAGAAATCCCGGGTTTCAGCGCGGCAGTTAATTTATACATATATGGGTGCCGTGAAAAATACCCTTTGGCGTCCCATGTTAAAATGTACCCCTGGTAATCGGGTCCGAATATGGGAACGACAAACGGCGCAAACGTTTAGCTTTGCGAATTTTTAACGACCCTCTTAAAATATCCCCACGCTTATTCGCTATCCGCGGAAACGTATACCTCATGCGAAATCGTGACACGGGATATTATTATAAGTCTTCTCGAAATTTCGAAATAATTATAATTACTTAGCCGGCAGAGGCGAGAGTCATACATTCACGAGATTCACTAAATGAAAGTACCTCAGCGTAGTGATGACCAAAAGCTATTGCTTATTAATTATTAATCCAAGAATCTTACGGTCTCGCAAACTTTTGTATGCTTATTTATTTATAAAAAAGTACGCAATTAGCTGTGTACTATAGGCATTATACTACATATACATATATTGGTGTTTTTGTCATTTTTCAATGTTTTTACTGAATTTTAAAATAAAAATAATAAATATTATAAAAAAATAAAAAATTGCAAGAGCAAGGCTGGGTATGCAAGACCAAGACTAAATCTAGTGTGCAAGACCAAGACTCGATCAAACAAATAAATAAATAAACATTTATTGAGACTAAAAGAAGTTTACGTACAAAAACATAGACATATAAAAAACAAATATAAAGAAAAACAACCTTTCTGACTCAAAAGGACCATGCTCAGCTATGTTGCAGGAAGACAAGCCCCCCAGCAGCTGATTTTCAGCATGATCAAGTGTGCAAGACCGTGACTCGATGGATTGTGCAAGACTAAGACCAAGACTCGATCGAGTGTGCAAGACCAAGACCATGACTCGATCGATTGTGCAAGAACAAGACCATGTCTCGATCGAGTATGCAAGACCAAGACCACGACTCGATCGAGTGTGCAAGACCAAGACCATGACCGCACCTGTAAACGCAAGACCAAGGTTGCGAGACCAAGACCACCCCGGTCTTGGTCTTGAATTTGTTCATCACTACCTCAGCGGTGGAATATGCGAATGTTGTATTATTACATAACATAGGGATATTATTGCGAATATTATTTTTATCCGTTCGTAAAAGGTTTGTGTTCGTTATTTTTAATTTGAATCGACTGAGAGCTCACTCGAATGATGAAAAAAAAACGTAATTATGATACGAATTTACTTTTTATTCTAACTTGAATGACTTTTGACTTTTATGACTTTTGAATCAATTTGCCTTTATAATTATTATTATTTTTGCTTTAATTGTTCAAGATTCGCATTTGTTCATTTCTTTCGGATCTCTTTTATCCGGATTCTGTTGTATGCTTAAATTTAACACATCACTTTGTTTTTTTTTCTCTCACTGAAATACTAAGTGGAAAAATATACTTTTACATAAAATATTTCTCAAATATTTATGATCGTATATAAGTAAACATTGTAATTTAACCTTGCGGGAGTTAATCACATTTTTAAGGTTCTAAAACTATTTATGCACGTAATGAAAAAAAATCTGTAAATAAAGTATAGTATAATATTTTTAGGGGAATTCATGTTGAATTATTAATTTGTCTAAAGATTATATATACACAAGAGAAATGTTGAAAATACTTTATTTAGAAACACACTGTTTTTTATTTATATTTATTTTATATTTTTTAATCTTGACATTTAATATTTACTAACTATTATCACAATCTCCAACCTCACTAGGACTATGCCTGTTTCGACCATTTTATATTTTTGTCAAGTTTGATTAAAATCCGATATTTAGTTTTACATGCCCCTTTTAAAAATAAAATTTATATTTAAAATGGATTACCCCTAAGTGTCTTACCGTTTGATTATCTATTTATATTATAAGTTTTACAACAGAAAGCATCCGTTTCAGACCCCCTAGACAACTTGTCATTTAGTTCAAGAAAAGAAACAAGAAAAGATAACTCAACGTCTGGAAGTGACAGTTGTCACGTGACTGGCAACTGTCACTTCTATAGGTACATTGATTTATATTTTCTTGTTTCTTTTCTTGAGGTAAATGACACGTTGTCTAGCGGGACAGGTCGGGCTAAAATCTGAAAATTGAAAACTTGCGGTCGAAGCTTTAAACAACCAAACCAGATAACCCAAACTGGAATGTACTAATCCCAGAAGTCTTTGAAAAGTAGAAAATTTATTTGTCGGTTTCATCAGTTGGGTCTGTACCAAAAATATGTTCAATATTCAAATATCCAAGTTTAATAATAAAGTTAGTTTCTTCTGCATCGATTCCTACAATTTCTAGTAATCGTAAGTTCAGTAAATATATTATTTTCATATTTACCATCCCAAAGTTAATTATGCGTACGTAAAGCTTTTGACTTTGGAATGTTCCATTTCAATTTCCTCGAAGATTGTAATTATTATTCATTGGTGTTTCATTTCTATTGATTAGTTTTTGAGGAAATCAGTTTAAAATAAAAATCCTTGAAAACATTATTTTTTCTATGAGCTCAATATACCTATATGATTAATTATATGTTGAAATTTACAAAATATTAATCCTTACCTCATGACAAATTAGTAGATATTGTGACCGTCAAAATAAAAATTTAAAAATAAACATTTTTATTACTCATGTATATAAACTCAATGCTAATTAGTTCTCCATAGACTTTGTTGTCTATGATTTTTGGATTTATTTTCAAATATATTAGAATCGATGATTCCATATCATTAACGAACCTTTATCAAATATTTTTGCAGTTGACTTAACTTGGGTTATTAGTGACCCTTTTTAATATCCAAAATTGATTTGGCGATCGGTAATATATTTCATGTTTTGTTTAAATAAATCAAAGTATACACATATACTGTACAGACTGTGTACAAGGCACTTCTGTTTATTTTTTATGTATAGGTAGGTATAACTTAATCTCTACAAGTATTAGTAATAAAATGAAATTATATTCCCCTTTAATTTACTCTGCTCTCTCAGTGTTGGCATGGCCTTGTTAGTTCATCTTGTCCTTTAAGTCCTAGAGAAATATTTATTTTCATGCTTTTCTTATTAATCTTCAAAGCTGACCGCGTCAAGAAGCTTATTTTTTTGCAAATTGCTCAAAGCCCTTTTCCTTTTCCGTTTTGTATGTCAACGAGATTATGTCAACTATAATTTTTCAATCGGGCCCAAATATACCCTTGACCCGTTCCTCTTAATATCACACTGAAAATATACAGGGATTTTCCTCCGTAAGCAGTATTAAATAAAAATGTTGTTAATAATAATTTATCTTTGAAATGAAGGACAGTAAATATGTGCGACCGATCATGACATGGACTCCTAAGGACAACAGAAGGACAAATGAAGGTTCTAAGTTCAATCACTAGAAAATCTCTCCACGATCGTGTTCGCAATATTGAAATAAGAAAAACATTTGGAATAAAGGCCATCTTTCGGTGAAGTAGATCCAGATGAAGACATTGGAGGGACCACGTAGCTAGAATAGACAGTGATAGACTTGCGTATATAGCAGCAAATTAAATCCCTTCTGGTCGCCGTCTTCCCGGAAGACCACCCGATAGATGGAAGGATAGTTGGACTTCGTCATCTCAAAGTTTTTGAATAACAGAACAACAGGTCTACTAAACGAAGAAGAAGAAGAAGGAATAGCACCCAAAATATCTGAGTACATTAAAAAAAACGAAAAGTATTTGTTTATTCATACAAGTATTTAGAATTTGTATTTGAACTTTGACTTTACAAATCGTTCATTATATTTTTTAATAAAAGCTCCTTTGGTTGCTTTACCAATCCGATGTGTTGGTTTTTTGTGTTTTTCTATAGAGCATTTACACTTTCGGGAAATTCCATTTGAATTTAAACATTTAAAGAATACACCTTTTCAGGAAATTTTAGATTCAACACGTATTTATAGCCCTCAGCGGTTATTTTTGTGGTCGACTTATCCTAGAGGCATCCGCTTAGATGTATTTAAATTTGTTTCATCTTCTCTTCGATGAGATTTTATTACAGCTTTAGGAAATTTAATGTTTTTTTTATTTTGCCCTATTTAAAATTTCAATTTTAACCGTTTGCTTAAGATTATTACAAGAAATATATCAAACTTAGTTACGATCCACGCAATTAATTAAAAATTATATACAGGCGTTTCTATGCCATCATCAGAGGCGACAATTAAAACTAAAAATATTATTATAGAATATATATGTAGTCATCAGATATTATTATTATTGAATAGTTAGTAAGTTATCTGTTGGGATACACGCATATATTGTGCTTCCTTTTTATAAGGTAATGCACACCCGCACACCTTTCGCTGGTTATCCGAGATGGTAAGGTTACTTATTTAGATTAAATAAATGGAATTTGGATAATAATTCAAATTTTACTAAGCATTACTAATTTATGACTAATTTATTAGCATTATTTCTTTTATATTTCATTACCAATTTCATGAAAAAAAAATTGCATAGGATTAAGTGTAATTTTTATTTTATTTTATTATTAGGTACTTTTAATTAACGTCACTTTTAACTTAATTTCCGACCAGTTAGAACTCTGAAACTATCAGATTTTGTGTATTCCCGATGACACTGCACGCTTTCAGCTTGGTTTTCTTTATATAATTTGATAAAATTTAGCAATTTTATATTTAATACAAACTGTGTAATTGTTTAAGTACCTACCGTTTATATATCGTTTCACAATAGATTATGTTTGTTCTGTATTTTAATTTGTTTGTTGTATAAACCGACTGCGTTTGACATTATGTGTTTGACAATGGCAGTATCGAAGATTATTCAATACCTACGGATATTATGAATGTAAACAATCTATGGGGTGACGTGAAATTTTTTTTATATATTCCATTTCAATGTGAAGAATTTCGTCTTTTTTATTTTCAATTAATTTACCTACTTTTTGATACTAGGACAGACTTTCAAAATCACTAACGGCACGTTAATGCGATTTTTTATGTACGTCGATTTATTGCGACATTTATACAAGGAGCGTTTAATTTGTATAAATAAATCCATTTATACAATCCGTTTATCCATTTAAAACCCAGAGTTTGTTGACTAAGCATCATCAAATAATAAATGATAGCGGGTTTTTTCATAAGATTTCGTATACAAAATAAACGCTTAATATATTCAAATTGGATTCAGCGTGAAAACTGCATACCTCCCTTATCTGTTTATTTAAGTTTTTTTTTAATTCCTCATCCTTTGAAATCATACGAACTATTACAATAATACGTTTGTATGGTTATCCTGATTATAATAATAATAATCCGGTAAGCTCGAATGAAAATTCAGGCTTAATTTACCAGGATGTGCTAAAAGTTTCATAATTTGTTTAGTAATTGTATTGTATATGGCAGTAAAGCATTGAATCAAGCAATTTCGACCTCTCAATTTAATGTAATGAAGGAAAATTATGTAAAGGGTTTCATAGTTACAGACGGCCTTCGTCGTGTTCATTATATTGTATCTATTGTCTCTCTAGGACACGTTGATTTACAAAACTTATTTTCGACAACTCCTACATTCATCCTGGCGCTGCAATCCGTTGTGAATTCTGGCCTCATCCAGTTCTTTATGTCAAAGCCAAACATCTCAGAAAATATCTTTATGGTCTTTTGTCAAACAGCTGCTCTCTTTACATGCTTCAGATTTCCTATGCAAACGATTTTGCCATATATACGCTGCCTTATTATCCGAAGATCCTCACTGACTTGTTTGTTTCAAGAGATCTCGGTCACTTCTTGGTCACTTGGCAGATCTGAAGTCGCCGACAGTCCGCACGTGTGAATCTCGACTTGCACATGCTGATTGTTCTTTTTGCACCATGAAGTCATCAGAGAAGTGACCAAGATCTCTGGAAACAGAAAAGTCAGTGAGAATCTTCGGATAATAAGGCACCGTATCTATGGCAAAATCGTTTGAAGACTTTGTAATTGTTCTTCGAGATCACTAAGTCCGCATGTCCAATGGGACCTTGAAGAGGCCCACGGACAGCAACGAGGAGCTCCGATCTGTAAGAGGACACAATTGGGTGGGAACACTCCCAAAGGATGTGATCCGAAGTTTGGTCCGGACATTGACAAAACTGACATGAGGAAGAGGAAGCAATGTTGAAGCGATGGAGTTAGCTTTTAAAGTTACCGTGTCCTGAGAGAAATTGAGAAGTAACTATATAAATATATACATATAAATCTTCCTACATTCGCCAAATTAAGACGTTTAAATGCTTGTACCATAGATGAACGAAATCTGTCGAGACAGCTAGCATTTGGCTCGATCTCGCCATCAATGGATTCCAGCGCGATGGCCGCTCTGTCGATACAGCTAGCGTTTGGCTCGATCTCGCCATCAATGGATTCCAGCGCGATGGCCGCTCTGTCTCCGACCTATCTAAAATATTTATTTTAATATTGTCTCTTTTGATTTCCTTGGATTCAACTCATAATCATTAATATATTTATATATTAATGCGTTTTGGGCCGATACGATACTCTGTTTTTGTCATATACGTATCCTACACCAAAACCATCGATAACGAAAAATAATGACAAATTAGATTACATTTAGAAATAATCATAGGAATTAAAGAATTAGGAAAGAAAATGAGAGGAAATTGGAATCAGTTCCGAATGAAATATGAGTTCTGATGCGGACTTCATCCCGGATGCGAACTGTCCCATGTACGAATAGCGTTTGCCATGATGAACTGTCCCTGTATCATATTATAATGTAGCATTCACACGGATGAAACTTTGTCGTGTTTAAGTAACAACACAACGTGTGACGTCTGTTCATAATGTGATAAAATTTTTGATGTCAATTTGAAGGCAAATGAGGCAATCGTCTCCTATCAAGGTTTGGGCGGTGGCCCCTTTCTCTTGTATCATTTTTTTATTGTTTCGCATTTTCATATTTTTGACTTGACATATTTCAATTCTTGCTGATTAGACAAAATTGAACCTTTTTACCCTATTGCTTGCTTTGACTCTATCTTTTCATTTTTTGTTTTTCTCTCTTTTGCGATTTGCCTACATAACCATCTGCTTCCCTAATACATACAGTTGTCAATGATGAGAGATTTTTATTTTGAAAACGATAGTTTAAAGCAATTAATAAATACAGATCGTGTTTCGATTTCTTATTGAATTTCTTCTTCGATGGCGCTACAGCCCAAATCGAGTCTTGGCCTCCCTCAGCAAGTGCCTCCAACACCCCCTGTCACCAGTTGCCGTCCACCAGCTGGACACCTGGAGAAGCTATTCTGCATCCCACCTCACACCATCCTCCCACCACAGTCTTGGTCTTCCAATCCTTCTTTTTCCACCCAGATGTCCATATATAATCCTTCTGGGGCCCCGTCTTTCCGGCATTCTTTGTACATGGCCCGCCCATCTTAGTCTAAGTAACCTTATATGGGTTGAGATACACGGAGCCTGATAAATGGAGTACAATTCGTCATTACGCCGAATTCTCCATGATCCATCTTCAAAAACGGGTCCACAGATCCTCCGCAGGACTTTTCTCTCAAACGTGTCGAACATCTCTGTCATTCTCACTGTTATGGTCAATGCCTCGCAGCCATATGCCAACACAGTCCTGACTATGGTCCTGTACAGGGTAATTTTAGTTTTCTTGTGTACACTGCGAGATTTAAACACTGGTAACAACGAGAAATAAGTCTTGTTGGCAGCCGTGTCTTCATTGTTTTCTGTAAGGATAGAGCCAAGGTAGGTAAATTGGTTGACTATTTCAAAAGAGTAGTTTTCTTTAAACTGTATTCTTCCCCCTTCTCTACGTGATGGTGTTCTACACTGTGTCATCATTTTCGTTTTTCTGTATATTAATTTGTAGTCTTACATTGAGGGCCGCTGCTTCCAGGGGATCAAATACTTCTTTTATTGCTGTTACCAATCTACCAACGATATTGAGGTCATCTGCATACCCTATTATGTGGCTGCTTTGTGACATATGGTGGAACCTGTGTCTATCTGTGTGCTTCTAATTTCATGCTCCAATACAATATTAAAAAGTGTGGGTGCCAGTCCATCTCCTTGCTTCAGGCCACGAGAGACTGTGAATTCTTCGGTTGGCTTTTTTATTGAATTTACCCAATGCATATAACATGCATTTGTATTCATAGTATGTAACATAATAAGCATTCAAAAGAAGCTTGTATTCATGATGCATATAACAGTAAAAAAGTCTTCACAACATTTGTAAGTCAATTACAACCTTGGTCATCTGAACATATTTTCCAACAAGTCGGCCTTATTGGCTCAGTTGGTTGGGTATCTGACTGCTAATCCAAAGGTCCAGGGTTCGATTCCCGGTGGAGACACAGTTTTTAATTGTTTTCAGTCTGGATCTGTGAGATTATTAATATCACAAATCTCCAGAATGTGACGACTTGTTATTGGGTGCGTGTTAAATTAATATTTGACATAGTACCTGTTAGTTGCTCGAGAAGAATATAAAATATAAAAACAAATAAAATACCATTATATAAATATTCAACCGAATTCGATTTGAATTATTTTCACATCAGGGGGGTAAGATAATTATATCCATGATATGGATAAGCATTGATGTTATTGATTCCGCTGGTTGACCAGACTTTACTCCCAAGTGTGATACTTTGGTTGGCTGAAATATATTATTTTAACCTAAAAATCTACTTCTTATGTCATTTCAAAAACTTCCGTATCCCGTGCCATAGTAGTATTTTATAAGACTTCTGTCCGTATATCCTGGATAAGACTCCAAGCACAAGAAAAAAATATTGAATTATTTACTATGAAAAATTTTCTTTTCTGGACTAAAACACTTATAAAAATGCTTTTTATTAACTCTCCTTTTCTACATTGTTTATGATGCAAGGAAGTGTTTATTATAATTATTGGTATGTTCCATAAGAGGATGTGTTTTGCATATATTTATTTGTTTCATGGATTGATAATTTCAAATTAGCAGCCTTTGTTATTTACTGTTGAAGTTTTTGATTCCTAAAGTTCAAATCCCTTTTTAATTAGCGTGCGATTAAATAATTCTCAGTCCAAATCCTGATTCTGTGTGTGGTTTGGAGCATAAAAACCATTTTTACGACCAGACAAGGAATTCTGTTGGTTGATTTAATTTTAAAGTGATTAACTTTTTGTATGTACAATGTACATGTTGTAAAATGTTCGGTAGGGTTGTTGTGTTTTCTTCGCTTCTCGGCTTATGAGCATTAAATCTAACTTTACTCGCCTCATATAGTTTCATTATGAAAGCGACCAGGTTTTTATATTGTGTGCTTGGTAATAAAAATAAAGGAAACAGTTACGTCTGCGAAAATCCTGAGAATGACCTCAGAGTTTAAAAGTGTATTACTTCTAAAAATAGCCAAATTCTTTCGTGCGTTTACTTACGTAATGTCAAGCCCTTTTTTGGTTTCAAATGACCCTCGGTTTCCCCCATCAATCTAAATCAGTCCAATTTTATTTTGGTTCTAGTTTTTTTTGATTAGCGTTATTAATTTATAACACAAAACATGCTGATATGTTATGGAATTATATAAGGAGTGGATGTTTTTGGTTCTGTTCAAACGACGTTTTTCTAGCAACATTATAATCTATTTTATGCATCACAGTTCATCAGAGTTTTTTAAACAAGGTTTATTGTTTATTTGAACGAGTCTTTAGACCAGCCACACATTGACAGTTCTTTCGAAAACTTACTAGGTTTTATGAAGATAATCTTTTAATATATATGAATCAACTGGATGTACATTCTCATACATTACTTAAAATAAGCAAATCCTTGTGTTGAATTGATTGAAATTGTTCGAATTTACAGACTGATTACAATAACGAAGGACGGAAAGAGAGAATCGTAGGACGCAAAATATAATATTCAATAATTATTTGATATAAAAGATTTCTATAGTCACTTCTTAAATATTTGTACAGATTGAAACGACATGATATTATCACTTAAGTTATACCATAGTCTAGTTGAATAAATAGTGTTTAAAGAGAAAAATATATTCTAGTTCCACCTTTTCCTGTCATTCCAGACCTTTCAGATATACACACTGTTTAGTCAACTGTTTATTGTTATAAATACTAATTGTTCCATTGAAGGTAAAATATGACATAGCTATTGTGAGCGAAATTTATCGCCTTCTTGTTTTCTCTTTTATTCAATTAAATTCCCTGCCATGTGCTCTGGGAATAAATGTCATGTGTACCTCTGTGTATTAAGGAGAATGGTTGAGTAATTTTGTGCTAATACCATGTATCCAACGTAAGGAGACGACGCGTAGAGAAAGTCACCCAACAGTAGGGTTTCATACGTAATGAAATTAGCAACTTGTTAATTTCGTTTAACTCTAACTTTATTTTTATACGTCATTACTTGACGCTATGAACTACATACATATCTACTAAAGTAGGTACCTGTGAACAAATCATATGAATATAATATCATTATCATCATCATCAGTGGCTCCACAGCCCAGGATGGGCCTTGGCCTCCTCAAGGAATCGTCTCCATTGCACCCTATCCATGGCCTTTTCTATCCGATTCTGCACACCGGCTATCTGAAGGTCTCTCTCGACTCCATCCATCCATCGTAGTTTCGGCCTTCCCACACCTCTTCTTTCCTCCAGACGTGATGTGAGGATTCTTTTTGATGTCTGGTCATCTTCCATACTATACACGTGTCCTAACCAGCGGAGCCTCCCTATTTGAATCGTTTGGACGATATTTTGGTTCCTTATTATTACGAACATATCAGTTGTAAAAATTGATCAAACAAAGCTACGAAAATTGAGTATGAATTGAGTGCGTTGTAGCAGTTCCCATAAGAAGAAGAGGCTGGAGGACAACAGTAATATGTGGAGAAATGGAAAGTTTGGTGCAAACCAATCCTAGAATTGTGACCACGATGATAAAGAGAATTTTTCTAAGTCATCTCTCTACTGCTGGATACAGGCCTCTTCTATCACCATCATCATTGGAGCTATAGCCCTGCGTGGGCCCTGGCCTCCTGCAGAGCTACAGCCCCCTTCTATGCTTCTACATATATATCTCTGTCTTGCGCTTTTTCAATCCATTTTATCCCGGCGATCGGAATTATATCGGAATAAAATTAATTTAGTATAACTAATTCTCTAATTAATAATTGACGACAAAATATGATAATTGGTTTATTCTTTAATGACGAAAGTTGTTGTAGCATACCATCAGTTTGTTCTATCTCTCACTTTCCTCTTATTTTCTATTTCTATTCCTCTGATATCTACGAGGATAGACAAATAATCGTTTGACTAGTAGAGCGTCACAGTTCAGTTCAATTCATCGGAACTTAATAAGGCTGAGTTGTTTCAGCAAAAGTATCAGTAGTATAGTAAAAATAATTTGATTTCATAAAATTATTCAAAATGCGTCGTTCTTCAGCATTCGATTTCAATGAAACAACCAAGAATTTTGAAAAAAATAAATGAAATCAAAGTATTTTAACTATACTTTTATTTTAATCTTTGTTCGAGAAACACAACCTTAGGCTAGGCTTAGAACAACGATATTTTAAACAATTTTATGAAATTAAAGTATTTGAACTATACTATTACTGATACTTTTGTTAAAATAACCCAGCCTAAGTGTATAATATTTGTTTGCTGCACAAACTTTGGGAAAATTTGACATATTTTTTTGTTTCAGTTACGTTGAATGTAATTCTTATGATGTTTGCATGAAACGCTGTGCAATACTCAAATATTTTCAAAATGGGGATTCTGATTTAGATATTTATACGTTGTACTTAATAGAAAATATTGAATACTAGGTAGATCTTGTGCTGCCTGTGTATAATTAAAAACGGTTGATCTTCATGTAATCTGAAATTTCTAAGTATAATCCCGTCCCTTAAAACAAAAAAAATGTTGAAGACAGAAATACCCAACAACATAAGACTATCCGGAACACCTGCGAAGAGATGGAAAGACAGTTGGACATCCTCCTCTCAGGATAGTCCACCTTCATAGGTCAAATGTCCTAATACACAATAAAGAAGAAGAAAAAAGTTTATATCCAGAAACCGTCCCGGGTTACTAGACAATTCACTGAAGTTTCTTTGCAATCTGATGAATGGTTTAGGAACGCATACCGTACATAAAACTATAGTTACATACTTGATTACAACATTATTTTTTATTAATTTGATATAATTATAACAAAATAAATTAATTAATTTGTTTTGTTTTGCTTCGATACACAATTGGTTAGTCGTGGAACTATACATATCTTGTTAAACTATTAATCATCTATCTTACTCCTTGAACCTTTAGTTTAAAAATAACTTTGCTTAGCTTCTATATTTTTAGTAGCATTAGCGTAGTCTGAAAGTTTTTCATGAATTCGTAGCAGATTTTCGGAAATATTCGGTAAATATTTGTTGATTTAAGAATATGTATTTTGATATCTTTAGTCATTTTACACCGTTTAAATGAGATCACTTAAATAGAAAGAAAGAAAAATCAAGGGTGAAAAGATTTTGATAACACGGTCATATTAAAAAATGTAATCATATTGTTCAGTTTATGTAAAAAAAAAAATATTTAATGTTTGTAGAATTAAAAATAGTGTATAGTGTAATTATAGTCACAGGAAAATTATATAGCTTGTATTAATAAGTTACATGGATGTAGGAGAAACGTTCGTGACGCCACACCAAATAATAATAAGTTAACTTTTCCGTGTTTAATAGGAAGCAAGTACTGCCTCGAATTAAGCACGGGTTTGTTGCGCTAATTTACTTACAAACACGTGTTCAATACAAGGAACGCGTCCTTTAGTTGTGCGCGGGATTGCAGCATAATTTTCCATTCAAAACACGTGTTCAAGGCGAGGCAAATATGTAATGAAAGCAACCAAATTGAGCTATTTTTTGAAAATAAATTATGAACACTGTTCGTAATTACCAAAAGTTTGGTTAGGTACCTATATATGTACTCATTACTGAATTACATTACATAAAAAATACTACGTACATACAATCCTAACCAGCCTTCTATATATAAAATGCGACTCGCTCATGCGAGTCACAATAGCTGCATACAAACCTAATCAACCTATTCTTATCAAAATTTTGGTTAGAGTAGGTTAGTTTAACTAGTGTTTCATGAGACGCGTAGGATTGGACAAACTTGTTTGGCCTTGTTTGGCAATTGGCCTTGGACAAACTTGTTTGGTTGGAAATATTAATAATAATAATAAATTAGGATGATTTTTATAGCGCCGTTTTTGTGATAACCTCACCTCAAGGGCGCTTAATAGCTCTGCGGCTCTGTTTTCGATTTATTGGAAGTTATAATAATGACGTGTCTAGTCTTCATCTAGTACAATAGAGTCAGTTTGACTGCTTTTGTTGCATATCTGCCTCGCCTTAAACACGTGTTTGGAAGGACTATTTACGCTGCTAACCCGTGCACGATTGGAGGACGTATTATTTTAATTAAACACGAGTTTGTTACTGAATTAGTGTAACAAACCTGTGCGTAATTCGAGGCAGTACTTGCCTACTGTTGAACACGAAAAGATAAATAAGTGGACGAGACATCTCCTGTACATTCCACATTCCTCAAACTTGAAGTTTCGGTGACAAGAAAGCTGTGTTCCTTCGACTCCTCTGAGGCTATCAAAAATTTCCTCGACGATCGCAATATGGATGTTTTTCTTGTATCATCAAATATGAACCATTTTTTAAAATCTTTTAGTCTTTTACTTGTTTTTGTTACATTAGAGAGATACTGTAATAAGAACCCCTCAGGCAGTATAGATGTTTCAAGGTTTTACGAGGTATTGGAGATAGGGTTTCTCAAACTGATTATTTTATAGTTATTTCAGCTGTAATTGCTTTGCTCTGATTAATGTGGGAAGAAAATATGTTTGATATACAATATTATTGTAACAGTTTAACACTAGTTATGTTCATTGAACAATTCAATTATATCCGGTAAGTAGAAACAATTGTATATAGTTCATTATCCTTCTCTATTCTCTGATATCAAATAGTGAAATACGTAATTCAATTGCAATTAATTCTCGACGCTTATCGCATAATATTACGTTATTACAATCGTGCATAAATTTTCACTGAAAATTAAGTGTCGTGGAAATACCAATTTGTTTGATTTCAACTTTGAAAATTTAGAAGCCTTTGTATAATGTCTTTATGCTTCATAGGCTCGCGTTGCCCATAATCAGTTTTCGGGAAATCGTTCGTTATCTTGAATCAATGTCTAGGTACTTCGGAAGAGCATAAATACGTACATTACAAACTTGGTATCTTTACGATACGAGATTCTTGTGTTTCAACAAAATCAGCGTTCGTTTCTCCACATAATATTTGAGTTAATCGTACAAATATAGGTATTTGATTTACATGTTTTAGCACATGCTTTGTCAGCGGTTATTTTTTGTGAGAAACATTTACACACCTAATTGAACGTTGACATTGAAAGTTATAATAACATTGTTTCGTAAAAGTCTGTCATTTTTATTCGCAGGGCTTTTTTTCACACAAATTGATGAATGAATGCTTTGTTTTTATTAAGTACTAGCTTTCATTTAGAATCGGATTCCTTTTTAATATAATATTCAATTGAATCCTCTTCCTAATGGAACCAAATCTGTTCAAAAAATAAATTAAACTATGTATTATACATATAATCTGTATACAAATATACTAAAAATTAAAAATATCTTTTAAATCGTTCTTCTTATACTTTTCACATTTATGGATTTTGTTTGTGTTTTTTTATTATTTAAAACAATACATATTTTCACAATACTTCGTTAATTATTTTCAAATATGACTTTTGAGCTTTATTGGTTCTTTGTGAGAAGCTAACGGGGTCATCTCTCCTCCCTTTTCCTGCTATGCCATTTGTTTCCAAAAAATATAAAAGCGTTATTTTTTAACAAATGGATTTTCTGAATTAAAAATAGCTATTTTAGCCGGGTAATTTAAATGAGCTCTTATATTTATAATATATATTACGAGATATAATTATAATATATATTACGAGATTATTTTATAATAATATGTCATGGAGAAAAATTAACGCAGGTGTATGTATATCTTCGTATACAAAACATCTCTATAAGGCAGCCATACTGAAGAAGCTGAGTTTACAATGCAAAATAATTTATTTTTAAGCAACTTTGATAGGTACTAAATTCTTTAATATTGTATGTCTTCGTAACTCTTATTTCATTATTATTGTTTTATTTCGTTTTACAGAGTATTAACAGTCAAATCTATAAGTAGCTATAAAAGTTTCCAATATGTGACAACTTATTAATATGGGTGCATATTAAATTAGCGTGTTGCTTGAGTTTAATATTGATTTTATAACAAATATATATATTGTATAAGTTACATTTCCCTGGTTTCGCGAATTCTTCGCATCAATTTTTCAAGGGTTTGTTTATTGTCAATATCACAATCTGTTTTAAGATTTGCGGAAAACATTACCTTCAATGTGAATGATTTCCATTTCCTTTAAGTTATGTAGTATCTGATTTCATTTCATGGTCTGTGAATTAATTTGCCTATGGGTTTTATTAAAAAAAATCATATTTATCAAGAGAATTGCGGGTAAGTATCGAGGCATGCAATCTCACCTTAATTTTAATTTTCCAGCGCTATCTCTCCCGTGAAGAATTCTCCAAATGAATGTTGGATACGAAATTTCATAATTTTATTTTTTCAATTTCACAAGTCAGGTTTCCGAGTCTGAGGTGTAAACTATGTAGTTGTTGATGTGTAAACAATTGTGGGTATTCCGTTGGAGCGTTGCTTTGCCTCGGCTGTTATCCATCGTTATTTTATAATACGTATAAAGCCGTGTATTCATCATTGTTTTAATCAGCGATGCAGTTGAATTACTTTTGCAATTACCAGGGATAACTGCCAATCAGTGGCGGCTCCCCCAAAGGGGCTCTCGGGCTGAACCCTCCCAAAAATTTTGTTCGATTTCCAAAAATATATGCTAAATTAATTCTGGAAATTCATTATTTTTTTAAAAATAAATGTGTTTCCACCTACGGTTACTACGGTTGTAATAGTAAATGCAATAGTTCGTTTCATACAGCGAGATTCTATGAAAAATTTTGTTCCGCGGGCACAATGTACTTTCGCCCGAAGAACTGTATGTAAACTCATATAATTGATTCCAATGCCGTTGTACAATATGATGCGAAACGTATGGAGCTCTCGGGCACGTTCCAATATATGTTCATGAATTTACCGGAATATGTCTCTTTCCAGTAAGTTGTAAATGAATTAGTGTATTTATGAACACAACTAATATTAGCGTCTGCGCACTTCGCAGAAGAAGTCTACATCTCGCTTTCCACTTCTCTCTATCCTCAACAGCCCAGTATTCTTCTGTAACTCCACATCTCGAAAGCCTCTAGTCTATTTCTGTCTCTTTCGGTAAGACACCATGTCTCACAACCATACAACATACATATCCACACATATGTTTTTGTAAGTCTCTTACGGAGCTTCAAGTCTAGGTGTTTGACTCAAGGATCTTCGACTTCTTGTTGAAAGCCAGCCTTGCCTGATGTATTCGGCTGTCAACTTCTTTCCTTGTTCTCCCATCCCAAGAGATCCTACTTCCGAGGTACACGAACTCTTTTGTGTTTTTCAGCGTTTCTCCGAACATGGTATAATATTGCATCTTATTATTGCATTATCACTTATTTACAAATTCATTCTTGTCCGGTTCGTGTTCCTATGTTGAAATGTTTTAGTCTTTCGACCCGTATTAATATTAAATTCAATACAAAGAAGAAGGACAGCAATATTAATATTGTTTCATTAAAAGCTTCAGTTTCAAGTTTGTCTCTTGCATAATGTGAATCTTCCGATTCGAAGCGAAACATCCCTCTCTCCCCATGAACCAATTACTTCACCGTCTGACAGCGCAGTAATAAATTGCTGACATTGATATGCGACTGCAGCCATCGTTTTTTTTTTCATTTTTAATTTAGACACGTACTTCGCATAACTACGGTGCAACGATTCTATTGTATTTCCAATTAAAATGTGATATCATGATCCAAATTATATTGAAATATCACGATTAAATTTTATCTGGCATTTTAATTTGTGTCATGTATGTAACACAAGTTTTTTTATAAAACAGCATTAAATAAACAGGATCTGTTTAATATTTTTTCGTACAACCACACTTTTTGATTTTTAATAATGGCAATATTGCGTCTTCAAGTGACATTTCCTGTATAGGTTAATTTTTTTCTTTTGCATATTGAAGGTTCATGTTATTGAAAATGGAGAGTGACATGACTTAAAATTAATTTTACTGTAAAAAATGGGTAAGTTTGCAAGTCTAGTAAATAAATATCTTTAAATTGAGTACATGGGATCATGAATTGTGACGATAGAATAATATTTATTCATTTTTCTCCATACAGGACTGTACACTAAAGTCAGTAAAATTATTATGGTTAAAATCTTAATTATGATTTGGTGAAAATAAGTGTCTTGAGACGGATTGGTCCTATGGATATAATGAATTATGAAATACATCTGGGGGATAAGTCCGGTCAAACGGCGGAATCAACACTGTCATGATAACCCATATCATATAAACATATGATATGGGTTAATAATATATCTTATGGAGTTCCATAATATCTGAATATAATATTATAGAACACAATAAGATAATTATATCCATGATATTGGTTATCATAAGGGTTTTGATTCCACTTTCCCCCCTGATGAGGCAGAGTCTTCTAGAGAAAAAACTGACTCAACCTTAATGTGAACCCACGTATTTATCATACATTATTTTTGATTTTTTAACATACATATGTATATTGTACATAAGTACATACATGAAACATATTCAAACAACCTCAAATAAATAACATTTGTATTGTATTTGATGTATTTATTTCCAAAACATTTTTTTTTACTATTATCGATGGTTTAATGTGAGTGGTCCTATAAAATGGAATATTTTGCCTCCAGATGTTCGTAGTGCACAAAGCAAGAGCACTTTCTTTAAAGGACTAAAAACAGCTTTGTTTCGTAGAGCAACATATGTAAGACAGAAATGAACGCCCTATGAATGATCCTGAATCATTAAACGGCGCTATATAAATTATTTTTATTTTAGATCACTATTATTGTCACATTAATTTTGTTCGCTTCTTACTCGTGACATAATTTTGATAGATTAATTTTTGTTTTACACAAAATAATTCTTCTTCATCTTCTTCTTCAGTCTATTTCCGTCCACTCCTAATCGAAGGCCTCCTCCATTTGACTCCTCGTAGTCCTGTCCTGTACAGTTTGCATCCAGGACGTGCCAGCATATCGTTGTATATCATCACTCCACCTCAGCTGAAATCGCCCTGCATATCTCTTTGTCGCTCGAGGTCTCCAAGTCAGCACACTATTTGTCCAATTATCGTCTGAGCTTCTGGCTACGTGTCCCGCCCATTCCCCTTTCAGAGTCGCCAAACGGTGGACTTTATCAGTTACTTTTGATCTTTTTCTCACTGTTTCATTTCATATTTTATGTATCTCTTAGTTACAGACCCAGTTTGCTTCTTTCCATAGCTCTTTGAGTTCTTCGGCACTTATATAGTTTAGAAAGAGTTACTGTTTATAGGTCATATGTAGCAACCGGCAGCACAAGATAATTAAGAAAAGATAGAATTTTACTGTGAAAAATAAAAAAATGTTTGGTGTTCATTGTTTTCGTTAGTTTGTCATCGGAATTTTGTGACATAGGAATTGAAGATTTCCCCAGAACCCTCATGGAATTGTCGTAATTTTCTCAAGGTGACGAATTGGAAACGCAATCGAGTCATATTCACGAAATATTTCTGACCTATCAAAGCGATAGATTTTTTTAAATTTGGTAAACGCTAATAATTATTTCAATTTTCCTACTCGGAAGGGGTGAAAATTATCATTTTTAATAGGAAAATTTTAATCCCTTCAAGTTGGGAAGTTTAATTTGAAAAGTTTTAATTCGATAACATTTTCGCGTCAGTGGCGCATTCCGTAGCTAAATTAGGACTCTCGCATAACGCTTCCATTCCTTGACAAACATTACGCTCAAGCTATTTATCGCCTATAAATTTTGCAACCATTTTTATTATAAATATATTGACTTCTCCCGTTGCTCGACTACACTGATGTTTACTATCCAGATGCCAACGAAGAACTCTTGAATCAACTTTATACATTCTCAGAAAGTATGATCATGTTTCATTTCGTAGAAATATACTTAGTCGGCCCAAGATACGACATCGTCGAAACATATATATTTTTATAATATTAGACAACCAACCCTTAGTGTCAAATATCCACATAGTAAAATTGTTAATAACCCTCAATCATTACAGTTACTTTTTTTTGTTATTTATATAAAGACTGTTGCTTCCGTTGTTTACTAACCAATTTTTTAAATAGATTGCGTTATAAAAAGGTTTATTTGTTACTTTATAGATGGCGACGGTGTTTTTTCAGCTTATTTTCAAATGAACAGATTTTCATGATTTATAGACAATATATAGGACATTCAAAAATTGGATTGATAGAGAACGCATAAAGTGATCACGTAAACCAACTGACGACAGGTCGTAAGTCCTGTAGCTGACTTTAGTTACTTTCTCTTCTTCTTCGTTTCCTCAATACTGAGGGTCTTGATCTATGGGGCTGCTTATGGACAAAACTAGTCGCCTCCAGTCCCCTCTGCCCTCCGCAGCTTGCACCGCCGAATAAAGGTCGTTCCCGGTCATCTCCTTAATTTGGTCACACCATCGCGCAGGAGATCTGCCTCTACTTCTTTTGCCTGGTACAATTCCTGTGAAAATACTTTTTTACAGATTCTGGCTCTCTCCTGGCGATGTGACCAAAGAGTTACTGGTTCTCCTATAACATTCCATCTTCGTCTGTACTGATATGTTAAAAAAATATCAAAAAAAAATGTTTTCCTGTCAAATTGCGACATGTCTCTACATTATCTACATTATGAGAATACATATATAAAAACCAATAAAATGCTAATAAGAGTCGAGGGAGATCGCGATCCACTTCCACGCCGGCGACGCTATAGAGCTCATTGGCCCTGTTCACCACCGGACGCAGCCGCAACATCGGACAAACACAAAATATCCACCATCCATCGGGTTCAACCACTGCCCCCGAGAATCCAACCACACATGTCAGGGCCTCCGATTGGTCTCGAAATCGGCCGCTAAGAACACTCCGTTTCAAGTCGGAGGGGCTTGTACCCCGACCCCTCGGTCCTCGTGTTGGCGTCCGAAGGTTCCGCGGGCTAACACCGGGGGCATCCGACGCAATCATCACCTGTCAGATTTGACGTCTAGTTGTCAACACAGGATGTCTGACCCGACGTCTGCGCCGGCGGTGTGCCCGAACCACACAACAACATTCGCCACAGTTGACGAGTAACTGCCGAGCGAGACTAGAGGCGTCCGTCCTGCTCTTCTCTAAGTATAGAATGACGTGGGCACAACAGCGTCGGCCGCCCACCCCCGCCTTTACTGCCTGGGCCCTTAGAGCCGCAACCTAGGCTTATATCCCGACGCATCGGTCCTCGTGTTGGCGTCCGAAGGTTCCGCGGGCTAACACCGGGGGCATCCGACGCAATCATCACCTGTCAGATATGACGTCTAGTTGTCAACACAGGATGTCTGACCCGACGTCTGCGCCGGCGGTGTGCCCGAACCACACAACAACATTCGCCACAGTTGACGAGTCACTGCCGAGCGAGACTAAAGGCGTTCGTCCTGCTCTTCTCTAAGTACAGAATTGACGAGGGCGCAACAGCGTCGGCCGCCCACCCCCGCCTTTACTGCCTAGGCCCTTAGAGCCGCAACCTAGGCCCCAATAAGAGTCATTGGAGTCACATGGATGTATCCACTCCCATGGTCATATGCTAGAGTGTAAAAATAATAACAATAAAAACTTCCTTGCACCTTGCGCAAGTGGCGAGTTTATTGCAGTATGGCAATTTCTTCCAACTAACCAGTGTTTCCAGCCCAGAGAAGCAATATTTGCGTGAGAAATGAATTTAAATAAATTTCTCCTCTGCTGGGAATCGAACCCAGGACGCCCGCACAAAAACCGAACAGTTTACCACTGTGCCACGGCGGTCGGCCGAGTGTACATTATTATGTAATTATAAATAGATTTTGACTACTTTTTTTTTTTTTTTTATTATTGTGTTTGATATGTTTTTTTAATGTCATCCTTTACTTCGCTACTTTCCTGACTCATTATTAGGTTTATTGAAGCCAAATTGTTTACAAATTTTGTCTCACTGTTGAAAAGTAGGTATACAATGTTCTTTTTTTTCTTCCCACAAATTAGTCAAAGCTCCATAAATAACATTGTTTCAACAACGAAACCATTTCACGAGCGATCCATCAAATTGAACAAGAGTTCATATTTCATAATTGGATTCCTATTTCTAAAGCTGACGTTAGAAAATGAACCTAGACCAGACCGAAAGGGGGGGGAAACTACCAGGAGAACAGATGATGAAGTCGACTCCTCATTATTTTCCAGGGAAAGCATCAATTTCACAACCGCAAACCTTCGGCCGCAATCAATTGTGAAAATATATCCAAACTTGTCTGAGAATGACGTCTGATATTATTTATATACCCCCAGCGAATTCAAAGACAACATTATACTCCGCATTGATGAACGTTTCATTTTCCAGCACGTGTCGTGGTTGGTTTGTTTTATTTTTCTTTCAAATGTTCAAGCGGCATTTTGATTGGTGTTCAATAAATAGAAAAAAAAAAGTTTTGAAATAGGTACCGCAAAATTTTGATAATATTTGGCAGATTTTAGACTGATATTATGTAATGTTGAGATCCTCGTTTATTTTTCCCCAATTTGGAAACCTTTCATATTTGATAAGTTCTCAATAAAATTGAGAACTTATAAAGAAGAAAGATGACTGAAGCTATTATACCTCTTTTCCCATCCTCTCTCTCCTCCCATAATCTCCTTACTTTCTTTGTTGCTGTGATTTTACATTTAATGTTATATGTTTTAACTTTAGGTTAAAATATTGTAAACTGAGTAAGATTTTTTAGGAATGTCTTTTCAATTAAACACAAAATTAAACCCCCAAGACAGTTTGTTTTATTCTGACATACGACAATATACAAAACCATACATATATATTTAATACATATAACGCCATCAAGCGGTAAGAATATAAACTAGGTTTTACCGCGACACCTTTAAAATATATTTATCTTAATAATATGTTTGTCTATCTTTCGATTAGTTTTTTTTTGTTGTTATAAATTTAATGTACTTACCACTACACTATTTATGGCCTCTCTTTGTTTTGGTCGGTCGGAACAAATCGCCTTATGGCATTAAATTTGCCATTGTACATAAATTAATTAAAAAATAAATAAATGAGTTGTAATTCCTAGTGGAAATAAACTCCCCCAGCGTGCAATATATATTTTTTATATCATGTAGAAAAAGATAAATAAATAAATATTATGTAGAAAAGATCACAAAACGACTTTTTACAGGAAAGATCGAAATAATTCACTTTTGATTCAAGTATAAGTTATATTATTACTATTTCAATATAGCCAATACGACCATTTAAGGACGATTTTTGTCATTTGACGATAACAAACAAAAACACTTTAAGAAAAGACAAAACCTACAAAACTATCATGTTTTTCTCAACGTATTTTAAAATTTCCCTGTAAAGTATAAGTTATATGTACAAAACAAAATGTTGAATAGTAAAAAATGTTTCGAATTTTGTAGAACTGATTTAAGGTTTTAAGCTCCTAATGCTTTTGCGTTTTAAAATGTAATTTACATATTCACGAAACAGCTTTTTTTCGAAAAATATTTTTACGGTGTCTGTTCATCCGACTGTCAATCAGCAATCAGAGCTATATCCGGAAGTGACGACCCAAATTACAATCCACATGATGTCACGACGCCCGCCGCCATGAAATTAGTAGGGGCGTCCAGTCACCCCTTGTGCTTGGACCACTGATGTTTCTGTTTGAATGAATTATTATTTTTAACATGAATAATCCATGTTTGTAATTCATCACCCATTTTTTGTTTGGTCAGTTTGTGTCGGTTCCAAAGTGTAAAACAAATATTGGATAACAATTATTGAATTCATTTTAAAAGGATTTAAAAATATAAACATTATGTAAACCGTGTGTACATTCTATCAATCTACTTTTCACGCAGAATATACTGGAAGAACGCTCAATATCCCAGTACATAATACTTCCTTTTTCACCACATCTTTCTCCGTACAAGCAGCTCGTCTTTGGAATCACATCTCATCGCAACTTCGAGTTTCATTAACACTTCCCGCTTTCAAGAGAAATCTGAGGAATCATATCTTTACACATAACACTTAAATTTGTCTCCTTATCCTATCCTTGTCCTCCCCCCTCCTGAGCCACTCCGTTTCTTTATTGTTGTTGTTTTATATGTAATTATAAATTGGTGTATATTATATTTTGTTTTTACTTTTCATTTTATATAAGTTGTTAATTGAATTGTTTAGTGTTTACTATTTGTTGTGATTGTGAATTTATATAAAGATTATTTTATTATTTTAAATTTGTAAAAGAAAAAATGTTTTAATCTGATATCGACCTGGCAACTTGCAATAATTGTATCGGCGGTATTTTGGAAGTTGGTGTCTCTTTCTCGCACTGTGTCTGTAGTGATGTGTGAGCGGGACTTCAACTCTGTAGGTACCTGTAGTAGTGTCAGACATAGAATACACTTACTAGTGTCAGGTCGAGGAGGATATTACGAATATTGTGTTTTAATGAATTATTGTGTTGTTTTTCTTTTTAATTGTTGTTTAATACGAGTTTTATGTTTTATTTTTAACTTTTATTATATAATGGCCCAGAGGCCGTATATGTACTTAAATAAATAAATATATACAATATTTTTCACCAAATGAATATGGTTGGTTGGAAGATATTGCCATTTGGCAATAAGGCCGCCATTGTCCACATTTGCTCAAAAAGCTTTAAATAAATAAATAAATCTGAAAATACAACTGAGTCAAATGTTTTTCTATATTGTTGAAAATGCAGGCAATGTTTCACTAAATCTCTTCATTCGAGGTGCTTCTTTAAATATGCGCCCTTGGAATTATCCTGAATCAATGAACGACGCTATAAAAACTATATGTATCTTAGGTATAAGCACATATTTACCATACTGATTTGTTTGCCAGATTTTTTCATCAGTTCTTTCTGGCAATACTAATCGAAATGATAGAACTTTACAAAAAAAAGGTTGTATACCAATATTCAAATATTATTTATACTCTGTTCACATTCATTTTTGTCCACTCTGACGATGCTATTCAACAGATCGATATCGGTTAAAACTTAAACAAATTAGTGTTTTCATTTATACCTAGTATAATGGAGTTTCACCACGAATTATCCGTTGACAAAATTAGTCAAATATATCTTAATTGTTAGCAATTCAATTATACTAACAAAAATATTAAATAATCATACATCGTCTCATTAAAGATCTTAATTATATATACTTTCGTGTATCTTTTGCCATGTTTCACTTCCATAGTCGATGTAAGACGATCTTACAGATTTCTCATGAATGGAATGGTATATTTTTATGTTATTATTTTTGATGTTATATGTTTTGAAAGTATTTTAAAAATGTAACGTTATCTACACGAATTAAATTGACCTGACAATTTGACAATCAACCACATTACATACTGCAGATAAATTAACATTACAAGTAACATAAAATAAATATTTACATATTAAGGCTGTACTGTTCGGTAAATGTGGCAACACATCACACCCTTTCCTCCCGAAAAGTAATGCTTCCTACATCATCATTCAACAGTCATTATAATCGTCTACAACTCGTCGCTGTATAGGTTACACTGATAGTTGAAGAAGTTCGATACTAGACGAAATATACATTTTTCGAGTTTCTTTTACGTCATTATATCGATCGATTAAAACTACGTGCAGTGCGAATTTAATACCCAAATCAAGTTAAAAGTGGTGCGATATATCAACATTTAAATTATAAATAAATTTGGCATGGTAAAATTAAACCAAAGTTTTCAGTTCTACTATTTCTACTACTAAACTACTATTAAAAAAAATATCAACATTTGTGTTGTGATATAGAGGTTAGAGTGGGTGCTTTCCCTGAAGACCTCCGGTACGAAGGAAGAAGTTCGCCACCAGGTACGTGCAATATTACCTTTTCTATTTATCCAACAACACCATTTCATTAATTCTCGAGTACCTACTGTTGTCTTTATTTGTAATTTTAATAATTGATATGCACACATTTACAAAAAATCTTTCAAGATTCTTTATTTTTATGTAGATCAGCAAAAAAACAAATGTTTGAATGAGGTCTCGTTGGTGATTTCAATATGTTAATAAGAACTAACATAATATTTTAAGTGTATGTAAACATGGCGCGAACAAAAGAAATTAATAATCCATTAAATTCATCATTTCTTGTAAAAATAACTAAGAAAATTATAGAAATATTCATTCTCAGGCACGATATTCCAAGAAACAATTATAATTCATTGAAAACAACCGAGAGCAATTTTTCAGTTTCATTATTATTTAATAAATATGCAAGGATCTTAGCTAAATCTCTTTTAAGAAAAAACAGTTTTTATTTTGCTTCATTTACATCGATGGAATATGGAAGATATAATAAACTTAATATTTCATAAAAAAATATTTAAAATTCTTTGATATTGTTTTTATGAGACTCGTTAAGATGAAACATTTGAACATGCTACGATTGTATTCTGAAAGTTTCATAACAATATATCTGTGTGTGTGCTGTGTACGGCGTGTTTTTCTATTTTATCGATTATAGACTAATGTACCAATTCGATTCTTTTCAAATTCGCATATCTAATAATTACTTAGACCCCATTAGACTTTGAAGGATATCTTATCAGTACTTTTTAATTTTTTTAACTGTCAAATATTTCAAAGAGACCCCAATCTCAGGAATGTTAAAATTTGATATTTTTATTTTCAACTTTGGAATTTTTGGTATATTTTTCCATATATCTCAGAAACCATCAAAGCTAGAACGCTGAAAATTGGTATAAACATAGACAAATACAAAATCTCAAACTTGTTTTTTCAAAAAAATTCCAGGGTTTCTTTAACATTTTTTATTAAGAAAAATATTTTAAATAAAGAAAAATAGTTTAACTGCCTATATTTCCAATTTTTTTAAAACTTTCGAAAAAAGCCGAAACACTCCAACTAGATAATTTAATTTTCTATAAAAAATATTAATATTGTGGAAGTACATCTCAAATTTTTTTAACAATTTTTATAAAAAATGAATTTAGTTACGACAGCGCTTCATACAATTTGTATTGCAGTCGCCTATACACAATATCTTAGAAGTCTCAATAATTTGATACTTAATCTGCAAACATACATTACATACCATAATGCCGTTTTCATATTCTGGGGGAAAAAAGGACTGACCTCCATACTATCCTATCTTGACATACATACCAACATGTTTTATATAAAATGTCTTAAAATATTCAATAATTTGGATTAATGGGTTTGTAGTTTAGTACTTATTCTTCATCTATACATACTATCGCTATCGACAGTTGGATCAAATATGTTACATGCAACTAGGGTAGTTCATAAAACACTTGTTTATTTTAAACTTCAATTTTCAATTAGGTAATTAGTTAGAATACAAAGCATTCCAACGGGAATCGAAAACTAGACTGAGTTTCAAGAAGTGAGGTTAAGTTTTGCTGTATATGAACTACTAGTATAGTAGACTGAGTATCAAGAAGTGAGGTTAAGTGTTGCTTTATATGAACTACTAGTATAGTAGACTGAGTATCAAGAAGTGAGGTTAAGTGTTGCTGTATATGAACTACTAGTATAGTAATTACAACGTTTAGGTACTATGAATTTTTGTCACAAGCCTATCTACTTACTTTAAATTGCGGGTCCGGACCTTAGACCTCGCCACTCCAGTAGGCGGCGACGGATATCGCCTCGTCGTTCACTGGTTTTTGGTCACTTGTGGTGCATGTCGTCTTCATTCGTGAGCATATTAATAAATAGGCGTCATCCTGTTCCTCTCCGCAGTCGCAGCACGTGTCTTCTCCCTCCAGGAATCCTCACCTCTGCTGGTTCTTTTTACATCAAGTCAACCCCACTCTCAGTCTGTTAAGGGTCCTACATGTTGGAAAGTCCAAACCATACGCGGTGTTCACTTCCTCAAATGGTGCCATCCAGATTCTGCTGCCGAGTTGTAACGTCCAAAGATCCTCTCTATACCGTTTTGTGGAGGTTTCCAATTTGGTTTTAGATACGAGCCTATCGATTATTTTAATAAATATAAATAAACAATATATATTTACAACACATCATCACACTGAGACCTTTTACGGGATAGTAAGGAGAACTGAACAAGTTCTCATGTTCTTTCATATCACTCATTCATTACTACTCCTATATCTATGTATTTTTAAAAGCAAATTACTTTTTCACCTTATTTCAATATTACTTTGCTGTCAAATTCTGTTTTCTTTAACTGAAAAACTATTTAAAGTGATAGTAAAAGCAGTTTAATTTATATTGGGTAACTAAAACTGTAATCTGCGATGTGTTTTTTTCTATATATTCTTTACTCTATGGTTTTATTTTATAATAAAAAAAATCTAAATTAAATAAAATAAGGTAACGAAAACCCCCTCTTATAAACCCATTTTATATTGTTTACTTATGTTTGATTTATGTAAATTTTAATCTTGTTTTATTAAATGTTTTTCTTATATACATACCTATTCAGACATTCAGATTTTCCAATTTGCTAAGCACTTTGTGACTTCGTCGTAAAGTTTCAATAAAAGCGACTTTCGTGTGAGCATCTGAAACAGGAAGTGAAGCTGCCAGTTTCCTGTCACGTTTTCCGGACCTCGTTAACACTTCTCTCTTACACTTTTACATACATATCCCTCTCTCTCTCTCTCTCTCTCTCTCTCTCGTGTTTCTTGAAAAAAATATAAGTATCCGTAGGTGAATTTATTTATGAATACTTAGTCTCTTTTTCCAACTTAGTATAAACCTACCTATTCGAAGACATTTTGATTTAATTTTTTCTTAGATGAATTTTACATCAAATAGGATGTCGGCTATCGAGGTTGAATTAGTTGGATTTTAGATTCCCGAGCCAAGGTTATCAGGTACGAATTAATTTATTTGAAATTTTTTAAACTTATATAAAATATGTATATTGACTGCGGCATTCATATCTTTGTACTTGCCGAGTATTGATGCTGTCGACTGCGGGTATAATATTTGGTAGGACCGCTGTCTGAATGCTGTTTTGTATATATGTACCTACCTATTGATACATTTATGTGTATTTATGTTTTTATATCTATAAGTTTTTTTTTATATTTTTCGTACTTATATGTCTTCCACTTCACTATATTTTTATTTTACATCGTTATCTAATGTTATTAACAAAATAATATTTTTGTCTATATTTTAATTGGTATACCCACAGACAGGCTTTGCCTTGGGGGATTTTCGTGTGCACGGTTTTTTTGTTTGTTTTGATATTATGTAAATTTGTATTGTATATTAACCGTGTACGAAGTCTTAAATAAATAAATCAGCCATGTCCCTATCGGTATAGGCAGAGAGAACACTTTTGCACGTGGCACGTTTCAATCGCCTCATCAGCATTTATCTTCTTCTTCTGCTTTAGTTTTTATTTTTTTTTATTTATTAATTTCCATAATACAATATAAAATAAAATATAAAATATTGTTCATGAAATATATAAATGGAATTTATTACCTCACTAGGCAAAGCCTGTTCTGAGGTAATACTAGGCAATAAGTAACGTACTAAGTCCAAGATATCAGACATAACCATATTATATATTCTGGGTGCTAAAAATGTGTAGTGTCTCTGGGCAAAAGTAGTCTGTGTATGAGTCGGTTGCAGCAAATGTCTATTTCTTGTATTAAAAGTAAGGTTGTATTGTGGTTTATATATTGCTGGGTTTTTATGTAGTTGAATGACTATTGTTCTAATATAGAAATGTCTAACATCAAGGACCTTGAATTCCGAAAAAAGCTGATTTGATGGATATCTGAAAGGTTTTCGACAAATGACCCGGAGTAGTGATTTTTGCGCGGTTGAGATGGGAAATAGGTTGGTCTTAGCTAAACTACCCCAACCTATAATCCCATAAGAGACTGACGTTTGTCCAAGAGCATAATACAACACTTTTAACGTATTTAGGTCGAAAATTTCTCTTATATTTCTAAAAACATATATCAGTTGGCGAATTTTTTTCGCAGTTATCTCCACATGTGTTGTCCATCGAAGATTTCTGTCAATTGTTATGCCAAGATATTTATAACTACTAACTCTAAGTAGTTTGGGGCAGGAGCAGTTTAGAGGCAAATAACAGTTATTATGGATAGTAATAGATGAAGAGGACTCCTCAGGTTGTTGTCGATTATCTATGCTAAATGTCATATATTTGGTTTTTCCGATATTTAATGTCAGTAAATTATTATCTAGCCATTTTTTTACGATGATCATTCCCTGCTCAGCAATAGAATGCGTTTGAGCCCAATTGTGAGAACTAAACAATAACACCGTATCATCAGCAAAAGAAATTATGGAACCACCAATATCCAATTTATTCATATCATTTATAAAAAGAAGAATATAGTTAGGACTGTGTCCTGTTATTCTCGGAGCCTGCTCTTGTGTGGTGGACGTCCAGCTATCCTTTCATCGCTTGGTTGGTCTTCCAGGGGTTCTGCCATTTGTAATCTCCCCATCCGCTGCCATCCTCACCACTCGATCCGAACCCGCTCTCCCCACATGATCTCTCTAGAATCGTCTTCGTGTTCTTCCCCATCGCACAACATCTTCGACATCACAGATTCTTCTTATCCCCGAGTTCCTTAATCTGTCACGAAGTGTTACGCCTGCGATGAGTCGTAGCGACTTCATCTCAGTGGTTCTTAGGAGGTTTTTGTTCTGGCGGTGTCAGCTCTTGTTTCTACGCCGTATTTCATGATCGGTCTTACACAGGTTTTATAGATCCTTACATTGCTCTCCTTCAGCATATCTCTGTTTCTCCATTTATACATCGTTTAATAAATGTTCGTCAGTTGTCCAAGCTTATTGCTCTCCTTCAGCATATCTCTGTTTCTCCATTTATACATCGTTTAATAAATGTTCGTCAGTTGTCCAAGCTTCTTACATTGCCTTCTTTCAGAATGTCGTTAACGTGTTCAAGCCATCCCTTTCCCCGACGGGGTTACAAAAAAATGAATACTTATGAATTGAATGGTTTGATTTCAAGCTTGAAAATTACTTGAATAAATTTGCCGGTTTTAAAACAAGTCATTGTTATAACAATATTTATTTTCTTCTTCGCCTTGGGGCGAGTGATCTTCAAATGAGTTAGTGTTTCAATAGTGCTGGTTTAATATTGACTTTCGGTTCCTTTATTTTATAACAATTCTTGACTTCTTAACAGTGTTATTGAACTTCGCGTAAAATAAGTTCAGAAAATAATTTATAACATATTTTGATTTCGTTCTTCTCAATCAATTTATTAAACGCTGTTTTTAACATGATTTCATTTCGAACTTTTCAATTTGTTTTTATTTATTTCATATTCAACTAAGATTAGTGAAACCAGTAGTTAATTGTGCATAAAATACTAGACAAAGACTGAATTCGTCATTGTAAAACTTTAAAACAAAACTTACAAATCTTGAGTACTTGAAAAATGTTAATAGGTACCTTATACATTTATTTATTAAATAGAATAGATTCTATTTTCCCAGGATTGCATAGTAAAATATTCAATGGAAGATAAAGTCATTCAATTGGTTAATTGAATGATTCAACTCCATGAATTCCAGCGCTCTTTGTTATATATCTAGTGAGACTCACAATGTTTTTGTATAAAAATGTAATAGAATATTCTGGAGATATTGGTATGGATGAAATAGTACCAGCATATCAATATTGCAATGAATTTAGAGAATTATGTTTGGGTGAGATTTTATGTGTGAATACCTTAATAGTAATATTTAACACTTTGTTGCACCCTGCGCAAGTTGCGAGTTTATTAGCGCATGTGGCAATTTATTCCAACTTAAGTGTTGTCAGCCCAGAGAAGCCTTAATTTTTTTACACGAGTTAAAAGTTCTTAAATACAATAAAATAAGGTCTAATCTTGACAAAATAATTATTTTCATTTGCATTTTAAAATATTATTTGGATAAATTAGTAAGAAACCGATAGTTAAAGAATCAAGCTTACTCATTTTCGAAAGTTGCACGTATGCATAACATGTTAATTAAAATTACATATCTCATTGTTTTGTTATAATTTTCAAGTACATTTTTACTTTTTTCTCAATGTAATATGACCAATTTCTTTGTATGGCACTTTATTGTCCCCGACTATTTCCGCAATATTCAATATCAATGCAAGCACTTTCACGTCTGAAAGGTCTGTGTCTATTCATAAAGCGCGAGTGCAGGAATATAATCTAAAAATTCCTTTCATTTTCGAATAACATAATGGCTTTATTGATTATTCAACACCCCGTGGAACTGCGATAAGGGATTAGGTACATACCATAAAGCGTAAAATATAGATATTGTCAAACCAAATGGTTCTATATTTGCATTGCATTCATTCATTCACACATATAATGTAACAATGATTCTCCGATAAAATATATCTATTTGAAACTAATCCCCGAATTCTGAAAATAACATAAATACCTCCCAAAAAATAATGTTTCAATACTGTCATACGTAAAGTAATTCAAGTTCCTTTGTAGATTTTTAGGGAACTCAAAGACTACAGACTTGAAGCTTGCGAAGCGAGCATTGTGAGACGGTTAATATCTATAAATTAGGGGATTTATGTTTTCAATATAGAAACCCCCAGTTTTGAACTCAAAAACGAAGAGATACATAATACTGATCAATCTGCAATGAAGTAAATTTGAAGTTCAAATTTAAAAATACTTACTTTGTTTTCGATTCAGTTGGGTTCTAATATGAAAGAATTATTTTTGTTTTTTTTGTATAATTTGTCTATTTACACCAGATATTCTTTTCTCTGCCGTTTATCATTATAATATGGTTTCTGGTTTCTTCAGTATACATATGCGGGGGTTCAAGTTTTTATGGTATTCAAACAGATTAGATGGGCAATGGTTAACTGAATTAAAAATGAATATATTATTGACTATTTAACTCTGAGCTCGACAACTGGTATCAAACCGTGTGTCGGCGCCCTAGTAATTGGAATTGAACCAATTACTAGTCGTATAAGAATGCTATGGGTATTCTGTGCCCAAACCGGTCCCCGACAGACTTTCCAAGTAAAAGAACTACTCGGATATCAAAGAATTAATGGTAAGAATATATGGAACAAGAATAGATTATCAGTGAGGTGTATTATAATAAATAAACTTACATGGATTTATTTAGAGAACACTTAAAACGATTGACAAACGACAATTATAACTAAGTATTAGAAAGTAATAAATTACAACAATTAATTAATAAAATATTTAGAAACGTGAGGCTAATGGCTGAGTACAATATCCAGAGCATAGTGATCAGAGCCGCTAGAGCGACCTCTATATAATCATCTCTGGTCGTTATTGTTTTTGGAGAGGTACCTAATTAGGGATGTGCAATAACATTGACAATATAATATATAATTACCATGTGATATTCAATATACAATATGGGTAAACTAGTTGACAGCCGTAAGAATAAATATGGCGCTCGACCAACACATGACTCACACTTTCACACACCTCATAATTATTGAACCAAAGAAACTGAAGGAACTAAGATTAGTCAGGTATACCTAAAAAACTTTGTATAGGTAAGATCATTCTTGTGTTTCCAGCCTCGTAGACACGGTCTTCGGTTCGGTAAAAGACGCTGCAAGTAACCTTCTAGTCTTTTCACAGCAAAATTACTTAAAAAATTATCTCAACAGACAAATTCGGCTGACTGTGCATGACTAGAACGGTAAATACCTACTTATAAAGGCACCACAGGATTTGGGTTTAAAATTATTTATTGTAGGTTTAACAAACTTTATTATTTTACCATACTGTACATAATTCATTTGTCTCTGTGATCAAATTATCCTTTTGATTATACTTTAGTACTTATTTTATATTTCAAAATAATAAAACCCGAATGATTGCATTTAAATATTATTGCGCGTGATATTAAAATAAGACAGCCACCATAGAATAAGACAGCCACATTATTAATTTAAATAACGGGAGATATTTAACATTTTATTCTGCAGTTCGTGCAATCGTAAAAATTGAAAATTTATTGGAAATTCTGTTCTAAATTACCGTATAAATAATATTATTTGGGCGGTTTTATCTTATCAGTTGAAGCCAGCATAATAAAAATCCTCTTTCATTTTATTGGACTTTCTTTAATGGGGAGTTTGGAAAGCAAACTTTAATTCGTGAATTAAATAGATATCTACTCAACAGTCTCTTCAAATGATATAGTAATATTCTGAAATATTTTTGCTCAGTTTTTCAGTCGGTCGGCTAATTTCAAGTAAAAAAAAATCGTTGGATACGGAGATTTAGAAAACATCAGTAAGAATATTACTTAAAGGTTTATCCTTTGCCATGACGTTTCACATAGTTGTAGAAAACATCAGGTGATGGGTATAAAAGATGGAAGGTAGTGGACTGTATTTTTAAACGATCTCACCGATGCTTCTATATTCCTGGTTCACTGATTATTTTTTATTTTACACACATCCACACGCAGTGGTCTTCAAACTTGTACTGGTTAATTTCACTTGACACTTATTGTCACCCAAAATTATTTTGACAAGTGACAATTCTCATACATCGGTGAGGGGACAATGGCATGGAAGGGATTTAAAGGAAATATGCTTCTACATAACCGCCCACTCAAATTTTAAACAAAATTTGACGAATTGTACATATCACGGTGGCCACAAACAAAATTAACTTTTAACAAACTCATATCACTAATGCAGCCATCACAAAATAAAACTCCACATTGTCCAATTCATGAAATTACAAACACACAAAAAAAATTCAATAACATACTATCCACAACAAAATCACATTAAAAAAAAATTCAAAAAGATAGTTCACAGACTATATCAATGAAAACAATAGACAGACCTTTCTGTCATAACGAAAACACATTTAACTTAATTGTTTTAATAACCAACTAAAACTATAAGACTAACATTATTCTTAACTATTTCTACTAAACATCTAAGGGACATATTTTCACAACAGGTCGAACAAATATTCCCTCTTTTGTCTTAACTTTTACCACCCGTACAATATTATCCTTTCCTGGCATGGTAGCCACAATTCTTCCCAATTTCCATTGTAAAGGATGTAACCTTTCTTCTTTCACTAACACTAAATCTCCCACCTGTATATTAGGCACTGAAGTGAACCACTTTTTACGCTGTTGAAGTGAAGTGAGGTATTCCACACTCCAACGTTTCCAAAAATCCTGATACATTCTTGTGATCATCTGCCATCTATCTAACCTATTCAATTTAATATCTGTGACGTCATACTCTGGAATACCAACCAATACCTCACTTATAATAAAGTGAGCTGGCGTTAAGGCATCTACGCTGTCAATATCATTACACATAGGAACAATTGGTCTAGAATTCACTACCGCCTCGATCTTAATCAATACTGTATTAAACTCCTCATAAGTCATCACTTGGTTGCCAACAACTCGCTTTAAGTGATACTTTATAGATCTTACGTTGATCTCATGTAGGCCACCAAAATGTGGACCTTTAGGAGGATTCAAATGCCAATCGATGCATTTTTCGAGACAGAAATTTCGAAAATCTGTATCTTGGATACAGTCACTATAAAATTTAAAAACTCCAGTCAAATATTTACGTGTGCCAACCAAATTTGTTCCGCAATCGCTATATACTGTAGTACATAAACCACGTCGAGATACAAATCTCTCTAAGCAAGCAATAAATGCACTAGTAGATAATTCATTGACAATTTCAATATGTATGGCCTTTGTAGTCATACATACGAAAACACAAAAGTATGCCTTATACGTTTTCGAATTGCGACGTTTATTTTCCTTCAAAATAAACGGCCCGCCTAAGTCAATTGATACGTTTATGAATGGTCGATGACGAGTAACCCGAATAGCTGGCAAGTCAGCCATTATTGGCTGCACTGGTGAAGCACTAAATCGCTTACACACAAGACACTTTGACAAAACAGACTTAATTCTATTTCTCGCTGAAACAATCCAATATTTCCGTTGTATTAAATGTTGCAGTGATCTGGGACCCACATGCAAATATGATATATGAAAATAATTTATCAATAATTTTCCAAACTCACTATGCTTATGCAACAATATTGGAAATTTCATTTTATCGGGTAGTGCAGAATATCTAATTCTTCCGCCCACTCTGACAAGTCCCTGTTTATCTATAAAACAATTCAACTTCTACAGTTGAGGATTATCGCATTGATTTTTGTATTTTAACATATTAATATCCTTCATAAAATGTAAACTCTGATCATATTTTATAATTGCTTGTAAACTAATTTCCATTTCCCTATTACACAAATCTCCTTTAGTGCGATTATTAACATTCAACAGACAATTATTTTTAAACCTTAAAATCCAAGCTACTACACGTGTTAACTTTGTATATTTATTAGTTATGTTATACAATCCTAATCTATCTTTATCTTCTAAAATTAAAGCATTAGATTGATTAACTAACCCTTTATATTCTGGCAATTGTGCAGGTACAATATAATCATCACACCGTGGCCATCTGTCAACAGGTTCTAACAGCCACTCTGGACCGTTTATCCACAACGTGTGACCAACTAATTCTTCTGGATATAATCCTCTAGATGCACAATCTGCTGGATTACATTGAGATCTCACATGAAACCATTTTCCATGAGGCACGTTTTCCCAAATACGTTCTATTCGATTTGCAACAAATAATTTTAATAGATATGATGGTGTTTTAAGCCACGACAAAACAATACTAGAATCTGTGTACATATATACATCCTTTATAATAATTGCATCTTGAAATACAGATAAAGTATATTTAATTAATTTTGATAATAATAATGCACCACAGAGCTCCAAGCGTGGTATCGTTTGCATCTTAATTGGAGCAACCTTAGACTTGGCAGTCACCAGAGATATTTGTTTACTATCCTCAGTAACCAAATAACAAACAGCGCTATATCCGTCATTAGAGGCGTCAGAAAAGCCAACTAAATAACACTGACTATCAACGCTTGTTCCAAAAAACCTACTCAATTTAAATTCCTCTAATAAAGACATTTGATCAACTATTTTATTCCACTGCACTTTCGTGGATTCTGGAATAATATCATCCCATCCCAATTTCATTTTCCACAAATTTTGAATGAAACTTTTCAATAAAAATGTAAACGGAGTGATCCATCCTACAGGGTCATATACAGATGAAACGACCGATAGAATCATACGCTTTGTATATTTAATATCAATTTTCTTAACCTGATAACTAAAAACATCATTCACAAAATCCCATTTAATTCCTAATAATTTAATATGATTACTGTCTTCAGCAAAACAGATCACACTGCTATCAGATTTATTAAAATCTTGAATAAATTCAGGACAGTTAGTTGCCCATTTTGACAATTCAAAACAACCACTTCGTAAAATAGAAATCAACTGATCTCGTAAAATAATAGCATCTTCAATATTATGATCACCGCATATAATATCATCTACATATGTACTATTACGAAGAGCTTTAGCACCTAATGGGTATTTATCACTTTCATCCAAAGCTAACTGATTTATTGTTTGAATTGCATTATAGGGTGAGCTTCCTAAACCATATGTCACAGTGCATAACTCATATTCTTTGACAGGTTGTGACGGATCTTCTCGCCACAATACATGCTGATATCTTCTATCTTCATGCCTGATAGATATTTGTCTATACATTTTAGTTATGTCAGCAGAAAACCCGATTTTATAGATTCTAAACTTTAACAATAATTCGATTATATCCTTTTGCAACTTTGGACCTACATGTAAATATTTGTTTAATGCACCAGTTGCGTTCGTATTAGAACTGCCATCAAAAACAACTCTCAATTTAGTAGATAAACTATCAGGTTTCAGAACACAGTGATGAGGAATATAATATACATTTGGATCGCCTTGTAAAGGAACTTCTTTCATGTGTCCTAACATCTCATATTCCTTCATGAACTTTGTATATTCAAGTTTAATTTCCAAATTATTACAAAATTTTCTTTCCATATTAGTTAATCTTTTAAGAGCAAAACCAAAAGTACCAACACATGGTACGTGAATATCTTTTTTTAATAAGAGCGGTACTACAAATCTACCATCGTCATTACGATAATGTAAATCATTGTATAGCTGAACACATTCCTCATCCGAATGTGACATTTTCCTACTACTTGATACTGTGTTTACCTCTTCTATTTCCCAAAACCCTTTTAATTTTTCATCTAACACATCAGATGATACAAAACATGTTAACAACTCATTGTTATCATGTACAAAATCTTGACCTAAAATTACAAACCCAAATATGGTCTCAAATGCATATAAATCTTCTGATAATTTTTTACAATTTCCTGTGAACAATTTTCCATACATGTCAGCACCTAATAATATATCAATATTACTGCTTTTCCAAAATTCATTATCTGCCAATTCTAAATCTTGAGTCAAAACTCTACACTGATGAGATAAATCTCTCCTAGGCAAGTTTGATGGAAGCGCATCCACCACTACACTCTTTACAAATAGCGACTTGTTATATTTATTATTATATAAACAAAATTGCATAGAACCCTTTACATCAATATTAGTAGAAGACAGCGTTGTCAATGATACAGAATGCCCTTTTGTATAGAATCCTATATTCTTACAAAACTTCCCAGACATCAAAGTAACCTGACTTCCAGAATCAACTAAACACTTGGCCTTATAAAATTGCCCATCTTTTCCCTGGACATATCCTATAATTGTTCCTAATATCACTTGACCAATAGATTCATTACCCCGAATCCCTTTATGGCAGATACCTAAGATACCGATACCGATACCGATACCGGCAGATACCGATGAATTATCAGTATGCAATAAAACATTATGTTTCCTATCACAAGTTTGACACTTTTTGTTAGACTTACAATCCTTTATCAGATGTTTTCCAAAACAACAAAAACATAATTTCAATTTAGAGACAATATCCTTTCTCTCTGATACAGTTTTATTAATAAATGTGTCACAATTGTGTATCGTATGACTACCCTTACACATATAGCATTCAAGTTGGCGAATATTACCTACAAACCCTTTGTCTGATTTATGATTATAATTATTACGCTTTACTTGTGAATTACTCTGACGTGAAAATTTTAATACTTGCAATTGACTTCGAATTATTTCAAATATTCTATTTATTGAAGGAATTTCCTGAATATCTAATCTACTTTCCACTATTCGACGTGTAGATTCATCCAATTTATTAATAAATATAAATCCCCATACCTGATCTAACATTTTTTCACATTTCATATTTGACAGAGCTAATATATTTTCATTAAATGTATGATATAATTCGCTTAATTGCCCTACATTTTCACCAACTAAAGATTTGCATTGAAACATTTTATTCATGTAATATTCAAATTGTAATCTTGTATTAGTATAATGTCCACACAATGTACTCCAAGCAATATTATAATTATCACTAATCAGTGGTAAATTAACAAATGTTGATGCAAATCCCTTTATGGACGTTCGCAAATAATGAAATTTTTCTATGTCTGTATATCCAATATTATCATGAATCAATGACACAAACATGTCATGAAACGAATTCCAATTTTCGACGTTGGAATCAAAAACAGGTAAATTTATTATAGGAGCTCTCTGAATTTTATTACATACATCAGTTGCATTTATTTTCACACCATTAGATAAACGATTTTTAATTCTCATTATTTCAAAATACATAATGTCACATTTCTGAATTATTTCACTCAACTCTTTCAACTCTGTATCACATTTTGTATCAGTATATATTCCAATCAAGCTGTCACTTAATTCATTGACCAATTTATACCATTCATCAACTCTCTGACACCTAGCTAAAAATATTTCATCTCGTTCGATATTGCCTTTTTCACACAGATCTCTTAATTCATATGTATTCCTAATTCTAGAAATAGCATTTAACATCCTTGCTTTAATGTTATCAGCCATTTTAAAACTTTAAACTTATACTTATAAACTATAATTGCATGCAAACACAAATTCACTGTATCAATAATAATGTGGTATTTTATTCTACCCGACTGCATTCACAATAATGTTATTAACATTAATATGGTACCTTATTATACCTCACAATAATCACAAAATAATATTATGTGATAATTAATCACCATAATATTGTAACAAAATTGAGTACCTACAAATTACTATTTGAAACCACCGCAACATGCAGAATTCGCAACAAATAACACAAAAAAAAACACTTCAAATTCGGTTAGAAGGGCCAAAATATTATGTAGAAAACATCAGGTGATGGGTATAAAAGATGGAAGGTAGTGGACTGTATTTTTAAACGATTTCACCGATGCTTCTATATTCCTGGTTCACTGATTATTTTTTATTTTACACACATCCACACGCAGTGGTCTTCAAACTTGTACTGGTTAATTTCACTTGACACTTATTGTCACCCAAAATTATTTTGACAAGTGACAATTCTCATACATCGGTGAGGGGACAATGGCATGGAAGGGATTTAAAGGAAATATGCTTCTACATAGTTTTAAGTATTTCTGGATTTATAAAACGGCTGATCCCCATCTAAATAAACATGTTTTATTATTAATGAGTTTTGTTTAAATTTAACAAAACTTATTTATTTAATAGTCTTCTAAAGACCGTCAGCTAATCGAAATTATGTATCTTGAATTAAAATGAGAAAAAAAAAATCTCCATTACTTAACGTTCCTAATGTTTTTTCATAGTCTTATCATCCGTATTATCGTCCATATCTCCGTCCAATATTCCATAAAGGACGTGATGATAAGTATTCATTGAACTTCAGATAAATATTATTTTGTTTTCTTAGCGATTGTTAATTGTGTATACCTATATCATAATCAAATATCAATTTATCAGAAGGTTCAAGTATCAATTTATCAGAAGCTTTAGTTTTTTCTAGTATCCTCTTCACAATGTTTGGAGATTTCAAAGATCAGAAGAAATTAAAAATAGCTGTAGTAGGTCATATATTTAGCAATACATGATCCTATGTGTTGAATTTTTCTTGCGCATATAAATAATATGTTCTGTGAATGTACCTACGATACTCTCCTCTATCGAAAGAGTATCAACTTTGTTTTTTTTTGTATATTATTTTGAAGTTATAATACTGTGTAAAGTGATGTTTTGATCTACATAATTAATTTCAAAGCCCGCCTACTATCCCTCTTAGCATATTCATTGCGTTGAAAGTCTAGCGTAATATTCAGACCTCATAATATTATTCTCTTTCCAACATTTTTCTGCCTAGTCGTGCATGTCATTTTGTTAAACTCTGAAGAGCACATTTTTAATATCGCCAGGAAAAATCATTTTCTTTTTGTTCTAGCTCTACATAGGAACGGTGGAAGTAACTCCCATTGCATTTTTCCGTCACAACATCAACGCGGTATGTTTGTATACAATTTTATTGTATCCGACGAACGAGAATTGTCATTCCAAGAAAATTCATCTGTATAGAACACACTACTAGTTTTATTTATCAAATATCCTCTATGTTTTATATTAATCAAATGTTTTCTATGTTTTGTTGTTTATATTCAATAGAGATTTGTATTTTAAAGTATTTTAACTGCTATTTTAACTTAATTCATCATGTCTGTACCATATTATTTTATACTTCATCGATAATATATTTGAACAAAACAGGTTTTTTTGGCGTGATTTTATTGAATTATAAAATGATATTTTTGCTACACTAGTTGCATGTAACACATGAGATCCAACTGTCGATAGCGATAGTATGTATAGTTGAAGAATATGTACCAAACTATAAACCCATAAATACAAATTATTGAATATTGTCAGATATTTTGTTTTCTATACAACATATGTAGGTATGTATGTCAAGATAGGATAGTATGGAGGAAGGTCCTTTTTTCCTACCCAGAATATGAAAATAGCATGATGGTATGTATGTATGTTTGGAGATGAAGTATCAAACTATTAAGTCTTCTTACATATTGTGTATAGGCGACTGCCATACAAAATGTATGAAGCAATGTCGTCACTAAATTAAATTTTTAAAAAAATTGTTAAAAAATTGAGATCTTCTACTACAATGCTAATATTTTTTATAGAAAATTAAATTATCTAGTTGGGGTGTTTCGGCTTTTTTCGATAATTGTAAAAGTTTCGGAAAAATAGGCAGTTAAACTCATAAATTTATCATAAAAAAAATACTTTTCTCAATAAAAAATGTTTGAGAAACCCTGGAATTTATTTGAAAAAATCTAATTTGAGATTTTGTATTTGTCTATGTTTGTACCAATTTTCAGCGTTCTAGCTTTTATGGTTTCTGAGATTATATGGAAAAATAAAATAAAAATTCAAAAGTTGATAACCCCTGACTGAAACAAAAATTCAAAATTCCGAGTATAAAAGTTTTGTAGGCCTGTAACTGTTTATATATTCTGAAATTTTAGGCTCTGTAAATTAAGCGGATCAAAAGTTATAAGGGGGGGACGGACACACACACACACACACAACCACACGAAATGTTCTACTCCGAATTCTGAGTAAATCCGTGTATGGAACATATATGCTGCGAAGCCTCTAAGTTGGTGTTTTTTGACTTCAAAGTTGGAAAAGCCGTGAAAAAAGTAGACCTCTGCATACAATTCTCGCGGATCCTGGCTTGAAACATTGTCGATATGTTAAGAGAACAAAGTTCTCCTGAACAAATCGACAGTTGGAAAACTTATATAACATTTTACTCCATCACGCCGTGTTACGTAGTTTAGTCAAAAAGAATCGAAAGCAATGCGTTGCTCTCTCTTTTCCTCAAAAGTTGAATATCACTTGTACCTACTGAATTCTATCTCGTCGCCAATTTGATAACTCTTCTTCTTCTTTCCCCTTAGCGCTTTTGTCCCGTTTCTATCGGGGTACGCTTTGACCATGATCCTGGAATTGGCGAGTCTGGTTATGACATTGAAGCGACTGCCATCTGACTTGCGTAACCCTTAGAAAGGGTAACCAGACAAATCAGATCATGGCTATACATAGCTAGTGATATAAATTCGCACATAGATTTTTTTTTTAAAAATCCAGTGGTGCGTGCCCCGCCCGGATTCGAACCGTCGACCTCAAGCATATGAGGCGACGACATTACCGCTGGGCTATGTGATAACTCTTACTTTGAGTTATAATAAATAACACTTGTATGTAAATTAATACACTTTATTGTACAAATGATAGTACGAGTATAAGGTATAGATATAATAATACAACTCAATATAACGTGAGAGCAGATTATTTTTTTACAAGTATAACCAATGTAAATAATTAATTCATAACGCGTTATGTGACATCGTTTATTATTATCACAATTAAGCAAGACCGCAGCTTCGATAAGACAATTTATTTTTACAAGTATAACCAATGTAAATAATTAATTCATAACGCGTTATGTGACATCGTTTATTATTATCACAATTAAGCAAGACCGCAGCTTCGATAAGACAATTTATTTTTACAAGTATAACCAATGTAAATAATTAATTCATAACGCGTTATGTGACATCGTTTATTATTATCACAATTAAGCAAGACCGCAGCTTCGATAAGACAATTTATTTTTACAAGTATAACCAATGTAAATAATTAATTCATAACGCGTTATGTGACATCGTTTATTATTATCACAATTAAGCAAGACCGCAGCTTCGATAAGACAATTTATTTTTACAAGTATAACCAATGTAAATAATTAATTCATAACGCGTTATGTGACATCGTTTATTATTATCACAATTAAGCAAGACCGCAGCTTCGATAAGACAATTTATTTTTACAAGTATAACCAATGTAAATAATTAATTCATAACGCGTTATGTGACATCGTTTATTATTATCACAATTAAGCAAGACCGCAGCTTCGATAAGACAATTTATTTTAAAACAAAAATGTTTTATTCTTAAATCGTCGAAATCTAATATTCAGTGAAATTTAATATAAAAACAGAATCGGGAAATGTGTGTTATATCATCGAGGTATACCTATTTGAAGTGGTGTATGTTCCATCCACAATAAAACATCGAGAGGAAAGCAAAGAAGAGGCCGAATAAGAAAGAAAAGACCACTTGATATTGGTTGGTTCCTATAGATCTTGAGATTCGAGTACTTGGAAAATTTCGAAATACTGTCTTACTTAAGGCATCTGGATTCTAGCAATGTCAGTTCAGAATCTCTCATGTTATGAAACAATTTTTATTAGTTATTGTTTCTTGTGAAAAATTGTGCATTTCAAAATAACAATTATTGGAAAATCTTTCATGTTTGTTTATTTATTTTTTTTACAATTCCATTTTTTCACATTTGGAAATTTTACTGTCTACCAAGATAAAAAAACCCTCAATGTCTATATCAATAAATCAAAGAGTACACAAACAGATCCTTCTCTACCAATCTGTTTAGCCAACGAGTTTACGAGGTCTCTGAATTTTTTTCCGTCATACAATATATTCTGGTTGGTTGAAAGAAATTGCCTAATGGCAATAAACCTGCCAGTGTACAATATATTTGTTTATATTATGCACAGAAAGATAAATAAATACATGAATAAAGAAATATGTTTTTTCAATATCCGCCATTACTCTAATCTAATCTGAAACAATGTATTTCTAACATATAGCTTTAGTGCATTGAATCATTATATGAAACTGTTTACTAGCAAGTGACATTTTTTGATTTGATACAGCAAGAAAAATAATAAATAAAATTAAACATTACCGTTCTTTTCTTCAGGTCAGGCAAAACTTATTTGGTGTGGTCGCGGCAGTCTCATGGGTATAACAGAAGGTGGGGGTGTTTTTACTCACCTGAGGAAGAGAACGGTTGTTCTCGAAACTAGCTAATAGTTTTATAAAAAAGAAACGAGTGGAAATAATCTAATTGATGTTGTTGTTTAAATATTTTTAAAAATGGATTATTAGATGGGTGTAAAAAAAAACAAAAAAAAATTCTACTGAATTGTTGAAACTCACTGCAAAAACGTTTGGAGTTCACTATACCTATATTGTGATTAATCGAATATTTTTATTATTGCATATGCGCAAACATTGGATTTTTTTCCCTGTCGGGAGTCAAAGATATTTTTGAACACATTTTTAATTATCTCAATAGAGACGAAGTTGGAATTACTTGGAACTTCGTCTCTATTGAGATAATTAAAAATCTGTTAAAAAATATCTTTGACTCCCGACAGGGAAAAAAATCCAATGTTTGCGCATATGCAATAATAAAAATATTCGATTACTTACACATTGGTACAAGTAAGTAAATAAGACAAAAATGACCTCATAAGTCTGGCGCAATTCAGGGGTGACTTCTATGCGAAAAATGCATTGTCACCTCAGATATAAGAATTGTAGCTTTCATTATTTACAAAAAACCAATTCTCTCAATAGATGGCGTTAAAATAAATAAAAAAAATAACATTGTTGTTCATAATTTCACCCATAGATGGCTGTAGTAAAAATTCCTTATTTTCAAGCGAAAAGAATTTCAGTATTACAATATATAGAACTTTCAAAATTGAATTGATAAGGATCTCATTAAAAAGGCATAATTTGTGAACGTTGCGCAAGCGCATAAAGTGATCACGTAAACCAGCCGATGACAGGTCGTAAGCCCTGTAGGTGCCTTGATTTCCCGGTTATCCTACAATAAATATTCCAACTTCGTCTCTATTGAGATAATTAAAAATCTGTTAAAAAATATATTGTGATTTTTTAATTAAATTTTTTAGTACTTTATGTAAAAAAAATATAGTTGTTTTGTTTGTACTCTTCACTTAATGTTAACTTTGTAATCTTTATATTGTAGGCTTTCAAACACAGACTGTTCAGTTCGGCTTTAAGTTGAAGAATTGTCTTGAGTTTGTATATTTGGAACCATTTCTTGTAAATCCATTTGTCTGACTTGTATATATTTTATGTATGGTTTAGGTATTGGAAATTCATTTTTGATTTATCCTATCCCTTATCTTCCCGTTCGCGTATTGAAATGTTGGATTTACCTCAAATAATAACATCAACCGACTTTACGTTTTTTTTTCCTATACAAATTTGATATCAAGGTAAAAAGGATATGTATCATGTACCTATATTATATTTTCCCCGTAATTATCTGAAAGCCATTTTGATCCAATTTTCATATTTTTCTCGAAATTTGAAATATTTGTGATGGAATTTGTCGTTTCGGGGATGATTTAATAATTTATTTTTACTTGGTAACTACTTGTTTTTAAATATCTTTTGGAATTAATAAAATACTAATAGGTACTTCGATTTGGAAATAATCGAATTTTTTTCAAATAAAAATAAACCTTATTTTACTTTGAAATAAACTTCATATTTCCAAAGATAATGTATTTTTTATAATTTATGAAGTCTTAAAAACAACGAAACAAAAAAAAAAACAATTTTGACTGTTCATAATAATTTATGCTATGGTATAATTTGTTATATTTTCTAGTGTGTACCTACAGATACTTACGAACAATTTCATTTTAAAAAGATACCAGGTGTCCAAAGTAAACCTAATCGAAAGTGTTTAATTTACCCTTTTCCATTAGTGTTTTAGTAGATATGTTTAATTTGGTACCTTAAGATATATTTATTCTCTCCAATAAATGTATATTATCTTCGTACTTTATTCAATGGTCGCACACCAGACGCATAAATCCTTTCCTCGGACAATTGTAAATACCCATGTCATGGGTGGAATTTATTGAACATCTTTTGAGAACTTTAGCCCGAAAGTCTCAAACCATAAAACCGCGAAAAACTTGAAACGATTATTTGTCCATAGACTTTTCATATTTTGAGAGATCAATAATGAAACCATTTCGGTATGTTTAACTGAGTTTAAATACAAATTGTTTCAATTGTTCTGTACGACTGAAATTATATTACTAACTTGCACGAATTTCAGAGAATTCTCTTTCTGTACGTTGTAGATAGCATTTATGAAATTATTAGTTTTTGAAGACCTACACGCATATATCTTTAACGGGTTTATAATTTGTTTATTTTTTCATTTAAAAAGATATCTTTTTTTTTACATACATGTGGATGCGCCCCTAATTCGGCATTAACATTTAACACATTACCAAAAGAAGTAATCGCTGAACATACCTACATAAAAAAATCGCGTCGAATTGATGGCCTTCTTCCTTTTTGAAAGTCTATTGGAAAAAGTTGGACTATGAAAATAGAAATCAGGCATTATCAGTGTTAGGTATTGTTATATCTTATTTTGTATTTTTCTTTTGTTTTTTTTCTATGGTTTTCGGTTTTTGAATTTTCTTGAAATTGTAGATTTTTCCTCTCCTGTCACTTTCCTCATTCCTTATCTGGACTCACCTGCGATCGTTCATCACACAACGGTCGTTAAATGTGCAACGATACGCTGCTTCTGTTGTATATTTCTTCTGTGTAATTTCGGAGACATTTAATTCGACGGTCCGTCATTAAATGTCTAACATTGCTGTGAAAACAGTGTTGTGTTGGTGAATATACATATACCTCCTTACATCGGGACCAGATTGGTAAAACTCAGGACAATATCGGTGAGTCTTCGGCTTCCTTCCATCATTCAGTCCACAATCATTTCCGTGGTATATTAAACCTTTTGTATGATTCAAGGAAATATATCACACAATCAGATTAATATTTTATTTTGAATACATCCCCTTTTGCAATAAAATGTAACTATTCTTGTTTCTTATTTGAAATGTATGAATTTCAGTTTAATAACTCGATGTTTCAAATTTTAAACAAAATAACCTATGTAAATACAATATCATAATAGTACGTATCTAAGTATTTTATTGAATCTCTACTAGTAAATACTAAATTAAATCGTTCTCATAATGTTGTACATAATGAATTATATTTAAAATATTTTATCGTAATGCTGGCATTTATTAAATGTCAGGGTGAAAACACATTTGCGGCACAAAATATAATGTTTCATTTTTGATAATCTGTATCAAATATCTAATTATTAAATAATTTTATTCTGCCTGTATTGAATCATTTTGATGTCATTAAATTCAAATTATTATCATTAAATAACTATTACCTAAGCGTTTATATAATCTTACTCTCTTACGAAATATTGAAAGTATATTTTCGTTCCTTGATAATATATGATATTCAAAATTTGCAGATTCGGGTATCGAAAAAAGAGACAAAATCACACGTGCAGTGCAACGCACATACTTGTCACATTTTCCCTGACATATGCACCTTTTGCAACGATGCTTTTTAAAACTACCTGATGCTTTCTCTTATTTGTCAAGCTCTGCATATATGTAGGTACTCAATTTAACTGGTGCACTGTATGTAATAAGTCCTTTGAAAGAATATGGCACTTTTTGTTATGAAATAATGAAAACAAATGAAGATTACAAAAAATGTTTTATATACCTAATGAGCATTGTTGCATTGTTAAAATTTCATATCTATCAACCAGGAGGGGGCGAGTCTGGTAAACAGGCGGAATCAAAACCATCCATGTTTAGCCATATCATGGATATAATTATCTAATGGATTTCTATTTCTAAAGATATTGTAGAACTCCATACAATAATTATATCTATGATATGGGTAATCGTGAGGGTTTTGATTACCCATATCATGGATATAATTATCTTATTGAGTTGTATATTATCTTAGTATATTATAGAACTCCATATGATAATTATATCCATGATATGGGTAATCATGAGAGTTTTAATTTCATTGTTTGACGGGACTTGCCCCCAGAAATGGAACATTAAAGTTGGCATGGTGCTGTTTACTCAACTACTGTTAGCAAATATATTTAATTCTTGGAATTTTTGGGCGCCAAACAGGTATTTTTACTTTTGAGCGGATATAATTTTTTTATTGATATCTTCTTATCACTACTCTATTCATCTGCTTGATTTTAAAAATATCAAATTCTGCCGATATCTTGACGCCATCTATCGGCAGGAAATGGAAACTCGATTGACAAGAAAATCGTTTTTTTTTCTCACTCGTCCCATTGCCAATTACCCGAATTCCATTTTGACTTCCTTCCTTTTCAGCAACAACATTTTTGCGTACCATTTTTTGCGAAACGAAATATTATTTATATTTTTGTTCATTGCATTTTTTATATAACTGCTATACTTTGAATATTTTTTATTCGTTTTTGTAATATTGAGAATTACTCGCTATTTACATAGTTGTTGTAAAATACAACTTACTATAAACCAACTTTATTACAGTCAAGTTACACGGCCGTTTATCAACCGTGTAGGCTAAAACGTTACTAATAAACTCTGTGTAGTAGTAGATCAGTTGATTTACGACTGTGTATCTCTTATAAAAATTTACACAACGCTTGCACGCCTGTCATAGGTAGTTTAGCGGTGTTTTAAGACAACTATTATCTATCACAAATCAAATTTGTTTGTTTATATTGTTATTATTAATACTACAGTGAAAGAGTTTAATCTGAGCATGAATATATCAAAGATCAAGTTTATGATATTCAGCCGACAGTCTCATAATAATTTGAGTTTGCAACTTGAAGGACAAGCCATAGAAAGAGTCAAATATTTTGAATATCTTGGAAGTGTTCTGAATGATGATTTAGACCTGACAAGGAACTAAGGTGCCGCATCGAGACAGCTCGCGCGATGTTTTTAGGAATGAAGACACTGTTTTGCGACAATAGCTTAAACCTTAAAATAAGGCATCGCCTGGTGAGGTGCTACATATTTATTTATTTATTTTTTTCTATCCAAAAACATAGAGTAGATATAAGATACAAAATAATTAAAGGTAATATAAGCTTATTCATACATAGTAGACATACAAAGTAAATATAATAAGTTATTTCATTGCAATAAATATAATTTCATAATTTCACCATTGCTTACATAGTTAAAGCTATCTTTTTTGTTTGTATCTTTGTTACTAGCCCCCTCACTAGGCATAGCCTGTGCTAAGGTGAGCTAGTTTTATATTGTTGTCTATTGCGTTGTTTATTTATATATACGTTTAAATATAATATAAGTAAATGTACATACATACGCTACGCATTCAAGCGTATGCATCCTTCTTTCTCTCTTTCCAAACACAATATTTCATTATGAGTCATTAACACACAACAAAAATTGTAAAAATAAATTATTTGTTGAAAAAATTGATTGATTTAGAGATAAAAAAAACAACAAAAGTAGGTTCTTATTTTTCACTTTTTTCAATTGTCTATTCTGTTGTTTGTAATAGTGCATTTTACATTTTATTTGGTAGAATTATTTCCGTCAGGATTTTTTCATCTATTTCATAAACCCATCTTAGTGATAGTTTTTTAAATTCTTTTGCATTTTTAATTTTTTTAATATTTGTTGGTAAACTATTGAAGAGTTTTGTTGAAAAGTATAGTACGCTACGTTGTCCAAAAGTTGTTTTAATGTATGGTATATTTAAGGTATTTGTTGTACTTAACCTAGTGTGTTTATATTGTTGTGAGCTAGTATATTGGTCTTCTCTTTTTAGCTTGTATAATAGCAGATTTTTTGCATATATTTTTGTAATTGTTGGAACTTTGAATTTAGTGGAAATCTCTTCAGTATTCGTTCGAATAGGTACCTTAAGTATAACTTTTATGATAGCTTTTTGGGCTATATCTATTTTCTTTATTATTGTTGGCGTTGCACTTCCCCATCCAATAATTCCATATTCCATTATTGAATGAATAGTCCATACTTCTATATGGAGTTGAAACCTGGACCATGAAGGTCAATATACTTAACCGTCTAGAGGCCTTTCGCCGCATGCTGAAAATTTCTTTGGTCAAAAAGTGTCAAATATGGAGGTACTCAGGAGAGCAAATGTCGAGCGCAAGCTGGGTGACACAATAAAGCGACGGAAAATATCATATATGGGTCACATTTTGCGAGGTGAAAAGGACAGGTTGTTCCAAGCGATGAAGGGCAAAATAGAGGAACGCCGAGGAATAGGCAGATGTCAGATGTCATGGCTCCGCAACATTCGTGAGTGGACCGGCATCAGAGACGTCGGCGAATTGTTCCGTACGGCGGCGGATAGAAATGCCTTCTTAGCAGTGATCGCCCGCGTCGAGGGGACTTGATATGGCACGAAGAAGAAGAAGAAGAATATCTTGTAATAATATGACGAATAACCCTTAAAATTATTTTATTCTAAATAGTTGTGCACTTTAGGAGCGAATGCTTGTCAAAAAAATTAACTCCTTTATAATATCTACAATGATATTTGTGGATAATTTACGTAGTAGAATTCCATTTTAAAATTATATTAAAATTAAAACAATTTGTTTTAAATTCTACGTATATTTGTTAATTCGTCGATAGCTATTTCGATGAAGATGCCCTAGCAAGGCGAAATAGCTATCGACGAATTAACAAATATACGTAGAATTTAAAACAAATTGTTTTAATTTTAATATAATCTACAATGGTGTTCGCATAGGTATTCGTAAATTATTCGTTATTTTTTCCATATTCAAATGTGAAAAACGTATGGAAATACTAACCACATATAACGTCAAAATTAGAATGGCGGTGTCGGCTGGCGGCTGTGAGCATGCGCGGGTTTGAAATTACGACGTTGTCTGATTAATTTCTGTTGTATGTCTGTTGCAACTACCAAGTAAGATTTTTATACAATTGCTGCACAGGCTCTACATGGGTGTAACTAAAACACTGATCAACGGGTGTGCAGTCGATTTTTATTAGTAAGACTGAAATTAGTTTTTGAACTGAGAACTATTGATTGATTCTAACATAGCCCATTACTACAAATTCTACTTCATTGTCAAGATAAAATTTGAAATTGCAACAGGATTATTTCTGAATTTGTAATATATATCTAATGACTTTTGAAGACGTCGATTCATTGGCGAGGTATAAGAATCTAGATTGTTCAAGTAACCTATTTAGTACAAGGTTTGCAATAATTTCTATGGTCACAAGATTATCTGAAAGCCTGTCGCTTCTAATGTAATAATTGATTTATCTTAACCGGAGAAATTCCTAGGTGGGATGATTATTTGATCAATGTTTTCAGTGTGGAAATCTAACGTTTCGTTTGATCACGTACAACTGATGAATTATGAATATCTGACCTGAAAAGATCCTTCTATATAAAGCAAAAGATATGAAGCGAGAGACAGAACATGAAAACGGGCTAGAATCAATTGTAAGAGATCGCTTTCAAACTTACTTACAAGAGGATAAAAAATAAAAGATGTCATAATTAAGATTTTGAAGATATTTTCTGAATTATTATTTTTAATTTTCAAATATTGAATTATTAACTTTGTGGTTCATTAATTAAATATAAAGTAATATATTTTTTTAATAACTTTGTATAAACCATATAATTTATTAAAAGTATGCGACCGGTTTAGAAATTAACCGTTCCTTCTTTGGGCTATTTTTCAATTGATTGTATCGCATTATTTTGAAATTAGTCGCATTATTTTGAAACCGGTCGCATTATTTTGAAACCGGTCGCATTATTTTGAAATTGGTCGCATTATTTTGAAACCGGTCGCATTATTTTGAAACCGGTCGCATTTCGATATTTTTTTATATTTATTTGATAAGAAAACCAGTAGTTATTTTTTTTCACAAAAAATATGTATAAATATTAGGAAATAATATTAACTAGGAAACTTATAACAGGATTTCATTTAAGAAGTAGTATATTATAAGCATATAAATACAATTTATTTAAAAGACAAAAAAGGGTTGAAGGAAAGGTGGTAGGAGAGGGACTAGGGTTTGAGGAAAGGATGAAGTGGGGAGATGGTTTTACTAACATCAAAAATGCTCAGGTGAATAAATATAAACAGCCTTTCATTTACATTTGAAAAAGTAATGGCTATAGCCCTCAAGTGTGCATAATATTTTTACTCCTCACTAACCCAAGGGAATATAGTGGGGAGTTATGATTTCGAAATTTTTAAGGCTATTTTTTTTGCAGATTATCAACTAGTATCATGCTGAGATTGTATTCTGAAAGTTTCATCACAATGTATCTGTGTGTGTGTGCTATGTGCTGTGTGCAGTGTGCTATGTACGGCGTGTTCATTTTTACTTTATAGATTATAGACTAAAGTACTCATTAGATTCTATTCAAATTTTGCAAATTTGTATATCTAATACTCGCTTGGATCCCATTAGATTTTGAAGGATATCTGAATAGTGCTTCTCAATTTTTTTAACTGTCAAATATTTCAAAGTGACCCCAAGCTCAGGAAATTTTAAATTTTTATTTTCAAATTGATAAAAAGGCACATTACTTTTATAAAATAGCATTGAAGGGTTATCAAGTTTTCATAATAAAATATTTAAATAAAAAATAATTTATCAAACTCATTTCATGAAAATGCTGAATATTTTCCATACAAAATTTGAATAATTTATAGAATGACTTGTTAGTGAGGAGTTTAGCGTTGGCCACAACCCACTCGTTTTATATAATGTACAAAAAGATAAATAAATTATTAATAAAAAGGTAAATTTTATATATAATATATCTTTATGATTAAAGAAAGTATTAAAGTTTGAGCAAATTCTTGGAATCAATTTGTTCTAACAATTATTAGTCCGAAAAGGTGTAATTGAAAATGTATCATTTAGCCTAATATTAAAGGAATGTAATTTATAAAATGTTATTAATATTTTTTTTATAATTCAATACCTTTTCTTTGTTTTTTAAGTGCAGATGGCTTTTACAAAAACTAACACTAATTACAAAAAGTCTATACTATCCGTTACTTTGTTTATGCATTCGAACAAAATAATTCCTCAATTATAATTTATTGCTTTCTGAAAACGGTTCATGATACTTTGCCACAGATCCATTCGATCTGATACGACCATGAACATTATCTACGAAGCACATAGTTGTTATAGGATGAAGAAAGTCTTATTTGATTAGGGACAGGGACGATCTTTCTCTTGGAAAAGTAATCAAATTGGATAACTGAGTGCATGTTTGACCCGGGTGCTTGATGGAATTACCCTGATCCAAAGGCTAATTTTGCGCCAGAGTTTTTATATTATTACTGAACCTTGTCGCTGAACTTTGGGTTAACGTTCGCTATCCGTTTTTTTCGACTGCAAAAGATTGATGACGCTTCATAAAATAATTATCAATCCATCGGGCTATACTATCTTCTTTCCATTTTATTATAATTTTTTTCTTTACTGTATTTATTGTATGAACTTTTTCATATTTGAGATATGGTTTATGTAAAATAGCACCCTGCTCAACACACTGCTCACCGATAAAAACCTCCTATTCTAATATACTAAAAAGTATCGTTTATTTAAAATAACAATGATACTATGCTATAATTTAAAACATCACAGGTGAATTTGTTCCATAGGGAGGAAACAGTTCACTTTATTTATCAGATTTATCCGATTTATGTTGCAATAAGGTAATCTCTTCCAACAATCCCAAGCATCCTTTAGTTTCAAGTAAATTAGCTGCAATAGAATATAGTCCTTTCAAACAACACGTTATATTGTAGATTGTTGTATAGAATATTCAGGTTGATTAGTTGTTTTCTTACAAAATGTTACAATAAAAATTGTTGTCATTTAAATAATAATAAATTTGCATAATTTATTTTTTGTGCCGTTTTATCTCACTTCAATGTGCAATAATATAAAATCGTGCATGGTAGGTACCTAATTCAAGCGTTAAATACCCTTTAAAAACATTAAATAAACTTTGAATCCGATGTTTCATACAAACGAGTTGAATGTGACACATAGGATCCAACTGTCGATGGTGATAGTATGTATAGTTAAAGAATACATATTAAATTATAAAACCTTGAATACAAATTATTGACAAATTATAACCAAATATCAACAATTTTTATTAGTTCATTCGGAGGTTTCTTATTTCGTTTTAGTGAATCTGAAGAAACGATTTATATTCGTATTATTAGCCTTCTCAATATGTATTCAAAACCAAAATCAACTTTGTTGTTAAATTTTCCAGCAAAAATCTGAGATAGGTCGCGTTTATTTGACATTGTTTAGCTACGAAAATCAACTCTCTCGTTTATTTCCACATTTTTATTATTTTCGGTGTATCTTTGGAAAATTCTTAATCAAATTCTTGTTGAAATATTACAAGAATATATGCTGCACAGTAGGTATTCTCTTTTATTCAAATTAATGAACTAAAAGATATTTATATATAAGTTACTTTGAATTTTCCCTGGGCGCAATTGAGTCGAGGAATTAATATACCTGTAAAGTCAGATCAGCTATTGTATTGTATTTTTGTCGAATGTAATTTCCGAAATGTATATCAATTGGAAAATTACGCATGAAATGAGCGGTTAATTGATCGTAAAACGTCTATTATGAAGAATTTATAGATACCTATTATTTATTTTCATCTTTGTTCAGCTAGAATATTTTGCACTAAAATTTCCCGTTAACTGTGATCATTCGCAGTGTTGAGGATCGCCAGAAATATTTGCTATCGTTTGTATTTGTTTTTCATTATAGCCTGAACGTTTGAACATAACCTTTTGTGTATTTGTAGAGCATTTTCATTATACTAAACATTTTTACGCTCCACTTGTACATCGTGCAGAGTAACGTATGAGTTCACATTGAGGGACGGGGTAAGGCAATGCAAGCGGGTCAAAAATGCCAATTTTGAAACTATTGTATGAGAATGTACGTCCTTAGAGATTACAATCATGTGCGTCCGAGTTAAAGTTTTTGAATCGAGCATGCCATAAAATACATACATACATACCATCACGCCATGTCCCTCACGGGGTAGACAGAGAGAACCGAAAACCACATACTTCTATCTTGACATACATTCATCGCCTAGTCAACATTCATACATCGTCTTATACATGTTCGTCTGTTGTTCACGCTTCTAACATTACCGTCTTTCATTCCATTCCTGTCCGCAATGTATATTTTCTTCGTCAGGCGTTCCTCATTTATTCTCCCCATGTGGCCAAACCATCTCAATGTGTTCACTTTCATTCTATTAATCCTACATTCTTTCCTTATGCCCTAATTTCTGACCCTGTCATACATCGTTCTATAACAGATTCTTCTTAGCGATCTCATTTCAACTGCATTTATTATACTTTCGGGTGACTTGCCATGCCGAGGTTTTTTTTTACATAAAATACTATGATAAATTTTACAAAAAAGTGAGAACATTGTGTGAAAATGTATCGAGCCAATGTTTAGATTTATTTATAAATATTCTATCATTTAAAAAAAATCATGTTTCTAGGCCTTATAAGTTTTGAATTATGGAGAAAAATCTAAGAAAACGGGTACATATAATTAAAAATATATATTACGAACCAACTTTATTAGAAAAATAGACAGTAAAATACAGAAATAAACACAAAGAAAATATGTAGAAATAACAAAATTATAGCACACAAATCATAATAACATTTCTTATACAAGCTCGCGTGCAATTTTTCTTTTAATATAGATGTATGCGTTTTTTTTGCCCTACATCATTTGTTTTTACGTACGATTAGCTGTGTCGTGTATATGATGACATTGAATAACGGCGAAGATATAAAAGCTTTAATCTAAATCTTTCTACGTCATCTTTACAAACGAGAGACCTTGTGAGGTGTGTACCTACCTGTCAAATATTCCCTCTCTCTCTCTCTCTCTTTGACATATTTATATATAAACCTCATCGCTGGCAACCCTCTACGCCTTACCTTGTGTGTCGCCTTTGTAAGTGCCATCCAAACAAACATATGTGACACTCACCACTTGACGTATTCCAATATCTTCTTTGAATATGACGCTTATATTATATCGCAGAACAAACAAATTTAAACAAAAAATTTAACCGGAGTTCCCTAATTTCCTTTTATCAGACATCAACAAAAGAATTATCATACCAATGCGTTAATTGGTTTGTATATATGGGGATTTTTTTTTTATTATTGAAACCAAACAAAATATAACAATATACAAACAATAAAAATATTACAAAAAAGTGCAATTTAAATAAGTTATATATTATGAAACATTTTTTTATAGTATTATTTGGTATACACCACCTCACTAGGCTGAGCCTGTACCGAGGTGGCAGAATTTTTTTTTTTTGCGTTATATCTGACAGAAAAATATTAAACTTGTATTTAACTAAAACTTGTTATAAAATATACCTATTATAAAAATAAAAATATAAACTATTGTAGCTTGATCATGTTTCCGCAGTATATAATGCCCTTGTTTCTTATCCATGTTTCTATTGTTTTCTTGTATTTCAAATTATTCATCAACTGTATGTCCGTTATTTCACTTTTTATCTTGTTAAAAATTTTTGGAGCTAAATAATAGTAATGTCTTTGTCCGAATGTCGTGTTTGTCTTTGGAATCATGAGAAAATTCCTGCGTGTCGTCTCGTAATTGTGTTGCGGTGTAATGTGAATTATCTTTATGATAATTTATAGATATAATTTTGATATATACCTAACTGTGGAATGTTGAATCCTGGAAAATCATTAATTTGGAATTATAGGAGTAAAATGTTGTTATTCCAAAGACAGACCGATAGCTAATGCAAAAATAAGTATGTGGGGGTCTAGCAATTTCATTGTTCTAGTAGTTGGTATGTAAATCGAATATTTTTTAAAGTTGCATATACGCAAACATTGTATTTTTTTCCTTGAATTTCTCAATAGATGGCGTTATAAAAAGGTTCATTCGTTACTTCATAGATGGCGATGGTAAAAACAGATTTTTTTCAAACGATCTGTTTCTTACCTATTATTAAAATATATAGAACTTTCAAAATTGCAATGATAAAGGAGTTCAATAAGAAAGCATACTTGAACGTTGCGCAAGTGCATAAAGTGATCACGTAAACCAGCCAATGACAGATCGTAAACCCTGTAGGTGCCTTGAGTTCCTAGTTCTCCTATAATATTCCAAATTCGTCTCTATTGAGATGTTGAAAATTTGTCATAAAATAACTAGTTATTATGTGGCTTGACTCTCCAATTTACAAAAGATGGCCATCAATTATGCAGTGACTTTTTATTTAATTATTTTTTGGTTCTTAATATATGTACTTTTGTGTTTAATTTTCCTTTCTTATATGTTTTTATTATTTTATTTATTCTCTGCTACCGTTGATATGTATAGATGTTATGAATGTTTATAAATTGTATTTCTTTGGTTAAGTTTATGCTGTGTCATCTACTATTTTCTTTTGTAAAGGGCTTTGAGCCGTGAATGTCTCAATAAATAAATTATTATTTTTATTATCATCTACACTAATTATTATTTTTATTATCATCTACGTTTTGCATCTCTAAAAAAACGATGCAAAACATAGACATAAAATGCTCAAACATTACTTTCTTCTATTCCATAGTCGAGAGTATAAATGTGCATGATTATAAAGTAGGTATACTTACTTAATATTGTCTACCTATTTTAAAAACATCTTGATCATGCTTTGAATTAAGTTTTCACTAAGACCACTGTTGATAGTGGGTTTTCGTTAGTGAAAATGACGCAGCGAAAAATGTAATGTGAGTTTTTCATTTAGCAAATGGAGTTTTTTACTCCACTATCCTGAAATTAAATATTGAAGCTGCATTTAAGTAGATAAACATGGAGAGATTGAACTGTTATGTGTTTGCTCTCCTAATGGAAATTCACTCGGAGTTCTTTGCACTAACTACAGCTGTGATGTAATGGAATTTTCGCATTTATTTTTTTTATATCATAATAGAATGACGCGAAATGGGACGTCTGTCTGCGTTTTAGATGTGGTGCTACAGACGCATGGCTAAAGTTCACGGGTCAGAACACATCGGCAACGACGAGGTACTAAGTAGGGTTGGAGAGACAAGGCAACTTATGAAAAGAATTGCCCAACAGAGAACAACTTGGATAGGCCACAACATCCGGCACCCAGGCCTGCTTTTTACCATCGTCGAAGGAATGATTGATGGGGGTAACTGTAGAGGTCGCCCCAGAAACAACTATTTTTTTTTATTTATTAACAAAAACAATACAAGGTTCACATATAAATCATAATTTAAAAAGGTATACAATTTCCATCATATAATTCATAATAACCCTCTTTAATTGAGATAAAATCTCGTGTTAAAAGAGGGGAGTATCTATTTAATATTGTTACATTTACCAAAACATTGTACATCTACTAAAAAATATGAAGCTACACAAAACAAGAATGAAATAACAAAAAATAAATAAATAAATCAGTACAATTTTTTAATTTTATTTTTAAATATATTATAATTTTTTTCGAGTCTAAGACTCAAAGGGAGTTCATTAAACCACTTAGTACCTTTATACTTATAGAAATGTTGTGAGGCTATATAGACCAGATAATCGGTGACGTGCGCTGTAGCAGTTACAAAGATATGAAGAGACTGGCGGACGATAGAGATAAGTGGAAAGATCGAGTGTTTGGCGCAGACCAATCCTAGGATTGTGACCCAGAAGAAGAAATAGAATGAGATGTCGGAGCCGTCCAAGAAAAGGATGGCTCGAGCATGTGAACGACATTCTGAAAAAATGAAAGAAGCTTGAACAACAGATGAACATGTATGAAACGATTTATGAATGTTGATGAGGCGACGAATGCGTGCCAGGATAGAAAATTGTAACGTTTGGTTCTCTCTGCCTACCCTGTAAGGGTCACCGCTTTTGTTATGCATGTAAGAACAAATAAGAATAAAATTTGATTATTTGTAGAGCGCCATTTTCGTGAATATTGGAAGGCTCTGAAGATTGATTAAACTAACATTTTTGTGCTGGTAAGATTAGAAAATTGTGCGTTGTTTGATCTTTTCTAAAGAATGTAATATTTTCAGTTTTTTTAGGGAGTCTTTTCTTAAGGGCTAATTTTCTTATCAAATTGTGATTATTACAAGTAAAACAATAATACCAATGAATTTTATTAATTCCCTTTGAACATTTTCCAACTGTAGATTTGTTCAAGTGAATTTATTTCTCTTAACATCACGACAAATTATCAAGCCAAGATACGCGAGGTTTGTATGCCAGGTCTATATTTTTCACGGTTTTTTCAACTTTGAAGTCAAAAACCACCAACTTAGAGGCTTTGCAGCATGTATGTTCTATATATTTATATATAGATTTACTCTGAATTCGGAGAAGAACATTTAGTGTGTCTGTGTGTTGAAAAAATTGAATTAAGTGACGACGTCGTTTAATACAATTTGTAAGGCAGTATACAGTTTGTCTACGGGGACTCAATAATTTGATACTTAATCTCCAAACACACATACACACCATCATACTGTTTTCATATTCTGCATAGGAAAAATAGACTGAACTTCATACTATCCTATCCTGACATACATATTTACATGTTTTATATAGAAAACAAAATATATTAAAATATGTATTAATTTTAATAATAGATTTGGATAACTTATATAGCGCAGTTTTTGTGAATATCTCACCTCAAGGGCGCTGAAAAATTAAGTGTCTATTGTTTGCTACGTATTCTTCAATTACACATACTATCGCCATCGACAGTTGGATCTCATGTGATACAAGCAACTAGTTTTATAGAATGAATATTTCTTCGAAACAAGTAGGTAAATACACAATACACATCCCTTGACGTCCCTCGTTAGGGATGTGTATTGTGTATTTATGTATGCTGTATGTCAAGGAAAACGGTCGTGGCAAGATTTGATCCTGAGACCATTATAAATAACTATCAGTTCTTTTTGTTTTAAACAGGACCTAATGAAATTATTTATCAGTTTTTAAACAGGACCTAATGAAATTATTTTAAGTAATATCTATAATTAAAAGTAAACTACTTATTGATTCTACATGAATTTTATTATGCGCGATAGGCTTATTTCGCCTTGTTAGGGCATTTACTAGCTTAACATAATATATTGATGTAGAATCAAAAAGTTGTTTACTTTTAATTATAGATATAACTTATAATGGAATTCTACAAAATAAAACTTTGTCGATCATTGAAATTATTTTAAACATAATTATGTCTTCTTAAACTTGATAACCTCTTCCTTTATGTTTGGAAAATCTATCAATTGTTTCTATTGATATAAAATATTCGGAAGGAAAAATATTCAAAGTCATAAGTATGTATCTGAATACAATAACTACATATAAACGACTTCAAACTATTATACTTTCGTCTTTTAAGATAAACTTTTATAAGTAGATAATATGTTTGTTACATAACCACATCTCTGTTGTTTTACCCTAATGTTCCGAGAGTCTTTTTTTTCACCTCTTTCTTTCTTGCGTCCCCTAATGTGACCTTTCTTTGCCTTCATCCTACTGAAGTAATTTCTTCTGCTTCATAAAAATATCTGGCAATCTTAATATCGCTTAGAAATGAAAGAAATTTGTTGTATTAATTTGAAACTCTTTTATTTTCAGAAATATATAAAGCTTTTGTTTTATTTTATCCGAGAGAGTTAAAAGAAATAGATTTCGTTTTATAAATTTGCTTACACAAACGACCTTAAATCAAATTGAAAAAAAAAATGTTTTTTTCAAAGGAATAGGTATAACCCAAAATTTGTTATTTTGTTTTTACTCCTCACTAACCCAAAGGGATATAGTGGGGAGTTATGATTTCGCAATTTTTAAATGTATTTTTTATTGCAGATTATCAACTAGTATCATGCTGAGATTGTATTTTGAAATTTTCATCACAATGTATCTGTGTGTGTATGTGCTGTGTGCAATGTGCTGTACTTATGCTATGCACGGTGTGTTTATTTTACTTTATCGATTCTTTTAAAATTTTATAAATATGTATATCTAAAACTCGCTTAGACCCCATTAGATTTTGAAGAATATCTGAATAGTGCTTCTCATTTTTTTAACTGTCAAATATTTCAAAGTGACCCCAAGCTCAGGAAACTAAAAATTTGAAATTTTTATTTTCAAATTGGTAAAAAGGCACATCACTTTCATATAATGGCATTGGAGAAATATCAATTTAACGTAATTAAATAATTAAATAAAAAAATATTGTAATTACTCATTTTATAAAAATGTTGAAAATATTCCATAGAAAATTTTAATACTTTGTGGAGTGACTCGTGACTTGGTAGTGAGGAGTATAGCGTTGGCCACAACCCACTCTTTTTTTATATACTTTAAACGTTAAATCATCACGAAATAGAAAAGTGGAACGTGTGTTTGAAAATGATGTGAAATAAATAACATTGTTAATAGAACAAAATTCATTCTTTGAAGTTTGGTCAAATTTAAAATTGAACTACATTTAAAATGGTTGGTAAACCTCATTTTTGAACTATATGTGAGATATTATTTTGCCTGTTCGATTACTATTACAATCACAATGAGTGGAAGCACTATTTTAAGTCGATGCCTCAATTCGAAATCGTTAAATAAATAAAGTATTTTTTCTCCTATCACCGTGCGATTAATTCATTCGGTAAAATTTTATTAATATGCAAGATAAATAAATTTGGAATAAGAAAACACGCCGTTATTGAATGTTTCCGTGTCAAATAATATAATACAATGATTAATAATATTTTAGTTGCCTAAAATAATGTTAATCCTTCATATGTTTCAATAAGAGATTTAGTTAACCCAATATAGGTACGTTTACGTTTCACTACCTAACAATACAATATTAGTTATATTGTTCACAGAAAAGAACCGTTTTCCCCGGATTAAACTAACCCATTGTGGTATTGTATTATGAGGAAACATAACCCACCGTACATAGGCCAAACTAAATATTTGACCTCGTCACACACCGTACAATATTGGTTGATCGGCGAATATATTGAATGTGATTTGTTTCAACTTAAGTGAAACAAGGTTGTTTTTTTTTTGTTTGACTGATGCTTAATTATTTTGTATACTTTTGCGGAGTGTTAAATAAACATAATATAAATCATAAATCATTTGTCGGCCTTCGTGACTCAGTTGGTTAGATATCTGACTGCTGAGCCAAAGGTTCCGGGTTCGATTACCGGTGGAGACACAGTTTTTAATTGTGTTTTCAGTCTGGATCTATGAGACGATTAATATCGCAAGTCTCCAGAATGTGGCAACCTGTTATTGGGTGCGTGTAAAATTAATATTTGACATAGTTCCTGTTAGTTGCCCGAGAAGCAATATTAAATAAATAAATAAATTATTTTTAAGGTAAGTGGATTTATTTGTCAATATTCTTAAAACCATAGAATAGAATGAAAATTTCTTTTAACTTACCATTGTTTCCAGTCCAGAGAAGCTAGATTTGCGTAAGAAATAAATTTACATAAATAAATCTCCTGTTGAGAATCGGCCCACGATGCCGGCACCGGAGATTAACCAGCCTAACCATAATGTCACGGCGATTGAATGAATTGATTTAAATATATAAAAATTAAACACCTTTTCACCTATCCAGGCAAAATAGTAGTCCTAGGAAAAACAGTGTTCAAACTCTTTCAATTTTTCGTGTTAATCCAGCCTCAACTTTGAGAGAAACTCGGACCAATTTCACTAAGAAATTCCATTGGACGTCTTACGGGGGATGGGGTGGCTTTTGTCAGATTATGTCCAATTAAAATATTAATGCTCTGCATAACATACAGACATCGTCAAAATATTTGGAAACTCGATCGACGGTTAAACGTGGCTGCCGAGGTGAGCTGAGTCACTAAAGGGAAAATTGAAATTGAAAACATTAATTGGATGGTTATGGAGACCGTCAATTTCGACATAACGTTGCTTGTTTACAGCGTATATTAAATTTAAATACTTCCATTTTTGGTGGATATTTTTTATACTTCCCTGAACTTCGCTTTGAGAGTGAACTGTAAACATTAAGTTTTGTATAGAATGCTTAAAATTAATATTAAATAACTTAAATGTTAATATTCGTAGTTCATGCTACGCAAACCTACTACATCCGATCCCGGCCGATTTCGGGTCGGAAATATTACGTTCATCTGCGTACACTGCCGCCGCCGTTCTCCGACGATATCGGTCGTGGCGTTTTTTTCGCCAAAAATAATGAGTCATCAAGAGTATTTTAAAATCTATGTGTTATTAATAAATACAACTAATTATTTCTTAAAAAATCATTTTTAGATTGATATAAACATGCATTTGTGGCTAACAACATCGAGCAAACTCGCGAGAAATCCGAGCAAGTTCGGATTTGTCGGCTGATCAGTAATTGACGGGCGTTATCGGACGATATCGGCTGAACCGGTGTTTGCACTCTCTTTTACATTCGTTTTTGTTTCAATCTGCTGACGTTGTCCGAGCATACTTCGGCCGACGACGGATTTGGTGTACGTGAAGAGTTAAGTCTTTAGCCCTGTGGGGGCATAAATGTAGCCTGTCACTATATTGAAGCTAGTAATTAAAAGCTTTTTGAAATGGTTAATTTCAAACATTAATTGAGACAAGCAACTATAGGATTTCAGAGAGAGAGAGAAATATAAAGGTTGGGTTACTTACGTATTTGTATATTTACAATACACAATTAAATTAATATGTATATCACAATATCAACTTTCAAATGAATTAAATAACAATTAAAAAAAATTAGCAATTTCGAAATGTAAACATTTATGGTAGATGGTAGAAACTACGATCCAATGACGAGTGCTGCCTCGCCTTTTATACCATCGGGAAGTTAGTTAAATGTGTACAAGCCGGGTCAGTCCATCGTGTTTCTCGAATGTTCCTCCCTAGATAAGTACTTCTGGAAATTTGTATTGTTGTCGATATTATGCTAGGTTACTGACCTCGTTCTAGCATAAATTGCACGACAGCAAAATGTTGTTGCGACGAATGTACCTATTCGCCGCAAGTTTGAGTTTTCTAAAGATGTACAATGTACCTACATCTGGAAATTCGGATAAAATAATTTAAATATAACATCCCCGCCGTGGTCCTAACGGGGTAGGCAAAGAGAACATAACAATACACCTCTAACCCAGCAAACATTCGCGGCTTCCTTTACTTTCATGCATCGTTTTATTCTACTTGTTCGTCGATTGTTCAAGTCTCCATCTTACATCTTTGTGTATTTCTTTAGTCAATCGTTCATCGTTTTTTCTTCTTCATCTTTGTCAGCCATCTCTCCACTGCTGGATGTAGGCCTCCTCCAATGAACTCCATCTCTCTCGGTCCTGTGCTTCCCCCAGCCAACCCCTGCCCGCAACCGGAATCATATCGTCTACCCATCTTTTTTGTGGTCGCCCTACCGGTCTTTTATTTTCCCACGGTCTCCATTTTAGTATTCTGGACTTGGTGTCCACCTCTCGGTACCCTGTCTTGGAACATGCCCTGCCCACTGCCATTTCAACTTTGCAACACGGTCTGCTATGTCAACGAATTTTGTTTGGCGTCTAATTTCTTCATTTCTTATTTTATCCCGGAGACTCACTCCTAACATTTGCCGTTCCATAGCTTGTTGCGTACATTTCAGTTTGTAAATTGCGTTTATCGTTCATCGTTTATTGTTTCAATATTCCCAAATCACCTCAGATCATTAGTAATACGCTTTCTTTGTGTATTTTTTTTTAAATGAAGTTTCATTTTTATGCGTCATGACAAAATATAAATGTAAATGTATGCCTACAAATGTATATCCATAATTCAAAGAAATATTTTTTTCGAATTTTTTTACTGTTCATTTTTTTATTGAGTGGTAGGTATGTGATTCTGCTTAATGTTGCATATCGCCTTTTCAATTTATTAGCCATATTGTTAAAGAAATAAAAGGCTTCTTTAGGGTGAAAGTAAAAGGAAAAATATGTACATTTGCGTATTTCTTGGAGGAAAAAATGAAAATTCTTCTTATTTTCCTTTCACGATACAAAAAGCGAATATCCAAAGAGATAAGTAATAAATTATCCTAAAATATTGCTTTTTAAAAGTCTAAAATGAATATTTTAACTACGTTTCATTATTGCGTCGAGTAAATTCATTGTTGAATAATTTGTTTCTCATATTATTATATTTCATTGTATTATTTTGTTTATTCAGGTTTCACATTTAAACATCCAAGTATGAATAAATTAATATTGTGTTTTTTTAGAAAAATTTACTTTACAACAAACTGAATCATCAAATGTTCATTTCATTTTCTGTGTTTTTTTATTTCTAACCATTTTATGCCATGGACAAAAAAATATTGATATTTCTTGTGACGATAAAATTGTATAGCCATTTCCTGCGTTAAAAAATATAAAAATTTCACTTGCACTTACGAATAAATATGTCCTTGGAATAAGTAGTTTCACGAGCAGGATTGAACCCGGTTCTGTATTATGAATAGAACACAAAATTTAATACACATTCACTTACTCACGAAATTTTTTCGATTTTCTTCCAAAAACCTGCAGAAATATAATTTAGATTACCTATATGTACAATAAAATACATTATTTTACCTAGTAGTTTCCACAAATAAAGATTCAATCAAAATTAAAAATTAGTATTTACAAACCACATGTACCTATGAATGAAGTATTATCGCTGGTGTTTACTTTTTTATTTTACTTATACACAGGTACATTATATAGAATTGACAGAATATATCTTTGTTGATTGGCAAGCGAACATCTGGAATAACGGCGTCCATACGCATAACACAAATTTTGAAATTGTTATTCGATTGGTATATGCGCAGCCCACACATCGCCGAAAATCGCCGAAGATCGCCGAAGATGTTTGCCGAATTCTATAACTGCAGTGCCCCACTATAAACAGCTTATACCAAAACTTAAGCATTTTGAAATTATATTATTGTCAAACATCAAAACATAAAGAACATTAAATGATTGATGTAGGTATAAAATAGTTCTGAAATGGGAATTAAATTCAATATAATGTTATGCAATAATTTCATAAACTGTCATTCGATATTACATAATTCAAACATAGGGTAAAAAGATGAGATTCAAACAAGGATATTCTAATTGAGTTTATTCTGTCACTCCATTAACATTTTGACGAGCTGGTGAATCGTTTTATGAGCGTTCTCGTGTTATTCAGTTTGATTCGTTAATAATAAGCTGGAGCTATTTTAGCTTCAGCAATTTGCCTTAATCTGTTAATATCTGTTTGCTCGTCAGAAATTACCCAGACTGCGTTATCGGAGCCATCGTCTCTCAGCATCAATATTGCCTTGAGTATGGCGAATCTCCGACTCGGTAAGTTAATACACCATACCTACAGGTAGCTGTTTTAATTATCTATATTATACTTGGGGGATAATGTAGAGAATGTCATTTTGTAATGGCTTTAACAAAATTAATGGTTGGTTCAGGTGTTTTTCCTCCAAAAGCAATTACCGATTTATGTCTTGTTACAACGTTCAGTTGTTATTAGGTACTATATAAAGAATATGTTAGTACAAAGCAAGCGCGAGCAATCTATTTATACTTATAACGTTTTTATTATTTTTCTTGTAGGCACATCTACGTCTTTGCGCTTGTTTTTTTTTCATTTAGCAAAGGTACAAATACATTTTACACATTTTAACAAACAACTCCGTACAGTTTTGGCTCATATAATCTTATCGTTGATCCAGAGCCTAAACAATTGTTGATTTATTTTGTATTCACTCGAAAAGCTCAGTTATTTTTTGAGAAAACATTTTCTTTGTGTTTGTGTCAAACACAATGACTTGTCCTGTTTTAAAAAAAATATTTTAACACCTGTGATTTTGTTGCAGAATCACAATATTATTTTATATAAATATATATTTTTTTTATTTAGATAGTAATATTTGAAAATTCGCAATTCGTCGTTAAAAAGATCTCTTCCAATAAGTAAATTGAAATATATTTCATTTATTTAGTCAATCGTGTAATTTTAAAACGATTGATTGAATAACATAAATGGTTTAAGTTATTTTAGCATTCACGAAATTTAATATTCAAATTTCAATGGTCGGATTCCCAGTCAATGAATTCTCAAAAAGGAAGGGCGTCAATTTTGACTTCAGTAATAGGTTTGGTGTCCTAGGACGTAAATATCCCATGAGTATCCGACCCTGAGAGGTGAGTTGAAGGTAGGGAGTGACCCGGAAGTCTCTTTTCTTTTTTTTTTGTTTTACGCTTCTAACTTGAAACTCATATTTTCTGGAGGAAAACATGTTATGACTTATTTGAAAGCTGATATTTTTATAGCATTTTTACTAGTTGCTATCTTCAACCGTTCTCGAGATATGTAGATATGTTAGTATGCTTTTACTCTTTTCTACGTTCCTCATCATTATATTAATAACTTGTTTTTTTTTAGTTTTGAACCGGAAACATCATTTTCATGGAAGAAATCATTTATAAAATCGTTTCTTTCACCGGGTGCTTGGAAGTGTTTTTACCAGGCTTTCTTTACCCAAAGTATATGTACAATAAATATAAAATCATCTTGGATATGCCCAATATAACACAGGGATTATCCCTAGCATATTGGAGAGCAAAACCTCTAATTGCCAACAAAGCGCAAGAGAGTGTCAATGGTCTGGATGTGTATGTGTACCCTTCCATTGTCTCTGTCTCAAATATATACATAATATATTTTTTTATATACCTTTAATATTGTTGTCAAACCTCTTAATTTACAATGTCATGTTTATTATAAATAAATAAAAATAAAAATATGTGTAGGTGTGAAATCATCTCAAAAACAATAGATTGATAAACCTTAGTGCCAGTGGATAATCAATCAAGGAAAGCAATTGAATGGATTGATTAAATGTCATGTGGGATGAGAGAGGGGTGTGGTGTGTGTGTGTGTGTGTGTGAGAGAGAGGTGACATTTATAGTATTCAGTACGTGTCCTAGCACTGCTTGTGGGCGATCAACACAGAGACAAGACACGGATCGAATATAAATAGGGTGAGTGTATGCATAACGCTTGTCAACATTTGGCTTGTTGGGAAATGTAATATACCAACTTACTCACTTAGATATTCACTCGATACCCATAATAGTTTAGAAATAGTAAACAGCGTCGTCCAATTTTGTGTTTAATTAAGAACCATTTCTTTAAAGTTGGAGACTTTTGATAGTTAATACATTCATTGAAATATTAGAGATAAATAGATTAAAATGTAACAACAATATTCCTTTGATTAATGCACAAATAGATTTTAATACTTCTCCACTGTTATTACCATTGGAATAGTAAATATCGGGTTTTTCTGTTGGCCATTATTCAATATAATTGCTGTCCTTTTAATACAATAGTATAATAATTTCATTCCTACACTTCATTTGTATTTTTATTATACCCACATACATATTTTATTTTTCTTGGAATCACCCCTTCCTTCTCTATTATTATTATCATCTTTTTGAATCTATATAAAGACAGTCTTCATCACTATTGTTCACCATTCTGACGATGCTCAACATAGAGCGATACCGGTAAATCGGAGTCGCGTTTGCGAAAAATTTAAGTAGAACTTAAATTTTTTTTTTCATAATTCTAGTTGATACATTCAATTTTCCCAAAACTTAATTTGTTAGTAATACTCTGATAAGAAATAAGTGATTTTTTTCCTCTGAAATCTGTCTCCAATAGAGAATAGAGATCAAAGTTAAAGGTTTTGAATATTTGGTGTTTTGAATAAAATAGATTCTACTTGATATTAGGATTATAAATAATCTGTTGAGTCACTCATGGCTCCAAGGTCATTCGAAATACCATTTTTTTTATTTTTGTCATATTTTCAGCCTAAATATCTGCTAAACCCATAAGTGATTCACGGAAATAACTATTGCAGTGATAACACACCATAGACTTGTACTCTGGAAAAAATAAAACATCATGTTACTCTTGGCTTTGGCACTTGTAGGAACTCAAAGTTAAGAATTTTCGAAAAAAGGTCTAAGTTTCAGGTCAGTTATTCCCATATCTATTAATCAATATCTTTGCGACACACCTTTGATTGTATGTACTTTATATGGAGTAGTTTCAGATCCAGGGGGGCATGTCTGGTCAACCGGCGGAATCAAAACCATCCATGTTTACCCATGTCATGGAAATAATTATATATATCCATGATTTGTCTGGCTGCTGATCCAAGGGTCCCAGGTTCGATTTCCGGTGGAGACACATTTTTAATTGCGTGAGATTAATATCGTCTCCAGAATGTAGCAACTTGTTATTGGGTGCGTGTTACATAATTATTTGACATAGTACCTGTTAGTTGCCCGAGAAGCTACATAAAATAAAATGATAAGGGTAAATAAACCACCCATGTTTATAAAATTAAATCAAATCCCATCCTTGTTTATGTAAACATGGATGGGATTTGATTCCACCAGTTGACTAGACTTGCCCCCCAGGTTGAAAACCCATGGCCCATAATGGGACGGACGAGTCTGATGTGATCAAACATGGAATGATTTGTAAATTATATTCATTTCATTTTGTGTAGCAATAATTCTATAGATGAATTTTTTTGTTTATTAAAGTCTCCTTCACACACGAGTGCTAGAACTCCTTAATTTAAATTACTTTTATCTATGCCTTTTTCTATTTGTTGTACCATTATTTTAGATGCCACTCCAGGGATGGCGGATTATAAACCGGTCGTAGAAATCCGGATCGACCATAAGCAAGATTGTTTTCGATGGGTTCGATTCCCGAGGGAGACATAGTTTCGAATTGTGTTTTCAGTGTAAATCTGTGAAACGGTTAACACAATATGTCTAAAAAATGTAACAACTTGTTACTGGGTGAGTGCCATGTGAGTGAGAATAATATTTGACATTGTCATAATATGGGAATGAGAACAATTTTAAAATGTAACAGATATACAAAAATAAACCTAATGTTAAATGAACTAAAATTAATGACAGTAAAGCAATACATTATATACAACACATTAACTTTGATTTTCAAACTAAAAAATAATATGCTTCCAAAATATATGCAGAGGGATATATTATTCAATTCCAATGTTCACAGCTACCCTACGAGAGGATGTCAGGATTTTAGACTTACAAAAACGAGATTAACATGCACTCAAAATAGTTTATACCATAAAGGTCTTAAAATATATAATAGTTTGCCACCAAAAATAAAACAAACCACAAGTCTTGCCACCTTTCGTAGGCTTGGTGCTGAGCACATAGTTGAAAATTATTAATTTTCTCCATACTTTACATTGTTTTAAATAATTTAGTGTCATACCCTGTACCTGTACCAGAATTTATTAATGTATCAAAAAAAATGTATACTTTTTGTTTTTTTGTTTATACTAGATGTATTAATTTTTATATTTTTTTACGTCTAAATAAAAGTTACTATTATTATTTTTTAGTTTCCGAAAAATCTTCGTTGTAGGGCTTGTACCAAACTTAAAACCCAAATTTGCGCATTGCGCAGCCCATGTACTTTCTTAATTTATTTGCTGAAAAATATACCTCTTGGTTGTCATGGCATTTATTTTCTTCGATTTATAATTTACAACTTTATTTGACATATGCATCACCGAAATGTTAATGTTGAAAACATATTATAATATATTGTTCTCTAGTATATTTTTCGTATAAAATTACTGATTTCAAAAATAAATTTAATTTTCATTTTTGGTTGGTTGGAAAATATTGCCTTATTACTATAAGCCCGACAGTGTGAAATGTATCTTTTTATATTATGTACAAAAAGATAAATAAAATAATATAAATAAAAAAGATTATTTTGTTTGCAAATAAATATAGAATTACAAACAAAAAGACATTGTTCTTTTTTAATGTATATATTTAACGACAGCCATCACAGAGTCTATTTGTGATATTGAAATGTTGACGTTGAAGATGGTCTGTGACATTATCTAAATCTTCATTTCGCAATTTTCGTTTTTACCTTGAACATTAGCAACTGATGTTTAAAGGGTACTTAGTTGTATTGTATTGCTCGTGAAATGGGTGCCTATGAATGTGTTGACATATTGTTCTGATATGGTTGTTTACAACCCGTGTTTATAAGTGTACTTTTACTTATTCTGAGGTTGTTATCTTATTATTCACAAGAGTGGTTCTTTTGTACTCCCTGCACTTTTACCATTTTCATATTATTGTCATTTTTATCTTTACACTATAAATACGAGTAACCAGTACTTTTTAAATCATGAATATATTTATTTCTAAAATTTGAGAATCTAAAATTACTCAGAAATAAAAGTAATGCCGATAAATGAAGTATTGAAAAAATGGTAATATTACAGACCATGATTTGATGGCGTAAGGATTATGGATTTAAGTCATATCTACCTCAATAATAATAGTATAGAACACTCTTTAGCCTGCAGTAAATGCGACTGCTTTATGTTGACTAATTTGGTCAACATTTTCCTACGAACATTCAGTAATCATTTGGCCGTCTGCGTGATACGTTCTCCAAATAGGTAATTTTTTAACTACTTGCAAAATTATTTACGCAGTCATAACGAGTAGTACTATACGAACAATGTCTACCAGCAGAGTCATACATATATTGACACGAGCCGGCCAATAAAACGGCTTCACTTTTTCAGCGAGGCATTGTATGGGAATGAGTATTCTATAGTTTTATTATTATTCTATGATCTACCCATTGAATTTTTATTAACAAATCATTATACGTACAATTTTCGCCAAACATCTTGAACGAGCTTCCGATTGCGCGGTGTGTGAATTTGTGTATTTTTGCTTCGTTGGTTTACGTGAAAATCGTCCTCCTTCACGGCTAACAGTTCAAGATATTTGGCTACAACTTAATTCGTAATTACACCGAGTTCATTTTCCTTAAAAAAATTGATGAAATTCATTTTCCTAATCTGTTTATACATTAAATGCACTGATTACCGAGTCGAGATGTCAACGCAGCCGCGAGGTTGATGTATGGAGCTGACAAAAGATGTCACATAAGACATTAATCTGGTTAAAATGTCCAGAACGAATAGATTATAAGGTATGTCTGATGGTGTTTAAGGCTCTGAAAGACTTGGCTCCTCAGGAAGACAGCTTCTATTGAGATCATCTGGAGCACAGGGTACCAACTCTTTAAAAGAATTGGACAGAGTCAATTAGTAGGCTTACTATGATAGCGTTTTCAGTGTGAACGGGCCTTTAAAGTGGACTAAATTTCCCCTTGGCATGCGTGGAGCTCAGAGCATTGACACTTTCGGTAGACTTCTTAAGACTGCCTTATTTCGTAGGGCCAACAAATAAGCTATAGCGTCCTTAGAGTGATCTTGTATCACTTATCGGCGCTTTTACACATTATAATCATTATTATTTTTATTACCCAAATATTTTTCCACAGAAATTCGATTACAATGAGGGAACGTTTTCGCCGAGGTAGCTCGGCGTTATCAATGTCTAAAATGAAACTAGAAACTTACTGTGTTAAATACTTAGGTATATTTTCATTTATTTTAAAATGGATTTCCACTCTGTGAAAACAAAAACTGTTTTTTTTCTCTCTTAAGGCTTTTCACCCAAAAAGGATGTTGTAGCCGTTACTAATCATAAATATTAAATTACATATATTTAGTCACAAAAAAATTCAAATAATAGTCATATTCTTTATAATAAATTTAAATATTAAACTATGAACCTGAGGAAAGTTCAGCCCAAGAAGGTAAACTGTGGATACGGAGTATTGGACATTCTCAAACCTCAAAACTTTACAATCATTATTTTTAATTTATGTGTCGTTTAGAATTTATAATTATTTATTATGATTTGGTTCTTAAGCTAAGAAATAAATGATCTATGTTTGATTATTGCTTTTCGAGTTGTATTCAATAATAATCAATTACCTAACATTCTATTATTTAAAATTGATTATGCAAAAGATGTTTTAAAAATGGTTATGCAAGCACTTACATTGGTGACTTTCTTGTGAGATTTCAGAATTAATTCGCCTCACAATGAAAACTGATTTCGCCACCATATATGTATGCAAGCCACTCTTGTTCAAGGAACAATGCATTTCATATAATAATATTACTTCCGTAAATCGTGAATGTGCTCGGTCGTGACAAGTACTAATGAATTTTAAGCATTTCTATGTTTGTCTTCATTGTTCTTTTATAATTCTTCACGAGATTTGGATTATGTTCTTATTATTTGATATTGCTTTGCCGCGTTGACAAAATCATTATCAAACTTAATCAGTATCCTTCCGGGCGTTTATTCCGCGATTTCCACAACTTCCATAGCCCATGTGATTCTGTCAAATCACGAATAATCTATTTACATCTCGTGTACCTCATCTGGACCTCTTTAAGTGCTAGTTTTAGTGTCTGTCGTCTTAATGTACAATTGTATTTGTTCAAGATTGATGTGATTCAAATTAAACATCTTTCTATACGGGTAGATATATCAATTATTATTTTAAAAATATGAGACTTGGAATGTCTAAACGAAAACAATCTAAGAACACTTACACACATTCTTATCGGTAATTCCGTTTGAAGACACCACTACATAATTGGTCTTACACTGGTTATACCACCATGATTATGGCGAACGCGACGCGCACATCACGGGCACATCGTCGTTCCGGGAAATATTGGCGAAAGCAACTCTTTTGCTCACACTATTCCACCGCCACCAAAATGACCCAGCCGACACGGTAGAAAACCGGCTATATAACTTTCCCAACGTACGAAATATATGCCCGACTGCCTGATTAACACAAAGACCGAACGCTATTTGTCACTCGAATGTCATATGAAAATTTGAGTATATATCGCCTGCAAATACATATACGTTGTTTTCTCCCCTTAAAACTTTTGACTTGCTTGATGAACAGAGCACAATATTTAAGAAAATGTAGAAAATTTAAAGTCTACAAAATTTCTCCTCTCAGAATTTTGTAATTTTGTTTCAGTCAGAGGTTATCAACATTTGAATTTATATTAATATTTGACATAGTATATGTTAGTTGCACGAGAAGCAGTAAAAATAAAATAAAAATGTAATAAATACATGCTACTCGTTTAAATAATTATAAAGATCCGTTAATATAAAGGAAATGATCATTAGTTTTTTGAAATGTTAGTATCTATAGAAACTGATTAGTCATTCATCCATACCATCACGACATATTATCCCACAATGTGGGATAAACAGCGACAATTGTTATAAAAGGAAGCACGACACGTACGTGCATTTGCGCACCAGTCTCGTCTCAAGTAAAAAAGGCCACGTTCAGAAAGGGTGGTGAACTTGATTGCTGAGCAGTCAAAACTATATTTATAGTAAAATATAAAATATTTTATGATTACAAAATACATATTTGCTTTGAATAATGGATATTAACAAGTTTCGTGGAGTAATAAATTGTTTAATGGTTTCATATCAAATACTAGGTACATATCTATTTATTAGTCTATAATTATTGTAGGATCATATAAAATTAGTTCCAAGCTTTTATTGAATAACCAAGGTTTTAATACATGATACTATTATATATTAAAATTTTCCAATAGGTTATTTAAGGGTATCTTTCTCAATTTGGTATTTAGAAGAACATTCGTCTGGCATTTAAAAGGAGTCCTTCTTCCGATGTGTGTCTCTTACATGTACCGTTTTATGTGAACATATAATTAAAGATGGTCGATGTTATCCATCCGAATCGTTTTCTTCAATGCAAAAATTATCTTCATATAATATTACTAGTAAATCACAATATTTTAGTGCAATACCTTCCAAAGATATCTAGCAGTAAATGCTATTGATATACCTAATCCGTTTTTAACCTCAACGAAATCTTTTATAATAATTGCAAAATGTATATATACACTAATTCACCACAATATCTTAAGAAAAATGTTATTTTCTTATCAAATCACGGTCTGCCTTTTCGATTTGCTGATCGTACAATACTAGCTATTCCCATTCATTTTACTAAATTTCTCAGTTCAATACCTTAAGTGATGATATTACAACGTCTCAATCGATTCAACTTTTAAAAAAAATACCAAAAGCAGTTATACCTGTCTACTAATTATTCTTAATTGACGCTCCATCCCTATCCTCTCTCACATCCCATAACCTCTATCTCCCTCCTTTCTTTGTTGCTGTTATTTTACATTTACTAATGTTACGTGTTTATATTTTTTATTATATTGTTGTACAAAATAAATAAATAAATAAAAAATCTGTATGTTTTTTGTTATAAATTAATTGTAGGTACTTATCACTACACTATTTATGGCCTCACGTTTCTTTGGTTGGTTGGAAGATATTGACTTGTGGCAATAAACTCGCTATTATACACATTATAGTACATGAAGTAAAATAAATAAATAAAAATAAGACATTATATTGTATATACTTTTATTACGTCTACGACGAAACGATTTTTCTGATAATTTGGAAAAGTTGATGAAAGACAAATATATCCAATCTAACAAGGATGGGACTGATCAAGACAGTTCTAGCAATCTTTGGTATCAGATATTTGAGACTATAACTAATAGGATGGGATTTTCTTGAGGTATATATTTAGTTTTAGAATGATTTGCATGAGTATTTTTTCGTGGATTCTTATGAGTCCCCATAAGCAGATCGGATGGTTGTTATACAATTGGTCTGTTATACAAAAAATATGCCTCATGAGGTGACGAAGTCCAACTATCCTTTCATCTCTAGGATGGTCTTCCGGGTAGACGGTGACCAGAAGGGATTTCATTTGCTGCTTTATACTGTCCATTCGGGCTACGTGGTCCCTCCAATGTCTTCTTTTGGATCTACTCCACCGAAAGATGTCCTCTATTTCACATGTTTTTCTTATTTTAACCTTATAACCTTCACTTTCGTTATTCTTAGGAGCCCCTTGGTTCGTTCAGTGCCTACTCGCGTTTCTACACCATACATCATGATCATGATCTTACATATTCTGACCTTGCTGTCAATACACATGTGTTTTTCATCCCAGACCCTTTTAAGACATACAGATACGGCAGATGCTTTATCGACATTTTCGCTGACTTCAGTGTATAGGTTATTATGGCTGCAGATCTCTACTCCTAAATATTTGATACTCATTACTTGCTCCACGGGCTTTTACTTCAATTTTTTTTAATTACCATCCCTTCGAGTTTATCAATATATTATTTTCCGAACCATAAAATGGCCCAAAGGTATAATTTGTTGGTAAATATTTACATAGCCAGCTTTTTTAAAATTCCTAAAGGTTTTGATCTTATCGTTGAAAGAGTCTTTATTATTATGTGATCAATCTTGAAATTTTCTGTGAAGACATTATTTTCCAACCAAATTTTGATTTAGCCATTTTAAATATAATATTTATTTATTTACAGATAAACATTGATAAAAAATTAATTCATAATTATCTTATTCATTTTATTTTTATATTTTTCAGTGATCAACATTTACATAAAAATATGTACAAATACAATAATTAAATTAAACAGGGCTTAATAAAAAATAAATTTAAAAAATATGTACCAAGAGCAAGTGTTAACGCTTCGATATGGATTCCCTGGCAAACCGCCCCTCCTCGGTTGGAAGGGCTTTGCTGATGGAAACAGTGGACTGTATAATTGTTTAATGATAGGATTGATGGAACAGTGATGTGATGCCAAGCGACCTACCTTGTGATCTCGTAATTCACCGATGGCGGTCAACCGGTTGACATCTCCTTGAACTCTCTGATCCACAATGATGCACTATAGTTTTAGTACACAGAACACAGGATTAACAGGACGAATACAATATACATAAAATGATACTTGACACTCGTGGTCAATCTATGTCACACTTTTTCTTGTACGCCGATACATCGCTCGATAAATCGCTCGGCTCGATCGCAAGGACAACGATACACTGAAGGATGGGCGGACTGGGGTGGAGTGGGGTGGGGGGGGGGTTTGACACCAACTCGAGAAGTGTGGCGCTAACATATTCCGGCGGCCATTTTTTGAGTAAGCAAAAAATATAAATTTCAATCAAACAGTATCAAGCAAAACTAATAATGCTCATAACCCCGAAATATGATTCCATGTACCCCATCGATCGTATCTCTACCCAAAGTGCATGCATCCTACATTGGCAAACAAAACAAAAAAAAAATAAAGTCAATACAACGTAATTTAACAATTATAAATAAAATCGCGAACGTAAATTTTACAATTAAATAGAAATAACAACAAATTACAATTAAATCGCAATAACAACAAATTACAATTAAATCGCAATAACCTCAGAGGAGCAGGCTTTATCCTATGAGGCTACCGCAATCAATTACAAATCTACTGGTAATCGGCAGAGTTTAATAACCGGTCGTTGATAGATTCCCTGGGAAGTTTTTACATGGACAACCCGAACAATTCCATCCTTCCCGGGATTGATGGCTATTACCCGACCCAACAACCATTGCAGAGGTGGGTATCGTTCGTATTTGATTACCACCATCTCACCGACTGTGAGATTGTGTTGAGTCCGATTCCACTTTAATCGTTGATTACTAGGCAAACGAGAATTAGTGAGAAAACGCAACACCCAAGCGGTGACACGTTGTAGTCTTCGCAGGGTAGAAAAATTGGAGAATTCAATATCATTTTCAGTTACAATAACCAACGATGCAACCTCTTGCCCTTTGAGTTCCGGCAACAATTTATCCGACATTGTAACCTCAGAATTCAAGGGCCACTCACTTAGAGGTAGTTTGAACCAAGGTGGTCCAGAAAACCATAACGAATGGTTTAGGATTTCTTCTGGAAACATTCCACGAGAGGCGCAATCCGCAGGATTATGATTGGTTTGAACATGATACCACGCCGCCTCCGGTATGTTTTCCTGTATTGATATGACCCGATTGGCCACAAATATTTTAAGACGATGGGGAGGTGTCTTTAACCACGATAACACCACCGTAGAATCAGTAAATAATATGATGTTTTTAATTGATATCGAGTTTTGAAGAGAACATTTTACGGATTTAGTAATTTTAGAAAGTAGCACCGCGCTACAAAGTTCCAGTCTCGGAATAGTACATGTTTTAAGTGGTGCGACTTTGGATTTACCCATTAAGAGATGAATTCGTTGATTGAATCGAGGAACAACTAGATATATGACTGCTGCATACCCTTTCTCCGACGCGTCAGCAAATCCCACAATAGTGCATTCAGTATTTTCCATCGATGTTCCGTAATGACGTGGAATTTTAACCCTCGATAGAGTGGGAAGTTGTTTCGCAATAGTCTCCCAGATTATCTTCAAATGATCAGGAATGATTTCATCCCATCCAAGATTTAATTTCCAAAGATTTTGAATTAAACCTTTGGCTAGTAAAATAACAGGAGAAATCCACCCCATGGGATCGAATAATCTCGCAATATTCGACAAAATAGAACGTTTACTAAATGTAACTGAAACTGGCGAAATGTCGTATGAAAATAAATCACTTTGTGGGTTCCAGTGAATGCCCAAAATATGAGTTGACGCACTACCATCGTCGAATGATAATTTATCTTGTTGATTTTGAAAAGAGACACCTTCCAATAAGGTAGAATCATTACTCGCCCATTTACTCAATTCAAATTTTCCTTTTTGTAAAAGTGCAATTACCTGATTTCGCATGTCAAAGGCTGCGTTTAGGGTATATTCTCCAAATAGAAAATCATCTAGATAGGAATGATGTTGAAGTACGACCGCTCCTTTTGGATAATGAAAACCTTCGTCCTTCACTAATTGCTGCAACGTACGCATCGCTAGATACGGAGCGCAAGAAGTTCCATAGGTTATAGTTTTTAATTCGTAATCGACTAATGGTTCACTGATTTCGTTTTTCCATAAAATATGTTGATATTTTCTGTGTTCTGGAATAATTAAAATTTGACGATACATTTTGCAGATGTCTGCCGTCAAAACATACGTAAAGAGACGAAAATGTAATATTAATTCAGTAATATCAGCTTGCAATTTAGGACCCGGCAATAAACATTTGTTCAGTGAGTGTCCTTGAGCATTTTCTGCGCTAGCATCAAACACCACTCGAAGTTTTGTTGTAGGGCTAGTTGGTTTTAATACACAATGGTGAGGAATAAAGTTATACTCCGCAGTATTCTTTCTATCCGAATTCCTCTTCATGTGACCAAGTTCCTCGTACTCAACCATAAATTTACGATATGAATCGCACAATGCTGGATTTCGAGTAAATCGACTTTGCAAGTTGTTGACACGAGTAACTGCTAACTTATACGATCCTTCGACAGAAAAAGGATTTCCGTTGAAGAGTAGCGGTACCACATATCGTCCATCGATTTGACGATAATGTTGGGCGTTGAATATTCTATCGCATTCCTCGTCCTCAGGATTAACGATATTTTGCTTCGGAACTTCTTCGATCGACCAGAAGCGCTCAATCGCTGTATCTTATCTAGGTTCGCTATAGAAATGAAAGGACGAGGTAACCGCGGTAGGTTTATTAGGTAAATTCCCGAAAATGACTTTACCAAATATAGTTTCAAGAGCACATAGTTTTCCATATCGTACAGATTTTTGCCCATCTTGCAAAATATCTGCAAACAAATCAGCACCAAGTATAAAATCGACTTCAGCAGGTTTATCAAACCGCGGATCCGCTAATTCATTTGGATTAAACACCGTTATCCAATCCAAGGGCACCTGTGTAGACGGTGTTAACGAGGTTATTTTAGGTACAATTAAGGCTTTAGTAAACAATACTTTACAATGGTTCTGAGGCTTCAATTGACATAGCGTCTCTCCTTTGACATTCACGTGCATAGACCCGATACCACACAGATTCCCATTGTATTTGTGAACTTTCAATCCTAGTCGCTTCACACAATTTTCTTTCATAATTGAAACCTGAGAGCCGCAATCAATCAACATACGGACAGGTTGATACTTATTAAAAGAGTCCTTACAAAGGGCAACCGCTGTACCCAAAAGTGTAACATTATGCTGTTTTTTCGAAAATACATTTGAAGACAATGCACTTTGAACCGGCTCCGCTTTCGCTCCGGAAGTGGATTCAAAATGTAACATTGTATTATGATTTCGTCCGCAATGACGACACGAATTTTTTGAATTGCAGTCAATTACTTTATGTTCTTTTTTTTTTTTTTTTTTTTTTTTTTTCTTTTTTTTTTTCATGGCATTGCATCCTTTTGGATGATTTGTGCCAATATCAGACATGAATGAAAAAACAAAATTACACAAGGATTACAGAATTATAAAATTAGCTTTCATTGACTTGAGCAGGATCGCTACAACAGCTTCTGAAGCCGAGCTCAACAACGACTCAACATTAACTGGCAGATGCAAGGGAACCTTTCCATGGGCATCATAGGCGTCCCTTAATGGACAACCCAGGAAGACATGGTTGAGCGTCTCCTCATCCAGACCACACTCGCAGTATGGGTTCTGAGCGATTCCAATTTTAAAAAGGTGGGCATCGAGCCTGCAGTGGCCAAATCGCATCCTACAGATCGCAGATATCTCTGATCTATTAAATTTCGAATTATGAAACCAAGGTTTACGGGGAATATGCTCCTGAATTAGTTTGTATCTTCTACCCTTCACAAGTGACTCATCCATCCAAAGATCGTTCCATCTCTTATGAGCGTCACGTTCCATGGACCGTCTTATATCATCATGTGGAAGGATGAAATTTTCAATAGTAATTCCAAGGGTGCAGGCAGTTTTAGCCATATCATCCACAGTCTCATTATGTTGGATACCACAATGTGCCGGAATCCACGCAACAATAGTCTCTATATCGGATATCATTTGATTATAAAGAAGGCTTCTGATACGCATTATGTTCGGATTGTCACTGAGAGTTGAAGAAGGGGACTTGAGAATTTGAACAAGTGAAAGTGAGTCTGTGAAGATGATACATTTATGAATATTGTGTGAATTAATTAGACACACAGCCTCTTTTAATGCAATGCATTCTGCCGTGAAAATCGCGGATTCCGGTGGAAGTTTTAGTAGAGAGGAAATGTTTAATGATGGAATGAAGACCGCAGCTCCCAGTTCCTTATTTTCGGAAAGCTTTGAGCCGTCAGTGAATATTGTCACATGGTTTGGCCACTTATCAGCTACTATAGAGAGAAATTTTCGATTAATGCACTGTTTAGATAATGTCGTGTATTTGTCCAAACCAATGTTTTCAATCACGTTTGGCATGAATTGCAAAAGTTCAATCGGTGAATCATAAAAAAGGGAAGGGAAGGGAGACTGTTTTATATAGAATGAAGAACTGTATTTATTTATACTATTGCATAATAAAGGCGAAGGCTTATTAGACCAGAATCGATTAGTTTCGTAGAGAGAAATTAGAATATTAATACGTTTGAGAAGTGGATGATTTGAATAATTTATTTTCTTTAAGATAAAAGTGTCTGATAAATATTGTCGTCTTAGTGAGAGTGGCATATCCACACACTCCACCTGGAGAGCGTTGATAGGGGTTGATTGCATTGCACCAACTATTAATCTGAGGCATTTAGATTGAATTCTCTCTAGTTTTAATTCCAAATATTTCGGAAGTGGACAGAAAAAAAAAACTGGCATAATCTAAGTGACACCGAACCAATGCGTTATAAATTTTTTTCATTGAAGTAGGATGAGATCCCCAAGAGACACCAGAGATTGCTCTCAATATATTCACAGACTTTTCACATTTTGCTGCGACATATTTTATTTGGGGGCTCCAACTTAACTTCCGTTCCAAGTGTAGACCCAAGAATTTCAGTTCATTCACCTGAGGAATCTGTGTTCCTTCCACTTCTAAAGAAATTGATGGGATATTATGCTTTCTTGAGAAAAGTATGGATTTAGATTTAGAAGCAGAAATAGAAAAAGAATGTTTGATCATCCATTCATTAGCGCTATCCAAGGCGTTTTGTATAAGGGTAGTGGCCAAATCGATATTTTTATTTGATGTATAAAGGGCTATATCGTCTGCGTATTGGACTATTTTAACGCCATTGGGGAGGACCGTATCTAAATCAGAGCAATATATATTGAAAAGAACAGGGCTCAAAACAGAACCTTGTGGAAGACCCTTCCAGATCCTTCTCCGGGCGCCCTCAAAGCCATCATCCACAACAATCTCTCTGTCAGAGAACATACTGTATATTATATTACAGAAAAGAGGGGAGAAATTCATTTTAATTAGTTTGTGGTAAAGTGTAGAAATGCAAACGTTGTCAAAAGCTGAATTTATGTCCAAGAAGACGGCAGCTATGTGCTCCTTATTAGTGAAAGCAATGAGAATATCTGTAATGAGTATACTCAAATTGTCCATACATGAAAGAGATCTTCTGAAACCAAACTGGTTCACCGACAGTATAGAGTTACGTTCAACGTACCAAACTAATCTATTTTTAATCAAATGTTCAAACAGTTTCAACGCGCAGGAGGATAGAGCTATGGGGCGGTAAGAAGAACCTGATTTGGGATCCTTACCATACTTAAGTATTGGTAAAATGAGTTGTTGCTTCCATGGTGTTGGTATTGTACCTGAGGTAAAAATTTCATTCAAGAAATATAGGAAGATATCAAGAAATATTTGTGGAAATTTTTGGAAGAATATATAGGGAATTTTATCTATGCCAGGAGAACTATTTTTTTTCACTAAGTGAAGGCAGGTTTGTAATTCATTAGGTGTAAATGGAGAAGTCAATGGATTATAATTATTGATGGGTGTTGATGAAAGAGTGTGACCTTGTTCGTTAGGGACGTAAGGAGGTGCCAAGTTGTCAATAAAGTCTGGAAGCCATACTGATCTCTCTGCACAGGTCTTGGAAGGGAGTAGAGATCCTTTGAATCGTCTAATCATTTCCCATACCCGTGTTGAAGGCGTATGTGGGGATAAATTAGAACAAAAGTTCTGCCAACCTTTGCGCTTTTTTTGTCTTAAGATTTTTTTAACCTTAGCTTGTACAGCTTTGGCATGTAAAAAAGTTTGTAGACTAAATTTTTTCCGTAATTGATACATTGCTTGTCTTCTTTCAATTATCAGGTTTGAACACTCTTCATCCCACCAAGGAGCGTTTTTTGCTCTCTTATGGTTGGTTTTTAAAGGCATACTAGCATCGGCTGCTTTATAAATTTCGTCTGTTATATATTTACATTTAGTATCAAGAGAATCAGGCTGAAACAAACGAGTTTCAAGGGTTGAGGCACAAGTCTCGAGTTTTTCCTGGTATACATCCCAGTTAGCTTTACGTGTATTATAAAGATTTCTTGAGAAAGGGCTATATCTAACTGGTTTTGTGAGAAGTATCATGAATATTGGATAATGATCACTTGAACAAAGATCATCAGAAACACACCAGTTAATGGAGGATGATAGATCATTTGTGCAAATACTTAGGTCAATAGCACTAAGATTTTGGGATGGTGGAGTTAGTCTAGTAGGGGCTCCGTCATTCATGACGCACAGGTTATGGCTGTCTAAAAAGGTCAGAACGCAATTTCCAGATCGATCTGTAATCGAACATCCCCAAGATGAGGAATGTGCATTAAGATCCCCCAGAAGTAGGAAGCTAGAAGGTAGTAGTGGAATAATAGAGTCAAAATATGAAATATCAAAACCAGAATTTGGTGGAATATAAACTGACACGAAGCCGATGTTGTTAATTGAAACAGCAACGATCTCCAGAAAAGGATTGTAAGGGAGAAGTATATTAGAAAAAGGTATTGAGTTGTTTATGAGCACGGCAGCCCCACCACCGCGACCCACAGAACGATCTGCCCTTACGCAGTTATATCCCGGAATATTGAAGTTAAAATGTGGTTGTAGCCACGTCTCGCAAACTGCAGCCACATCTATGTCGTTGTCCGTTAATAGTTTTATTATTTCGTGTCGATTAGAGACTGCACTTCGTGCGTTCCATTGCAGAAGATTAAGACCTGATGGATTAGCCATTGTGATTTGTTTCAGATACTAAATTCAATATATTTGTTAAGGAAGGAAATATTAGATTATTTAATGCATTATCAGATTTGGATAACAGTATAGTTAATATTTGGACGAGCAAGTTTATGAGAATGTGGGGTTCAGAGCTAGTTGGAGTATTTCCGATGGGTGAAGGAGAGGAAGAGTTTAATGAAATGTTTTCAGTCAAAGCACAACCATTTTGTGGATTTGATGGTTGGCCGTTTTTATATGAGAGGAGATTCTCAATCATGTTTTTGTCTACATTTTGTTTAAAGACTGAAGGAGGTGGGGGTGTTGGAGCTTTATTTGGGATTGGAGAGGTTTTAGTAGTTTGGGAGCTTGCTACACTACTATATAGTTTATTTCTCTTCGGAATTAATTTTGATGCAAAAGAAAAGGACACATTTTCATCGGCCATAGTTTTTTTTATTTCCTTCTGTCTAAGGAATTCGGGGCACGAATTACTGGTGGCTAAGTGCTCACCTTTACAATTAACGCAGCATGGAGTTGATTCTTTCAAAGGACATATGTCCGTTGAATGGCTGGATCCACATCTTGTACATCTAGTGGTCGATGTACATCTAGCTTTAGTGTGTCCATATCGTAAGCAATTGTGACACATATAGCTTGGGTAGATGTATTGTTCTACTTTCAACGAGTTGTAGAACAAAAACACTCGGTCTGGTAATGATTGCCCTTCAAATGTTAATAGAATCGTTGTTGAGGGCTTCCATTCGGATGAATCGGGGGTGGTGACTTTTCGGTTGAGTCTGCGCAATTTTGTAACCTTGCCAAAGGGAACAGGCACAACAATATTTTTTAAGACTTCTTCATCATTTAAGTCAACGGGGACTCCACGAACTATTCCAGATTTGAAGAGTTTATAGTTAGGGATAAACGCGTTGAGGTTGTTTTCAGATATTGTCTTATTAGACAAGAAGTTATTAGCATTTTGAGGAGTGTTGAACGTGATTGCAATTTTTGTTCTGCTATCCGCTCGAACTCCACCAGGAACTATGCCTGTTATATTTCCCTTAGCGCATATTTCGCCAAGAAGCATGGGGTGAATGGGTTTGCCGTTTATTTTACTCTCGACCACTACCAGGAATGGAGGAGACGAAAGAAGAGAGTATTCATTTGTAAAGTTTTTTTTTGTTGATGGGGGTTCAACCTCATTATTAACTGGAAATTGTTTTATATTTTTACTTTCCGGATCTAATTTGTCAAATCTTCCGCGTTTGCGGTGAGTACCGCCAGTATCAGGGGGTTCTGGCTCATCCATTTTAAAAACAAAAAAAAACAAAAAACAAAAACTTGGATATAATCTAGGAATAAATCCTATAAGTATATATAAAATGAGAAATAAACAATATGAAACTTACATATAATCACTCCATGTGATGATAAAATACATATATGTACGTATATAAATGAAAAATAAACAATATGAAACTTAAAATCACTCTATGTGGCAAAAAATAACTAATCAGAAAGAAAAATATTTATATACAATATCAGAATCCGTGCGAGTAACGGGTCGGTGACGACGAAATACGTCACTGCCTCGAGCCGCTTCGCAAACAACACGTAAACAAGTTTTAACAGGTAACAATTATATCTAAGTAAAATAATTAAATAACCCAAACGTAAATAAAATGAAAGTAAAGTCAATATTAAACGAAATAATAAGTTAATACAGCTTTGTTAGTAAGTTATAAGTACAAATGTAAATTTCAAAATAAAAATAAATCAAAACTTATCGAGTTTGCTGGAACAGCATACAATGAGACACACGTCCGCACTTCACAAACACTCACCACCGAACTCTACTTTATGTTCTCTCAAACAGTTAAAATATAAATCATGTTTTTTGACGAAGTCCCGACGATTTTCAACTGACAATTGGTTGAATCTCGGGCAACGGCTGAGATAATGTGCTTGTTTGCACATATGACATGAAAGAATCGTGGTATCTTTCTGATTTTTCACTATAAATGATTTTTTAACAACAGCCTTGTTTTCCATTTTGTATGCATGGGAAACCGTTGGTAACTGTTGTAGAACTCGTACCTGATTATTTAAAAATCCAAATATTTTTTCACTAGTTGGAATCTCAGTACATCCAAGTGACATTTCAAGACTTTTCCTCGTAATGTTATCCAAATTTTTCAATATGATATGGGATAAAAAACTGTCGAAGAGATCATCACATTTCAATGATTTTAAGGCTTCCATATTTTCTCGAATAGTAGCGACATATTTCGCGAGTCCTGTCGCTGTTTCGTTTGGAAGAGCCTTCAGTGACAATATTTGATCTGCGTATAAACTGAACAACGCGCGAGAATTTTGGTATTGGTTAAGCAGAATATTCCAGGCGATCTTATAGTTTTCACCCAAAATTGGTAGTGACTTAATTAACGCTGCTGCGGTACCAGAAACGCTTGACTTTAAATAATGCATTTTGACTGTATCATCATAGGCGTTGTTATTATGCACTAAGCTACAAAATAACTCATAAAATTCAGACCAGGTCTGCAAGTCCCCATTTAACAATTATACTGACAGAAACGCAAATGCGTGTGGACATTCCGTATTGTATTCCAGGATATTCTGTTCTTTCTCGCACATGTAGACATACGTCACATGACGGCATAACTATTTTCTATAATGATAATACGATTACGGATTTTACATATGAAATGCCAAATTTGATGTTCTCAAACTGCATTTTAATTAACTATAAACATAATAACAAAAAATACTGCATGGTTGCTATATACCGCTCACCATCTTTGTGCGTTAAGGAATACATAAAAGAACTTGCTACATCACTAATTCCACTTGTAAAATCTAAAAATTGTAATAACATAATTTTCACCGGTGATATTAATATTAATATTTTAAATGAAAAAGTTCTAAATGCAGAAGAAAATAACTACCTGAATCTATTATATTCTGAGGGATTCACTTCTTTTATTAACACTACAACTAGACCAAACTTGAGAAACATTGATTCGTGCTTAGACCATATTATGGTGAAATCCAAAGATTCGTTTTTACCTAAGGCAGCCGTAGTGTCAATTGACATAACCGACCACCTCCCGACTTTCTATGGTCATAGTTATATTACGAGTGACGACGTTTGTAACTCTAGTAACAATAAACGTATAAAAGTCGATTATTCTAAGCTCAAATCTTTAATTTCGGGAGAATCATGGCATAATGTTTTCTCTTCCCATGATCCCAATGATGCATTAAATCAATTTTATCATGTACTCAATGAGCATACTAACTCTTGTAAAATTGTAAAAACTCTACCCAAAAGTAAACACAAGAAAATACAACCCTGGATTACTCGCGGCATAATTGTGTCTATACATCACCGAAATAAATTATTTATTGAATTAAAAAAACATGAAAAATTCTGTCAGTTGAATAACATGTCCGTTTCATCACAGATTAGACAGAGTTTTATTACTTATCGAAATATGTTGAATTTATTAATTAAGAAATGTAAACAAGAATATTATAATAATGAACTAACTAAGGCAAAGAATGATCCGAAAAGAACTTGCAAAATAATAAATGAAATAGCATCAAGGAAGAGGAAAGAATGTATATCTATCAATAAAATTGAACATAATAATGAATTTGTTACAGACAGTCACAAAATGCCTGATATATTTAACAGATACTTCACAAACATTGCGACAGACCTTCTTTCTAGTATGTCTATGACCAACAATACAGTAACAGACTCACCTACGGATTCGAGTAGTACTAATACAAACATGGCAAACCTGACGGAATTTAACTGTATTACAGAAGAGGAAGTAATTTCAATGATAAATGAACTAAAAACTTACACAGCTGTAGGACCTGATAATATTTGCGTAGAAACCCTTAAACAAATTAAACAGCACATAGCTAAACCAATTAGGTATATTTTTAATCTTTCACTAGAGAAAGCTATATTCCCAAATGTACTCAAAATCTCTAGTATAACACCAATACACAAAGGTGGTGCACGACACTTAACTAATAATTATAGACCTATTGCACTCATTTCACAAATCGCAAAAATATTTGAGAAGCTCATTTAAAAGCGATTAATACATTACTTACAAAAGCACAACATTCTATCTAAAAATCAATTCGGATTTAGAGCTAACTTGGGCACTGATGATACATTGTATATGCTTACCAGACACGTACATGAGGAACTAGACAGAGGAAAGAAAACACTTTCAATATTTTTGGACTTAAAGAAAGCATTCGACACAGTTAACCATAATGTACTTATTAAACGCTTGCATAAAAATGGAATAAAAGGAAAATGTTTGTCTTTATTAGAAAATTACTTAAATATGAGATTCCAAAAAACAAAAATTGGTTACGATTACAGCTCTGAACAAAAGGTCATCCACGGAGTCCCACAGGGTACAGTACTCGGACCGATACTCTTTCTTATTTACATCAACGAACTGTGTAATGCCGATATCCCTGGTATAATACTGTCTTATGCTGACGATACCTCTATCACTGTAAGTGGAAAAACTTGGCGTGAAACATTTGCTAACGCAGATACTTGTTTACGGGTTGTAAAAACATGGCTGAATAAAAGTTTACTCTCTTTGAACTGTGAAAAAACCCTCTACGTCCCATTTTATACTAATAGTAGATCGGCGCCCACCCGTAACACTGTCCTTAGATTCCATAACAATGACTGTGATAACAATTGCTCCAAATGTGTAGAGGTCAAGACAGAAAGCTCCACTAAATATTTAGGTATCATCATTGATTCACATTTAAGGTGGGACAATCATGTAAACTACTTGTGTAAAAAAATAAGATACTTGGGGTATATATTTAAAAGATTACTTGGTATTGTCAAAACTGACATAGTCAAAATGACATACTACAGTTTGGTACAATCTATGTTGACTTATGGCATGATTGCATGGGGAGGAGTATTGGACAGTCATATTGCTCCATTAGAAATTGTACAAAGAATGATAATTAAAAAAATGTACAACAAACCTCCCAGATATCCCACTAAACAATTATTTAAAGAGAGTGGATTATTTAATCTAAGGAAACTGTATATACTACAATGTCTTAAGTTTATTCACAAAAAGACAGAAATTTTCATGTTAAATTCACAAAATCGTACCAGTGACCGTCTGAATAGTATTTAAAAAGTTCCTAATTGCAATAAGAGATCGACACAGAGACATTCTGTATTTATAGCTCCCAGATCATACAATATGTTGCCATTGTCTCTTAAGTCTTTAAATTGCCATTCAAAATATGTGAGTCATCTTAAGACATGGCTTAAGAACAATGACAACATTCAAGATTTCTTTTTATGATTTTACTTCATTGCTTTTTATGATTTGTTCTAATATAAGTGGGTACATACTTATTTTAATTTATGATTTAACGCTTTTTTGTGATCAGAATATTGTTTACTTGTAATTTGTATAATTTTCTTTATCACCATTTAGGTAGGTACTTATGATTTCTCAACTTGCGTTGTCTAAAAACTGTTTAATTGTAACGCGCAACCAACATCTTCCTTTGTAAATTTTATTTAGGTATACCCACATACAGGCTAAGCCTTGTGGGATTTTTGGTGTAATGTGTAATATGATCTGTGTAATATGTGTGTATGTTTTTTTTTGTTTCTATTTATATTATACTACATATGTACCGAAAATTTGTTTAATAAATAAATAAATAAATAAAATAAATAAACAATGGTAATTGTATGGGGGGAGCGCGTAATTGACTAACGTGATCGATTTCATTGCGTTCACGTCCTTCATTATTTTTTAACGAATTATATTTACCTAACACAAAATAATATAAATCGTCTAAGGTTTCGGACACCTTATCCGTATTGTCGAGCAATGTCAATTCGGGATTTTTTATAAATAATGCGCGAATCTCCAATTGAATATCTTCAAACTCTTTATAAACTGCGGTCAGATCTGAACAACGCGCTAAAAATGTCTCCCTTTTGTCGCTTTCATCTATTTGAACGTACAAATCGTAGCAAATCTGTATTTTTCGGAAATTTCGTTCTCGACGAGAGAGAAGAATTTTAATCTTTTGTTCTGCCATGATAAATGTAAATAACGTATTTATTTTCCCTGAATATTATAAACGAAAGATATTAATAATTTACGTAAACAAATTTATATTTTAATGTACCAATTCAATATATAAAATTCACACACCCACACACCTGTCGCTGGTTACCCCACACGCGGGATATGCCATGATGGTATGTATGTATACAATACCTATATTTGTATGTATAAGTATTTATAATAAACCCTAAAATATGTACTATGATCAACTTACTAGACTACGATAGGTACATTTAAAACTAACAAAATGAAAATAATGTGATAGGTATTATTTTCTGATTCTCAAATACAATAAAACATAATATTTATCAATAAGTCGCTACTTGGTACCTATGTATAAACGTATAACTTGGTGGTCCTCACTTATTAGCGAACAGCGAACGAAGCTAGTAAAACCGTCGCCGACATCGGCGGGTCTAATTAATCCAGTAACACGTGCCTCATAAATACACTCGTTCACGCGTTTTGGTGAGGTGCCGTTATTTTAACATACAGTATATACACAGCAACGTAAGGAACGATACAGTAATCTTTCAATATATTAATTTTATACCCACACTATATACTCAATAATGACACGAATGATATACATAAACGATCTCTAGCGGAGACACAAACCACGGCAGGTTTCGTAGTATATTTGTTATGAAAGTTTTCAGATTTCGTTTATAGATGTCGTGAAATTAATTGAATTATTTATTTTAAATTAAAAATAAAAATATATCGCATGAAGCGTGATTTGAACCCTCGACATAAATACCTAACAATGGTCTTTTATAGATTCAACACAAACGTAACCGCTAGACCACGGCCGGTATGATTACGATCGACAAAAAATTCATTCTTATTAACTGAGTACCTTCTGATTATTCTTATAATTATTACTACCTATCTTTATATCAATGTTACATGCATGCACTTATTAGATCGAAATACGATATTTGTATATTAATAATTAATAAATTTACAGAATAAAATGTTATTTATAATATGAAACAAAGGCTGCCAATTCATATATTAGATTCGAATATTTCCAATATAATAATCCGGCTCGAAGGACCAGAAAATGTTAACGCTTCGATATGGATTCCCTGGCAAACCGCCCCTCCTCGGTTGGAAGGGCTTTGCTGATGGAAACAGTGGACTGTATAATTGTTTAATGATAGGATTGATGGAACAGTGATGTGATGCCAAGCGACCTACCTTGTGATCTCGTAATTCACCGATGGCGGTCAACCGGTTGACATCTCCTTGAACTCTCTGATCCACAATGATGCACTATAGTTTTGGTACACAGAACACAGGATTAACAGGACGAATACAATATACATAAAATGATACTTGACACTCGTGGTCAATCTATGTCACACTTTTTCTTGTACGCCGATACATCGCTCGATAAATCGCTCGGCTCGATCGCAAGGACAACGATACACTGAAGGATGGGCGGACTGGGGTGGAGTGGGGTGGGGGGGGGGGGGTTTGACACCAACTCGAGAAGTGTGGCGCTAACAGCAAGCTTAAAAAGTAAGTAAAATGCACAACATGATGACAAAACTCAAAGCATGCTCATATTAAACATACATATACAGGATTCCGTTGTGACATTAATGTAAAAAAAAGTCGCTTAAAATTGTAAAATCTTAACTCTCCACTATTCATTGAGTGGAAAGTAAAAAAAAACTTTCATAGTGTTTTAAAGATTCACTTCATGTTGTTACCGAAAATGGTTGTATAAGTGTATGTACATATATTGTATGACATAATATTATTATATTCGTCCCCCCCCCCTCCCCTTCTTCCCTTCCCTTCTCCTATCCATCTCCATCAATCTGGCAGCGTTTATTATATATTCATATACTGTTATACATTATTATACTATGTATTGTGTATTTGTAAGCACCAAAAAAATATATAAATTGTAAAATGAAATGTCAATAGATAACTAGGAAATACTGTAATTGGCGTTGTAAATAAGGAAATTATTTACTGTATATCAATAATTGTAAATAGCTGTAGTATTTCTACATAAAACAAAACAAAACAATATTGAGCAAGTCAGCAAATCCCAGATTTACGTCTTTTTTACGTTGTTTTTTGTATAATCTTTCATATAAAAAAACCGACTTTAAAATAATGTTGTGTCAAGATTGAAAAATGTGATGTTCGGATCTTTTTGCTTACTCCACAAAGGACATGATGTGATGGTATGTTTGTATGAAGTAATATTATCTTTCATACAATTCGCCTATACGCAAATCCATGATTTCTCATGATTTTCATCATCAAATATCTTGGCTTAGTTCAGATGTAACCACCACAGAAGTAATCTGTTTCTGATAAAAAAAGGAATCATCGATTTCTGTTAAAAGGACACGATAGCAGATTTTTAATTATCTCAATAGAGACGAAGTTGGAATATTTATTGTAGGAGAACCGGGAAATCAAGGCACCTACAGGGCTTACGACCTGTCATCGGCTGGTTTACGTGATCACTTTATGCTCTTGCGCAACGTTTACCAATTATGCCTTTAATGAGATCCCTATCAATTCAATTTTGAAACTTCTATATATTGTAATACTTAAATTCTTTTCGCTTGAAAATAAGGAATTTTTACTACAGCCATCTATGGGTGAAATTATGAACAACAATCTTATTATTTTTTATTTATTTTGTTGTAACGCCATCTATTGAGAGAATTGGTTTTTTGTAAATAATGAAAGCTACAATTCTTATATGTGAGTCGACAATGCAAGTAGGTAAATAAGACAAAAATGACCTTATAAGTCTGGCGCAATTCGGGGGTGACTTCTATGCGAAAAATGCATTGTCACCTCAGACATAAGAATTGTAGCTTTCATTATTTACAAAAAACCAATTCTCTCAATAGATGGCGTTACAACAAAATAAATAAAAAATAATAAGATTGTTGTTCATAATTTCACCCATAGATGGCTGTAGTAAAAATTCCTTATTTTCAAGCGAAAAGAATTTCTGTATTACAATATATAGAAGTTTCAAAATTGAATTGATAGGGATCTCATTAAAAAAGGCATAATTGGTGAACGTTGCGCAAGCGCATAAAGTGATCACGTAAACCAGCCGATGACAGGTCGTAAGCCCTGTAGGTGCCTTGATTTCCCGGTTCTCCTACAATAAATATTCCAACTTCGTCTCTATTGAGATAATTAAAAATCTGTTAAAAAATATCTTTGACTCCCGACAGGGAAAAAAATCCAATGTTTGCGCATATGCAATAATAAAAATATATTCGACACCATAGCATGTAACAACGATTGAATGATATGAACCCTGGGCACTGGTGGCTTTCGGAGAAAACATCCTTCAAAGGTATGCAAATTGCTATTTTAACACGTCAGTTTTAATAGCAATTTGCCACATTCTGGAAACTTACGATATTAATCGTCACACAGATCCAGACTGAAAACACAATTAAAAAACTGTGTCTCCACCGGGAATCGAACCCGGGGCCCTTGCATCAGCAGTCAGATACCTAACCAACCAAGCCATGAAAGTCGACATAAAGCGTTATAGTATTAAACTGGATTTTTTTTTGTATTCACTACGGAAGACTGTTGGAAATCATGTCTTCCATTGCTTTACATACATTTTGTTCGTGGAAACCCTCCGATTTTATCCAATCATTGTTACATGCTGCTGTATCCTTTAACAGAAAAAAATCAGCCTTTATATCATGGCGTAAGTCTGGCAGTCGCTGGGTCTTGGTCTAAGAGTGTAGGTTGGTACTTTGATGTAGTGAAAATAAATAACCCCATTTGATCACAACCCTATCCGTCTTTTTTTCCATTTGTCAACGCCTTTTCCCTTCGCTGAATTATCCGAGCTAACTTTTCGCTCTATTGTCATATGAAATGTACCCGGACACCATAATCTTTAAGTCGAGAGCTATTCAAACACACCACGTTTCTTTGAAAAAATATTCTTGAAATTACATAAGGCCAAGGCAAGGAAAAAATATTCTTAAATGTGTAAAGCGAGCTGTACGTGAATGCAAGTGAAAAATGTACGTGACAGAAGACGCATGAACGTAAAATTAATTGGGTGAAAATGAAAAAAAAAACAAAGAGAAAATTGGCACGATCGTTTAATTAGAAAAGTGTAATATTTCGATGGAATAGTGTAGCGTTGGGTTCTCTCTGTCTACTCCAAATAGAGAAACGGCACGATGGTACCTATGTATAATATTTTTTAGTTTCGAAGACCCGGAGAACAGAAGAAGGTAGTAGGTTTCGTGGATGACGTATACAGCTACCCGAATAAACTTCCAACAGGTCATTGGCAAAGTTAAATGAGTACAAGGGTTTTATATTAAGACGAATGTTGGGGCTCGTGGTTTTTATCTTACAGAGAAATTGTTCCCGAAATACATCTTGATATTTCTTCATTTATGTACGTAATGTACAATGAGACTGTACACCTTTATATTTAATGAAAAATAACTATTTCTTGGGTCAGTTAGTATGACTTCTGAGTCTAGAAACAATTTGAGCCTGGAAGATGATAAACTTTGTAAGCTTTCAAATTACGACAGTAACGGAATTGCTCATAAAAGCCGAAAATCTTGGCTGGCCTAAATTCAGCAAAACAATCAAAATATTTTTTTTTATTGTTTTATTTATTTATTGCAACCATACTATAAGATTAGAAATTGAAACGTATCTAGATACGATGATTTACAAGGCCACAAATGTAGATATTATTATGGCATGTGATTTTAAAAATATTTATAGTAGCCACTAATTATGAACAACGATACTAAAAAACGTTAAATTTTCGACATTTTCCAATTTTTTTCGGGGTTTGCGTAGTCCGAAGGTTATAGGAACGCCCCTAATGTATGGCAACTTATTATTGAGTACGTGTTAAATTTCAATATATATTGCTCAATCAACGTACTTAATATCTGTAAGTTACAATAATTAATCAGTGTATAATGAAATTTATACGCTGTTTCTCGGACCAAAATATTTTTTTTTATTTACAATACAGTTAATTCTTAACATTTATTCAAAGTGCTATTTTAGAATATCAACTCTTGTCGAACTGTTGATTATTTTACTTATTCTCTTGCAGTTGAACTGAAATTACGAGTGTAATTATAGTACACTAATTCACTACAGTATTCTAGCATTACTTCTTCTTGATTGTGCCGATGTAGGTATGCTATTTGGATGCTAATGAAGTGCATCTCAAAAAGCTTAAACGTCTTCGGAATATAATATTTGCACAATATTCTCTGTAATCCAAACCTGCCACAGTACCTTAAAAAAAATCAATTATACAATCATGTACTCCCACACTGATCTGCTGAACGTACATCACTATCCATCCCTATCCATAACACAGAATTTATCAGCTCGTGTCCGAAGTACAATCAGTAAGACTATGGAATAGCCTCAATCCAGATATTGCGTCGTCTAACTCACTTTCATACTTTTTGTGATGTACATATATGTATATTATATAATTTTGTCATACTATGTAATCTGGTTTGCTGGAAGAAATTTCCCAATGACAATTAGCCCCCCAGTGTGCATTTAATTTGTTTATATTATGTACAAAAAGAAAAATATATAATATAAATAAGTATTTTTGATATACCAACAGTTTTAGATATTATATTTTTTAATGAACTTTCTGTTTTTTTTACACTATCGTATCATAATGAGTATGAACGAATAAAATGTGTTTATTTCGTATATTCCAATAAAGTGATTTAGATATACATTATTTGATATATTTACTACAACAGGTTTTATCATAGGATTCTGACTTTTAACGTTATCAATTCATTAGTGAATATATAAACAGAGAATGTGTTAATATTATCGTTTATAACGTAAATTAAATATTTAGATATTGTATGTAGTTGGAGATATGTGTGGGGGTTGTGAGACTTAACGATAATAATACGTGATAATGTTTCCACGTGAATTTTCACAAAGTAATACGCACGTAAATCACGTTGTATCTGTGGAGACTGGAGACTGGAGACTGTGGAGAGCCACGTGCTGTAAGCAAACACTTCTGTCTTATAGTTATTTATAGAAATTTTGCCAAGGAACAACATATGAAAACGATTTCATTAACAATAGAACAAACAGTCACATTATTGTTAATATGCTCGACGAATTTTCTCTCTGGATATTAAATATTAGATAACTAAATTCTTAACACATATAGATGTATTCAAAACTGTCAAAAAGACTGTCGCAAAGATGGACAGAAGTGTTGGATCAATGACGATAATTATATAATTTCTACAGAAAGTGTTTTTTTCTATTTCACATAAACTCATTTGCTATTTTTTATCCTTCTCATTTTCTTTATATATATATATATATATATATATATATATATATATATATATATATATATATATATATATATATATATATATATATATATATATATATATATATATATATATATATATATATATATATATATATATATATATATATATATATATATATATATATATATATATATATATATATATATATATATATATATATATATATATATATATATATATATATATATATATATATATATATATATATATATATATATATATATATATATATATATATATATATATATATATAATCTATATTCTGGAAAATACTTTTTTCTTCTATAACATTTAATGCAATTTTGTTTCTGAAAATATGGTGTGTGGAGCATTGCACCCCCCTGCTCACAGACTGGAATAAAAAGTTATCATTATTATTATTAAATCTCTTGTTTTCAACGAAAACATCTTCTTCTTTGGGTGTCGTGTTAAGATCTCCTCAACTCCTGATTATTATACGAAAGTAACCATCTTTGTCTTGGGCAGCTTGGAGCAGTTCCTCATCAGTATTCAAGTCCAGTCTTGTATTTCGCCGTTTTAATATAACAGCGACGATGCAACTGGATAGGACATTATGCACCGAGGCCTACTCATAACCATCGTCGAGGGAATGGTGGAGGGTAGCAACCATAGAGGCCGACCAAGAAACAGTTACATGGACCAGGTGATCGACGACATGTGCTGTGATAGAGATGAAGAGGCTGACAAAGGACAAGGCAGAGTGAAGTAGAAGAGAGGAAGTCATAACTGTTGCAGACCAATCCTAGGATTGCAACTGAGAAGAAGAATATAACAAGATCAATCTATTGTTCCTATAGTTTGTTCTAGATATCTATGTTGGACGTATTTTTCAACTAATACTAGTTGCATATAATACATGAGATCCAACTGTCGATAGCGATAGTATGTATAGTTGAAGAATAAGTTCCAAACTATAAACCCATAAATCCAAATTATTGAATATTTCAGGATATTTTATTTTCTATACAACACATGTACGTATATATATCAAGATAGGAAAATATGGAGGTCATTCCTTTTTTCTACCCAGAATATGAAAACAGCATGTATGTTTGGAGATTTAAGTATCAAACTATTAAGTCTTCTTACATGTTGTGTATAGGCGACTGCCATACAAATTGTATGAAGTGATGTCGTCACTAAATTCAATTTTTATAAAAATTGTTAAAAAAAATTTAAGATGTGCTACTACAATGTTCACATTTTTTATAGAAAATTAAATTATCTAGTTGGGGTGTTTCGGCTTTTTTCGATATTTTTAAAATATTTGGAAATATAGGCAGTTAAACTCATAAATTTAAAATAAAAAAAAAATATTTTTCTTAATAAAAAATGAAACCCTGGAAATTTTTTGAAAAAACTTATTTGAGATTTTGTATTTTTCTATGTTTATACCAATTTTCAGCGTTCTAGCTTTTATGGTTTCTGAGATATATGGATAAATAAACCAAAATTTCAAAAGTTGATAACCCCAGACTTAAACAAAAATTCACAATTCTGAGTATAAAAGTTTTGTAGCCCTATAACTTTTTATATATTGTGAAATTTTGGGCTCTGTAAATTGAGCGGTTAAAGTTATAAGGGACGGACGGACACACAGACACACACACACACACCCTCACATACACACACACACAGACACACACACCCTTACACACACACACACACACAAACACACACAGACACACACACACACACACACACACACACACAGACACACACACACACACACACACACAGACACACACACACAGACACACGAAATGTTCTACTCCGAATTCTGAGTAAATCCGTATACGGAACATATATGCTGCGAAGCCTCTAAATTGGTGTTTTTTGACTTCAAAGTTGGATAAGCCGTGAAAAATATAGACCCTACATACAAATCTCGCATATCCTGGCTTGAAACATTGTCGATATGTTAAGAGAACACAGTTCTCTTGAACAAATCGACAGTTGGAAAATAGCAGTTAATTTTTTGTTGCAGTCAAATATTGCTTTTCTTTGAAAAGTATCTTCTTGTATATTGTAATCTTTGATTTGAATATTTCGCATAGAGCATTCAGCGTTTAATGTATTCTCACAATAGCATACACATTTTTGCATTTCATTCATGCAATAGACAGGAATGCATTATGTATGCGGAGACAGCAGTTTGAATCGAGTTACAACATAACCAACAAATCCTATTATAATATTTGAATTTATATTGCTCAGCATGGTTTCTCGTTGGAATAGTTTATTGAAGAATGTTGTCCCTTAATATTAAGAATTACTTAAAGCGAATTCAGCATCTTACCCATAACTTCTAAATTGTTGGACAAAATAACTCTGTATGAAGTAAAGGGACAATACATTTCTACGTTATTCCATTATAAACTAACGAATATATTATTATCTTCTTAACGAAAATATATTAGATATTTAAGTAGTTTGTTTGTGTTTCAGAATCTTAACCACATAGTTTAAAAGCCCGTTGCTCTCAGATTTACTCGATGATATAAAGACTGATTTTTTTCTGCGTTAGTAACAGCAGGTAACAACCAAACTATGAACCTCTAGTCATGGTGGCTTTGTCAGTTAACGGGTAGAAATGGTGTAGAAAATTTATGTCCATTCACACCATCAATAGTAAAAAGCATATTTTTTTACATATTTTCTGCGGAATGCTAGGTCGGGGGTACCCAAGATAAGGATGGCACGATCGTGTGAACGATATTCTGAAAGACGGAAATGTACGAAGCGTAAACAACAGGCGATGTATGATTGTTGATGAGGCGATGAATGTGTTTCAAGGTAGAAAAATGTGGCGATTGTTACTCTCTGCCTACCCCGTGAGCGACATGGCGTGATGGTGTGTATATGTATGTATATTTTCTGTGGAATACTATTTGAAATCATATCTGCCATTGACAGACACTTGGTTGGTGGAAACCCTCAAACAGACACTTTTTCCAGAATTAATTTGAGAAACACGCAATTCCATATCTCTTGGTTTTCTTTTGTTTTCATTCAAATGAAAAAAAAATCTTGGTATTATTTATTTGCCTCGTGCTGTTCTAGTCACTTCTTTATGGATATCATTCTTATCATTTATCAATAAAAAAATTATATTTTATGCTTCTTTCCTACACCTAATAATAGTACTTCTTACGCCCGCTTGCACCAAACATATTTATTCGTCTTAAACCGGCTAAACTCCGAATAAACCTTGGTTATTGCGAATAGCGTCTTGCGCCAAACTTTTATTCGAAGATTAAGCCGAATAAACTTAACCCAACGGATGGGTCGGATTAACTTTAACTATTCATGTTAACCAGCTATCTGTCAATTGACATTTCGTTGTTATTATCATTACATAGGTTATATATTTTGAAAATTGACTGCCGATTGCCAAAGACTAATTATTGTATTTGTCATACGTCATTAACTCACTAATTACTTTATTAACGGTATTAAGACATGCCATTCCTACTGACTGCGCGTTGTTTGACAATTTAATTCGCTGTTGTAACGCGTCCCGTGATAGTTCGTCTTCCCACGCTGTGAAACTCTTCATCGCAGATTTAGCATCCATATTTATAATTCAATTTTAAAATGAAAATATAATACTTTACGTAAAATTAAAGGTTTGTTGACAGTGGTTGACAAAGAGAATATAACCTACGGATAGTGGTTGACAGACGACGAGGATGAAAAACAATAATATGACATGACAGTTAACCACAGAAACATCGCAGAAACGGCGTACCTACGTATCGTGTATTGCTATATAAAAAAAAAAAACAATTGCGACGAAAAATGTCCAAATGAGTAGTCATCTACCTGGCATCCCCCGAATAGCTAACCGACGGTTAAATTCTGTTGGTGCAAGAAGTTATTTTAAACCCACGGTTACCAAGTTAACTATTCGAGGATTAAGACGAATAGTGTACTACTTTGGTGCAAGCGGGCCTTAGAAAACATTTTATATGTTTTATAAAATATAGACGGTATGATTTGATAAAATGTAATACCATCAATTGAACAATACTATATTAATATGACAACTCACCCTTTCTTCCTCTCCTACCTTTCTTCATGTCCCACCCTCGATTCATAAAATACACACACACACACACACACACACACACACACACACACACACACACACACACACACACACACACACACATATACACACATCACAATTGTACACTTACACACTTTTGTCTTTGACTTTGTACTGAATTGTCTTTATTATATTAATCTGTGGAACAATGTAATTGGCTTACTTTCCTGATTATTATTTTTTTTATTAATGTAAAATATGTAACAGCTGTTTTTTTTCCAAAATAAAATAAATAAATTGTCCTTTTTCTATTTGTTTACTATGTCCATTGTATAATACAATATTATCAAATCAGTCGCGTGAGTGAATGCTCAATTTTGTTGATTTATTTATGAAATTGCATAGTTTATTGCCAAATGACAATCCCTTACTAATAACCGATATCGGTAACCCAAATAACCGGTATCGGTAACCCAAATAACCGGTATCGATAACCCAAATAACCGGTATCGGTAACCCAAATAACTGGTATCGGTAAACCAAAAAAGCACTAAATGCGTGAGATAATTAAACACAGTACTTACTTATCGGTTCCGGACTTAGGGCCTTGCCACTCTAGTATGCTGCGACATATATCGCCAATGGCTTTTTTCAGACTATGTGAGTGGCTGTCCGGTAGTGAAAATGTAGTTAAACTCATAGTTTAAAAATATTAATATTCTCCATACTTTCACATGTATTAATAATTTAGTGTCATACTCTGTACCATTATTTATTATTGTATCTATCAAAAAAAAGTATACTTTTTGTTTTCACTAGATGTATTAATTTCGTTTTCTCACAGTTCTGCAGGTTTTCAACACTACTTTCTGAATGATAGAAATCAAAAAACAATGTCGTGATTTTGTTTGTCAAAACTTTTTGAATAGAAAATTGAGAAATTCCTGAGACGAAGCGGTCGTTTCGAACTGATAGGTAAAATTTACATTCAATAGTAGGTAACTCGTGTTAGAATAAAATTTTAATATAGAAAGAAACTGTTGACAGTTATCGAGATTGCATATTTTGACAGTGAACTCGACTTTTTCCAAGTGTCGATTTGTTCAAGAGAATTTATTTCTCTTAACATATCGACAAAGTATCAAGCCAAGATACGCGAGATTTGTATGTTGGGAATATATTTTTCACGGTTTTTCCAACTTTGAAGTAAAAAAACACTTCTACTAACTTCTGATCCGCTCAATGCACAAAGCCTTAAATTTTAGAAAATATAGATAGTTACATATAGGCATACAAAACTTTTATAATCGGAATTTTGAATTTTATGTTTCAATCAGGGGTTATCAAATTTTGAAATTTTACTTTATTTTTCCATATATCTCAAAAAGCACAAAAGCTAGAACGATGAAAATTTGTATAAATATAGACAAATACGAAATCTAAAATTATTTTTGTTTTTAAATTTCAGAGTTTCTCAAACATTTATTAAGTAAAAAAAAATTTATGATAAATTTATTTATTTATTTATTTATTTATTTATTCATTTAGGAATACAAACAGTTACAGAAAATATGCATATAACTAATAGTAACATAGAATTCAAAGTTTATCTGCAACCTTACAGTATTCACAATATAAACATATGAAAGTGAAAATTTGCAAAGTAATACAATAATAATAAAAGACAAAACAAGTAAAGAAGAAAAAAAAAATCAATTTAAATTAACATAAACGAAATGAAATAGATAAGAAAATAATTATACAGAAATAAGTATTGAGGCGAGAAATAAATATTGAGGCGAGAAATAGAGAAACAAGAGTTATACATTAACATAATGATAAAAAAGAGAAAAAAAAAACAAAAATACATAAAATAAAATTAAAATTAAGGAGCCATAATTCAATAAAAGAGATGGTGTAGTATGTTATGACAGATGATTAATATCTCAATAGAGTATGTGTATTATTATGTGTTAATTTATGTGTTCAACTGCCTTATTTCCAAAGTTTTTAAAAATATCGTAAAAAGCCGAAACACTCCAACTAGATAATTTTATTTCTATAAAAAATATGAACATTGTAGTAGTACATCTCAAACATTTTCATATTCTGGGTAGGAAAAACAGACTGACCTCCGTACTATACTATCCGGACATCCATGTTTTATATATAAAACAAAATATCTTAAAATATTTATTAATTTTTGTTTATAGTTTGGTATGTATTCCTCCATTATACAAACTATCGCCATCGACAGTTGGATCTCATGTGTTGCATGCAACTTATCAATTAAATATTATCTGATTCCATTCCATTGTCAGTTTTGCGAAAGACAATAGATTCGCAATCACACGTAGAATTTGCATTTAATGTAAATTGTTCTTAATATGCATATATTGTCTGGGTGATTATTCAAATAATCGTTTGTGGTGTTTCGAGACACAAATAGGTACATTTATATCCCTGGGATACAACTGTGCAGTTTTAAGTGGGCAATATTTACATGACAAACGTAAATTAGAGACTTTATAAAGTTTTGCAGCCACATTGCTGTATGTATGTATGTTGATGTACGTCTTGTGCTATAAACGTTCAGTAGGTACGTTGGAGATATTATGTTTTGTTACAGTTAATGTCAACAACAAATTTTGCCTTTGCTGGACGAATGGTTTATAACGTCTTGTTTGCGTATCCGCCTACTACTGCAACTGATTACAATATTACTATTTATAATTTTGGGGCACTACAATAGTGGTGGGTTTGATATTTTCGGAATCAAGTCAATAAGAAAATACTAAGTTGGTAGACGCCTATAGTTCTCTGTGCTCGAGTTTTGTAATCTCTAAACAGCAAATAATCATCGTCTTGACCGTTACTCTTTACCATTTCTTTTTTACTAGGTCGCAATTCGATATGCCATAAAATCGTTCAAAGATAGACAAATGTATTTTAGGTTTCTGCCCGTTTCTGTCAGGAATGTTTAGTGGGAACTTGTAGACAGACATGAACATTATTAGTCAGAATCCAGTTATATTCCTTTTTTAATCTGGTTCTGGTATAAATTTACTATCAGACATGAAACTCAATCTTTCATGTCTTATTTAAGTAATAAAATAAAGATGGCTTACTTATAAAGTGGCGTTATTTATTTAGCGTTTGGCCGCAAATATCACAATTGTAAAATAAAGACGTTTTTATGTATCCACCTGAAGGGCGCTTTACAATTTTCTTCTTCATGCCATATCAGGTCCCCTCGACATTGGCGATCACAGCTGAGAAGGCATCTCTATCCACTGTCGTCCGCAACAATTCTCCAACGATTCCGATGCCGGTCCACTCAAAAATGTTGCTGAGCCATGACATCTGACGTCTTCCTATTCTTAGGCGTCCCTCTACTATTACAACTAAGAATTATACACAATAATATTTTTTAAATATATGAACACAAATAGGCTTCTTCGTTACTTCATAGATGGCAATAGTATAATTCCTTATTTTTAGGTGAATTGTTACACATTATTCAAATATATATAGAACTTTCAAAAATTACAATGAAAAGGGAACTCAATAAGAAGGCATAATTGGTGAACGTTGCGCAAGCGTATAAAGTGATCACGTAAACCAGCCGATGACAGGTCGTAAGCCCTGTAGGTGCCTTGAGTTCCTGGTTCTTCTATAATATCTCAACTTCGTCTGTATTGAGATGTTTAAAAGTTCGCCAGTAAAAATATCATTTGACTCGCGACAGGGAAAAAAATCCAATATTTGCGAATATGCAATTAAAAAAAATATTCATTTTTTTAAAAAACAAACGAATTTCACTGTTTATCAATCCGATGGTTGGTGGCAAAGTCGGTGCCCTTACAGTAAAAGCACGTTCACCGAATTTAGTGAAGTGACATCGATTTTTCTCAGATAAACGTCCAGCGGCAGTAGCTGGAGATCGAAGCTTTGTCCTCCAGTTTATCAACTGCTGTGGTATACACAATTCCGTTATGTACGATGATGTTTTCTATTCACCGCTTTAAACACCACCCAAAAGTCTTTAAACATAATTAGCTCCGGAACACGTAGCCGGTGCAGAACTCGCAGTAGTGAACTGATGCGATCAACCCTTTATCAATCTGGCAGCAGCGTTGATAACAGATTGAATATGATCCAGTTGGATTTGTGGTAGACCACCATATATGCTGTTGCAGTAGTCCAATCTTGAAACCGCAAGCACATTTGTCAGCAAACGTGCTGCATCTTCTGATATTTTTTCTTTTTCTGGTCTCAATTTCCGCAGTTGATAAAAGCATGTAGGTAGGTACTTACAGTATTATTTATCTGGGTTTCAAACGATAATTCGGAATCCAAGTTAATTTCAAGTAGTTTTATGAAAAATTTTGGTGTTATCATTAATATTAAATGGTGAAGGGTCAATAGTATGTTGCTTTCTCGTCATCAATAATATACAAGATGATATACAATATTATGACTATGTGTGAATACTCGACAATCTCAATGAACGAAAGACGCAGCGCACGCCGCAAACATCGCACCTTAATTCAGTTAATCATCCTGTCTCGCTCGCACTCACACAATCTCGTATCTTACACTAAATAATGTGACGATGAAACTTTTTTTGTAACGCCATCTATTCATGAACCCTTGATCTGGCAACAGCGTTGAAAACAGATATATTAATTGACGTACATAATTATCTACAACGGAACATGAAGTAATTAGCTATAAGCATATTTTTTTAGTAGAAAAATGTAACATTTGGTCAAGAAATCTTTTATATTAAAATGTTTTAAAATAATAAATCGCATTGATCCCTTGGCCCATAGTTTGTCCATCACTGTACTAACTCTCTCCAACACTAAATGAACAAGAACCTTTTAAATTTATGTGAGTAAATATTCCTTTAAGTAAGTTTACACTAAACTGATCCATGAAGGTGTGTTATTATAACATGAGCCTATCAAAACATTGTTACCACGTATCTAGTTGTTAACATCAACTTGTATATTTGTTTGGTATCTTTTTAAATTAATATTTCTTTTTTTTTTGTTTCAGGTAAGCTGTACTTGAACTGCTGGGAAACCTGCAAATATTTAAATCGTTCACATTTTGTGTAAGTCAACTAATATTCATTTTTTCTTAACACAAGGTTCGTTTGTCATAAGAACAAAAATAACCAAACAAACAAAAAAGCTATAATTGTTGATGTTATTTTTTGTATTTCATTGTTTTTCTTCGTTCTCAGTCTATTCCCGTGCACTCTTCAACTTCAACTACATAAGGTTTAAACGTTTCGAATCAGTTCTTGGTTTTAGATCCAAATACCAGTCTTCATGAGACACCTCCTTCGACTTAGGTTGAATTCAATCTCTAGAAAAACATGATATTTTTGATGTGCTAAGAATGAATCGCGACAACAATAAATGACAATTGAGTTTGTCGTTAATTTTTTATCCATATTCTGTGACAAATATACCTACATATTCTATAGTAAGAATTAAGTATTTTTATTTGAAAAATTAGAGAATATTTCTCCGACATAGTGTTCTCGGCGTTAAAACCATTATTTAATATTCTGTGCATAGCTCCATCCACCGTCACATCTCTAGCGTTTTTTTATTTATTTTTAAATAAATTAATAGCTTTGCCTGTCTGCGGTGACTACTCCAAGTTTCTGCTAAAGACTACAATTAGCGAGGCACTTAATAAACCCAGGTCTGACTGGAATATATATTTAGTATTAAGTTTTAATTTACTTAAGCAATTGAAAATATTATTCCAGAAAAAAAATATATATATTCAGGGCTGTGTTCAGATAGAACGTCGAGTGTCCGATGTACCTGAATTAAAAAAAAATATTCGATTTACATACACATTGGTACAAGTAGGTAAACAAGTCAAAAATGAAATAATATTTCTGGCGCAGTTCAGGGGTGACATCTGTGCAAAACACCGTCACCTCATTTATAAGGACTGTTGTTTTCATTGTTTACAAATAAACTAATTCTCAATAGATGGCGTTACACAACAAGGTTTCTTCGTTACTTCATAGATGGCAATAGTATAATTCCTTATTTTCAGGTGAATTTTTACACATTATTCAAATATATAGAACTTGTTAATTTTGTCGACGGATAATTCGTGGTGAAACTCCATTATACTAGGTATAAATGAAAACACTAATTAGTTTTAGTTTCACTATTTAATTTTAACACTGGCACTGACCGGTATCGATCTGAAGATCATCGTCAGAGTGCGCGAAAATGAAAGTAAACAGAGTTTAAATAGATATGACTGAAATATTGGTACACAACCTTTTTTTTTTTTTTTGTAAAGTTCTATCAGTTCGATTAGTATTGCCAGAAAGAACTGATGAAGAAAACTGGCAAACAAAACAGTATGGTAAATATGTGTGATGTATACAAAGTTTAGTAATGTTGAAGTAGAAAGAAAAACTGATTTTACATTATACAATATAGAAACGAATTATAAGAAATATAAATATTATTGAGTATCCAGAGGTTGTGTATCCATGTAGTGAAGACCAAATGTGTGCAGGTATCTGAAACAAAGAGAGTGGCCGGCAGTAAAATTCTTTATATCGAAAGTAAACAAACAATAAAGGATAAGTGTTGGAATAACCCCACATTAACTGCATATAATGTAGATTGTTTAAAATATCGGTTTTAATAACGGTGAAGGGGAGAAGTCTGTCTGTAAATTTATCAAAGTTTTGCTGTTATCACATTTCAAACGATTTATTTCTAAGATCTCCAAACGATCTAGTTTTTTACCTTTAGGGTTAATATGTAAAATTTTGGTATTACTATCGATGGAGAAGTCATGACCAAACTCGTTAAGATGTGCAGCAAAGTTGGATGAGTCCTGATTAAGTCTTTTACAACGTAAATGTTCATTAATACGGATCTTAAATTGTCTTCCCGTTTGGCCGATTTATACACTTGGACAGGAACCACATGCTAAAGAATATATACCGTTATTTTCAATGGGGTCTATTTTATCTTTATTGTTAATGAGCATTTTGCCTAATGTTTTTGGATTATAAAAAGCTATATTTTTCCCTGATTTTTTAATAACGTTACCTGCTTTTACGGACGAATTTCCTACGTATGCTAATTTAATCCATTTATCTGATTTTAAAGATTTTATAGTTAATCCAGGGGCTATGTTTCTGAGAAGGTTTTTCTTTTTTCTTATTAAGTCATTAATTAATTTAACTTTATATCCGTTGTTTAGTGCTAAATTATAAATAATATTGAGTTCGTTATCATAATTTATTTTTGACATAGGTACATTAAAAAGTCTGTGTATTAATGAGTGGAATGTAGACAATTTGTGAGAGTTGTGATGTCTCGAGCTATTATGTATTATATTATCACTGAATGTGGGTTTCCTGTAAATGTTAAAATCTAAATTTCCATCTATAATTTGTATTGCTAGGTCTAAAAAGTTAATTGAGGATCCACCAACCTCCATCGTAAATTGGATGGATTTATTCAGGGAGTTGAGAGATTTTATAAATAAGTCTAACTGTCTTAAAGATCCTGTCCAGATACCTAATATATCATCCACATATCTTTTATATATTAGGAGATTTTTAAAACCGGACAAGGAGGAAAGTTTGTTTTCTAAGTAATCCATAAAAAAATCTGCTAAAATCGGTGACATTGGACTACCCATCGCTAACCCGTTCAATTGTTTGTAAAATTTACCATTGAATCTAAAATAATTTTGATCAATACAAATGTTGATCAAATCCCATAATTCATTTATTAAAACTGGATTTAAATTGGTCGTGAATATATACTCGTTTAACGCAATTTTCAATTCATCTATTGGGATGTTTGTGAATAAACTTACGACGTCAAAAGATATTAAAATGCTATTGTTAGGGACTTTAATATTTTTAATTTGATCAATCAGTTCAAGTGAATTTTGGACAGTGTTTTTTGGTTTAAACTGGAGGATATTTTGAAAAAGAGAATTACAATGTTTCGCTACTTTATAACACGGAGCAGAAAAATATGATACAACCGGTCTAAAAGGCATATTAGGTTTATGTACTTTCGGTAAACCATATAGTCGGGGGCAATGTGGATTCATTAGAGTGAACCGAGCTTTGTCGAATGCATCATTAAACAGTGTTTTTGAGTTAGTAATGAGAGTCTTTAATTTTTGGGAATAAGATTGGGTCGGATCTATAGATGTTTCCATGAAAATATCAGTTGATAAGAGGTCTTCCATTTTTGATAAATAGTGATTTTTATCCAATATAACTGTGCTGTTGCCCTTGTCAGCTTTGGAGATAACTAAATTGTTGTCATTTATTTTATTTTTCAAAGATTTTACTGTTTTCGAATCATTAGTAAGAGGGTTGAAAACATCCGTTTTGGCGCACTTATTGATTATATTAGAACAAATATATTTAGCACTGAAATCTGTATTTAAGGCAATGTCAGAGTCAATAGATAGATTTTCATAATCAAATTTATTCAATTTTATATTCGGACTGTGTTTTAAGCCTTTTTCTAACAATTTTATATCGGTGTCACTAAACTCGACTTTGGATTTATTAATAACTCGGTCGTAGAAGGCAAATGCTATATTGTTGGGATTTGGAGTGAATGTTTTTAGAGAATTTACTTGATTTAAGGTTAACTTACATATTTTATTTTTTTGTCTAATGTAATATTCATGGACTCTCTGTTTAACATGAAAAGCGATATTCTTATTCAAACAATCAAATTCTATTGGATGTAATCGGTAAACTAGAATAGAGTATATATAATATAAATAGGTACTTACATTATCTCTGACGCTGTACCACTTCAACCGATATTTTAAACAATCTACATTATATGCAGTTAATGTGGGGTTATTCCAACACTTATCCTTTATTGTTTGTTTACTTTCGATATAAAGAATTTTACTGCCGGCCACTCTCTTTGTTTCAGATACCTGCACACATTTGGTCTTCACTACATGGATACACAACCTCTGGATACTCAATAATATTTATATTTCTTATAATTCGTTTCTATATTGTATAATGTAAAATCAGTTTTTCTTTCTACTTCAACATTACTAAACTTTGTATACATCACACATATTTACCATACTGTTTTGTTTGCCAGTTTTCTTCATCAGTTCTTTCTGGCAATACTAATCGAACTGATAGAACTTTACAAAAAAAAAAAAAGGTTGTGTACCAATATTTCAGTCATATCTATTTAAACTCTGTTTACTTTCATTTTCGCGCACTCTGACGATGATCTTCAGATCGATACCGGTCAGTGCCAGTGTTAAAATTAAATAGTGAAACTAAAACTAATTAGTGTTTTCATTTATACCAAATATATAGAACTTTCAAAAATTACATTGATAAGGGAACTCAATAAGAAGGCATAATTGGTGAACGTTGCGCAAGCGCATAAAGTGATCACGTTAACCAGCCGATGCCAGGTCGTGAGCCCTGTAGGTGCCTTGAGATCCTGGTTCTTCTATAATATCCCAACTTCGTCTTTATTGAGATGTTCTTCCCCCACCACCACCCGTTCTGCTTATGGGGACTAATAACGGCCCCTTGCAAAACTCTGAAAGAACACATAAAGAACATACGAAGAGTCCGGAGAACTCTAAAACCTTGCAGACACTGCACTTAATGTGCCAAAGAGAGCTAATCATGTTGAAACAACTGGCTCACTGCTCAGTGATAGTGAAGATAATAGTGCACCGAATTTAAGACAGAAAGTCTTGAAAGCCCTAAAGTTGCTCTTCGTGGCTACAAGGTCCGCATGTCCAATGGGTCCAAAGAAATTCCCTCGGACATCGTCGTAAAGTTCTCGTCGGAATGTTGACACGGAGAAGTTAGTGCATTCCCATAGGATATGCTCAGAAGTCTGTTCAGGGTTATCACAAAGCTGACATGAGGACGAATCGGATAAGTGAAAACGAAAGAGATAACTTTTGAAACTGCCGTGTCCAGTAAGGAATTGCGTGGTCCAATAATCGGGAACAATCCACGAGGAAAAAATTCGAGTCCTCACATCAGGAAGAAATAAAAATGTCAGTCTGCCCACGGAAGAAGAAGACCAGCGACGTTGCCAAGCATCTAAAAGAGAACTCCGGGCCAAGTTCTCAATCTCTCCACGAACTGTGGGTAAATTTACAGGTGGGAGAGAAACACCACCCAAAATTGAGCTTCGACCTCTATACAGGTTGTGAATTGAAGCTCGTCGCTGTGTTTCCAGATCAAGGGGAGCCATACCTGTGAGAATAGAAAGTGTGTCGGTAGCGCAGGTTCTGTAAGCCTTTGCTAAAGCTATTAGAGCGAAGCGCTGTCCAGAAAGCAGCAGACGTCTAATGTATTGGGTTTCACAACGATGAGCCCAACAAGGAGCGGCATAACACATAATACTCAGAAAGGTAGCGTTGTAAAACAGTCTTGCTACTGGAAATTTAAGGCCCCAACTAGCTCGAGCAAGACCAATCTTTTGGAAGGCTATTTTTGCACTATCGGATACAGCACGAACATGGTATTGGAAAGTTAGGCCTCTATCTAGTGTAACACCCAAAACTTTGACCCTATCCTTAAATATTACACGCGTATTGATAAATTTGATGGAGGGAGGACTTTTCATTATGCCTTTTAACACTAACCCATACGTCTTCTTAGGTGCGAAATTGAGTCTATGACTTATACTCACTTAAATACTGTTGATAACATACTCATGCAGTATCCCGACGACAGTTATATACTGACTGGCGACTATAATCTTCCTCAGATTGACTGGATTCTTGATCATAGTAATTCTGAAACAATACCACAAATCCTATCAAATTCTCCATCTGTCTCCTTGCTCGTAGATTTTCTATCACTAACATCTATGTACCAATATAATACACACCGAAACGCAACGGGAAAAATCCTGGACTTAATTATCTCGAACTCCCACAATTGTTTTATTTCACCCTGCGAATATCCTCTAGTCCCAGAAGATTGTCATCATAAATCGGTGGAGGTTATTATCAAAGATAACATCAATGACTCTGTTAATAAAACCTTAAACCAAAATACTAGGAAAATACAATTATTCCATAAAGCTGATTATAATAAAATTAGGACAGAATTACGGAACATGAATTGGGAAGAACAGTTAACTAACCTAAACGTAGAGGATTCCCTAACTATATTTTACAATGTCCTAAATAACTTAACATCAAACTGTGTGCCAACAAAGATAATCTCCTCAACGACGAATTATCCTCCGTGGTTTAATAAATCACTCATTAAAATTATTAAAGAAAAATCAAAATACCATAAAAATTGGAGAAAATTTGGAAATCCCGTTGACTATCAATCATTTTCTATCTTACGTGCGCGACAAAAACGTATAACACATCTGTGTTACCAACAGTATTTAACCAATATAGAATCAGCTATCAAACAAAGTCCCAAAAAACTATGGTCGTTTGTAAAATCTAAGCGATCCGCAAATAATTATTTACCAAGCACAATGAACTACAATCAATTAACTGTTCATGATGGCCAATCAATATGCAATGCATTTAATGACTACTTTAGTTCAGTCTTTCTTGACACACCAATTTCATTAACAGATCAAATTCGAGCCGAATTTAATCCTAACATCACCTTAGAAAATATTGAAATAAACCACAACATGGTGTATAAATACCTAGCAAGCATAAATGTTACCAAAGGACCAGGTTGTGATAATATACCAGCAATATTAATAAAGGAGTGCGCTGCAGAAATTTCCGTTCCCCTAGCTATAATTTTCCAACGAACCTTTAGCGAGGGCTCCTTACCAAATATATGGAAAAGAGCACTCATTACCCCTATCCACAAAAACGGCGATGTTAATAATATTGAAAACTATAGACCGATTTCTAAGCTGACATTATTCAGTAAGATATTAGAAAAAATTGTTGTAGACCAAATTAACCCAATTATTAGGACTGCAATCTCCGAAAAGCAACATGGATTTCTTTGTAAAAGATCAGTTGAAACAAATATTTTAGAATTCTCTCAGGTCGCAATATCAGCTCTACATGAGAATTACCAACTTGACGCGATATACATGGATTTCGCTAAAGCCTTTGACAAGATTAACCACGACATTTTGTTATTAAAAATTTGGAACTTCGGCATACGCGGTAATCTATATAGATGGCTTGAATCTTATGTTAAGAATCGATCTCAAGCAGTTGCTGTGAGAGGGTTTACATCATGCTTTAGACCTACACCATCCGGAGTTCCTCAAGGATCTCATCTTGGACCTTTGCTCTTTCTTATATATATAAATGACATATCCACTTGTATTAAAAATTCCGAAATAATTCTATTTGCTGACGACACTAAATTATTTAAAACTATTCGATCAACTCAAGACTGCCTACAACTACAAAATGACATTGACAATCTCACCGAATACTGCAAAAAAAACCATCTTTACCTTAACACCGGAAAATGTTTCATTGTAACATTTAAAAGAATAAAAACTCCCATCGAATTCATTTACAAAATCAATGACTCCAGTCTCTCCCGTAAATCCGAGGCAAAAGACCTGGGAGTAATTGTGGACGATAAGCTTAACTTTATTTCCCACATTAATAATGTTATTAGTAGAAGCTACAAGGGTTTAGGCTTTGTCCTAAGGGTGACCAAACCATTTAAGAATATTGACTGTCTAAAAATTTTATTTAACGCATATGTTCGAAGTCACGTGGAATTCGCAACCACTGTATGGAATCCTCATTATAAGTTGCACATAAATAACATAGAAAGAATCCAAAAAAAATTCATCAAACACCTCGATTTTAGAACTAGGCGATTTGGTATCAGTTATGAGGAATCTTTAAAACATCACCAAATGTTACCACTTAACAAAAGAAGGGGTATAACTGATATATGTTTCCTATATAAATTACTTAACAACCAAATAGATAGTCCGTATCTCATAGGACAAATCCCATTCAACTGCCCCGCCAGACAAAACCGCCAGAATCTCCTCTTTTACACTAAATACTCAAGAACAAACTATGCAAACAACACTTTTATTAACCGCAGCTGCAATATGTACAATAACCTTAATCATAAGCCAGATATTTTTAACAATAGCCTACATTCATTAAAAAAACAACTAACATCAATATTATAATGAATACTTTATGTACCAAATTGTACAATTTTTGGTATGTCCAATACTGTATTAATATGACAACTCACCCTTTCCTCCTCTCCTACCTTTCTTCATGTCCCACCCTCGCTTCATAAAATACACACATACACACACACACACACACATACACACACATCACAATTGTACACTTACACCACACTTTTGTCTTTGACTTTGTACTGAATTGTCTTTATTATGTATATTAATCTGTGGAACAATGTAATTGGCTTACTTTCCTGATTGTTATTTTTTTATTAATGTAAAACATGTAACAGCTGTTTTGTTTCCCAAAATAAAATAAATAAATAAATAAATACCCCAATCTGCAACAGAAGAAAGTAACTGAGTAGCTGCGCGCTCAATAAGTGCTCGGGTGTTACCTTGAATAAGGATTGTAGCATCATCGGCATATGCCAAAATACTGCAGCCCGTAGGCGTTGAAAGTGATAGAAGTTCGTCGAACAAGATGTTCCATAACAGTGGACCCAGAACAGAACCCTGAGGGCACCCGATGCTAATTGGTCGCCAGTGCAAATCTTGTCCCCCGGGCATGGCCACATGTCTATTAGTAAAATAGCTCTTCACTAATTTATATATGTTGCTAGGAACCTTACGGTCTCGAAGTTTTTTTAAAATTAGAGGCCACCAGGCATTGTCGAATGCTCCCGCAATATCAAGAGATATAGAGATAACATATTTACTATCAGAGCTTCTAACAATATCAGATATAGCCAAGATAGCATCAACCGTTGATTTCCCAGCGCGAAAACCGAACTGACGATCGGACAGTGGGTGGGTACTGGAAAGATGATCTTCTAAGCGTCGACATATAAGCTTTTCTAAGACCTTACCCAAAATAGGTAGTAAAGTAATCGGTCTATATGATTTTGGGTCAGAAGGATCCAGGTCACTACGCTTGGGAATAACAGTCATTAAACCTGTTTTCCAACAATCCGGAAAGTAGCCTTCTCGCAAGCAATTGTTGTACAATAAGATAATCTCGTGGCGAGCTATGTGCCAGCACCTTTGTACGAGAGCTGCGTCAATGCGGTCAATGCCAGGAGATTTGTTTTGGTGAAGATTCTTGATTATAAAATCGAGCTCATCGAAATTGGCGAAGGTCGATATGGGAGTTTGCGGGATATCGGATTGGTTATTGCGTATTTGTGAATGAAGAGGAGTATCAGATGAAATGTCATCAGAAGAAATAAGTATGTCAAGTAGCGTGCTTGTCGTCGAGTCAGAGTCTATTGTGATAATTCCAGTTCGTGGATCACGGATACACGAGACTGACGCATTTGGATATTTTTTCATTGATGCATATCTAAACACAGCACCCCAAGGATCTGTGGTTGAAACCTCAGATACCAAACGGCGCCATGCATCAGACTTGGCACGAGAAATCTCGCGTTTGTAGATATTATTTGAGCGTCTATACTCACATTGAAGTACAGTTACAAAGTCATTTGAACTTCCTCGACGACGGGCCGCTCTTTATTGAGATGTTAAAAGTTTGTTAATAATAAAACAAATAGAAGTCATCTTATCACAGATAAAATAGAATTCAACAGACATTATAACTGTCAGAGCGTTTTCCGCCCGACGATTATACAGAGCGTTTGGAGCATACACTCGACGTTCAATCTGAACGCAACAGAGTGTCTTTAGAGTGCCTGTTTCCGGTCATTCTGAACGATGTAGGACGTCACTAAGTGCAGCGTTCATTGTGAACGCAGCCCTGAAGGTTGGACTTGGACGTAAACTCAACGTAGAAATTCAATATACTACAAAATCACAAAAAGAATTGAGAAAGTATAACTCCAACATTCATTTTAAATATAGACACTATTTATCCTGCTTATGGCCATTTCTTCTAACCAATCATCGTTTTCCTGACGAACGAAACGAAGGTTCATTGTAAAATAACCTTAGAGTTAATTTCTATGACCGTTTCTTGACTATGCTCATGTTTGGTATTTGGATGTAAACGAGGAACAATATGTTTGTATCCGTTTTATCTTTGGACTAAAAAAATTTGATCACATTTCTCATTACTGTAATCTTCTTCATTGGCCCAAAATACGACTACGACTCAATAAACATATTCTGTCATTGCTATACAATGTATTTTCTTATCCAAACTTACCTCAATAAAGCCACGGGCGTCCACTCCGATCTTCTGCTGAACGTATTTTACTATATATTCCAATTCTAAGTACCTAATGATTTTTTTTCTATGAATTGTCATAGTTCACTTCTTCTTTTTCTCTTTGGGCACTTATTAGTCCCACATGGTGGTGTCCCACATATTGTCATCAACTCTGATTGGTTGGAAGAAATATCCGTTTGGCAATAGACCCGCCAGAGTACAGATTATGTGTACAAGAAGATAAATACCTAAAAGATTAAATTTTTTAGTTCGTTTCAGAATGTGGTCTCAACTTTAAATTACGTTTTATAAATAGTTCGACATCTTTCCTATACTTTGCAAACTATTAGATTTTTTACGGCTGGACGTTTTCGACAAGGTGTCTCGGCACTATCAAGATCTGAAAAAACTAAAATTGACAAGACTAATCCAACACTATTTTAAATATTTATTATATTACCAAATATGTGGGCGGAGTTTCAGTTATTTTAAAATTTTGCCAAATATGTAGGTAGGACTTCTAAATTTGTACGGTGTAATATTAAAACCATAAAATAAGGTGTATCGATTTTTGGAAAAAGTACTTCATGTTAATATGGTAACCATTAAATAAAAATATGGGTATCGAAAAACGATATTGAATATTGTATGCCTTAATATAAATTTAGACGACATAATTTCACATTAATGATATTATTGCGGTTGTAGACTAAGAATAGAGTTTATTAAAATTTAAACATCTAAATCTTTGTGTACATATTTGGTACCATCACTAATATTTTGTTTGGACTTTAGTTCATTAGACCAAGGTTATTGTCAAATTAGTAATTATAATTTATTAAACGCTGTTTAGTGATACAAGATCACTCCAAAGGCGCTGAATTCTCCTCTTTAAAGGCCCGTTCTATAATGAAACCGCGATCATAGTAAGCCGCCTTATTGACTCTGTCCAATTATTTTAAAGAGTTGGCACTCTGTGCTTCAGATGATCTCAATGTAAGCTGTCTTGATGAAACATTCTTTTGACACAGTTCTTGAATATTGAGTGGAGCCAAGTCGTTCAGACATATATTGTAGTCTACTCTTTCTGGACATTTCAACCAGTTTAGTACGTTAAGAAGAGGTGTTGTGCGACATCTTTTGTCAGCTCCATAAAGCAACCTCGTACCTGCGTTGAATACTATTTTTAATCTATTAATCTGTTACTTGGGCAAACCCGCATCAATAAAATATGACGAGTTCATGAGGATAAGGGGATAAGGACCGTGAAAGAACTGTTTTGACCAGCAAGAGGTTCTCTCGCTGGTCAAAACGGAACATGGTCTCAATGGGAGGATCTAACAAAAGTAATTTAGCAATACGGTATGTATACCCAGGATTGAATCCTTCCTTGACCGATTTCATTAACCTGTACCAAAAATGTAGTCTTTGCATTTTTTTATTAATTACAATTAAGTATATACATATAAGTTAAAATCTATTTATTATTTATTTATCTTATGGTCACAAAAGTTAGTATATCACAACAATATGTCGCACTGTAGTGCCCGTCAAAAGTTAAAAAATAAAATCTAAGTTTTCTAGATAATTGGCCGCTGCTTCACTCAGGACCATAAATTCCGAGGGGTCCCCCCTAAAAGCTCTTAAAGCACACTCAGACACCACATGGCTCACAGTTTGCCTCTCCGCACCGCAGTCACAATCAGGAGAGTCCCGCCATCCACACTTGAAGGAGAAGTCGGCGCATCTGCCGTGTCCAGTCCGCACTCGGTTAAGTGCTGTCCAGAGTCTTCGGGGTTTGTTGAAACCAGGTGGTTTGCTCGTAATGCAAGGTAGATGGCTGAACACTGGGTCCGATGCCGCCTCCCATCTAGTAAAAATCTATTGCTTTTCGGAGAATAAATACAACAAACGAAAAATATTGAATACGTATCTTTTCAATTGATATTCCGTGTTTGTCACACATATCTAAATCTAAAATTGGGAATGTTTCTATTGACTCGAGTTCAACTTCTTGACAAGTCATGTCTTGAAATTGAACCACGAGTATAACGTGGTACACGTTATGTTACCTTTACATTTACATAAAGTTTATTCGTGTTCTTCGACATCTTGCAAAATCATTGCACGTAATATATTATTATGAAATTGACCTGTAAGATTACCAAACGCAGATTGTTTACAAAATATTCAAAATATTATTATTATACCCTGACACCTACCTTACCCAGATAATTAAGATCCCAATGTAAATATATACACACCCTTGGATAGAATAATAATAGGATAACTAACATGTACTTGGAAAGGTATGGGATATATATTATCTAAACGTTTATGGGATGGTGACTATTTTGAAAGGATATGGTGTACCTATTATAGATTTAGAGGTGCACATATTTTGAGGCGATCCATGATTAGATTAACATAAGTCATTGTTAATTGGCTTAATAATCCAGAAACTGATATCCCTTATGTTGGTATGACAAGTTCATTTGAAGTATTCGTCCCTTGTCCAAATAAAACAGATTTCATAATTGATTTGCAAAGTATTCAAAATTCTTGAATAATTTTATAAATATGTAGTAACTTATAACTTTAGTTTTGAGAACGTAAAAGTATTATTAGACCGACTGACTTGTGTACTATTTACGTACTATATCAGTATGATATAAAATTTATTTATTGGAACTGGAACTGAAGATAGACACGTCCTCCAGGAATGAAAAATAAGGTCAAGAGTAGAACTGAAATTGATGTCAAGACAAAACTATGTAAAAGTATACACCGTACTACAAGATAATGCAGGTGTAATCAATTGTTTCTAAATATATCCAAATGCAAGACTATCACATTCTCTAGGAGTGCCCGACCGGTTTGCATCAACTATAGCATTGATGGACAGATCTTAGGTAGGTGTGAGGAGATCAGAGACCTGGTAGTAGTTATGGACAAAAAACTTTTGTTTAGGGTCCACGTTGACACTATCATTCGGAAGGCATACAGAATGTTAGGGTTTATACTGAGGATTGGTAAACCTTTTAAGTCGCATTCGACTATGACTACTCTGTATTATTCATTGGTAAGAAGTCAGTTGGAGTTTGCATCGGTCGTATGGAATCCCCAATATTTCATATATAAAGATAGAATTGAGGTATTGCAGAGGAGATTCGTAAGATATCTGGACTTTCTGACGAGCCAAAATTTTGAAACTTATAAGCTTGCTGCACGACACTATGGAATTACCACACTTGTGAATAGAAGAACGGAGACTGATATGGTTTATTTATTTAAGATAGTAAATGGAGATGTTAATTCTGCGAATTTGCTCGAGCAGGTACCCTTCAACTGTCCGCAGCGCGTCACTCGCATTAATCACTTGTTCAGGTTGCCCCACTGCACCACTAACTATGCTCGTAATTCGTTTATGCAGCGCAGTTGTTCGCAGTTTAATATGTTATTCGGTGACCTGGACATATTTTTATTGAATAAGGGACAGTTTAGGAGAGGTGTACGAGAAGTACTTGAATCATCCGATTCTTAACTACTAAATATACATTGTAGTTATGACTGTCTGTACTCTAAAAATGAAATAAAAATGAAATAAAAATAAAATAAAAATAATACCCAATTACGATTTCAGTCAAATATCATGTGTTGACTTTTCAGTTTCATAAAATATAGATTAACGGACTGGATCACCACTTCTAAATAAAGTTAGTGAGAGCAAATCCAACACAAATCGGCCGGATAAATCGAATTTAAGAAATAATTTATTACTATGTAACAAGAGAGACTACTGAAAGTGCATTAAATTATAAAGTAGCCAACCATTCTCATTGTAAACTTATTTTATAGATAGTATATAGAACTTTATCCGATTATTGTGAAATAGCCCGCTTAAGTAATACAGAAATATGGACCATCTTGCTTCGTCGATCAATTTGAAATAGAAATATTTCATTGATTGATCATGATTAGGAGAAAATAATAGAATCTGAACAAAAGGAGACTCACCTTTCAACTAGTCCAAAAAAATCACTGGATTTATATTTTGATGATGATACACTTCACAATTAGGTTATACAGCACAAGAACTGATTTAAATGTAAAAAAATAGATTACGTGGTATAACGGCCATTAGATATGGTTTTTTGGGGTAGGAAGTATTTGTGGTATGTAGAGCTTACTAAAGTGCCAGAGTGGTCACTTGGTTGGAAGCGATTGCATACCAGCCGGAGCTGATATGCAAGCCTGTAATTGAGGTGGTAAGGTCGGTCAGTTGGACGTGTAGGTATTACCTGTTTGTCCGCCTTTAGCTACATACAACCCAAATGATATCTCAACCGCTTGGTTCGAACCTGGTGGCCGTCTGTTCGGATAGTCCCGACAGCTGAGCCACAGATTGATCGACCAAGCAATTGCGATACCGTATACAATAGATTAAATATTATTATCAAATATTACTCAGGTAGGAATGGTTGACAGATTGAAAGATATAACAGGAAATTGAACTTACTCTTTTATTTATCAAGTTGATGATTACAATTGGTGTTTACTAATATTACTTGGTACAGAAATGTCGAGTTATTATTTGATGAATATAAATGTAAATTTGAAACGCGGACGATTTGAACGACGACGAGCGGTCGGGCAGCGTGATGCCTAGCTTCGAGATCTGGATGAGCGGAATGATGTGGGCGCGCTGTGCTTCCCCTTAAATAGGAGACGGGCTGTGAATACGGCGCAGGGCAAGATGGCGCCTGCCGAAGTACTCAGCGCAGCGAAGCACTGCGCGGCGCAATTGGCGCAATTGGCGCAATCGCCACAGTTTTAATCGAGAGCGAAGATGACACACATCCAGTTGTCGCAGTAAGCGAAAAGGGGAAGGAGGTTGAGAGAGGGGGTGAGAGGGAAGGAAATGACGTTTTGTGATGTTATTTCAATCTCGTATGATTAATTTTGATATGTACGTAACATGGACCATCTTTGCAATACGTTAATGACTTAACAATAATCTAGAACTTTATCCGAATATGGCGTTAGAGTGATAAAGAAATATGGACAGTCTTAACAGCTGCTGGGGGCTTGTACTCTTGCAACATAGCTGAACATAGTCTTTTTGAGACGGAAAAGTAGTTTTTCTTTTTGACCATTAATTCAATATTTTAATTTATTCGTATGTAACCTTATTGTGTCAATAAATGTGTCATTATAACTATTATCAAAAACAATATGTTTATCACTATATTTTAAATATCTATACTCTCTGAATTTTGCAAATATGATTGAATTTTGCAAGTATTTTAAAATGAAGCTAATAAATTCAATATCGAAAATGAATTACCGCATTTTTCACATAATCATCGTCTCAGCTTTTTGGGATACTTTGGCTGCAATTGTAATTATTTCGCCTCGGATGGTTTCCCGTTAATTTCCGTTGATGGGGAAAAAATGTATTTTATTTTCGCATGAAAAGTTTCGTTAAATTTAATAAGCCATATTTGGGTCGTACCAAGATTCATTTACTCTATCGTAAATTGAAAATCTTTGACAGAAATTTCTCACAAACTTGGAATACAATATGACTCGCTATCGATACGTATGCATAAATATGTAACTTGATTTATGTTTTCATATATCACGCTGGAGTTCTAATCAGAAGTAGCTTTCGGCGAACTGTATCATAGACAATCATCGAGTCACAGTGGATGAAATATTTTGATTTTTGACGAATAATGCATGGCAGAGAAACTATCTTTATAAAATTATTATCTATACTTACCAATGTTTTCGCTTTAGAGGTGTAGCGTCGCTGCATTCGACTACAAACAACAAGATAATATTTATCAGCGAGTGTCAGATGACACTCGCCAGCCAATGAAGAGATAGATGATGTCATCTTTTGATCAAGCAGCCGGGATCATAGGACACGCGGATGAGCGAGCCAGCCAGTCATTCCCGCGCGGGCCCCGTGTCGCCATCCAGCATTATCTCCTCACGTCACTAATTTTACTTACATAGACATTTGTATTTCTTATCTATTGAATCTCATAAATACATTTATTATCAGTAGTTACGCGTATCACTCAATTCCCACAGTGGTGAACCCGAAATAAAAACAAGGAATTTACGCGAACTCAAGTGAAAAGTGCAACTAATAAATACAAAATGTACGCGCCAGAGAAAATAGAAACAGTCGGTCGTATTTCAGTAAGGATACCCATTTTCTATCCAGACGATCCGGAAATGTGGTTCCACATAGTGGAAAGTAGTTTCGAAGTGAGCGGGATAACGGCCGACAAGACTAAGTACGGCTACATCTTAGGAGCCCTAGAGCCTCGCTGGGCTACCGAAGTACGCGACTTGGTAGTCAATCCACCAGCGATCGGGGCGTACGAAAAGCTGAAATCAGAGCTCATCCGCCGACTAAGTTCCACACAGGAACAAAAAACTAGACGTTTGCTGGAACACGAAGAGATTGGGGACAGAAAGCCTTCACAATTCCTCCGCCATTTAAGAACACTCGCTGGGACAACCGTTGGGGATGATATCCTCAAAACGCTTTGGTTGAGCCGACTCCCACACAATATGCAAGTAGTTCTAGCTACGCAGAAAGACGCGACGTTGGACCGCATGGCTGAAACAGCGGATGCCGTGGGTGAGGTCGCCCCCGCACACAGACCACCAATAATTGCGGAGGCGGAATTATCTCTCGCCTCCCGATTTGAGAGCCTTGTTGGTCGGTTCGACAACCTCGCTACTACAGTAACGAACGAGATAGCAGCCGTGCGCAGAATTGATAACACGCCTTGGGAATACAGACGAAGCCAACATCGCGACCGCTACCCGACACCAAACAGATCATATTCCAGACAGCGATATGACTCACGTCGACGAAGTGAGATGAGCCCGTCACCTAGCAGGCGTGGGCAGGCATGGACCAACGAATCTACTTGTTGGTATCACAAACGATTCGGTGCACAGGCCCAGCGGTGCACACCGCCTTGCGATAAAGCCGAACATACACCGCAGTCGGGAAACGACTCGGGCAGTCACTAATGGCGACTAGCGACAACAGCCCATCCCCACGCCGTTTGTTCGTAACAGATAAAACAACAAAACTACCCTTTCTCATAGACACGGGAGCAGACGTGTGTGTGTTTCCGCGATCTAAAGTTCACGGCCACCGCGAAAAAACGGACTATACCCTCTCTGCAGCAAACGGCACGACAATCGCAACATATGGAACCATCGTTTTGACACTTAATTTGGGACTTCGACGCGACATCACGTGGAGATTTGTGATCGCGAATGTGACACGTCCCATCATCGGCAGTGATTTACTAGCACACTATGATTTACTCGTCGACATACGCAATCAAAGACTCATAGATCAGATTACAAACCTGACTTCACTCGGTCGCAGTTCAGTAGTAAACACGCTTTCCATCAAAACCGTCACGGGCACGACAATATTTCACCAATTGTTATTAAATTTTCCTGACCTTACACGCCCTTGCGGCACCATACGAGAACCACGACATTCTACACAGCACCACATACGCACAACCCCGGGCCAACCAGTCGCAGAGCGTCCTAGACGTCTCGCCCCTGAGAGACTGGCAGCGGCTAAACAAGAATTTGACGCAATGGTTCGAATTGGAATCGCGCGTCCGTCGGAGAGCCCTTGGGCATCGCCTTTCTCGTACCCAAAACAGATAAACAATGGAGACCATGCGGAGACTACCGCAGTCTGAACGCAAGGACAATACCGGACCGATATCCAGTGCGACATATCGAAGATTTTGCACACACCCTAAGAGACAAAAAGTTATTTTCTACCCTTGACCTCGTCCGGGCATATAACCAAATACCTGTTGCGCCGGAGGACATACAGAAAACGGCGATTACGACCCCATTCGGTCTTTTCGAATTCCCTTTCATGTCTTTCGGCCTTTCCAATGCAGCTCAAACTTTCCAAAGATTTATTCACGAAGTGCTACATGGACTCGACTTCGCATACGCATACATAGATGATATTCTTATAGCATCTGACAGCGAAGAAGAACACCTCGCACATCTCAAGACACTTTTTACTCGTTTACAACAATACGGGGTAGTTATTAACGCAGCTAAATGCAAATTCGGCGAGCCAGAAGTAAAATTTCTGGGATACCTTGTTTCCAGCAACGGGACACGCCCGTTACCAGACAAAGTAGAAGCGATCGCCAATTTCGCACGCCCTAAAACTATTAAAGAATTACGACGATTCCTCGGTGCACTAAATTTCTACCGACGTTTTATACCTAAAGCAGCAGACATACAGGCTCCCCTCAATACTTTTCTACAGAATAACGCAAAAGGAAGACAACCGGTTCCTTGGACCCCAGAGACAACCAAAGCCTTTGAGGAGTGCAAGAAATCACTCTGCGAGGCGACTATGCTAAAGCACCCGACGCACGACGCACATCTAGCTATTGTTACAGATGCATCAGATACCGCAGTAGGCGCAGTTCTCCAGCAAAAGGTTGACAACACATGGGAACCCTTAGCCTTTTTCTCAAAGAAACTAAGCCCGGCAGAAGCGAAATACGGAGCGTATGACAGAGAATTACTAGCGATTTATCTAGCCATCAAACATTTTAGACATATGGTAGAGGCGCGCATTTTTACGATAATTACTGACCACAAACCAATCACTTTCGCCTTTAAACAAAAATTAGACAAGTGCTCGCCACGACAATTTCGACACTTAGATTACATTTCTCAATTTTCTACGGACATCCGTCACATAGCTGGCAAGGAAAATATTGTAGCCGACGCCCTCTCACGAGTGGAATCCTTAGAATGTGCTATTGATCTCGAAGCACTCGCAGCAGATCAAACTCAGGACAAAGAACTAAAAATTTATTTGCACGATGATAGAACGGCACTCCAACTCAAACAAATACCGATTCCAGGCACAGATACGACTATTTTCTGCGACATTAAAACACCAAAAGCAAGACCATTCGTTACCAAAAAACTAAGAAAACAAACCTTTAATTATATTCATGGCCTAGCACACCCAGGCATTAAGACAACCACAAGACTGATGACATCAAGATTCGTCTGGCCCTCCATAAACAAAGACTGTAGAAAGTGGGCGAAAGAATGCACACAATGTCAACAAAATAAGGTCACCCGTCATGTGACAGCACCCTGCGGGACGTTCACACCTCCATCGGCACGATTCGAGCATGTTCATATAGATATCGTTATTCTTCCCCCATCAGAAGGTTACAGGTACTGTCTTACATGCGTAGATCGTTTTACAAGATGGCCGGAAGCGTTCCCCATGCAAGATCAAGAAGCTGAAACCGTGGCACGCATTTTTTACGCAGGGTGGATCGCACGTTTCGGCTCACCTGCAAGGATAACTACCGATCAAGGCCGGCAGTTCGAATCCCGCCTGTTCAAGCAACTTAACTGTTTGGCAGGTTCGACTCATTTCAGGACAACAGCCTACCATCCAGAAGCCAATGGCATGGTAGAACGCTTGCACAGACAATTAAAAGCAGCTATCCGTTGCCATCAAACAGAGCGATGGACGGAATCACTGCCCACGGTCCTCATGGGTCTCCGCGCAGCATGGCGAGAAGACCTTAAAACCACTTCAGCCGAGTTGGTATACGGGGAGCCGTTTCGCCTACCGGGAGAGTTTCTGACGGAACAACCACACGCAGTAATGGGGGAGGCGAGCGACTTTGCAAAAACACTCCGCAGAAGTTTCCAGGATCTACGACCTACTGATGCCAAACACCACACAGAACGAAAACCCTTCATATTCAAGGACCTTGAAACGGCGACGCACGTTTTCGTACGTAAAGATATGGTCAGAGGGATTTTGCAACCCCCATACGAAGGGCCTTTCAGGGTTGTCCGCCGCAGAGATAAAACACTTACCTTGGACATCCGCGATAAGGAAATAACAGTATCCATAGACAGAGTAAAACCAGCCTATATCGCAATAGAAGATACCCTCGATAAACAGGCGCCAAGCTTAAATCTCTCAACAAGAACACACAACCCTCCAGGAAACCCACAGCAAACACATGTAGTACCAACCAACCCTGTTACCGTAACCCGTTATGGGAGGAAAGTCCATTTCCCGGAACGTTTCAAGTGAAATATAATACTTACAAAAAAAAAAAAGAACAATTATAATAATTAAGTGCAAATATACGTTGTTTTTCACAAATGACATTGCAGTGACCTGGTACACAGGTAAAGTTTTTTTTGTGAACCAGGCATTCCGTGAATTCAATTGCTGACACCTACAATTAACTCTTGGCCACATTCCGTAATAAGAAACTAAATTCATTTTGTTTATTTTCCCACGAAAATATCACACAATGGAATCATATACGTATTATAATATAATGTGTGATTTCGCGAACCGAAACAATTACTACGAGGTCAGCACATTTCAAACAAACGACTAACTAGAACATTCATTCCTTCTTTGATAAATAATGACACATTTAGCGCGCACAGTTCATAACGTATTAATATAACACGACAACAACATGGGCAGCACAGAGTCCAAAGAAGAAATCGTCGTGGCACAGACTGCAGCAGGATCTGCTCAAGCCGAAACCTCGCATATGGACAGGATAAACGTGGCGTCTTTCATCCTAGTCTGTACAGAAATACTTACAGGAGCAGGCTACCTGGCATACGAAAAACTAAATAAAACGATAACGAAGCAATTAGAAGAAAATTTTAACAGAAGGGGCCCTATACCTCCCCTACCAAGACATGTACCATAGTGAAAACAAAAACAATCCTAACTGACTTAAATTTAAAAAAAAAAAAAACAAAGTGTGACAATGTGAACAACCTTCTAACTCAAATAAACATTCGAAATCAAAACAACCATAAATAAACAAACAATAACAAATCATTAAAGTGTATAAAATAATAAATGAAAAGTAGCTGTAAGTGTTTTAAACATAGTGTAAATACCGTTAAATAAATAACACCGCATAACAAAACAATAACATATTGTGTTACAAGTTACAATAGTGCAATGGACTTCATTGTTTTATTAAACAAGAACGCAGTGGGCCAAGGTAATAACCTGCTGACCCATATCCACGAAACATGTGAGATAAGAAACGGACTCAGAACGCATCGGAATTTTTATCACATGTAACTCCGTTACCAGGGCGAGGGTGATGTAGCGTCGCTGCATTCGACTACAAACAACAAGATAATATTTATCAGCGAGTGTCAGATGACACTCGCCAGCCAATGAAGAGATAGATGATGTCATCTTTTAAATCTATCATCATCATTGATGATAGATTTTAAATATTACTTGATTATTTGAAGGTTTTACTAGGCGTGTTTAATAATTGATTTATGAATCTTAACAAACAACTCCCTCTAAATATTAATTCATCTCAAATGCAAAGAAATGTTTTGGGTCAACTGAATGAAAGATATTACTTACTGAACTTCACAATTTTATTCACAATATCAACTTTTACATTTTAACAATATAATATAATTTAAATACAATGAAATTGAAATTATCCGCTGATTAATATTGACTGACGAGTGCAAATCTAGCTCGAGGTGCAAATCTAGCTCGCCTATCTATCTATCAATCTAGCGAGGTGCTCGAGGGGTGCAAATCTAGCTCGCCTCCCCGTGGTGCACCCTGGATAACGCTAAAGAGTTAGAACCTCAGGCAGCCGAACCATCAACTTGATCTCCCGGCTTATCAAGACGTATTTAAAGGAAAAGAAAAATATAAAGGAAGACATGAGTACGCAAATTATAAACGGCCCTTCTCAGGGCCCCCAGACAAGAAACCTTACACCTATTGTAAGGATTTGCCAAATCAATGTAGAAGGTATAAGCAAGTCAAAAAGTGAGTATTTATCCAGGCTTCTTACTGAAAACAAGGCTGATGTAGTGGTCATCCAAGAAACTCATGCTGGAACTGAAAGCCAACTTAAAAATAGAGGCTCCATTGAGGGGTTTTCTCTTATTGGTGCCATCTACCACAAACATTATGGTTCAGCTACATACGCCCGTAACGATCTCCAGAATGTCAACCTGATCAACATATCAACAGAAAATGACATCCATATCATTACCACCAGCATTGAAAAGGTACAGATCTTTAATATTTATAAGCCCCCAACAACAACTTGGCCAGAAGAGGTCTTACCGATTACTGAACACCCAGCCATTTTTATTGGCGATTTTAATAGCCATCACACTAGCTGGAAATATATCAACAACGATACTAACGGTATAAAACTCTCAAACTGGAGCGAAGGCAGTAACACTTGCCTTATATTCGATGCTAAAGACAGAGACACCTTCAGATCGGCTAGATGGAGAAAAACATATAATCCTGATTTGTGCTTTGTAACAAATGGCTCAAATGGACGTCCTCTGCCATCAAAAAGGAAGGTATTGAACGACTTTCCACACAGTCAACACAGACCGGTATTAATTGAATGTGGACTACAAATTCCCTTAATGCAATCTTCTCCCCGCCCTCGATGGAATTTCTCCAAAGCATCATGGGACCGCTTCTCAACAGAACTTGAGAAATGTATTCGATTCATTCCTCCTACTTTTAAAAATTATACAAGATTTTCTGGCTTGATAAGGAAAATTGCCAAAAAACACATTCCGCGAGGATTTCGAAGAGAATATATTCCTGGATGGAGTGATACCAGTGAAGAACTTTACCAAAAGTTCCTTGCCGAGGGAGAAGCTGAAATTGCTGACGAACTACTATTATCCTTAGATGAAACAAGAAGAAACAATTGGACAAGGCTGGTTGAAAACATGGACTTTAAACACTCCAGTAGAAAGGCATGGAGTCTACTCCGAAAGCTGGATAGCTCAACACCAAACAGAATTGTTTCAAAATCTTCAATCACGCCAGAGGAAATTGCCAATCACATAATCAAAATGGCGAGGGTACCCTCTGATAAGAACCATACAAGAGAGGTGAAAAAACTCTTAAAAAATTTGAGTGGTTCACTAACTCCATCTGCGCAATTTTCCTCTCCCATTACTAAGCAAGAGGTAGACACAGCTCTGAAAGACACTCGCCCTGGCAAAGCTGCAGGCATAGATGAAATTTATCCGGAATTTCTTTTGAATTCTGGCCCACGCGTGAGAAAGTGGCTTTCTGAGCTGTTCACAGACATACTGACATCTGGTAATTTACCACCTGACTTCAAGAAAACCAAGATTGTTGCTATTCTCAAGCCAAACAAGCCCAACAACTCCCCTGAAAGCTACCGCCCTATAGCGTTGTTGAGCGTGTGCTATAAATTGTTTGAAAGAATTATATATAACAGAATTGGTCCTACAATTCTATCCGCCATTCCCATAGAGCAGGCTGGATTCAGACCAAACAGAGGCTGCTGCGACCAAGTACTTGCCTTAACAACCCATATAGAAGCTGGTTTTCAGAAAAAACTTAAGACTTCTGCTGTATTTGTCGATCTTACAGCTGCTTATGACACTGTGTGGCGGCAGGGTCTCATATATAAGCTTCTGAGAGTGATTCCTTGTATGAAAATAGCCCAACTTATAAACAATATGTTATCGAATCGAATTTTCAGAGTGACCTTGGGGGATAGTAAGAGAAGCCGTGGTCGAAGACTCAATAATGGATTAGCACAAGGCTCCGTTCTATCTCCCCTCCTGTTCAACCTGTATACAGCTGACCTCCCTAACACTGTAGCAAGAAAATTTACCTATGCTGATGATCTGGCTCTAGGGTTTCAGCACTCCGATATACAGACAACAGAAAGCATCCTCACTGAAGACCTAAAAATTCTCGAAGATTACTTCCGCAAATGGAGGTTATGCCCAAATCTAAGCAAGACCGAATCATCCTGCTTCCACTTAAATAATAAACAGGCGAACATAAAATTGAATATAGTGTTCCAGGGAACAAGACTTAAATACAACCCTCAACCTAAATACCTCGGTATAACACTGGACAGGACCCTATCTTTTAAAAAACACCTCACGAATATCGCTGGTAAGTTGAGCACTAGAAATAATATCATCCAAAAATTATGTGGGACTACATGGGGTGCATTCGCTTCAACTTTAAGAACTTCAGCGATTTCGCTAGTCTACTCAGCTGCTGAATACTGCGCTCCGGCATGGTTAAACAGTGCTCATACAAACAAGATCGATGTCCAATTAAATACCAGCATGAGAATTATCTCAGGAACACTTAAATCAACGCCCTTGATCTGGCTACCAACTCTGGCCAACATCGCACCACCTGAAACAAGACGAAAACTTTCACTGATGAGAGAGATGACCAAGATAACATTAAACCCGATGCTCCCTATCCATGCTGACATAGCAAACTTGCAAACGCTTAGGCTAAAATCTAGGAAGCCTTCAGTAAAAACAGGTGAACAACTACTTGCTGACAAGTTTAATTGCAACGAAGAGTGGGAACATACCTGGCTTCTCTCAGCACCCGCAAGATGGAGGGGCATGAATCCTACTCAACAGCCCGCTGGTTTCGGATTCCCTCGTCGTACCTGGTGTGCTCTTAATAGAGTACGTACTGAACATGCCAGATGTGGGGAATTCCTCTATAAATGGGGTATGAGACCGAACCCTGAGTGTGACTGTGGTGCTCCTCATCAAACCGTACAACACATAGTTCACGAATGCAGTGTACGACGATATCATGGGGGCGAAAGCGACTTTATCACGGCCACTGCATTGGCTGCTGCCTGGCTTGATGACTTGGATATATGCCTGTGACGAGCACCCTGCGTATGACCTATCATATATATATATTTTTACTTTTGACGTGCCTAGTGCTATTTTTCTTTTCTAAATATTGCCATATGCCATACGAAATAATAATAATAACTGACGAGTACGAACTAACAACTAAGGGAACAATGGCGGGCGAATGAAAAAACGAGCTTATATAGGTACTTGTTGTTCTAGAATGTTCGAATTCACGTTTCTTGTAAATTCTATGGAACTTGGCAGAAATTCAATGGTACACCACATCTCCATATTGTTTTATTTTTGACGAGAATTAGTCTTGTTTCAGTTTGTAATATCAAACTGACGTATTATTCGAGTGACGATTAACATATACGTTTTATATACACTATAAAAATAGGGTAACTGAACTGTTTGGCTATCGATATTCCAACCAAACTTTTGTATCAGTGAATATAGCTCTATTGTTTGGTTGTATACACAAACCATCAGGTTAGAGCAACCAAATGCTCAATATTCACTATAATATGGTTATGGCCGTGTTCACCAAGGAACATCAAATGGATCATCAACTAACTACCTGCTCGGAGCTCAAATCCTTGAGTACATCGCTCAGTGAATTTGTATTTCACCAACTAAAAACCAACATTCTTAATTGAGCCCTAGGCTCAACTCTCCTTAAATTTCCGGTGTAAAGGAATACGAACTCAAGTTTAATTATATAGAAATATTTAAAAACCAAGAACACATTATTTATCTTGTTTCCTTTATTAAAATAACAATCAAATATTATTACAGTGTGTAGTTCACAATTTTTACAAGTTTTGAAATTGTTTGAAAAAAAGTATTACTTTGATCTCATCAGTAGGTATATTCGCATTAGTGTCGTGAATGGCCGCGGGCGCTGTATACCTGAAACCATGTTTACAAACATATCGCGTACCTGATATTCTACCCCTGCTACCTGTGTTATTGTGCATACTGCCATTATTGTTTTCGTTGACATCTATTATGCTGTTTTAAATGAAATTCAATTTTATTTAACAAATACAAAAAGCAATGTTTTGACATCATGAATAAATTCTTTCGTTCATTTCACCTGGGTAAGCGTTCTTGTCTATTTCATCGGCTAATTCAACTATTTTCTCAAACCAGGTCTTTCGTGATAATAATATATCTGGATAATATAGAAATATAATATAAAATATAACAAGTGCTAAAATGTAATAATTTTAGTTACAAAATACGTTGATGAATGACTTGATCCACAATAGACCGTCACTTAAGAGTTGAGTCGCCGGCGTCACTTAACGGTAGTAAGTTTGTTTGGAGAAACGAAATTTTACGCTAAGTGCATCAAAAAATTGATTTTAACGCTAAGGAACCTTGGTGAAAGTGGGGGTTAGTCTTAACATTAAATTTTGTTACAAAAAATAAAAGAATCAGTGTTACATTATATTGCCCGCTTTTGCGGTGAAAACTTACGAAAACAGCGCTATTTATTATGTCATTCAACAATTATTATTATATATCTGCCTACAGGATACTCTAACTGGACAATGAATGAGGAACAATCGCAGTACTCCTTTTTTTTATTTCAATAAAAGAGCAGTTAGTTTTGAATATCCACTTGTAAAACATATTTTTTGCTGACCCATTCGCAAAAAAAAGGTGTCCATAGATAAGAACGGTTTTTCGATTTCATCCAATATTGCCGGTTTGTACAACCGGGGTAGTTTTACGTGACATCCGCTAAAATGCTGTACTGTCTGGAAAATCATTATTTTAACCCAACAGCAATAATATGTACACAGTTACCAGTGAATTATTACAAACTGAAATACCGGCACGTTTCAACAATAACGTCTGTTCCGTCCTGTCCCCTTGAAAATTTTAATAAACTTTATTTACCGCCATTCTTCGAGGGAAATTTTTAACAAGTTTTTTTCTCCTCTGAAAACTACCGAAGTAACGTTTTGAATATCAAAAAGTCTAAAGATAAATACGTGTCGTATTTTTTTATTTTTTGATGTATCGCGATGTTTATCAGCATTTCAATTTAATCATTTATATTAATAATAAACTGGCTGGGTATTTTTTAATCAAACAAAATTGTTTATGTTTCTACATATGTTTTTTTCTAATAACAGGACGATAGTTTCCGTAACAAAATCATTTAATTTAAAAATACCTAGTTTAATGGAGTTTTATACCTCAATACTGCCAATATTGACAAATTAAAAATAATAAACTTATTTCTCTTAAATAAATTAATAAATTTTTTGACATGTTGGTATATGTACCTATTACTTTCTTTGTTTTTTTAATGTGTGTATTTATCATGTTTTAATATTGTTTTATTTTGTATGTATAAAAGACTTTTAAATTTTAATAGATAAATAAATAAACACACCACTTTTGGACAGTATTTTTATAAATAAAAAAATACGCAAAGATAAAGTAAGTTGAAGTAAGTTTGTTTTATTTTCACTTTCATTAATTTGTTGATGTAGGTACATAATATATAATTTTGTCATACTTTGTATGCATTCTATTTGTTTATATTATGTACAAAAAAATAAATAAATAAGTATATAAATTTCTCTCCTTCTCAACTGTTTATCCTTTGTCTGGTTGTTTTAAATTAAGGCAGACAATTTATTTTTTTATTAATTTTTACTTCCGAAAATATAAACAAAAAATTATGTGAATATAGATTTAAATCTTCTAAATCAAAAACAGATTTACAAATTATATCAAACCTTATGTATGTAGGTAGTTATATAAAAATGAACTTTTAGTAAAAGAGTTCGGAAAACTAAAACTAAAACTCAGATACTGCACCCAAATGTCCCAAAGAGAAACTGTGAGGTGCCTCCTCGACAAAACTCTTCAGACGCTTATGTCATCTGGCTTTCTTAAGGTCGAAGCTACTAAGAGACCAGTTGTTTTTTTTTTCCTGGTCGCTCCACCGGACGGGAATTGCCCTCGAGATCAATAGTCTCCACTTAACCAACAATTTTTCAGGTTCCTTTCTCACTATGTTGCTTAAATAATCTGAATCCTCTGGTACCAGCCGGTTGATGGACTATTCTTTATCTTCAGTTGATCTATGATTGATTTATTTGTTTATTTGATAATATTAGGTTGTTGAATTGTTACTTTTGTCACAAATACCAACTATTGAATAAAAAATATCATGTTTGTCATATAAACTTGTGACTAAATATCATGTTTGTCGCATATACTTATCTCCAAATATCATTTCTTTCACATATACTCAATCCAAATATCATATCTGTCACATGTACTTATGTACAAATATCATATCTGTCACATGTACTTATGTCCAAATATCATGTCTGTCACATACCTATACTTATGTCCAAATATCATACTTACTTACTTAATTACTCAGCCTCTTCTTGAGTCCAGTATTGGACAAAGGCCTCCCGCTTGGACTTCCACTGGTCTCTATCCTGTGCCATTCAGGACCTTCCACTTTTTTGATGTCATCGGACCATCTGGTCTGGGGCCTTCCTTGGGGCGTTCTTGGCCTCCAGTCCATCACAATTTTTGTCCATCGTCCATCTGACATCCGAGATGTATGACCCGCCCAACTCCACTTTGACTCCGCTATTCATTTGGCCACATCCGCTACTCCTGTGTCTGTAGCGGATCCAAATATCATGTCTGTCACTTATACTTTCCTATGACCAAATAAAAATCAACTTGGTTTACCGGTAAAATAAAAAGTCTAAAGGGTGATTCAATAGATTTCGATTTGATGTCGCAACTGAAAATGGGCGCACGTAAATTTCGTTATAAGTATAAATTCCCACTTGACACTTTTGTAACAAAAAACCATATATCATCCATTATTTTCTTCAGTTTCCCTCTATATATTTGCACAGCTACTGTGACTTTTCGCTTCTATATCTCACTTTTTTATATTCCTTTCAATCTTTTTTGCACTCTTTCGTTCTCGATTCGTATAATATGATTATTTGAAATCACTGGGAAAAAGTTAGGAAATATTTTCAAATAGTTTTAGCTTCGTCAACAATAATCTTTGTGTAAGAGACTTGTGGTTTTTACTTAATTTTTTATTATTTTATTAAATTTAGTTTATCTACCGAAAGTACGTACTTGATGTAATTTTTTTAAGTAGTAAAATTATTGATAAATCCACTATACATAATTAATTTTAACTTCGACTGGTTTCGTACAATGCATTGTTGAATTATTTAAAAGTGTTTTATTGCACATGTCTGAAGGATATCGTAAAATTGTGGTTGTCATGAAGTGGTTAATGAGTCAATAAAAAACATTAGTTATAACAAAAGAGATTTACAAGCAATGATCTCATTAAACGACAACACGATATCTGTAATAGACAGTTAACGATATCATGAGATACCAGGATTTCATGAAATCATTATGGTTTTATCATAGAATAATAATTAAACTATAGAATACTCATTTCCATACAATACCTCGCTGAAAAGGTGAAGCCGTTTTATTGGCCGGCTCGTGTCAATATACATTATGTATGACTCTGCTGGAAGACATTGTTCGTATAGTACTACTCGTTATGACTGCGTAAATTATTTTACAAGCAGTTAAAAAATTCCCTATTTGGAGAACGTATCACGCAGACCGCCAAATATTTACTGAATGCTCGTAACAAAATGTTGACCAAATTAGTCAACATAAAGCAGTCGCGTTTACTGCAGGCTAAAGAGTATTCTATACTATTATTATTCTATGGGTTTTATTTATTTAAAGACACATACATTAGGTTATATGAATTTCACTTTTTACAAGACAAAATAATTATAGCCGGTGAATTATACAAAAGTATAAAGAATTTTGTTTAAAATAGTATTCAGTATGACTTAACCTTGACATAGTTTTTATCCAAAAAAATATGTTCGGCAATAAAAAATACGCTTAAAACATGTGAAATAGTAAATATCTCCATTGATCTACATATTATGTTAGTACAGAGTACAAAAAATAGTTTAAAAACAAGAACACCTATTTGACTCCTACATTCCTTTAGTAGCGGAGAATGAAAACAATCACAAATCTTGTGTGGGTTCTCCGACTTAAGTTGAGGAGGACGAGGGTAGATAAGTAGGAAGAGCAATGATGAAGAAAAGATAATGAGAGCGAGGAAACCAGAGAAAATAGGCCGTGTAGAGAAAGATATTACACCGACAATGTTTTTAATCAAGGGTTTACCGGAAAGAGATATAGGTACCTACATAGTATTATATAGGAGATAATACGAGCTATGACGCTTTTAATACCCTACAATGGAATTAGACATAATACAAGTTTTGATATTTAAAATTTTAAGAATAATCCAGAATAATTAGTATTAGACTATGGTCACTCGAGATGGTATATCATACTAAATCTAGTGACTGAAAACATGATATATGTATGTATGTATATACATATTTTAAACGCTTAGTACACCATGAAATTACGTGTTTATGAGGGCAACTATCGCGTAAATTTTAAAGTTTTATACGTGTTTTAAATGATTGGAAACACAAAAATTGATATTTTTTTGTATTTTAAGAAGAAATTTGTCTTGAAATAAAATACTTTATCGGTCATCCACTTGCATTCTTTAAGCACGTAAACTATTTATTTCTTTACGACACAAAAAATATATTTACATATAATAGGTATATTTATTTATGGGAATTTACGCTGAATTTTAAAATTGTCTAAAGCTCTTTCACTAAAGAAATGTTAAAAATACTTATGGTATATATTTTTTAGAAACACACAAAAATTTTGAGAACTTCGATATCAAATCGGGTTGTTGAGATTTATATGTCATCTTTTTTTATTTTATTTTTTATTTTACAACAGCAATACAATAAAGATTTATACAAATATACAGAGATAATTTTTATGTTGCCAATTATAGTATTCTAAATATATTAAGTACATTCACATTTATTAACAACTAGTTGCATGTAGCACATGAGATCCAACTATCGTTAGCTATAGTAAGTATGTATTTTATTTTATTTTATTTTTTATTTTACAACAGCAATACAATAAAGATTTATACAAATATACAGAGATAATTTTTATGTTGCCAATTATAGTATTCTAAATATATTAAGTACATTCACATTTATTAACAACTAGTTGCATGTAGCACATGAGATCCAACTATCGTTAGCTATAGTAAGTATGTATTTTATTTTATTTTATTTTATAGAATACAACAGCAATACAATAAAGATTTATACAAATATACAGAGATAATTTTTATGTTGCCAATTATAGTATTCTAAATATATTAAGTACATTCACATTTATTAACAACTAGTTGCATGTAGCACATGAGATCCAACTATCGTTAGCTATAGTAAGTATGTATTTTATTTTATTTTATTTTATAGAATACAACAGCAATACAATAAAGATTTATACAAATATACAGAGATAATTTTTATGTTGCCAATTATAGTATTCTAAATATATTAAGTACATTCACATTTATTAACAACTAGTTGCATGTAGCACATGAGATCCAACTATCGTTAGCTATAGTAAGTATGTATTTTATTTTATTTTATTTTATAGAATACAACAGCAATACAATAAAGATTTATACAAATATACAGAGATAATTTTTATGTTGCCAATTATAGTATTCTAAATATATTAAGTACATTCACATTTATTAACAACTAGTTGCATGTAGCACATGAGATCCAACTATCGTTAGCTATAGTAAGTATGTATTTTATTTTATTTTATTTTATAGAATACAACAGCAATACAATAAAGATTTATACAAATATACAGAGATAATTTTTATGTTGCCAATTATAGTATTCTAAATATATTAAGTACATTCACATTTATTAACAACTAGTTGCATGTAGCACATGAGATCCAACTATCGTTAGCTATAGTAAGTATGTATTTTATTTTATTTTATTTTATAGAATACAACAGCAATACAATAAAGATTTATACAAATATACAGAGATAATATTTATGTTGCCAATTATCGTATTCTAAAATATATTAAGTACATTCTTACACATTTATTAACAATTATGAAAACAGGATGGGAAAGGAGAGAGATAGGGTGGTGGGTGTGGGGAAACATCGACCACTAGAAATTCATATTATGATTTACCTCACGTGTCTCAATGTATGAATAATAGTAAATTAAAATTAAGTTAAAGGGGCGCAATTAAAACGTTAAAAATGTGCACAACAAAACAGCACAGATTAAAAATTCCATAACAATGACTGTGATAACAATTGCTCCAAATGTGTAGAGGTCAAGACAGAAAGCTCCACTAAATATTTAGGTATCATCATTGATTCACATTTAATGTGGGACAATCATGTAAACTACTTGTGTAAAAAAATAAGATACTTGGGGTATATATTTAAAAGATTACTTGGTATTGTCAAAAGTGACATAGTCAAAATGACATACTACAGTTTGGTACAATCTATGTTGACTTATGGCATGATTGCATGGGGAGGAGTATTGGACAGTCATATTGCTCCATTAGAAATTGTACAAAGAATGATAATTAAAAAAATGTACAACAAACCTCCCAGATATCCCACTAAACAATTATTTAAAGAGAGTGGATTATTTAATCTAAGGAAACTGTATATACTACAATGTCTTAAGTTTATTCACAAAAAGAAAGAAATTTTCATGTTAAATTCACAAAATCGTACCAGTGACCGTCTGAATAGTATTTACAAAGTTCCTAATTGCAATAAGAGATCGACACAGAGACATTCTGTATTTATAGCTCCCAGATCATACAATATGTTGCCATTGTCTCTTGAGTCTTTAAATTGCCATTCAAAATATGTGAGTCATCTTAAGACATGGCTTAAGAACAATGACAACATTCAAGATTTCTTTTTATGATTTTTTTTTTTTTTGTTCTTCTCTCTTCTGTCTTTTTCTATGTGTTTATCTCTTTTGTTTATCTATATTTTACTTTTGTGTCATCATGTATCTGTTTACTTTTGTGTATCTTACTTCATTGCTTTTTATGATTTGTTTTAATATAAGTGGGTACATACTTATTTTTCTTTAAAACGTTGTCTAAAAACTGTTTAATTGTAACGCGCAACCAACATCTTCCTTTGTAAATTTTATTTAGGTATACCCACATACAGGCTAAGCCTTGTGGGATTTTTGGTGTAATGTGTAATATGATCTGTGTAATATGTGTATATGTTCTTTTTTGTATCTATTTATATTATACTATGTACCGAAATTTGTTTAATAAATAAAAAAAATAAAAAAAATAATAAATATCTGACAAATTCACAATTTTTTTTTTTGAATCCATAAAAACTTGAAGTAAACATATCCATTTCCGGATTGCTCAAACAATTTCTATTGTACCCAGTACAATCTCTATTAATATAAGAATTTAGCATATAGTTAGTTTTAGAAGATTCTTTGTAAATGAGAGACTGGTTTCTATTACTTCTAAGTGGACAGTGAAAACGGAGTGAGCTTAGAAGGGGTGCGCTGTCGATCAGACCGTTAATAAATTTATATAGAAAACAAATATCTTGGATTGATCTGCGTGTCTCCAGTAGTTTTGTGTTGTGGTGTTTTAGAGCTTGAAGATTATTTATTGCTTATTACGTTTATAGATAATTGATGGGTGAGTGTTAATCCAATATATTTTCAGTTGTTAAGGTTACAATCCAAAATGATCGTATATTGAATTAAATATTTATGGAACTAGTGATTTGATTAACGTAATATTGACTAAATTAAAACACCAAACCTGTTAACATTCTACTAAGGGATAGCGAAGAGTTTTTATTTTACAATTTTTGGCCTAGTTCAGTTTGTCGATCGACTATTCTTGTTAGAACGTAGACAATATTATCAATTATAAATTTTAAAAAAATACTTGATTTTAGTTATATTAAATGTATTGTCGACCTTCGTGGCTCATTTGGTTAGATATTTGACTGTTGATCCAAAGACTGCTACATTGTCCTATCGGCTGCTCCAGTGTGGTATACTGTGTTGGGGGGTTGCTCAGTATATTTTCTATATCACTTATCTTTTCTATAGACCAAATAATATGCCGTGTGTCTATTTATAATATCATCAAGTATTTGATTCCATCTACTGGCCATGTGCAGAATTCCATCCACCTTTTCACACGCCATACCTATATATTATAATGAATCCATCTCTCTCACACACTGGTATGTCCCTTTCACACATATCTCACTCACACATCTCAATACAATATTACATTCCCGGGTTCGACTCCCGGTGGAGACACAATTTTTATTATGTTTTCAGTCTGGATCTGTGAGACGATAAATATCGCGTCTCCAGAATGTGGTAACTTGTAATTGGGTGCGTGTTTAAGTAATATTTGACAAAGGACCTGATAATCACCCAAGAAGCAATAGAATGTATAAAAAAAACAATTGTTTTTTAACGTGTTTCGTGTAAGGCACATCGTTAGAATATTACTCAACGAAACTGAAGCTAGTGGTTACATAAAAAAATACATGTCAGGTGTATAAATAAGATTGTTGGTTATGAACGGTTGGTTTTGAATTTCATGCTTGTTTTTTGCATATTTTAACAAGTATCACATAGAGAGACTCTAGAGAGTACATTCTATGAATATCACAGTATTGTTTGAATGTAAAGGTGTTCTATAATTCACACCAAGACATCATACCAAATATAAAAATACTTACGAATCTTACGATCCAAATATAATTCAACATTATTTTGTTTATTATTTTTGATATTTACCACGCGTTAATCTAATTAATTATTCTTCCCCAAGTTTTTCGTTGCTTTATTTTTATTTTCTATTTAGTATTGCCCCCGTGTACTCGTAATATTTTACGTGAGTTTTATTTTTGGCTAGGATATGAAATTAATTTCACCCTATTTGCTACAGACGAGTAGGTGTCTGTGAACCTCGTGAGAGAGAAACGTCCTGATATATTTATTATTTTAGCTTTTCCACCTGTCATTCAGACTGTGGAGAGGTATTTCTTGTGACTTTTGTCTCTGTATACGCTCTGCAGAAACTTTCATTTACTCGGTGACAATTTTTCTCTTTGGCTAAATTACTTTCCGAATTTCTCTCTGACATTTTGGGTTTCGACTGTCACAAGTTGGTTTATATTGACGATAATAATTACATCGAAGATATTAATTATGAAATTGCGTTGTATCTTTTTTGTTTGCTTTGATATAGTTTAGTTACCAAAGATTTGTATTATTTACGTTTTCCAATTTGATTTCTCACGCTGGTCAGGAAGCATTCAAACATGTTTCTTCTTCTTTGGTTTCAATCTTGGGGATTGGTAGCATATCTCTTTATTATAAATTCTTATATATCATTTATGTATACTCACCGTTGTGATTTTTGGTTAGAATACGCTCTTAATTAAAATAACCTAAGTTATTCCGTATTCTTTCTGAATATCATTAAAATAAGAGCTGTGAACATCAGCAGAGATATTATAAATATTGCCAATAAAGTGTCCAAGACAATATAAATGTCCTATCTGACAGAAGACCTAAGTTTACTTTTGTGTGTTGTTGTGATTTGAGGTTATATACTGATAATGTCATACAGTAATAATAGAATTTTTGACGTTGTCAACAATTTTGGTCTCGAAAAATTACAAATACAAGATGGCTTTTTATTTTTTAATGTTAACTGTTCATTTCGTCAATCATTTCTAGACAGTCGCATGACACAGACGCATGAGAGTAGAATAAATGCTGTAGAAATGAGATAATTTAGAAGAGTTTGTAATAGAACGATATATGTATAATAAAAATAAGGACATAAGGAGAGAATGCAAGATAAAGGATATAAAAAGGTAAATGAATGTGAACGCCTTGAGGTGGCTTGTTTTTGAAATATTGAATGATGAACGACTGACGAAAATATATGCATGGGTGTAAGATATGGAGTGATCAGCAGTGACCGCCCCAGAAAGAAATGGCATGGCCATGTGAGTGATATTTTGAAAGTACAAAACATAAGAAGCTTGAACAATCGACGATCATGTATAAGACGATGCATAGATGTAAAGGAAGCCAGGAATGTGTGCAAAAATAGAGAAGTATGGCACTCGGTTCTCTCTGCTTACCCTGTAAGGGAAGTTATAGGTATGTATTATGAGACCGTAAAGTTTGTAAGATGATTCGAAAATATTTTGGGACATTTTCAAAGATTAAAAAGCGATCCGATTACAGATTATAAAGAGAATCCACGTAATGTTGAATGGTCACATTTTGGTTAAAGTCATTTATTGAATGTTGGGTGTTATTCTTCTTATTCTCCCTTCTGACGGTGACCAGGGTGTCAGGGAGCCTGGGTGGCCAGTGTCTGCTGTCTGGACGTTGATTGATCACCGTCCTTCCACCCCGATGCGAGGTTTCGGACCTTTTTTCATAAACTTAGCGACGGACCACTAACTTTCTTGGCCAGGACAAACAAATCAACTGCTATATTATTCCAGACATCGTTGTTTTTTCCACGAAATTGTCAAGGTTTACTTTTGCTGTAATTAAACAAACTAGATGGGTGTTGGCAAGGCGGATACAGCACTGGGTTAGTAATTCAGTAATCGCGAGCTCGAATCCTGCCACAACCGATTTCGTTCACCAAAGTTCACAAGCATTTATGCCTAGTTTAGGGAATGTATAATATTTATATGTACTTGTTTCAAGTACATATTCATTCATTGAGTTTTGAGCTGATGATTTTATTAATACTAAATAATTATTCTGACGATTTGCCTATCATGAAATGCGTTAAATGAAAATATTTTTTTTAGTTTTCTTTTCAGTCCTATTGTTTCCTTACAACCAGCTTTCTATAAAACTTTTAAGTGCAGACTCTGCGAGTTGTTTATTGCTTGTTGATTATTTATTTATTTATGTATAGAATCATACACGGCTTCTTGCCAATATTATATATACATCTACATATACATACATGTCACAAAACATAGGTACATATATTATACACATACATATAAATATCACAAAAACACTTTATGAGATTTGTTAAGTTCCTAAAGTAAATGATTTTTTATAGAAAACGTCATATTTACAATTTTCTGGAGATATACTTTCTTTTTTCTTATGTTTTAGATAATTTTATGTCTTTATTACCAGACCGGATTTTGGTGGAGATGAAAAAGAACAAAATGCGTCAATAATCACAAAAATATGGTGATGGAAACAAATTATTTAATTTTAATTAAGTTATCACATGGAATTATATCAATTGCTATCGGTCGATATACTTAATTTAGTATTGTATATTACATCATATAGTTTCATTTTTCATTTTATCATTAAGTTGTAAATTAACAATTCGAAGATAAATGTTATAAAGTATATTGAAAATATTTAATATTGTCGTAGAAAACTGTTAGACCAACTTAAATGTTATTCTAAGCGAGGCTGATTAGTATGTAGGTACACTAGTTATTCTTGAGAAGTTATATTACACTGGTGTGTAATATAACTTCTCATGTAAAGTAAAAGTCTAACAATGATTTTTAATTCATAATCTACGCGAAGAGGTTAATTAAAATTGTTGATGTACTTACTTACTTACTTATCGAGTCCGGAACTCAGATTTTGCCACTCCAATGTGTGGCGGCGGAAATCGCCCTGTCGGTAAGTTTAATCAGGTCGTCCATGTGGCAACCCTCGTCCAATTCTGGGCAGGACAGCAGATGGTCGTCATCCTGCACTGCCCCACAATCACAGAAGGTATCATCCTCCGTCGAGAAGCCCCACCTGTGCAGGTTGCTCTTGCAGCCACTCACACCCACCATCACACTCATTGTTGATGTATAATCTATATATTATACGTGAAGCATAAATATCGGAGCCATAGTTCGGGCCCCTTTTTCAGCAAACTACGCGCATGGAGTACTGTGAGATTTGGCATAGTTAAAGTTTTTATGGAGAGCATGTGCATAAAGCTATAATTTATACGTTATATGTGTCAATTAAATAAAAAAATATTTCACGTCAAACCATAGATTGTTTTTCTTTTACTCTGCCAATGTCAAAGCGTCATGTCTGAAGCAGGCGATTTATATAATAAATAATGAAAAATTCAAATACATGTCATGTCAAAGAAAAATGTGTTATCTACTATATGAAACAATATAAGTGGTTCAAACAATGATACTTTGTAATATTTTAACAGAAATCTTAGGGGTAAAATACCCTTGATGATTTTTAATATGATATTTTTACTCTCTACTACTAAGGAATAGTGGAGTGTCATGATTTCATAGTTTTTAAGCATATTTTTGTATGTCAATTTCTCAACGGGTTTCATGTAGAGAGTGCACATTTTTTCAAAACAATTAATACACAATCCGACTAACTGTATGTGTGCATATCTTTGTTTTTTTTTAACTATATTTTTAAATTTTCTTTTATCTTGTATTTTCTTATGATTTTTTCAATTATGTAATCAATTACTGTATAATCATTAATTTAAATTGAAGACAGCACTTTTGGCTCAACTTTTATACAAGAAATGTAATGTAAAATAAATAAATTATCGCTGTAGTTATTATGATCAATATTACTTTTGTAGGTACATTTATATAATGTGGATTCATTATTTTTTGTCATTATTTCAGTCAAATCCTACAAAAAATGACTCAAATGTCTATCTTTATTTTCTTATTTTTCGTATGATAAATTTACCCATTAAATACCTGTCCCATTTTTTTTTCAATTTTGCCTAATTTACTTTGCAATATTATTAACCGAAATACAAGGGCACCTGTGTCTCCTTATTAAAACTTTTGTAATTTATGTAGGCTATTTTAAATTTTATCGTTCTTACCTTATTTGGCAATCTTTTTATCATTATAGCTTCAATTAATTTTCTTTTAATGACTTTACAAAATATTATAATGATCCTATACATCTAAGTTATTTTAAATTAATATCAGTGGATATTATTCTATGTTTTGATTTATGTTGTACTCAATATCAGTTTTCATCTCATGAATTTCGTTTTATCGCTGAATTCGATTAGAAGTTTTAAAAACTAAAATCAAACACAAAATTGACAGGTAAATAATAATTATATTTTTAGGAAATTTTAAAGTTTACATGGAAATAATTTTAAACGTACAAAGGTTCCTTTTTTTTATATTGTCAATGTCGACGGTATTTATATTATAGAATTCCATTTTTAGTTATTTATAAACAAATTGATTGTTGTTCCACATATGTAGTCTACTATAATGATCAGTTGATAAGGGCCTAGTCGGCCGAAATGGTTGTCCTGTAAAAATGACTACAAAGTGTGGCGGATTACTACTCTAGTAAACTTGGGTTAGAATCTCGCCTCAATCGATTTCGTTCGCCTGTAATAGCTTCAACCACCATTGCTTATTTAAGGGTTAGTTTTATGATAAATTTGTACGTAGGGTGTCTTCTTCTTCTTTTACTAGGGCCTGTTTACGTAGAGTTTGCTGCTTCTTGTGATTTGGACTCTCAGCTGGGGGTCTTTTAAGCATAATTCTCCCCTCTGGTTTTTCATACAGGAGTATTTTTGGTTGTTTTTGAGAGTAGTGATGAGCAAATTCAAGACCGGGGTGGTCTTGGTCTTGGTCATGCATACTCTATCGAGTCTTAGTCTTGAATGTCTTGCATCTTTTCCAAAAAAATATTAAATATATTTTTATTGAAATTCAGTGCTTATTTGCAATGAAATATGACAAAAACCATCAAATAAAAGTTTTCTGTCGATAGTACGCAATCAATTGCTTACTTTTTGACTGAAAATGAATAATTATAAAATTTGGCAAGACCTCAAGATTCTTGCGTTGAGTCTTGCAAAATTTTTGCAAAGCCTGGTCTTCGTCATGCACCCTTCGGTCATAGTATTGGTCTTGCAGCGACGCATGCGGTCTTGGTCTTGATCTTGCTAAACCAAGATCAAGACTTCAAGACTTTTGCTCATCACTATATGGGAGTCCATTCTTTTCTCATGGCTTCTCCAATGAATCCTCATCTTCTCCCTCATCTGGATATCACACATTTCTCTGATCTTACTGTTCCATATTCTGTCACATAGAGTCGGGCCTATTATTATCTAAGGGTTTTCATATCTGTTATACTGAGGATGTTTGTTAGAAAAATGTATCTTCTTTTTCTGAGCCATCTCTCCACTGCTATATGTAGGCCTTCTTCAACCCTTCCCTCCTTCCCTTCCCCTCTACTTCCTGCCTCTCTTTTTATATTCTTTACATAATAAGGAAAACTAGTACCTACTTTTTTGTCAATAGATGAATGCCGTTATTCGCGCTATAAAAATAGAAATGTTCTTTTTTGATTGTCATATAGGTTTAGCTGTTGTATTCAATAAATTTAATTAAAGTTTTTCAAAACCATCTAGGAATCTATCCTGAGCGTCCCTGTACCACCTCAATCACGCGACCCTAATTATGTCATCAGACCATCTTTTCTGCGGTCGACCTAATTCTCATTGGTCTTCCCATTGTCTCCATTTTAGAATTCGTGGTGCCCATCTGTCAACTTCCTGCTTTGCCACGTGACCTACCCACTGCCATGTGAAACCGGCAATAAGTGCTTTTCTGGAATGACTTCGATTGTATTGAAATGAATCCAATTACAACAGGTATAATTGTTTGCCAAATTGATTGTCGTCGTCATAGTGTATTGTCATTGGTCAAAAGCAATTGTAACTATCTTCAGATTATTCTATTATAACTCAACACCCGTTTTATTCACTAAAACTGATTATATTTTGCTTTAAACATCTCTTCTTAAAGAATAAAAATCAATAAAAACAATATATTTGGTGTAACTTATTAAGGATTTTTAAGCAATATAACCATAATTATCGATGAAGTTTTTATTTGGTAGAATTCCATTATAAGTTATATCTATAATAAAAAGTAAAGACTTTTTGATTCTACATTAATTAATGTAGAATCAAAAAGTCTTTACTTTTTATTATAGATATAACAATATAACCATGCTTAATTTAGTTGTAAAAGATATAAAGAACATATGTACTTACACTTAATACACAAGAATAAAAATTACAGTACATACATGGTTATATAATAAAGGGATCAACACTATTGTCAGCAAATTCCATATTAATAAGAACATACACTACAAAACCTCTAAAATTGGACTCACAAAGTGGACCATATGGGCTACACAAACACAATCATACTACATATATTACAGCTCACTATGATTTATTAATAAATATAATGTAACTAGTCAAACTTAAAATACATCAAACTTAAAATTTCATCCTCATAATCAAATTTAACACTTAATATACTGACACATTTATATATGCAATTTCACACATCATTCACACAATATCTCACCATAATATGTAACCATTCCTAATCCATCTTAATATACTACAATAACATCAGCGACAACCTGTAATTGGCTTTATTATTAATCAAATCATCTTTTTTTTATATAATTTATTATATGCTGTATGTTGTCCTCTAAATAAATAAATAAATAGTCTTCCATCTCGGAACAGGCCTGGCCTAGTAGGGTGGTACAAACCAACCCTATTTATTTGTTAAATTGCATAGTTATAGTAATGTAATATTTGGTATTTGTAATAAAAAAAATAATTAAATGGAATAAATGTACGGTTAATTACTAAGGTTATGAATACGTTCTCTTGTAAATTTGGGTTATTTATATATTTTGTTTGGACACCTAAATCTGGTTTGTATTTGAATTATCAAATATTTAGTAAAAATAAATATTCTATACTACATACGAATAAAGAAATCCAAAATGACGGCGATACAAAATGTGATGAATATAGGTTCGTGCATCCCAACAACAATATTAAAATGTAGCTAGATATTTTTCCTCTAAATATTCAGTTAAAATCATATTGCTGTGCCATTTTAATGTAAAATCTAAATATTTAATCGAACAAAACGTCAAACTTATTATTAAGACAACACGCTTTGATCGCTTGCTATGATTTTAATAACCTTTTCAATCAACCATTCCAATGATGTGCGTTCAAAATAACCACCATTCAAAAATGAAGATCGCTGAAATTTGAATTGTGATAATGTCAAAAGTCAATCGGTATTTATCGTTTCAAAATTACCACCAATATGGTCAATATGGCGTCTAATTTCATAATTTCGTGTCTTGTCCCTTATACTACCAGCCCCAGCATTCATAAAAATATATACCTACTGTACGTATATTTTACGTATGATAACAAGTTTAATTTTCCTGTACCTATGTACATATCACTTTTTATCTCAACGATTATTAATAATAATTAATAGATTATAATTATTTATCAATTAGGTGTGTTTGTAATTACCGATAACTAATGTAATGTCGTTAATGTGGGTATTATAGTGCCGACCAAATCGATATTTATCGATAATGACTTGTTAAGGTGTCTGCTTATCGCACCACCACCTAATTCTGTTCTCGAAATTTTAAAACATCCTCCGTACTCTTAGCTAGGTTAGGAAATATTATCTCAAAGGAGATACCTTTTCCTTTACTTGCCTAATCTTTAGTGCTCATATTGAGATATTACAATGACGATTCTCAAAAATATTTCAACACAAATGATAATAAAAAATGGATAATTAGTATAGCGCCATCTTTGTATTTTCACCTCAAGCGTGCTTAACAGTTATATAAAAAATATTTTATGAATCTTTTAATGAGATTCTTTATCATTAATAAATCACTGATTTTGAAGCAATTGTTTAGATCATGAGTCGATGAGGAAAGTGACGGCATAACCATGTGAATGATCTTTTGAAAGAAGGAAACATAAGAAGCTTGAACAATCGACGAGCATGAATGTAAAGGAGGCCGTAAATATTTGCAAGGATAAAGTTGTATGAACCTTGAAATGAAATGATGGTATCTATGACTAGAAGAAATGGTAATTGATTGTTTCTTTTGGATTTTATGTACAGTAAAACAGAAATTTCACACGATGATATAAAAGGTGTTTCATTTTCAGTTTTAGCGATATTTTGTAGATTTAAAGTTTTGACTTTTTTCTTATCAAATGTCAAATCTTGTCATACAAAACATTATTGGTCACGGAGACATGAATTATGCTATTTTTTTCTTTTCAAAATATGTGAATAAACGTTGAATCTCAAAATAAGTTTCAATTGCAAATTTTTAAAGATGTTTAATGAAAATATATTGCAAGTTATGGTGGTTTATGAGAAAAAAAACAGAGAAGCTAAAAGTATACTCACCATAAAACCTTACCACCAGCAGTCAGCGATATTGCAATGAGACTCATATGAAATAATATATAAAAAAATATCTCAGTATCTCAGAGCGTGTTGTTTATTGATTAAGACACAAAAAAAAATATATTTAAGTATTAAATAAGAATTTTCTGTTCAATAAAACAGTAAGGAAAACATGAAAAAGCTGAGTCAGATATGATGTGGGGAAGACTAAGTGATGAGAGAAACGCATAAATACAAAAGAAATCACAATTTATTGATATCATGGTTGGCAAGGAGTGATATAACATGATGAAATTATCTACGCTACCTGAACTAATCTAAATATTTGACATTTTGATAAAACAAATTAATCCTTAAGTTATAATTTACAAGTTTTCAAATATTTTTTAAACCATGCGATGTATAATAAAAAAGAAACATTAAACATGACATAATTAAACAGATTGAATCTAAATTTTCAAATAATATCAATATTTCATATTTTTTTTATAATCAATTAGAAATGAATCAGTTTTGTGAACTTGCATCTTCTTGAAGATAGTCAGTGGCTATAATTGTTGAGATGAAAACTACCATCGTAGTATTTACGTCGATCAGAAGTCCAATTTACAGGTATTTTACAGTCATTATCAAGTCATGATGTGCAAATATGAGTTATGCACCAACCATGATATTAAAATTATCCATAAAACAGAACATAAACAAGAACATAAAAGAAAGCATGAAAGGACGGAAAGAAAAGAAAACAAAGGAAAGGAGGCGGTTATATTTCCTGCAAGAATTCAGTTAAATTAGCGAACGTGACTCATGCCAGATATTTTATATAGACGAGGATCGATGAAACTAAATAAAGAACTTACCCAGCCTCCTTTAAATTTCAATTTCCAGTCTTTGCTGGGTATTTTTATGTTCGCCATGCTCTTTGGCGCTATATGACACATCGTGTCGGCTGTCAGCGTTGAAAGGGAAGGCATAGATACCTCGATCCGCCTATCTAATCCGTTCACGGCTGCGTTCGCCTTACAACTTATTAGAAATATTTTCAAACATTGCGAGGTGCGTTCGCTTAAGATATTTTTATAAAAATTAAAATTAAAATAATCAAGTAGTGACGTGCAAATACAAAATAACGTCACAATATACTTTAAAAAAATTTCATAACCTTTTTGAAAAACTTGCAAATTACATCTACTATTTGTCTACGGCGGCGTGGCGCGGCGTTTTTCTTATAAATTGTGTAAAACTCACGTTGAGAAATTTTGATAAAATTCCATAAAAAGTGTATGAGGTAAAATTTATAATTGCTATTCTTGGAGCACTATGAATCCACACATGCCAAGTGCTTCCAATTTTCAAGAGTAATTTAGCGTGAACTTGTGGTCAGGTATCTTAAAAGGTCAGCTGATTGGCCCGTCCGAACTTTTTTGTAAAAAATCCCGGAACATAATTCGGGTACCCCCCAGGGGTTCTCTACCTCTTGACATCCGCTTGACTGTACTTTGTGGGACAACCCGTATAAAGGGTTAAATAAGTTATAGTCAAATATTCTTTCTACTTGTCCTCATGTCTGAAGATGGTGGCTTCACTCAATCACTTGACGAATGGTCTGCTTCCATGTAGGACATCCTTGGGAAGATCGAAGGACTTCGCAATTTAAGATCCTATGGCGGACTTATTAAGTCATTTCATCGAATTGCTGAGTGACCTCTGGATTTTTTACCCTCCACGCTTCCCATGATTTTTTTCAAGTACCTACATATACATTCTCATACATTCCCTAAATGAGGCGTAAATGCTTGTGCTATACGTGAACGAAATCGGTCGTGGCAGGATTCGAAATCGCGACCACTGGATTACAAACCCAGCACACTAATCGATCTGCTACAACCCATCTGAACATATATTATTTTGTTAAGATAAATAAGCATTGTCGCACATCACTAGACGTCAAATCTGACAGGTGATGATTGCGTCGGATGCCCCCGGTGTTAGCCCGCGGAACCTTCGGACGCCAACCGAGGACCGATGCGTCGGGATATAAGCCTAGGTTGCGGCTCTAAGGGCCCAGGCAGTAAAGGCGGGGGTGGGCGGCCGACGCTGTTGTGCCCTCGTCATTCTGTACTTAGAGAAGAGCAGGACGGACGCCTCTAGTCTCGCTCGGCAGTTACTCGTCAACTGTGGCGAATGTTGTTGTGTGGTTCGGGCACACCGACGGCGCAGACGTCGGGTCAGACATCCTGTGTTGACAACTAGACGTCAAATCTGACAGGTGATGATTGCGTCGGATGCCCCCGGTGTTAGCCCGCGGAACCTTCGGACGCCAACACGAGGACCGAGGGGTCGGGGTACAAGCCCCTCCGACTTGAAACGGAGTGTTCTTAGCGGCCGATTTCGAGACCAATCGGAGGCCCTGACGTGTGTGGTTGGATTCTCGGGGGCAGTGGTTGAACCCGATGGATGGTGGATATTTGTGTTTGTCCGATGTTGCGGCTGCGTCCGGTGGTGAACAGGGCCAATGGGCTCTATAGCGTCGCCGGCGTGGAAGTGGATCGCGATCTCCCTCGATGTCGCACATCGCCGGCAGCATTACATAGGCAACACCTCTGTCTCTGTCGCAGACACCGACATTATTCCCAAGTCCGCCGTTAAACTTCTGGGAGTACCTACATATCTCTATTCTGAGTCTCAGAAAACAAATAAACAGCATAACATCCTCTGCTTTCTACCACTTACGACGAATAAAATATATCTACGGAAGCAACGAAATCTCAAGTAAACGCATTCGTTATTTCCCGCCTGGACTATGGTATCTACGCAAACCTCCCATAACTGGAGCTAAACAAACTTCAATCCGTCTTCAACGCTGCTGCTAGGCTAATCACCGGAGCCGCGAAATTCTCACACATATCCCACTATCTACGAAATATTCACTGGCTAAAAGTGCCAGAGAGAATCAAGTACAAATAATGTTTTCTTTCTTTCTTTCAAAACTTTCAAAGAGATCCATGGCATGGATCCCAAATATCTTTCAGCCTTCTGCATCCCTCTCGCCGTAAACGAGCGACAACAAACACTTCGGTCAGCCACCACATCCATGATTGGCAAGTTTACTGAAATAAATAGAGTCAACAATACATCCTTCGGTGATCGTGCTTATGCTGTGGCTGGACCAGCCTCGTGGAATAAACTACCACCTGAACTGAGGCGAATCGACAACTTGGCCCTATTCAGAAAACACCTGAAAATTCACTTCTTCCGCGAGTCTTACAAAAGCTTGTAATATATTCAAAGCGCACTTGAGGTGATGTTATCACAAAAACGGCGCTGCAAAAATCATCCCAATTTATTTATAGTTATGGTGCTTAACCATTGTTAGATTCCCAGTTGTTTATTTTTTTTACTAAGATCTTGGTCATATAACCCTGATGTTTCTCATTTAAAAATATCTGAAATCAATGACAGTCCACAAGTGTGAATCTTCCATTCACATTCGTTGATCGTTCTTTTTGCACTATGGTGCCGAGATTGCTAATCATGAGCTACTTTTCGTACTATGCTTTTCTTTTCTTGTCGCTCACTTTTCTTTTCGGTTGATGGTGGACGATATATTTATGAATTTCTTAGGTAGAAAATATTCAAACATGTATTTTAATGACGATTTACGTGAACTTTTGAGGCGTGGTATGTTTATAATTCACAAAAAATTTTATCGTCCACGAGTTCTTTACGTACGGTTAACGGTTACTTATGGTTCTCTGTAACGGTTTTTCATATTATACATATTTTCGATTTTGTTATTTTTTTGCTGTTTTTGACGTTGAATAAATAAGTATGATTTAATTCAACCGGCTGTAAGTTAAATTTAACATTTTTCCTACCTCGGAAAATATTTGATGAATTTAGTTTGGAAAAAAGTATAGATTACTATTTATTCGCTATTACCTATTTAGATTCTCTCTGCTTACCCCGTAAGGGACATGGTATGATGGTTTGTATATATTTAGTGTTTAAAGGAGATACATCTTAAATGTAAAAAAACACGCATACTGAAGAAATTTAACATAATGTCATTAATTGGCGTCGTATGGATGTGTCCAAATTTATCACTCAAAAATTATTTTATTCATGCCATTCTTTGTTTTTCAGCCTTACTTAGAAATTGGAATTTTTGTATCATAATAAACATAGCGTAAAGTTGTTGTATTTACTGTTCATTATGAAAAAAATGTTTTATTTTTGTCGTTTTGAGTTTCTTTTACACAAGCAAATACGACACTTTACACGTGTTTCTATTGTACAGATGTTTCAAGTCATAATATCATTGATACGACGCGACGGCGACGTAGGGCTAAAATTTTTCAAGAATTTCAGTAGTAAGTATCTTGTATTTTTACCCTACGGCAATAATATAATATTTCTTGTTATCTCTTATCCCATGGTTATTTGGTATTAAAGCATGCCGATGTCCTTTATCATAATTTATTTATTGAAAATAATATTATTATCATTACATAACATTGAACCTTTTTTTATTAAAATATATTGTAAATATTTGACCGAAAATTGTAGATATCTTGATTATAAAATTACTCTCCACTTCTATGAAATGTGTACTATGTGTAGGTATATGCAATAAAAAAAAATTGAATATTTTTTTTATTTGCATATAGGCAAACATTGAATTTTGTTCCCTATCGGGAGTCAAATGATATTTGTATTGACAAACTTCTAATATGACGAACTTTTGACAATATCGACAAATTTTTTAATATTTACAAACTTTTAATATTAAAAGTTTGTCAATAAAAATAGCATTTGACTCCCGATAGCGAACAAAATCCAATGTTTGCGTATATGCAATTTATAAAAAAATATTCGATTTACATACACATTGGTACAAGTAGGTAAACAAGCCAAAAATGAAATAATATTTCTGCCACAGTTCAGGGGTGACATCTGTGCGAGACAACGTCACCTTTTTTATAAGGACTGTTGCTTTCATTGTTTACAATTAAACCGATTTCTCAATAGATGGCGTTACAAAAAAGGTTTCTTCGTTACTTCATAGATGGCAATAGTAATATTGCATTTTTTTTCAAATGAATTATGAATCGTTTCACATTATTCAAATATATATGTAGAACTTTCAAAAATTACATTGATAAGGGAACTCAATAAGAAGGCATAATTGGTAAACGTTGCGCAAGCGCATAAAGTGATCACGTAAACCAGCCGATGACAGGTCGTAAGCTCTGTAGGTGCCTTGAGTTCCTGGTTCTTCTATAATATCCCAACTTCGTCTCATTTGACATATTAAAAGTTTGTTTTACAATTTTAAAGCGTATTATTTTTATGTCAAAAACTCACTTAGAAAGTGTACCATTATTCTAAGTGTACCAGTCAGGTACCATTTAGAAAGTGTAGGTATACTTACTGTGAGTTTTTATGTCCAAACATATAAATCATACGCGTTAAAATCAATTAAAACCGTTAAAGTTATTTGCAATGAATGAAATGTGTCAAAAAGTTTTCTATTACTGAACATTTTTAATTTTTGTTGGAAGAATGTATAAAATAGAAATGGGATTCTAAAAAACTCATTCAGGGATAGTCATCCTTACAAGAAAAAAAATGTACAAACAATCCAATATTTTCATATTTACATACGATCACAAATATTTAATTTAAATAATTTTATAATCATTTGAACATCATTTCTAGTTGCTTTTTTAAGGAGTTTTTCATTCTTTATTAGTTTTTTTTTATATGTTAATAAAAAAGTTTTACAAATATATAGCAGTTTAATGGTAGGGCAGATTCTCTCTTTCATATAATTACTTAACTTATATCAAAATACAAAAAAAATAAGGGACAGAAACTATTTATTTCTTTTAACATTTTGTTGTAATTACATAATATTATTTGCAAATACTAATGGCGGACTGACTATGGTATTGTTTATATAATTATCGCATTGTTTTTCAACTATGAAGCACAGACTTAGAATAGTGCTTCGACTCATCGTTTAAAAAATAATCGTTTTCAGGTGTCCTTTAAGCCGGGTAATCAAAAATCCTAAAGGCAACATAGTTTAACAATGAAGTTCATCAGCCATTCCCAATGGAGTGCCTTTTTAGGTCTGACGAGACTAGTGTGTCGGCATACACACATGTTTCGTGCTTATATTTATAAAGTAATGCACAAAAAACATTTGTCGCTGGTTACCCCGCATTGTGGAATATGCCGTGATGTTATGCATATATGTACCTATTGTTTTAATAGTCTAAAAATGTGCGTAATTCAATTCATTCGTACATACCATCACGGGATAATCCCACAGTATGGGGTAAGCAGCGACAGGTGTGCGGTGGCGCATTACTTTATTCAAGGAAGCTCAACAGTTTTTTATCACACCATTTATATGTGCTTCATCAAAAATAGATAACTGCTGCCCAACTAGGTATAGATGTTCTGGGGCTAGCGGTTGATTTACAAGTTCTACGGATACACACACACACACACCAGTCTCTTCTTTTACGGGACACCCAAAAACGATGATACAAAAGAGTGGAAGCACTATTATAACTCGGTGCCTCACAACAACTCATTTATTTTACAATATGTAACATATGTACATATGTATAGGATGTTTATTCAATGTGTTTTCTCTTTTCCTCGGTGTTTCCTCACGAAACTCATTCCGTTTGTTTTATCTTTACTAGTTAATCTAACAAACCAATTTGTTTCCAAGTTTCTGTTGCTTTGAAAAAAAAACTGGCCGTGTTTGTTGCTTTATTTGAAAAGGGATTTACTCACTGTCGTCCACGTGAACGTATAAGGATATCAAAGCAACTGAACGCCTTACAAATACTTTCACAGCCAATCTTACTTTTCAATGACAATTTATTTGAATCGAAAACGTTTTGATGATGGTCTTCAATAAGCTGACACTATTGATTTTCTCTTTAACACTAACAACTATAAGTTTCTGTCCTAGAAGATCATCTTAGCTGTCTTAATGGTCCGACTTAATGATCTCGAAGAACACTAATTGTAATGAATTAATTCTGTCAAAGATACGATGCCATATTATGAAAATAACTTCCATCGGGTTATTTGTTACCACATATCTTTCTCACTTATTTGCACGAAAAGATCTTAAATCTATAACATTTCACGAGCTAGAATCTTTTATTTGCAATGGTTTAATGTTCTTTTTTACAGCATCGCTTACTGTCAACTACTCAACGACCAATATCTGCAAATAAAATTGCAGAAGTGATCATATTTATTTCAGTAGGTACTAGTTGATAAACTGCTTGAGAATGATTAAAACGTAAGAACTCAAGACTTAAGGAACTCAAGGCACCTACAGAACTTACGACCTGTCATTGGCTAGTTTACGTGATCATTTTATGCACTTGCGCTACGTTCACCAATTATGCCTTAATGAGTTCCCTTATCGATGCAATTTTGAAAGTTCTATATACTGTAATCATGATAAACTGATCGTTTGAAAATAATCTGAAAAATATCATCGCCATCTATGAAGTTACGATGAAACCTTTTTGTAACGCCATCTATCGAGAAATTGGTTTTTATAAACATTGAAATAGTCCTTATATTTGAGGTGACAATGCTCTCGCACAGTTGTCACCCTTGAACTGCGCCAGAATTATAAGTTCATTTTTGGTTTTTTACTTGCTGTAACAATGTTTATGTAAATTTACATATTTTATAGTTTTTACTATAAAAAGCACAATATATTGTATCTTCTATTCTATCTCTCAACCAACAAAACTTTTAAACAAAAAAAAAATAACTGCTTAATTCCAATGGTGTGTTTAAGGTCTTAAATTTACTATGACAACATATTTTCTTTGGGTCAGAGTAACCCTCTGATAAATTTTCAAATCTATGTAAAATGTGACCACTTTCAAGTCTCCTCTATTTTTCACACCTCCTTTTTTTGTCCATCGTACATTTATCATCGCTAATACCAGCTCTGTTTTACTTAGGAGATGACACCTGTATTCTTATCTGGGATACACTAAACTATAGGTGACTCAGGGCAGATTAATCCGGCTCGTTTATACGGATATTTTAAGGGATTTTCACTGAAAAGCTGTGACCTGAATCTGGTCAAGAAAGGTGGAATATTGGGGTAGGAAAGGACATGGAGCATCCTCGGTGAAAATATTTACGATAGATACGCATTAGACCGAAGTGTTATAATATATATACGTTAAGGTATTTTCATGAACTCTATACCTCTGTATGTAGGCATATTGGAGAAATTCTTGTTTAATGTTGGTATTAAGCGATTTGAGGTTACCTTATACGTTTTACTTTTCGTTTTTACAAAAAAAATATTTTTGTTTTTTATGTAATATTGACTACATAGCGAGTGAATATTTTCAACATATACACATTATTAATTTTTAAATGACACAAAAAATTTGATAAAACTATATAAGTACAAATGTTCTAAGGTAGAGGCGTTCACTTTGTGAAAATTCATTTTAAATATATTTTAAAATAAATTAATAAACTTTGTTTGTTTTCACTAGTTATATTTTTTAAAACACAACATGTTTCGATAACCTCCGTTATCTTCCTCAGGTGAGAGGTGAGTTAATACTGTGACAGCATTTACATAGGAAGAACGGGACGGACAATTGAAACCAGACTTAAAGAACATAAACGCTGTTTAAATGGACTCGGTTTTTCAGAATTTGCAAACCACCTAATACAAGAAAATCATACATTTGACAATACAAACACCCAATTATTACATAAACACACATACGGACTGAAACAAAACAATCTAGAGACATTAGAAATACACAAAGCAATTAATAATCACAAGAAAATAATAAATAATCAGACGCAACCCTACACTTCACCACCAATGTCCATGTTCCCGTTAGGTCAACGCTCACCCCCTCCCTTGCCCCCGCTTTCTACTACACCCTTGACACTGCCACATACCACGCAAAATTAGTTTTCAGTTAGTATTAACTCACCTCTCACCTGAGGAAGATAACGGAGGTTATCGAAACATGTTGTGTTTTAAAAATATAACTAGTGAAAACAAACAAAGTTTATTAATTTATTTTAAAATATATCTATATAAGTACTTTGTTATAATCGCGTGGGAAGTTGATTTGATGAAGGGAACTTCGGACCTGGTTGTGTGTTTTGTGTATCACATATATTTGCTATAATATTTATAGAAGTAGTGGTTATGAGTACATACCTATATATTTTTGTGATTGTATGCCTAACTTATGTATGTAAAGTAGTCACTTTTACCCAGTTAAAAATATTATATTATCACAGTAAAACTTATAAACTGCTAGTCCTAGAACAGGCTTTCCTAGTTTGTTATCAGTAATCAACTTGTTGCTATCGTTGTAAAATATGGTGTGTTAAAAATAATAAATAAATAATTATATATACCTACCATTGTTCATTTATGGTTGTCTCTGTTTCTATTATTTTAATTTTTTATTGTAAGTAGGTACGTACATTGTAAATACATAAACAAAATAAAAATTACTTAAAAAATATGGCGATAATTACTTCACATGCTAACTTTGTTTTGTGAAATGTTCATCTTTGCAGAATATTTAATTTTATTCTTTTCAGAAAATCTCTTTAAATCTTAATCAGTCTTCATTTTTTATCCATATCATTAGTTTTTTACAACACATGTAGGTACCTACACATAATTAAAATGGAATAAAAATATAAGAATAATTATTTTCTTAGTTTTTTACCTATAAAACACGGATTATTACAACGCCTATACATACATGTTGTTGCAATCGCTTTAATATAATTTTAATGTTTTTTTTTGTTTCTAAATATTGCACCTACTTTTTATAAAAAGTGTAAAAACTTAAAAAAATAATTTAATCCATACTCAATTTCATACTTAACGCTCGGTTTCAACTACGTAAATGATGTATTTGAGGTGAATGATGATAGTGGTTGAGAATGAAAGCTCAATAAATTAAATGTAATGAAACGCTTAGTAATATCATTCACACCCCACCATTACACTTAATTTATTATTTCTTTGAAATGAAATCATTTCTAAGGGTGGGTAATAATAACATTTATACCGTTTAGTACATAGATGATAATATAAACGTATCGTTATCGTTTGCCGATATCAATTGCACTTCATCTTTAAATTACCCCAATATAAAACTCTCGCAACATTAAAGGCTCTAAACACTCCATTACCCACCCATCCAGCTACCTATGTATGTACCTACATTACCCACTTGAAGTATAACCACAAATAATTGTTGCACATAAATAAACCATTACCACGATCCACATTCTATGTTACTAGTGTCGTTTATGTAGCAAACTCAGCTGATAAATATCAAAGTGAAGAAATTAAGGTCTTTTATTGATTTTGTGCCATACATCGTTCAATGACAGATTCTTCTTAGCGTTCTCATTTCAACTGCATTTATTCTGCTTTCGTGCAACTTCTGCCATGTACTGGTTTCACTTTCATACATCAAGATTGGCACTAAGACCCGAATGCACAGTCCTAGGTACCTAAATACTAACTACCAACGTCACTGGAGTATTTAGTATTCTTAAGTTAGCAATTAAGAATACTAAATACTCCAGTGACGTTGGAGTATTTAGTATTCTTAATTAGCTTTGGAAATGGTCTATTGAAAATAACCTTCACTTTAACATTAAAAAGTGTTCTGTTATGAGTTATGCACGTTCCAGAATTCCAATTATGTATAATTACAATATGAATGGGTCAATGTTAGCCCGGATATGTGAACTAAAAGACCTTGGAGTTATATTTGATGCGAAATTAACTTTTGCTCAACATATAACATCAGTAACTACCAAATGCGGTCAACTTCTGGGCTTTACAATGCGCCTTGGAAGATACTTTTCTAACCATGAAACATTGAAAAATATTTTCAACTGTATGGTGCGTACCAAATTGGAGTACGGAAGCGCAGTTTGGGCGCCCTATCAAAGAAAATATTCCGATATGTTGGAGCAAATTCAGAAGAAGTTCATGAGGTACCTGTATATGCGAATGCACGGAGTATATCCGACATACATGCACCACCCTGAACTTCTGACGTCCTGTTCTTATATGAGTCTTGAAAGCAGGCGTGATAACGCACTACTTTTGACCGGCTTCAAGATTTTCAACAATCTTATTGATTGTCCAGAACTGCTAGAAAGGCTAGGGCTTTTTGTGCCACCCAACTACATAAGGGGTAGAGGTCATAATCTTCTGAACGTCCCCCATTCCAGAACGGATGTAGTGGCCCGCAGCACTCTGGTGCGCATTATGGAAAAAATAAACTCACTCTCGGACGAGGTAGATATTTTCCATTGGAATATAAGGCGCTTTAAATCGTACCTTAAACAGAGGTAGCCGTCATCGAACCGCACATCACACCATAATTGGCAGCAGCTGTCGTGTGATAACGAAAAAAAAAAAAAAAAAAAAAAAAAAAAAAAAAAAAAAAAAAAAAAAAAAAATTGCGTTGCAGAGACATCCCTAAGTAAATACTAAATACTACGACAAACTTAAGGTCGATAGCGTAGAATTTCACATTATTGTGTATGAAGAAAAGAGATAGATAGCTTTCTATGGGCTTTTCTGGCATTTGACGTTTAAAATGTTTTTACTCTCCACTACTATGGAATAGTGGAGTGTCATGATTTCGCAAAATTTAAGCGTATTTTTTACATCAATTTCTCAATGGGTATCATGTAGAGAATGCACACTATGAGTTTCACCGTGATGTGTTTGTGTGTATGGCGTATACGGCGTACACACCGTATACGGCGTAGCATTTATCTTTTTTGTGTCCTCTCTACAGCCCAAACTATTAGTCCGATTGACTTCATATTTACATCATATGTGTAAAGTGCATAGACCTAGAGCTGATTATTTTTCCATAGACAACCGTTAATTTCTTTTCTATGATTTTATCATTTACATATGTTGTTTTTTTGTGTCCTCTCTACAGCCCAAACTATAAGTCCGATTGACTTCATATTGATATCATATATGTAATGTCTATAAACTTAGAGCTGATTAGTTTTCCATAGATATCCTTTAATTTCTTGTCTATGATTTCATCTGTCAAAATTTTCGAAATGCTCTCACGGTCTAGAAAATCAAGATTTTAATTTTTTTTTTTAATTTTTGATACAATAGAAATATACTCTTCGTAATTGCATTCAGGGATTGTCAACCTTTAAACAAAAAAAAATCTATGGTCTGTTATATTAAATGTGTAATTGTATATTTATATGAAAAATACACAATACAACATATTAATAGAATCCTCTTGACTTCTTCGGCCATAATCACTTCGGCATTCCTGAATTTCATGTAGTGGAGAGTTTAGCGTTGGCCACAACCCTCTCGTTTTGCTATAACAACACAAACATATGTAACCAACTTCACACTGATAGCTCGATGTCACGATTTTATTGACAACAAATATATTAACATCAGTAGCGAAAGCTTACACAACTTATAAATGAATTGAGCCCCTTTTTCCTATAATAAATTCTTGGGAGGCTGTAGGGAAGTCAATATTTGAAAAATAATCGTTGAAAAAATTAAAATAATTTTTTTTATACCTCGATAACATAACCTATCAAAATAATCTTTTCTTTCAATCCGGAACCAACTATACAATTAGAAAATTTCATTAAAATCGGTCGAGTGGTTTCAGAGATAAGCGTGTACGAACATTGTGACACGAGATTTTTATATATATTTAGATATTAAATTGAATTCCATCGAGTACCTACTCGTACTTTCGGTCAAAAGTTTTGAAATAAATTTTGTGTCCTGGCAAAGTGAATTTGTTTTTTTTCTTCGAAAAACAGGCGTCTGGTTGTTCACAGCATGAAAACCTGTCGTAGGTTCTGCTTTGTTCAAATTGAGTTTTCTCTTGTTCGTTCGCATTTAAGTTAAATATTGTTTTGCAGACCCCGAGTCTTTCATGTTGCTATATTCAGGAGACACTGTAACGGCAAATCGCATGATATCCCCCTCTATGTATATCGAAAATCTCACATATAATTTTCCTACTTTATGACGTTTGACATTTTCCTATGAAACCTCCCACTTTTTTTTTATTGTTTCTTGAGTAACCTAAGGGTATTATATCAAATATTTATTTAACACGCACTCAATAACTAGTTGACACATTCTGGAGACTAAAAATATTTATAGTCTAGCAAATTCAGACATAAAACACAATTAGAAACTGTTTCTCCAACGGGAATTTTCTTCTTCTTCTGCTTTGCTATATCCCAACTCTTTGTCTGTGCAGACTGTTGAGGTCAGCTCTCCTCGTCCTTAAATTATAAGTTCTTCTGTCCTGTATTATCTATGTCTCCTAGGCCATATCTCTGCAGTTGGTTTCGTCTTTGCAAGACCCGGGAATTCTTAGGTCTTCCTCTGGATGTAATGATTCTCCACCGGAAATTGAATCCTAACATTATCAAACTGAATGTGATGCTTATGGAGTTGAACCAAACCAAAAAGTTTGAGTTGAAGGAGTTTGTTGATCTGTAAACGAAAGAGTGCTTTTTAGAGTTTGTATTGCATCGAGGAAGATAAAAGGTATTAGATTGTCTGTTGTTAGAAAATATTATTACATCAAGAACCAATAAATTACATCAATTCACTGGATATCCATATTTGACAAACAGGAAACTTAACCATGCGCAAAATTAACTTACCTTAAGAATAACAAATTTTATATTCTTACTCTATTTAAACGCTAAATAAATAATTTTTTTAACAGATTTTTAATTATCTCAATAGAGACGAAGTTGGAATATTTACTGTAGGAGAACCGGGAAATCAAGGCACCTACAGGGCTTAAGACCTGCCGTAAGCCCTGTAGGTGCCTTGATTTCTCGGATCTCCTACAGTAAATATTCCAACTTCGTCTCTATTGAGATAATTAAAAATCTGTTAAAAAATAACTTTGACTCCCGACAGGGAAAAAAATCCAATGTTTGCGCATATGCAATAATAAAAATATTCGAATAAATAAATTATTACGAATCATTCATTAGTGTCGCTCCATTACTTTTTTAGCGATATTGATACAATAATTAATTGATTGAAATCTTCAGGATAATCTTAAATGCAAATCTTCGTAAATCCTGTCCAAAGTTGAGTCACCGCTTGAGTGCATTAGAGTAAATAGAGAAAAGCTGCAATTCTTCATAGATTATTGGAAACGTGGTTAAATGCAGACAATATGTCTCTAATTTCCAGCTAAGGTGACCGAAATGACTATTGCAATGAACGAATGACCTACTTTGGATCAGAGGAAATGTTAAATGTCAGTGAATATCCGGACATGTTGCATTTGACATAATATTCACATGAACGTTTTCATACGATTACGCAATTCATAAAACTGACTGTAATATAGACAATAAAAGTAATTATAATTCATTTAAATGACTGTAATATAGACAATAAACATATTTATAATTCATTTAACTGACTGTAATATAGACAATAAAAGTAATTATAATACATTTAACTGACTGTAATATAGACAATAAACATATTTATAATTCATTTAACTGACTGTAATATAGACAATAAAAGTAATTATAATTCATTTGACTGACTGTAATATAGACAATAAACATATTTATAATTCATTTAACTGACTCTAATATAGACAATAAACATAATTACAATAATAATAAACACTTCCTTGCACCATACGCAAGTGGCGAGTTTATTCCAAATATCTTCCAAAAAACCAGTATAATCAATTTATTTTCTAAACCTGAAGCATTAATGCAACGTCACATCGTATTTTTCTAGATATTTTTGTCTTCTTTAATTTAAAAAAAAAATATGTTGAACTACGCCTTATATTTTTTTAAAAATATAAGATAAACGTTGAAAATCGGGGTATGCCATTATTTTTCTACAAGAATTTATACAGAACATTATCAAAAAGTAAAGATACATTTTTCTTTATGAATACCCAAACTATCTAAATTATTTTTTTCAAAACGATTTGATAAGAAATAATGATGGTATATCAAATTGAAAAATAGGTACGTTGGCAGCAGTTCCCCCCTTAACATCTTTTTTTTTTGTTTAACAACATTACAAATATGTTTAGACAATACATTATGATATTAATTATAGTAAAATACCTCATCAAAAAGATTAAAACCTTGTGCTTGATGAGGGAATCATTAGATATTAGATAATACAATCAAATACAGAGTAACACAGTGATGAAAATAAAGGTATGCACAAACAAAAAAACAAATATACATAAAAAAAACAATAGAAAACGGACAATTCGAAACAATTTTTGGTCATATCAATACATACATGATTACATACACCAGTTTAGATTGTGAAATGTTTTTTAAGTCTCTGTTTGAACCTTTTAAAATCATTTATCTGTTTTATTTCATCTGGGAGGCATTTGAAATTCTTTATTCCCATATAAATTTAATTGTTTTGCAGTTGTCTAGTATTACATTTAGTTGTCCAGAGTTTTAAAATCGCTTCGAAATCGTAGTGACATAATTATAAAAAATTTTTCAATACATTATCTTAAAAAAAATGTAAAGTTGACGTTTTTTACAAATATACTCTATTTTAGGAACTTTGAATGTATCAAAAAGTGTTTTTGTGGGAAATACAAGTTGAATATTCGTACAATTTAAACCTGGTTTAAAATATTGGCATTATGCTCTTCCCCAACCAACAATTCCATACATAAGCAAAGGATGAACCGTCATAATAAAAATTTATAGATTTTTAAATTTAAGATATTTCTTAATCTTATGAAGACATTTCCTCATTCGTTTCACTAAGTCACATAATATATGCGCTTTCCATTCTATATATGATGAAAATTCTACTTCAAATTAATCAGACTATGGAATGCTCAAAAAATTTCTTAAGAAATGTTAAGTATTCCTTTCAGTGTTTTCACGCGTTTACCAGAAATAAAAACCAAACAAAGGAGAGATTCTCTACTTATAATTTTTATGACATTATATTTATTATAAGCGCTTCCTTAGACCCTGTTCAAGTGGCTAGTTTTTTTTTTTTTTTATAAAAAAATGAATATGTCCTTGTTAAACTGTTAAACAAGTACATATACATCTTCCTACGTTCCCTAAAATAAACAAATAAATGCTTGTGCTATAGGTGAACGAAATCGGTCGAGGCAGGATTCGAACTCGCGACCACTGGATTACTAGTCCAGCGCGCTAACCGCTCTGCCATCGATAGTTCATTGCCAAATGTCAATTTCTTCCAGTTGACCTGTGTTCTTCTCATTGTTAAATCAAATCTTTACTAAAATAATATATCACCTTAGCAAAATAATAATATTTCGAAATGTAAAATATTTCCTATCCTGTCAGTTAATCTTATCATACTGAATTGTTACACTCAAATTATACCAATACAATGCGGATCAGGCATGAGTCAAAAGTTGGATCCACTAAATAATATGTGTAGCTACAAAAATAAATTGTAATTTACTTGTGTAAAACCGAGGCTGGTGTGAGATCGGGTCTTAACATGTTTAGTAGGCAAGATCACACGGGAGCACGCCTTACATTGAATGGGGCTGGTATAGAGAAAGTGAAAAAGTTTAAATACCTTGGAAGTATCCTAGCGGAAGACCTCGACCCAGAAACCGATGTCAAATGCAGAATAGAAGCATCACGAGCTGCTTTTAATAAAATGAGACAGATATTCTGCGATGACAATATTAACCTGAAACTTCGACAACGGCTGTTAAATGTTAATACATTATGGTCAGTCCTACTGTACGGAATGGAATCGTGGACCCTCAAAGTGAAGTAGCATGAACCGGCTGGAGGTGTTCGAGATGTGGATACATCGGAGATTGCTCCGGATACCCTGGACGGATATGGTCAGCAACACAATAGTACTTCAAAGAGCTAGAGTGAATAGAGAGCTTCTGACTAATATCAAAATCAGAAAGATATCGTATTTGGGTCATGTGTTTAGAGGAGAAAAGTATGAATTGCTCCACCTGATTCTTATGGGCAAGATAGAGGGCCGAAGAGGTGTTGGAAGGAGACAAATTTCCTGGCTCCGCAATATACGCGACTGGACGGGCATAAAAAGTGTTGGAGAGCTGTTTCGAGCTGCCCAGGATAAGGACGCTTTCTCTCGAGTTATAGTCAGGGGACCTAACATGACACCAAAAGAAGAAGAAGAAAACCGTTTCATATTCAAAGTATTGATGCTATTGACAGATAAATTTGTCATTTTTTTTTTCTTATCTCGAAAAAACTTAGTTTGTGTTATTGTAGCGAGTTGTTTATTTAAGAATCGCTTTGTTTTGTGAAGGGAGAGAATTCAATTGGAATGGTTTTCTCTTGAATTTGTAAATCTTTCGATTGGAATATTCCCAAAAGATTAATGTTTTATAAGCTCTCGGTTTTTTTCCCATGTAATCTTTATGCCACGAATGTTTGCTCGTCATTCATTTTTGAAAAGTTACTTCAACCATGATGTAGAGGAAATGTCGAATATTAAGAAATAACCAAAAACTCGAGGGTTTTGAAAAATTCCGAAGATAATGCACACCCGCACACCTTTCGCTGGTTACACCGCATTATATGATATGCAGTGATGGATTTGAATGAACAAATGAATAACTATGTAGACTATTACATTGACTCTGTTGAGAAATTCAATTCTACGTGATATCGGTCATACATTATAGCCTTACAGAGTCAATGTAATAATAATAATGAACACTACCTTGCACCCTGCGCAAGTGGCGATTTTATTGCCGTATGGCAATTTCTTCCAACTGAAATATTTGCGTGAGAAATGAATATAAATAAATTTTTCCTCTGCTGGTAATTGAATCCAGGACGCCCGCACAGAAACCAAACGGCTTACCAACTGTGCCACGACGGTCTTAAAGAGTCGATGTAATAATAATAGTCTAGTCATTCAGACCATCACTGCATATCCCATAATGTGGTGTAGTAAGCGAAATGTGCGCGGGTGTGCATTTCTTTATAAATTGAAGCACGACACGTGCGTGTATCCCCATACACCAGTCTCGTCTCACCTAAAAAGTCACTATATTCAGAATGTATGGTGAACCTCATCCCTGAACTATGTGAGATGTTATTTAACCTCTTCTACTTTCGATTACCTGACACCCGAAAACAATGATCGAAGAGTGGAAGCACTATTCTAAGCCGGTGCCTCAACTAGTCTGGATAAAGTATCTAGGTACTTATATTGTAAATAATCAATACATATCTCTACATACATAATAAAATTTATATCTAGGTACTTATACTTTAGTCATAGTATATAGACAGATTTTTTGCTGTTAAAGGATTCCACAGCAGACAACGATTGCGTTATTTGAACACTGAGTAGTGGTGGTTTTCGGAGATAACAGCCTTCAAAGTGTTGAAAATTGCCATTTTAACTCGTCTTACTATGACGTTACTTATTTTGTCTATTGCATACGTTTAGGTACTTTTTGTAATCATAATTTTTTTCAAAATTGTGTTGTTTTACAGAAATACATTTCATTATGCAATATTTTTTGCACAATTATATAAAATAATATTTTACACTAAAATACTTTTTGTTATTTTTTAATTAAAGCACAACCACCAATAGAGCACTTAAGTAATTCAATTAAAATTAACTACATAAAATAATAATCAAATAACAGTTTTCTTTTACGTATTTTTAGAGTAATATAAATAAAATGGAAACGACCCAATTCTTTGGGTTACAATAATATATTTAATATTTTATTTATTTATTTTGTATTATCTGCTCATTTATTATAGGTACCTGAGGGTTTTGTTGAAAATTGTTCTTACATTATAAATTCTTTTCGATATTTTTTAAAACTATAAAAAATATCGAAAAAAGCTATAAAAAATATCTTCAGTTCACAGACTCGTATAATCAAATATTTAATATAAATATAATTAAGTCTTGGTAAGAAACCGGATATTCCTAATCATTATACTTTCGCTTTGAAGGAATATTGTTATCATAAGCTTTGAATTTAATATCGTCCGATCGTCAGTTAAAGAATTCAATATAAATGTGCTCGTCTTCAATCGCGATTTTTATTAACGAAGAATGCTCCATTAAAAGCTTATCTATTTTAAACGTTCCTTTTTAGAATTCCAATTAAAAAATACTTTGTTTTTTTTATTTTTATCCTAAAAAGAATGTAAATAAATATTTTATTTGATAAAAAGCAATTAATTACGGTTGTATTATTATTTCTTTGAAAGGTTAAAAATAAGTACATTTTTTACGATCACACACTTTCACTTAAATGCTAAAATAAAAGACTAAGTACCTACTACTCACATTGAGAGAAGATGAAAAAAATAAATTGGTAAAATTCTGATTGATTTATAAAGACAATATGTTTTTAACAGAATTCTGGTGTTAAATCTCTGTTTTCTTGGTGCACACCATAGAATAATAATAGTACCTATAAATACTCTTTAGCCTGCAGTAAACGCGACTACTTTTACTTTACTTATTTGGTCAACATTTTGCTACGAGCATTCAGTAATCATTTGGCCGTTTGAGTTATACGTTCTCCAAATAGGGAATTTTTAAACTGCTTGCAAAATTATTTACGCAGTCATTACGAGTAGTACCATACGAACAATATCTACCAGCAGAGTCAGAGTACATAATATTGACACGAGCCGGCCAATAAAACGGCTTCACTTTTTCAGCGAGGTATTGTATGGGAATGAGTATTCTATAGTTGTATTATTATTCTATGGTGCACACTTGATTCGACTAGAAAATATGTAGTCTTTTGAAAAGACTATTTGATTTAAACCACATACTTTTTCGCAGTGCACCTCAATAATAAAAATTAGCCACATACATATGTAGGTAATAGTCGATATTGTGAGTAGGTACATTTTTTTGTAGTTTTTAAGGGGCTTTCAATATCCTAACTCTCGAGTTTATAAACTTTTTTTTAATTTGAGACTGGTGGAAAAGATAAAGGTTTAGGAAATTACCTTGCCTCGATATTTTTTGTTCTGGTTAGTGTAAACTTTTCACCACATTCACAGCGTTTGAAAGATTTGACATTTCACTGAAGTTAATCGATTTAAGCGGATTTTGAAGATATATTTTTGATAAAGAGCTTATCAAGAGCAAAGATGTGTGCTTGTCAAGGTGACCGTTTTTATAATGAGAGAAAAATTTCATATGCAATAATACTTCATTTTTTTGCATATAGCCAGTAGGTAGGTCGTTTTTCAGGCCAAGGCAAAATAGGATAGTAAAGGATTTTATAAAATGGTAATTTTGTGTATGTGTGTGTGTACCTTACCCAACTTTGCCTTACCAGAGACAAAACACATTCTTTACTATGGGATTCGAAAAATTGCCACGTATCTGGAAAACGGCATCTGGAAAACATATGTATTAAGGTAATAATTGCTAATTTAACGCACAGAAAAAAAAATCTGTATGTCATCTAAACAACATTTTTAGATTTTTTTTCAACTAAAAAACGTTTAAAGAATCCTTTTAATTATTTTTATAATTTAACCATCGACATATAAAAAGCAACTCGTTAATATTCCTTAGAAAACGCAATGTTAGAAGTCTGAATATAAAGAAAGCGTATATGAAACGAATACTATTTTCCAAGGTAGTATCGGAAGGCCGTTGATTCTCTTTATCTTCGACAGAAAATAGAGATATTGGGATAGGCACAGAGGACGCGCTACCACGGTTTTTTAAAGGCATTTCTGATCACTGTGCCCTAACCGTTTTCTCAATCGGAATTTTAAAATTTATCCAAGTAATTTTATCTTTTAATACGTCTATTTAATCAATTGCTCGAGCCATTATTTTATCTTTGGGGAATATTATATAAAATGGTTAATGTTATCATAAATGGAGCAGCTAATTACCATAGTATAATTTAAACATTCAATGAAAAAATGGAAATCATCTACCTACTGCCTCATCCTGATGCTCGAGATTAAAGTTTTTTTCGATTGGTTTGTTACTGAAGCTGTTTTTTCTCCTTTTTTCGTGTTGAGTATTGAAGACTTTATTTACGCCAACTTGGTATTTAGAACCATTATTGTTGAAAATTTTCGACACCATAATTAATCTTTACTAATTTTGTTTTCCAATTTTTTGCAATGCTGGAATATTTTTGGTAATGACTCAGCACGGAAGCTTTTGTTTATTTTTTTCTTTTTAAAAAGTCATAAATCAAGTAGGTAGGCTTAAAGAAAAAATAATACGAGCTGAGTAACAGAGCGGCTATTGTGCTAGATTCTCAATCCAATGGATCCGAGTATGAATCCATCCTTGACTGATATTGTATACTTGCACAGAACATTAGAATTTGCTTATTTTAAAGGAATAATTATATTATTATGATAATCTTATTTTTTATAAATTGCCTGCTCCTCTGCGGTATTATAGTTAGATATCATTAGAGATATCTCCATCTTGTTTACTGCGCCCCCTTAACATCTTTTTATGAACCACTATCTTAGATTAACGAGCCTAGAAAAGTGATGCTGATAATTACTTACATATTTATAATCTTTCATCAAGGACATTTTTATTATTTTAAAAATGGTAACAAACAGCGAAAAAAACAATTTAAACCTATAACTCTATAAAACTTTTAATTACACTACAGGGGCTCTATCTAAGCTAAGGTGAAACTCGCCTCCAAAAAATTGAGCGTACTATATAGAGTGCGTAGATATTGTACTAAGACCCAGATCTGTATACTCTACAAAGCGCAAATACGTCCAATTATTCAAGTAGTCACCTCTGGAGTGGTGCCCCCCAATACCTACTGAATACCCTCGACGCTGTCCAAAGACGTGCTATACGTCTGATCGATGATCCATCACTGACTCATGGATTGCAATCACTAGAACACAGACGCAAAGTCGGTATTTTAAGTTTATTCTATAGATACTACCACGGGAATCGCTCAGAAGAACTTGCATCTTTGGTCCCTCCTCCACCCACTCGCAACAGAGTCACTCGCTTTACTCAATCGCAGCACCCATTCACAGTGGACCTTCAACATATACGAACAAGTCACTTCTCGAACTCCTTTAAGTCGCTTCTCGAACAGCAGCCCGACTGTGGAACGATCTTCCGAATTCTGTGTTTCCACCTTCGTACAACCCGGGTATTTTTAAAATCCGAATCAATAAACTCTTTTCTAGATTGCAAACCCCTCCCAACGCTACGTAGTGCGCTTCTTCGGAAGAGTACAATGGACCCAAATCCTAATAGCTGGTGTCCCCTACGTAGACATGTTAAAAAAATCAATTTTTTTTCCAGAGAATCTAAATATAAATAAAGTAAACCTCATTTATGATAAAATTTAAGGGGGCGCCTGCTGCTAGCGTACTTTTTTTTTCAATTTGATATTCCCACAACCATTTTGGAACAAAATAACGTTTTGTTTTAGATATAAACGAAGAGAAATATTATTTTACTTTTTGATTATGTTCTGTATATTTTTGTAGAAAAATAATTAACATACTCCGATCTTTTATATTTATCTTATATTTCGAATAAATTATAATGGGTAGAGTAATATTTTTTTTAATTAATTAACCTGGAAAATATGTCTTGACATTTGCATTTATTTCGCAAAGGTTGAAAATCGGGGTATGTTTATTATTTTTCTACAAGAATACATATTATACACAGAATATATTTAAAAAGTTAAGGAATATTTTTCTTGGTTTATTTCCAAACAATGTAAGTTGTTATTTTTTCACAACGATTCGATTTGAAGTAATGATGGAATATATCAAATTAAAAATAGGTACGCTGGCATTAGGCGCCCTCTTAAGATATTTTTTACTGGACGCTAAACATTTCAGATGCAGCTCAAAACCTGGATAATTTTTGTTATTTTTAAAAATAAATATCGGTATTTGTAAAGTCTTAATAATGTATGTAAACTCAATTAAGAGTGCTGAGAAATCTAGTTAAAAAGTTTTTTTTTCATTGTCACGTGAATCGTAATATAATATCTGTCATAAACTGAAAGCTTGTAATTGTGAAGATATTTCACAATAATTACCTACTGTTAAATATCCAATCGTAATGTTTGTTCTCATTTTACTTAATGAGGGAATTTCGAAATTTGTAATTCTAAATTCTTTGTTTTGTCTTTTACATAGCTTTCTTTCGTCTTCGTCGTCATTTGCCAATGAGTTATTTTTAAGATTCCCTAATTGTTGTATTAAGTTTTGAATTTTGTTTTGTTTTTTTTTTTTATACAATATTAGAGCTCTCCTGTAATTTTTTGGCTTTATTTCACCTCAGTCGATATAGATAAATCGACTTCCACGACGAATTGTAGCATGGAAGAGCATGTTTACTGTGTTAATTCCCATAAATTATAGACAAGGTTGTAGGTATTTCAATGGATGTATAGGAACACAATTTGTCTCTTATGGAACTAGTAAATAACATTAACAAGATTGAGAACGTCTGCCATCCTTGGATGCATATACCAAATACCCAGTTCAAACTTTAGAGATTATATAACATTCTCCTGTCAGTTCCACGCATATTAAATCTAAATCATTCCCCTAATGCATTCTTTAAGAGAGGTATGTACCTATTCGGTGCTTTTCTGTCTTCTTTTTTCACACTTGCAAACTGAGATATATACTCAGAAGAATTTTAATTTGTAAGAAAAATTCTTCGTGTCACTATGAAGAATTTTGGCCTAGAATTTTTGGTATTATTAAAAACTAACTGATCGATGACTTGGCAAAACACATCACATAGTCATATTAAATTGTTATATGAGGTTACCACGTTGACTACTAAAGATTTATTATCTTTTTAAGCGTACCTGTAAAGAATTGGCATATCAGTGCGTACTTTGTAAAACATTAAAAAGATCAAAATAAAATACAACGAACAAGCCTAATTTTTTAAATGCCTACATACAAAACAGGAAACTGAATGTACTTATACAATTGACTGGTCGGTCGGCAATAAAGATACCTGCTCGGTTTAGGTGCGGATGAAAATGACTAATTAAAGTAGGTACCTACTTTTTTTCTTTGTTGAATATATTACTTAATTTAGTTTAACTTTTTTAAATGATCTTTTAAAAGGTTTGTATTTTAATTCAAGTATAAACCTACCCATTTTCAATTTATAATGTAAACTGTTGGTTCTGTAAATCTATAAAATAAAATAAAAACAAAAAAATTTTTTTTGTTTTCTATTTTTCTCGTCTTATTAAAGTCGTAAATAAATAAATAATTGTATTATACTACTTACTTTATACTGTTATCATACTTTTTTGTTATAGTAGATTTTCTTTTTTAATTTTGAGTATGTTTATGATTGTTTTAATTTTTTTTTTTGTATTTCAAAGTGTGTAATTGTTGTTCATGTGAGTAAAAGGCAATTTTCCGTAAATAAATAAATATTGTTAACTATCCATTTTACTTTCTAGATAATCGATAAGTAAGTCTTGCCATAGTTTATTAAATCACTCAACTAGGTTTAAAATATTGTATCAATTTTATTCATTGTTGAACAGATCTAAATTTATCACCATTTTGTTTCAAATCTATTTTACTCTCAAGAGGTTTACCATTCAATTAATATAATTCAAGTGTCTTACGTTAATAATTATTATACTGGGAAATTGTCTTCGTGAAATAATAATAGCAATGAAATACTTTCCATCACCTTGTTTCAAATGTCAGAATAACAAATTCGCAAATTCTTTTTTGTGACATTTAATCGAAATATCTAAGAATATATCCAAGAATACTTTTTTCCAGACGCAATTGATTAAAAGTGTTGACTGACTGATGTAATTTTCAGATGGCGGATGTCGCCTCTAAAATTGCTTATATTGAAATTAGGTATGTTTATTTCAATTGGGAAATTCATTCCAACCATCCCAAGCAACGCGAAACCTAAACTAAATAATGAAAATGGTATGTTATGATTATTAAAAAGAATATTGTTACATGGGTGTAGGTGATAGAGTGAGTAGCAGGGGGGTGATATTTTGAAAGAAGGGAACATAAATAGTTTGAATAATCTACGAGCATGTATGAGACGATGTATGGGTGTAAAGGAAGCCAGGAATGTGTGCATAAAAAGAGGAGTATGGCCATCGGTTCTCTCTGCTTACCCCGCAAAGGACATGGCGTGATGGTATGTATGTATGTATTTTGATTATATTTCTATTAGAATGAAACAGGGGTATATATTTCGTATTTTTTTCATATGAGAAGTCAGGCACTTACAGGACTTACAAACTGTCATCAGCTACTTCTTCTTCTTCTTATTTGACTGGTCCTATTCCCAGTTCATCTGGTGTCCGCCCTCCTGGTACGCAGTCTCCACATCTTTCTGTCATCTCACTGGTCAGCTGGTCCTTCCTCAGCTCTCTTACAATACTCGTCCATCAGGTGGCCTGTGGTCGGCCTCTAGCTCTGGGTGATGTAGGAATATTTCGGGCCACCATATGATCGTCTCCCCTTCTTGTCATCAGCTACTTAATGTAATGTAATCATTACATTAAGTAGCTGCTTAGCCGGACACGAAAAAGAAAGAAAGAATGTAATCATTTTATGCAATAACATATTATTTATCAATTATGCATTTTACTAAGCTTCTTCTTCAAACAAATCGTAATTAAATCTAATAACAAAAATAAACACTACCTGACTTTATATATTGATACTGTTGCGAAATCAATATGATAACTATTACATAGATGTCTTGAATTGATTTTGAAATATTTTCAACTAATTTGTTAACAATATTGTTCCTATGTTATTGTGATTCGAAACTAGGTCAAATTGTATAGTTATATTATTATTTTGTTCAGTCACTTTTTACCACAATCTCTTCTTCAATGGCGCTACAGCCTATATCGAACCTTGGCTTCCGTCAGTCTTCGTCTCCAGCTTCTTCTATCGTCCGCAGCAACTCTCCAACTGTCCGGCACTTGCAATCCCTTCCAACTTCGTCCTCCCACCACAATCTCTAGGGGAGGAGATTTATAAACATTCCTTATGTAAATTGAGATCAGTCCAATAACCTGCACAGATTAAATCTACTCCAAGTAAAGCAGAACACAACGTAGCAGTGCATAGTTAGCTGCAATCTTCTTGAGCAGGTCAAGTGGAGTGCGCAAATTTGTTTTTGCGCTTGGTTGGTATGTTCGCTATAATTATGTTATAGTGAACGATATGATCATACATACATATATGCACATGGATAGGTAGGTATTTGTAATGACATTTCAATATTTTGAGATTTAATATTGTTGCATTTTATCCTACCTACTCCCTTTCATACCCACATATTTGCCTACAAAATTCAGTCATCATCAAGACCACACCGTGTGACCTTTATGTTTCGGACTCGCATCAAACTCAGTGAAAATATCAAATCAAATTCATCCAAATCAATCATCACCATTCAATTGTATCAATTTAGTGTCTTAATATTGTGTGAAGTGCGCATCAGGAGACATTTCTGGGAAAATTCTGAACCGCTAGGAAAGGTAGGCAAATATTCCTTCTTTTCCTTCCTCCTGTCACTGGGTAAAACCAGTGGCACACACATGGTATATGCGCAAACCGCTCCATTCCACGACGCAAATGCTCGAGTTATTTACCAGGAATTATGTCTCCTTGTACCTATATATTTTACGAGGTAAGCAGAGAGAACCGAACGCCATACATCGTCTCATACATGCTTGTCGATTGTTCAAGCTTCTTTTGTTTCCTTCTTTCAAAATATCATTTACATGGTCATGGTCATCCATCTCTAACATCTTTTTAAAGTACTGCAAATGTAAACGTCGTATTTTGAATACACTCTTCTTATATCTGCTTTTCCACTTTACACTCTAATACATTTTTTTAAATGAATATGTCCTTGTTAAACAAGTACATATACATCTTCCTACGTTCCCTAAAATAAGCATAAATGCTTGTGCTATAGGTGAACGAAATCGGTCGAGGCAGGATTCAAACTCGCGACCACTGAATAACTAACCCAATGCGCTAACCACTCTGCCATCGACCCATCTAAATCTTCTTGTACCAAAATCTGTACACTGGCGGGTTTATTGCCAGACGGCAATTTCTTCCAACTAACCATATTTGATAATAATATTCAATACAATCCGTACTATAGCAACACGACAGTGACATGACAAAAATACAACAAAGATTATTAAGATAATCTAAGTTCAAATGATATGAAAACAAAAGCATTAGGAGTGGAAGAAGAAATCAGTTATTATCAGATAGATATTTTTGCTTTAGCCTTTTTTTAAATATGATTAATGAGATAGTCGACGTAATATCAGAACTAAGTTTAGTTTGTCGATTGAAAATCCTTGATAGAACTCCATTGTATGTAGATACATTACAAATATAAAAAAAAATACTTGGTATTATTTCTATTGAATTTAATTTGATTATCGACACTAGTCTCTGTCTTGTAGAGTATTATTCTGACGATGTGCCTTGCACGAAACGCGTCGATAATCAAATAAATTTCAATAGAACTAATATCAAGTATTTTTTTTTATATTTGTAATATATCTACAAAATATCAGGACTTTGAGTATACCATAACCTTGATGACATTACTAATGAAGAACTATGAACTTCAGTACTATGAATTGGAATAGATGGAAAAGTACGTTCGGCAGATCGGAGTATATAAAAAATAGACATGTACCTACGTATAATTTTCTTTGAAAAATCGACAAAATCCACTTAAATTATTATTTATGTTTCCATCTCTATTATTTCTATCGACATTTTGATTTAAAACGTGTATTTAAACATCTGGTCGGTATTAAGTACGAAAAAGGTCATTTATGAGGTTTGAACCTACAATCTCGTCGGCACATAAATAGTTTCAATCTTTCAATAATCCCATAGACACCTGGATGTTTCTGATTTGGAACAAAGCAAATTCCACCCACCAACGTACGCTTTCCAATTTGTAAAGGATTTTCCATTTCGTGGTCAATTGAATCCCGTCTCTGATTTTATGATATTATTATTTGTACGAAATGAGATCGGCTCATGAAGTAGCTTAGGCATATCTTCTAAGAAATGTTTTCTTTGTTTATTCTGTTTATGTAGATTGGAATATTTGATTTGTACATTTTTTCCATTATTTTTTACGATTCCTATGAAATGTATGTCATAGGAATCATAAAAAAATATTCCTATGATGATCGCATCCCCAAAAAGATTCTTAATACCAATCCAGAGGGCAGAAAAAGTAGAGGCAGGCCCAAGCTTAGATGGCTAGACGACATAAAGGCGATCAGAATAGCAAACTGGAGGAGAGCGGTGGAGGACAGGGACGGCTGGAGAAGGATTCTGGAGGAGGCCAGGGCCCACACAGGGCTGTAGCGCCAATGATGATGATGATGATGATTAAATGTATGTATTCCAAAATTTACTCCTCACAAACCCAAGGTGATATAGTGAGGAGTTATGAATTCGCAATTTTTAAGATTATTTTTTTTATTGCAGACAATCAACTAGTATCATGCTGAGATTGTATTCTGAAAGTATCATCATAATGTATAGGTATGTGTGTGCTGTTTACCATGTTCTGTGTGCTATGTACGGCGTGTTTATTTTACTTTATCGATTATAGACTACTCATTCGACTCTTTTCAAATTTTGCAAATTTGTATATGAAATACTCGTTTGAACCCCCATCAGATTTTTAAGGATATCTGACCAGTGCTTCTCAACATTTTTTACAATTAAATATTTCAAAGTAACCAGGAAACTTATAATTTGTAAATTTTATTTTAGAATTGATAAAAAGGTACATAACTTTCATCAAATGGCATTGAAGAATTATCATGTTTAAAATATTTAAATAAAAAATAATTTAACTAACTCATTTCATGAAATGAGTATTTTATGGAGTGATTTGACTATGGAATTGTGTGTGATTGAATAAGAGCTCATGTAATTTTGTGTGCCTCCATAATTGGACGTCGAGCACTCACAATAATAACCAATATTTTTTTTTCTTTTTATGAAAATTGTAAGCTGGATATCTGTCGATGTACCCTTCTAATAAAATAAAATAAAAATCTATATTCTACAACAAACTTCACAGCTTCTCTTTCTAATCATAAGAGTAAGTTTTTACTATGCGAGTTACTATTTATTCTCTGATTCGTTCAATTTTATGTTTTCATTATTTTTATAATATTAGATCGTAACTTATCAATTGTATTCTGTCTCCTTTCCCTCTATATAACTGACCTATATGAAATTTGACGTGTGGCGTAAATCTCATACAAAATTATGCGTTTCTTTTGACATATAGTAGTAAACCTTATATTTGTGTGCTCCATTGTACTTGGTGCAGATAATTTATTGGATGGATTATCATTTTAACTTTCAACTATTTAAAAAAATGTTTTATTTTATTTATTTATTTATTACATCTTGGAAAACTAACAGGTAGGTACTATGTCAAATACTTATTTAACACGCACCCAATAATAAATTGCCACATTCTGGAGACTTGCGATATTAATCGTCTCACAGATCCAGACTGAAAACAATCAAAACTGTGTCTCTACTCTACCGGGAATCGAACCCGGTATCGAAGTCATAGTAAAAATTACCAGACCCTCTGGACTCTTATCATGACCAAGTCCAAAAGTAAGACTGCATATGCAACCTATTATATAACCACGAATGAGACCAGGACCATCTAGGTCTCAGTCTTGCATTTGCGCATCACTCTCTAAAATGTTGACAAAGGGATCAATGCCCGTAGTGAACGTGAAATTCAGATGTATTTTGGATGTCTAGATAGTGGCAACATTCTTCTTCAATGGCTCTACAGCCCATATCCTTGCCTTGGCCTCCAGCAACTTCCTCCTCCAACCTCTCCTGTCACCTGCTGCGACCCTCCAGTTTGGCACATTCAGAAGCTGGGATGCGTCCCTCCCAATATCATCTTCCCATCGCAGCCTCGGTCTCCCGACCTTTCTTTTGCCACCTGGGTGCCCCTCTAAGACTCTTTTTGGTACCCGTGACGATGACATTCTCTGAACATGCCCGGCCCATCTTAGCCTGCTTAGTCTTATATGTTCAGACAGTTTGGGTGCTTTTTAAATGCTGTACAACTCATCGTTGTATCTAATTCTCCATGTTTATCCATTATTCACGGGTCCCAGGATTTTACGCAGCACTCTTCTCTCAAAGATGTCCAGCATCTCCGCAGACCTTATTGTCAGTGTCCAAGCCTCACACCCATATGACACAACAGTCCTGATGATTGTTTTATATAGGGTTACTTTTGTCTTTCTATGGACACTTCTAGACCTGAACACCGGTAACAGAGAGAAGAATGCTTTGTTACATGTCATTATTCGTCTTTTTATTTCTAGGGTATCTTCATTATCTTTATTAATAGTAGAACCCAGGTATGCAAACTCCTCTACAGTTTCAAAAGTGTATTTTTCTTTGAACGTTATGTTGCTTTGTAGAGCGTTTCTAGCATTTCTAGTTTGCTTCATTATTTTGGTTTTATTTACATTAATTTGCAAACCTATTTCTGCTGCTGCTGTTTCAAGTGGTTCAAAGACTTCCTGTAGGGCTGCAAGGGATCTTCCGACAATATTGAGGTCATCTGCATAACCAACTATTTGAGAACTTTTAAAATAGCAACTTTTTAGTGGCAACATTAACATATTATATTCAAAATGTTCCTACCTAAATAGTGTTTGCCGCTATTTTAATAATCAATTAGTCAATTGTTAAGTTTAACTATAGTCTCAACCTACTACCATTGTTTGCAGATACTGACCAATCAAAAATCACTCTACGCTCTACCCTCCACCTATATATCCCAACAGAAACCCCACGCCGCCGTCATAGTCTTGAAGATGCCCCAACAAGGCGAAATAATAATATATGTAGATTCCAAAACATAGTGTTTTATTTTTTAATCTATTTATTTTGATAACCTTAAGAATTTTTGTGTTTTATATGCCAAGATTATACACGTTATTTACCTAACAGGTAACTGCTTTTGTTGAAAGAAATGTTATATCTTGTGTCTGTTGTGTGTATTCACAGTACCTATTCTACGTTCACATCTAGTGACAGTTATGTATTTACAGTCTACGTTCACATAATGTGATATCACGTCACACTGATGGGAAATGTGTGAAATGCAGATAAACATTCAATTCCAAAGAGACATTGTTGGAAACACAAATTTGTTACGTGTGCGATACAAAATATGCGTTTTGCCTTTGGAGACGTAAATCTCTACTTTCCTTGAAAATGTCACGCGCCCAATGATTGCGGCAAAGATATTTTCTCTCCGTCTCTAACGACATTCCAACGCGAAATCCTATCGACATTTTACTTGTAATACGAAAAAGAATTTCCACTTAAAATTATATATATATATTTGCCATATACAGAATGATCGTTTTAACGTGGTAAAATTAATTTCTTCATTTTATGCACAGATTAGCAGAGTACAGAGGCAAACCCACTAATCAAAAAATCTGGCTGGATTTTTGTATGTTTTAGATTCTACATTTGATTCTGATGTAGAATCAAAAACATTTTGTTTTTTTTCTATTGAATGGAAAATAAATAATAATATCAAGATATGGCGTTCGTTTCTTTCTGCCTATTCTAAAAGGGACTAAGCATGAATGTTTGTATACAGTTGTGTACCTATGTCTTATGTATCTACTTCCTTAAATAATAATATCAAGATATGGCGTTCGTTTCTTTCTGCCTATTCTAAAAGGGACTAAGCATGAATGTTTGTATACAGTTGTGTACCTATGTCTTATGTATCTACTTCCTTAAATAATAATATCAAGATATGGCGTTCGTTTCTTTCTGCCTATTCTAAAAGAGACTAAGCATGAATGTTTGTATACAGTTGTGTACCTATGTCTTATGTATCTACTTCCTTAAATAATAATATCAAGATATGGCGTTCGTTTCTTTCTGCCTATTCTAAAAGAGACTAAGCATGAATGTTTGTATACAGTTGTGTACCTATGTCTTATGTATCTACTTCCTTAAATAATAATATCAAGATATGGTGTTCGTTTCTTTCTGCCTATTCTAAAAGGGACTAAGCATGAATGTTTGTATACAGTTGTGTACCTATGTCTTATGTATCTACTACCTTAAAAATTCATCTAAAAGAAACGAAACATGAAAGTATGTATACATTTGTTTATTTATTATGTACCTAATACTTAAATTTCTTATTTTTCATGATATTCTATGAAAAGCGAATCGCTGTTATATAATAATAATAATAAAGATTTTTATTCCAGTCTGTGAGCAGGGGGGTGCAATGCTACACAAACCATATTTTTACATACAAAATATACATTAAATGTTACAGAAGGAGAAAAATATTTTACAGAATATAGATTATATACAAAAAAGAAAAAATGAGTGTATATGAAATATAAAAAAAAACACTGTAGAAATGATATAATTATGGCTACGACTATTTACACGACTCAACCATAGACGAAAACCAAAAATAACCACAGAAAACGCAGATAAATCAAGTTATAAAAATATTAACCTTTGTTTATACTTTGTTACAATTGTAGATCTCGATGAAAAAATGATTTATAAAATTAAGTAAATGTAATAAGATGCCAATATTATTTATTTTTTCTTCAAGTTGGTTTCCATGATGCATTTTTATGACCATTGAAAAAATGACAAAGGTAAATATTTTTGTATTTTGATTTATCTGCGCTTTCTATGGTTATAAATGACCTAAAAACATAGACGACGTCAGAAAATTTGTCGTGTAAATAGACACTTTTTACACATTTTTGGCGGGAAAACGCTTTTCCCGCCAATTCCGGTTGTAAAAATAGTGGCACCGTATAATTATTATCGTCTTTGATCCAACACTTCTGTCCATCTTTGTGACAGTCTCGGACATTGGTGCTCCTGTACAGCCTTTATGATCGTGTTAGGGTTTGCTGCGATACGATGTCTGAGGATACCAAGAAATCCATGACATCGCTCCTCCGCAAACATAGTTGAAGCGCTGCTATATCGTCGATATCCTAAGACTATTCTATAGGCGTCATTATATTGCACCCGAAGTCGTTCTATTGTCGATCTTCGGTACGATTCCCATATTTTGCACGTGTACATACTTGTACAAAATGCATTAAATTATGTATACAAAGTGATTAGTATAATGTATTTAAAGTGATTTTAGAGCTAATATAGTTAGTTACTTATTATTTTTAAAATCATTACACTCGTATGTCTAAAAATATTTTTATTACACTCTTTTAATTAACTTCACATGTCTGTCCTACTGGAATTTATCAATATTTTTATCTTACTTACCGATCAGTAAGAACTCTTAAACATCCAGAATTTGTGTATTCCCGGTGACAATGCTATTAAACCTGTTTACAGTAGACAGCAATGCTGTACTTATTGCATAAATCAAGGAGTATTTTTATAAATTCCTCTTGACAATAGCATTTCAACGTGAAGAAAACTTTGAAATAGATGTCCTTTTTTTTGTTTACTTCTTAATAATAATTATTTATTAAGTAATAATCAAATCAACCTGTATATAAATATTTGTACCTATATAAAAATATAAAACTTTGAGATCCTGTCTGTTAAACCCAATACAAAAGTACTTAAAGTATCTTTTCTTTCTTCTCGAAATATAAAGAAATGTCTGTACAATTGTTTTTTAACGAAGCCCAATTCATGAACTTTACACCTACACAAAACCTATAATAGGACACAGAAAAAATATCTACGAAAATTTACATTGCTTCTTTCATAATTTTTGCTTAATCTATTATATTATTCTACAGCTGTGGTCTCTTTGATTTCTTTTTTATCTTGTTAATATTTTGACTGTGTGAAATTGTGTTTTTTATGCGAATAATACGTATTTTCCTGTTTCTAAATAAGATTTCCTGTTTCTAAATAAGAATCGAAAGAAAACACACAACGTTATTAACTCTGTTTCATGGAATGGAAACAAATCCTGTTATTGTTATTCTTCTTAAAATCCATTTTTTATAAACAATAAAATAAAGAATATATCCTAATAACAAGTACATACATATTACATCATTCGTTCGCTAAATTTAGCGAAAATGCTTTTGATATACGTGAACGAAATCGGTCGTACTAGGATTCGAACTCGTGACCACTGGATTACTAATACTGCGCACTTAGGCATCTGATTTTAGTATGCAATAATGGAATATTACAATTTTTAGGAGTTTTTTTTCGCATACTGTGAGTTTTGTCGTGATGTTTTTTGTGTAAATGGTATATGGCGTATGCCATACTATTCAATAGTGTCATCTAGAGACAGCCCTAACTATGAGTTCAATCGACTTCATATTTGTATGATTGCTATTCATTTTCCATGGACTACGGTATTTTACTGTATGATTGATTTTTTATGTAAAACTGAGATTGCTCTAGGAATAGGATTTGTATAAATGCATTCAAGAATAATCCAACTGCCGATTTGTTCAAGAGAATTAATTTCTCTTTACGATATAGTTCAATTCAAAATTCGCGAGATTTGTATGCCAGGTCTATATTTTTCACGGCTTTTTAAATTTTGATTTCAAAAAACACCAACTTAGAGCCTTCGCAGCATATATGTTCTATGCATAGATTTACTCAGAATCCGGAGTAGAACATTTAGTGTGTCTTTGTGTCTGTGTCAGTCCCCCCTTATAACTTTTGATCAGCTCAATTCACAGAGCCCAAAATTTCAGAATATATAAATAAAGTAAAAATTATAAGTCCACAAAACTTTTATACTCAGAATTTTGAATATTTGTTTCAGTCAGGGGTTATCAACTTTTGAAATATTACTTTATTTTTTCATATATCTCAAAAAATAAAAAAAACAAGAAGGCTGAAAATTATTTATTTTTAATTTCTAAAGTTTATCAATATTTTTTTACTAAGAAAAACATTTTTTTATGATAACTTTGTGTGTTTTACTGCCTATATTTCCAAAGTTTTTAAAATATCGAAAGAAGCCGAAACACACCAACTACCTATCTAATTTTATTTTCTATAAAAATAATGAACATTGTAGTAGTACATCTCAAACTTTTTTTATTTTTTGTTATAAAAATTTAATTTAGTAACGAAATCGTTTCATACAATTTGTAAGATAGTATACAATATCCCACTTAATATTTTGATACCTACTTACATACATACCATAATGCTGTTTTCATATACTGCGTAGGAAAAATAGATTGACCTTCATATATCCTATCCTGATTGACATACCTACATGTTTTGTATAGAAAACAAAATATCTTAAAACGTTTTTTTTTAATTTGTGTTTAAGTGTTAATAGTTTGGTACGTATTTTTCAATTATATATACTATCGCTATCGACAGTTGAATCTCATGTATTACATGCAGCAAGTTCTAAATAATTTTTATTGTAAATTATCGACCAGAAGTAGAAAAAATATTATAGTATTGTCCAAAACCTTTCGATTTTATCATACATAGGTACATACAGATTTGGTATGATTGTATAAAAATTCAGGTTCGTTTACTCGATAGGTAGCTATTTTGATGAAAAATGTTTAGTTTTTACCAAGGGTTCGTCTATGTCGTAAGACGTGATTATTCCCATCGAAAGTATTGTATTTTAATCAAAACATAAATATTTGTATAGGGGGGAGAATATTTAGCCTCAAAAATACATGTTCCTATAACGCAATTATAGCAAGAGTGATAAGATATACTTACTTTTAGCAAAAAATATTTTGAGACATGGCTCACAAAAACACAATCGCGTTACGTTACGTTGTGTTACGTTATTTACGTTAATTATGTAACGTTGTTTATCTAAATTCATTTATATTTATGAGATTTTTATGTGAATAGAACAAGTATTATCGATAAAAACGTTAAATATTCGTGGTGAAAATGTCAAGTATTAATTAAAACTATGAATTATTTTTTTTATATTTAATTTTATATATTCAAGTATTATATGTGAAAATGCTAAATATTCCAAGTCAAATGCTAAGTATCCAATTTGAAAAAAACTTAATATTCTCAGTGAAAATGATATGTTTCCTCAATGAAAATGAATGTATTCGAAGTGAAAATCACAAATCGTACAGTTAAGTATATTCTATGCAAAAAAAGTAGGTATGAGGTAAGTAATAGAAGAATTTTAAATTATATTTAATTTCAGATTATAAGAAATGTATTGAATATAAATGAAAGGTGTATGAATAAAGAGATTTTATTCATACACCTTTCTCTCGTAAAGTTGTTTTACTTGAACTCTAAATACTGAGATCAGAGACTTATTTATTTATTTATTTAGTACAACAATATTCTAAAGAAAATACACTAAAGATAACTGCTTCACTAGACAGAGTCTGTTCCGAAGCAACTATCAGTAAAGTTTGTAAAGTTATTAAATTTTACAATACAACATAATATAAAACATACATATTATACTAAAAAATAACAATAAAAAATATATATATATCAACCTTAACAATAAAAAATTCACAGTAAAAATATTAATTAGGTATTCACAAAAAAAGATGACAGCCAAAAAAAACAATATGCAGAAGAAACCTAAAAAAGTTAAGTTATTATTGTTGACAAATTTATTTCATTTTGGAGTCTACCTACTTCGATTAGCCACCTTGTATATACAAAGATACATGATATATACAAAGCTTAATTATCATTAATAAGATACGACAACTTTGGTGTTGTTTATCATTAAAACTTTTAAGTATGAATGTGACCCACAACACAACACGATGTCGCAAGAGTAGGTTCTCATCTTAATGTACGTATTAGGATTCCACAAGGAACCAAGCATTTGGAACCTCACGTATGATTCACTATTGGATACCTCGGGGAATTCCCCTTGAGAGATACCTCCTAGACAGACCTGACTCTTTTACTTCAATACCCGCACTTATGTACTTCCTCCCATCATCAAGATACTATTTATAGCTCTACATATTTTTCATCTTTATTACCCTTATCTAAATAAAATTGGTAGTTGCAAAACATTTGCGTTAATGTTGCGTAATATTTTTTTTTAAAGTTCTCGAGTTACCGACTAAGAATAGTGCTTCCACGCTTTTCTATTAGCATCGTTTTCGGGTGTTCCGTTAGAGCCGGGTAATCGAAAATACAAGAAACAATATAACATCTCACATGTTTCATTTTTAAGTGAGATGAGACTGGTGTGTGGGAATAGACGCATGTGTCAAAGAATATCATTGTCTACCAGCAGGGAAGAATCCAGCGTATATAATATATGCAATCATAAAAATATATTCGATGGAAATATTGTTTTTTTTAATCAAATTGTACTGAACTGAAATCACATGGATTGAACAAAAGGTTAAATTATTACAATCCTCTTTTTTTGTTTTTTGCTTTCCTAAACGTTTATTATTGTTTATTTGAAGTTTTTTATAATAACTTTTGAAATACGTGGGCAACAATTCCACAGTGTTTCTTTGTTTCAAAATTGTTTAAAATCTAGTGACTTCTATAGAATAGATAGTAGAGAGTTATGATAAAAAAATCAGTGCTTTTTTGCATCAATTTACTTTAAGTGTAATTTTTACAACGGATACTCATAGTGCCAATAAACGGGTGTAGAGAGTTTATAGGCACTAGGAATTTCGTGATGTTTTTGTATGTATGGCGTACTATGATTTTTTCATCTGTAGGTACAGTCCAAATCACAAGTTCAATTTACTTGATATCACGTGAGTCATGTTTATTTACTTAGAACTGATTAATTTTTCCATAGACATGTTCGTTTCTTCTCTATGATTTCATGTGTCAAATATTCAAAACACTCTCACGTTTTGAAATGTATTAATTTTGTATAGCTTCATAGGCAACTTACATGTACTATGTCAAATATTTATTTAACACGCACCCATGCAATAACAAGTTGCCACGTTCAGGAGACTTTTGGTATTTATCGTTTCATAGATCCAGACTGAAAACACAATTAAAACTGTGTCTCCACCGGGAATCGAACCCCAGACCTTTTGCTCAGCAGTCAGATACCTAACCAACTGAGCCACGAAGGCTATCTGTAGAGCTTTATTTATTTATTTATTTTTTTTTATTTATTACAAAAAGACATATTTTACATAAAAAAAAATACATAGCAAAAAAGAAATTAAAACACTTTATAATATGACTTCCTTCAAAAAGAGATATACTCGTGTTTTGAAGGGAGTTGCAACTATTTACATAATATAGAACAAAAACAAAGTAACAAAATAATCATAGGTAACAAAAAACATACTTAAAAATAGACATATGCTATATTAAAAAAAATAACATTTAAATATCAATTACGATTAATAAAATAAGTGCATAATACCTACATATATAACAACAATGAATAAATAAAACCAGTTTTTATACACAAACCCTCTTTATATCTACATAAAATTTCTTTCGATCGATAATATCCGTATGTCTCTGCTCAGGCAACAGTTCGTTAAACCACTTAACGCCAAGATACGTATAGTGGTTTTGTGCGTAGGCCGTTCTTTTTTTTGGTATATTTAGTATCACATTAAATCGATGAGTGGCTCTTATACAATCCGAAGCATGTACTCTATCGACGAAATACTCCCTGTAGATCTGCTTCAATGCATTTCTCTTATATATAGCATGCAGTGATGGGACATTTGCCTCGGTAAAGAGGCTAGTCGTAGGGTAGTCTCTGGGTTTATTTAAAATTATTTTTAAGATACTCCGCTGGATGATATAAAGGGGTTCGAGGTTAGTTTTATAAGCACCACCCCACGCTATAATCCCATATTGCATGACAGATTGAGCAAGTGTAAAATATATATTTTTCATCGCAGCAATGTCCAAGAAAGTCCTCAATCGATAGAATACATAAAATAATTTCCTCATTTTACCAATCGTATTACTTATTTGCTCTTTCCACATATATTCTCTGTCAACATTAATACCCAAATATTTTATGTTTTTTTCATTAGGCAGAGCAATACATTTATCATCATTACATTTATCAGATCCGGGACAGTTACTTGAATGTATTTTGATTAATATTTCCTCCGGAATAAGTTTCCTAGTTATTGCGAAAGGAACAACGCTAGTCTTAGTTGCGTTGAGAGACAATAGATATCGATCGAACCATGACTTTACAATATTTATTTCAAAACTAGCTATTTCGGTAGCTTCATCCCATGAATTAGCCGCAGTAATCATGACCGTGTCATCAGCAAAAGATATTATTTTGGATTTTAAGTCCAATTCTAGTAGTCCATTAACATATATTAAAAACAAAACAGGACCTAATACCGTTCCCTGCGGAACTCCAAAACGCGATGAAACTGGTTCACTAATCACTTTTTTTAATTTCACGTGCTGTCTACGGCCATCTAAATAACTACACACCCACTCAACTGTGCAACCCGACATTCCTATATTCTTCAATTTTTGTATTAGTTTACTATAGCTAACACTGTCAAAGGCTTTCCGAAGGTCAACGAACACACCAAGACATTTTTTACCCTCATCAAGTGCTTCACTCACACCTGAAGTTTGTTTTGCCATAGCTTCACTAGAGCCTATGTTCTCTCTAAACCCAAATTGATTTGAACTAAAAAGCTTGATCTTTTTTGTATAGTTTAAAATCTGTCTCTTTACTACCTTTTCATAGATCTTAGCTACGTTAGACGTGAGAGCAATTGGTCTGTAATTCGAGATATCCATAGGATCACCTGATTTAAAAACAGGGGTGATTTGTGTAGTTTTATATATAGAAGGAAATATTCCATCTCTCATACTTATTTTTATAATGAATGAAATCGGCTTAGCCAATAATGAAAGATTAGCTTTTAAAATCTCCACAGTAACACCATCAAATCCTGGTGCGGATCGTCCCCTCATATGCTTAATTATAGTCTCTATTTCTTGTGGGCTAGGCTTTATAAAAATGCATTCATGTACCTATCGTCAACCCTTCAGAAGAACAAAAAATTAAGGTACCTACCTACACTATGTATAGAGAAAATGAATTATAATTTGTTTTTGATAAATAAAACAATTTTTTATCAATTTGCTATGGAGTTCCATCTTAAGGAAGAACCCCTTAAGAGAGCATATAACGCTAAATTTAGTGATTTAAAACATGATATGTTAAAACCGCCTAATACAATATGAAGTTACATGATACTTAGGATAACTATCGCGAGCGAACCCAAAATATGTTTCTTCATTTTAAGAACAAACCTGATATTAAATGAAAAAAGGTTATTAACCTTAATTATATGCAGTTTTTAAATACGCGAAATATGTATTTCTCTACGACATATCTATACTTAAGGAGTAATTTAAAAAAACATGCTGTAAAAGGATGTTTTTATTATTTATTTTAGGTGAATTTATGTTGTATTTTAAAATTTTGTTACAAACATTCACTAGAAAAATGTTGAAAATACCTAAATTATTTTTTTAGAGACTCAATGTTTGATACTAATTGGAGTGTATAGGTTTATACGCTCCCTTAAGTAGTGAAATTGAGTTATTACGGAGAGTTGATCACAAACCGCTAATTTTTGCTATGAATCATCATACAAAATGTACACCTTATTTGTTTTTACGAATTGAGTGATCAACACGACACGATCTTTTTTGTTCTGAAGAATAAAGTGATGGCCACAGCTCAATCTTTTGTGTTTTGAAGAGTCGAGTGATGACCACAACACAACATTTTTGTTTTGGGTTGTGTGATCGCTACAGCACAATATTTGTTGTTTTGAAGAGTTAAATGATGGCCACATCACAATTTTTTTTGTTTACCTGTATTAGGTAGGTTGGTAGGTAGGTGGGTAAGTTCCCACCCAATATCTAGACTGTTTGAATATTCATTCGCGAGAGAGACGGTAATCCAAGTTTTATAAAGTGCTTTCATTGTTTTAATACCACAAAAAACATTATTTATTTAGTATGAACTTTAAAAAAGCAACCTTTGTCTTATAAAGACTTGACATTTCGATCGGAAAGTCGATTAAGAAAAAAATAATTATTTCTTCTTTGCTCCAACAACCCTTATTTAAAATGACGCGTTTTATTTTATTAACGATTTACAAAAACGGTTTTATTTGTATTGATTGCTTCCTGGCATAAATTTAAAAGTACGTAAATTCAAGTGTATTCCGGCCGCTCTTAAAATATTGAAATGCACGGGTCAGTAATATTATTTTTAATATGTTTTATAATGTATATTAACTAGTTATTTTTTGTTGCACATATTATTCACATTAATATATGATATAACATTCAAAACAATGCTTACACTTATAAAACATTTTACATCTCGTTACACGCTGTTACCACGTTATAACAATTTTAATACTAAACTTAGTGCTGTGAGTGCAGGTAACAGCACCGACTTCGATATTACATCACGTTACACGCTGTTACCACGTTGTAACAATTTTAATACTAAACTAAGTGCTGTGAGTGCAGGTAACAGCACCGGATATTACATCACGTTACACGCTGTTACCACGTTGTAACAATTTTTATACTAAACTAAGTGCTGTGAGTGCAGGTAACAGCACCGACTTCGATATTACATCACGTTACACGCTGTTACCACGTTGTAACAATTTTAATGTGAGTGCAGGTAACAGCACCGACTTCGATATTACTTCACGTTACACACTGTTACCACGTTGTAACAATTTTAATGTGAGTGCAGGTAACAGCACCGACTTCGATATTACATCACGTTACACGCTGTTACCACGTTGTAACAATTTTAATGTGAGTGCAGGTAACAGCACCGACTTCGATATTACATCACGTTACACGCTGTTACCACGTTGTAACAATTTTAATGCTAAACTTAGTGCTGTGAGTACAGGTAACAGCACCGGATATTACATCACGTTACACGCTGTTACCACGTTGTAACAATTTTAATGTGAGTGCAGGTAACAGCACCGACTTCGATATTCTCCAACAACATTTCGCGCGCAGGCCTGACCGAAGGTGATGATGTCTCGAGGTTGGAGCCATAGCTGAACGTACAAAAAACTATCGAATCCATTCCACAACCGGCCTTCAAACCAATTGACAATATTTCCAAAAGGGCACTTCGTTCACGAATAAATTGTATACTTATGTATGGTTATGAAAATATATTATATTAGGGTAAAATTTATTTGTAATGCCTAAAAGAAGATATAACTGAAAGTAATTTTTTTTATTCATAAATTAAATTTTAGCATACTTAACCTTCTGATCTAACTAAATTAATTTATGGAGTCAAATTTATTAGTAATGTTGTAGAGTCACAGTAATGATAAAAGATTTAATAAAATATGTCCTTGCAGAAACTATACAAAATCTCTCTCTCTCTCTTCCTTAGCTTGTATCCCACATGGTGGTGGGGTCAGCTCTCCTCACTGCGCTCCTCCACTTCGCCCTATCCTGAGCATCGTCCTCAGAGACATCACATTCCTGCATGTTCTCAGCTACCAGGTCTTTCCATCGTTTTTTGGGACGCCCTCTGGATCTTTTGCCAGACACTCGATGGTCCAGTGCAGTGTTTCCTATATATTCTGGCGGTTTTCTAAGGATATGCCCGAACCACCTCAGCCTATTCTCCATCAGCTTATCGGATACATCGCGTACACCCAGGCTACCTCTTATATATTCATTTCGTATTTTATCTCTTCTCGTGACGCCGCACATCCACCTAAGCATCTTCATCTCGGCTGTTTGCACTGACTAAACTTGTCTTCGAGTGACGGTCCAGGTCTCGCTACCATATGTCAACACTGGTCTGATCATTGTCTTGTATACATGGCCTTTCATCTTCACTGGCATTCGCTTGTCACAGATTACTCCAGTCACTTCTCTCCATTTAAGCCAGGCTGCGGCAATACGGTGCTGAATGTTAGTTTCCAGGCTTCCTGACTCATGTATCATGTTCCCAAGATACTTGTATTTATCACATCTTGTGACTTGCTGTCCATCAATTGTAATCGGGTCAGTGTCTGTTTGGGGAACTATACAAAATAATATCTAAATATTTCAAATATCTTTTAATTGATCGAATTAGCAAACTATAAACATTTAAATGTAAATAACTAGAAACAATAAAATAAAAGTTAAATACTTTTACTTCAGAAATGTGCGTACTCTTCAAAAACATATCCGATTAATTTCAGATTAAACAAAATAATTAACACTGTGTTTAATAATGTAAAGTTATAATAATTTAGCAAAGACATGGCTACGAACAAATATCCACTTAAATTGATTGTCATCCATTCTTGGTTGTCGCCTTCATTGTTTCATTTACGTAGTGAGTTCATTTATTGTCTTTAGACAAGTACTCAACCCTGGACTTGATAATCCTCTTTACTTGTTTATTGTTTCATTTGTTCCTATCTTCTAACAATATTTACGTTTTACAATGTAACAAAAATAAGCATTTATACTTTTAAACTAGGTACTTTATGGGGTGGAGGAGTGGACTCTCAAGGTTAATATTATTTATTTATTTGGATCAGTACACAGTCAAATTGAAAATTATATTAAAACGAGTGGGTTGTGGCCAACATTAAACTCTCCACACCATAGTAAGCGTTTATTTTTTCTACTTCAAATGTTGACAATCTCAATATGGTAAAATATGCTTATGTTATATGAAATATTTTATTCATTCTAAATTTTACTACCAGGAATATAAATTTTCTAATGATGGTATATTTTTATATTAAGATAGACAGCGCCCTTGAGGTGAGATATTTACAAAAACGGCGCTATATAAATTATCCAAATTTATTATTTATTAAACTATTAATGCAGTATGGTGAAGAATGCTTATGTTGTATGAAATATTTTAATAAAAGCAGATAAATTTTGTTTTAAAGAACGCGAAAGCATTTTGAAAATTTTGACACGTGATATCATATGAAGTAATTTTATGTTATTTATGGAAAGCTAATCAGTTCTATGTTCAAGCTATTAATATTCTCATATCAATATGAAATCAAAGAACTGAACATTGCCAAACATAAAAAAATTCTCTTGTTACATATAAGTTTCATACAAAAATCCATTAAATAAAATATAATTTTTGAAACCGTTGAATATTTTTCTCTTAACATTGACAATCAACACAGATATCGTCAACAACTTACTTTAAAAAGTAAGTTGACAGTTATAGTATCTTTCCTGGCTGCGAAACATCCGGGAATGGACCGATATGAGAACTATGGAGGAGCTGTTTCGCACTACACAGGACAGGGAGGCCTTCTTTATGGTGGTCGTCAACGTCAGGGAGATCTGGAGGGCACGTCTGGTCAACCGGCGAAATCAAACTTACCTATACAATGGATATAATAAATTATCTTATGGAGTTCTATAATATCTTAAGATGTTATAGAACTCCATATGATAATTATATCCATGATATGAAAAAAATCATATTTTAGCCATGTTCTTAGTGTGACAAGTACCTGCAGGATCTTTCAGTTAGTATCAAGGGGAAGAAAGCGTCTTTCTTGACTTTTATACATTCATGCTGATTGGACCGGTTCGAGAAAAGTGTAGAAGCTGTTTTCCACCATCCAAGACCGAGAATCTTTCTCTTCGGTGATGGTCAGGTGGATCTCATAAATAAGAAGAAGAAAAATTTCATGGATATGAAAGCGATGTGGAAAGCTTAAATAGAATAAGAATTCCGTATCTAGTTATAAGAATATCTTTGTTGTATAAAATCCACAATTTTTTAGGTACATATATGTATACACATATGCTAGGTACCACCTACTCTCTGTAATGAGATACGATTTTTAATCGTGTATTAATATTATTAAAAAACGGTATATTCCCGTTCTAGCATTTTAAAGCTAAAAATATCGGCTCGCCGATCCATGAAATTACAAGAATATTAAAAAAATCTCATTTCCCCAAAAATTGTTATATCTCGTTTCGTACTTGCTTAATATGATGATTACAGTCTGGAATGAACCCGCCATTTCCAATGTATTTTTACACGAATCTTCAACGTCCAATAATATAGAAATCTCCCCGTTCTTCTCTCCACCATATTAAAAATCCGATATGATTTTGTTTTTTTTTTTAGATAGGTTTGTCGATGTTACTAGAATGAAAAATAATCTTTTGGTTTTTCTCCGCGCGAAAGATAATCGCAGATTTGGCTTTTCAATTTTAATTTTGAAAAATTTGATAACAAAATATTTTTAAATGGAACGCCTTTTTTTACTCGCAATACAAAGCTTTCTTAATTTGGTTATTTATAGAGGTGATACAAAGCAACTGCTTCTAAATTGTTTTAAAAAATGATAATATACACAAAATAAATAACAATTAAACACCTCATACTATTCGACAACGTTTTTTTGCAGCTTGTTCTTGTCAAAAAATCAACATCGACTTCAAATAGTGAAATATACTTGTTTCATAGCAGCAGGGGCGATCCTGGTACCTTCGATCCACGCAAACCTGAACAACGAAATTGGGCAAAAATTAGAAATATCAGTTTTTTTTTTAATTAATATTTTTTTTTGGTCAGTGACTTCACGCGTATATAAAGATGTATTTTTTATGAACGTGCTCATATTGCCGTCTTCTTCAAAACTATAAGCCATTCGTAATATTCATCTCTCGTTACACCAGATACTTCGACCGCTACGAGAAAGGCAACTAATGAAAAAATAAAACTTACACAATGTAGTTAGTTACTAATATTTTTTTTTCAATAAACGCGCATATTTAAGGTAGGTTCAATCAGTTTATAACCCTAGTATTATACTTAAATAAACATTCGCTATTTGAAGACGAAAATATAAACTAGAGTGCGAGACTAAATTCCTATAAATAAATGCTGTTTATGTGAAAGAGAAAGGAACTCTATTACAACGCACAAAGTAAACCGGCTCGTATCTGCGAACAGGACGCTATGCTTCAAATGATATGAAATAATGATATAATATGACATTCATTAGGCGCGCGCCACTTCACAAATGCTATAACCAATGTCTTTTTAATAATATTTGAACAGGCGCGCGCGATATTTCTGTTATTTTTACCTGATTTATTTATTTTTTGTGTATTTCTTTACAATATTTGTACAGGAAAGCTCGCATTTTTGGATTCAAAATTTAATTCGCTATTGCATAGCCGATGCATTTGAACAAGCGCCGAACTTTTCCTTTTTGATTTTATTTACTTAATTGAACAAATTTACGTTTTCTTCTGCTATGTAACAAGTTTTCGTCACACTTTTGGCGAAGGAAAGTGGAAAGATTCACGCTTTGAAACATTCATTGTACTTTTCCTAAATATTGTGGCAATTCTATCACATAAATTACGTAATATGTTAGCTACAGCTAACATATTACGTAATTTATGTGATAATTTCATACTGTTACAATAGGGATTAATTTCAAACCGGCACCCATTAAAAAGTTAAGCCACTCTTTATTTAATGAATCATGAAATGTTTCTCTGTCTTGTTGATAAAAAAATGAGACATCCTGCGTTTGACAAAGTGTAAATAGGCGTGGGGGCTGCGACTGTTTTATGAGTCGTAAAGTGATTTCAATTTATTTGGCCAGTATAAACATGTCGAGGATTGTTTGGTGTTTATTCATAAAAGCGAGGCGCGCAAGACAGTATCTAATGTCACTATGGAAACATACCGTGGAATTATTTCTCTATTTCCCCGCAATGTTGGAATTTATTTTGTTCATTGATAGCGCTTTTATTACACCTCCTATGTATACTTCCTAGTTTACTTACACCATAACATATGAGCAATCTATCTTGGGGTATAATATTTTATGGTGAAAATACGACATCCATGAATTGACAATATGTTGATGTTTACCCTTTTATCTTTTATCTTATTACGCAATGAAACAATTAGTTTGTTTCCTCCGTCAAACATAATATTTTGGTTATACCAATGATTTTGTGTCTGGATGATTGCCATAAAACAAATTCAAAAATAATTCATTTATGTATAAATAAAAAAATAATAAACCGATTTCTCAATACCTAGATGGCGTTCCAATAAGGTTTCTTCGTTACTACATAATGTGGATCCACCGCAGAATGCTTAGGCTGTGTTTCTCGTACAAAAGAATCAGTAATAGTAAAGTTAAAATACTTTGATTTCATAAAATTGTGCAATACTTTTTGCTGTTTCATTGAAATCTAATGCCGTCAAACGACACAATTTTGAACAATTTTATGAAAACAAAGTATTTTAACTTTACTATTACTAATACTTTTGTTGAAACAACCCAGCCTTAGAATATCTTGGACTGACATGGTCAGTAACACTGAAGTACTACGTAGAGCCAACACCATCAGAGAATTATTCACCAATGTTAAGCTCCGTAAAGTGTTGTGCTTCGGCCATATTCTGAGAGGTGAAAAGTATGCCATCCTTCAGTCGTAGAGGGGTCGGAAGAACACAGCTTTCCTGCTGCGAAACATCCGCGAATGGACCGGTATAAGAACTGTGGAGGAGCTGTTTCGCACTGCACAGGACAGGGAGGCTTTCTCTATGGTGGTCGTCAACGTCGGGGAGTCCTGATATGACACAAGAAGAAGAACTTTTAAAATTACATTGATTAGGGAACTCATTAAGATAGCATAATTAATAAACGTTGCGCAAGCGCATAAAGAGATCACGAAAACCAGCCGATGACAGGTCGTAAGCCCTGTAGGTGCCTTGAGTTCCTGGTTTTCCTATAATATTCCAACTTCGTCTCTATTGATTTTTGTCAAAAAATAATTGCAACATGTAGTTACTTTTACATAGATTGAAATTAAAGTTTTTGTCTTCTCTAAATTTTCAGCTACCAAATGCTCTCTATACGTTTTGTACTATTTGCATTTATCGATTGATTCGTTGTATTGTGATGTTTTTACTTATATCACAGTATTATTCTAAACTCCTTGGGAGCCTTGATCGCTATTTCTGAATCTTATGTTGATGTATTTACTAGAACCCATAAAAAAATTTCTCTTTTTCAAAGTGTATAAGATCAATAATTTGAATAAAAATTATGAAACATTGTGTTAATAATACCCGTTTGTTTCATTTCAGCGATGCAGACTCTGGTCGAAGTTCCTGTTCCGCAGGCTCCGCGTCAGAAGGTCTTCGACCCGCCAGGCCTCCGCCCCCGCGACGCCTCACTAGAGAAGCCAGTACCAACACTGACCCAGCGGTGCCACCGCCCCCTCCGGTACGACAGTATCGAACCCTGGTCACACAAAGGCCCTATCCCCAAAGGCCTCCACTCTCCGCTAGTGTATTCGACTTGCACACGTCACACACAAGTAACGCTACTCCCCCCAGAAAAGGTGGACTGTCAAACGCCTTCTCCTCCATTGACTTGGCATCCAACCAGTTGGATCACATCAGAAGACAAAGCAGAGACATAAGATTAGATGTTAAGGCATATCGACGGTTAGATCAGGATGTAATAGTGGACCCTATGAGGTTAGACGAAAAAACATATCAAAGACTAGACAAAGATGGAAGATCGGGTCCAATGATTTTAGATGCTAAGGATAAGGCATATCAAAGATTTGAAAAGGATGGACGGGTGGATCCTATGAGGTTAGATATTAAAGAAAAGACATATCAAAATGATGGACTTGCGAGACTGGACAGTGCAAGAGATAAGGCATATCAGAGGTTTGAAGAAATCAAGAGTGTCACGGGTTGGCTGGATACGGAGGAAAAGGCGAAGTCGGAGGGACACCAGCTGTTGAGGAGGACGGGAATATCCAGGCTGAGAGTAAGAAGACAGCCGGTTCAGAGAGCGGCTTCCAGACTTTACAGAACAGATATGACAGGAACTACGGGTAAAGTTGCGGCTTGTGTGGGTCCAGAGTTCATCGTTAGAGCGTCACATCCCAGTAAACAGATTGATATCACTCCCTCTAATATTGTAAGTATTTTTGTATATTCTTATAATTCGGTTATTTGTTCTTACATTTCATGTTTTCTCGACGATTCTGCAAGTCTAATAAGAATACTCTATGGAAATATGTAAAATAATCAATATTGACCAATGACCAAGTATTTGTATGTTTCAACCTCAATTGACGCATATTTTTTCAATAATGTCCATTATATTTGTTTCAAAATAATTTCTCTGATAAATCATTTTTACATTTCTTCGTGATTATCGGCAATATTTTCTATTATGTGTTAAGTCGAAATGAACGTGCCACACCTTCCCATCAAACTGTAGAATTCATAATTGAAGCTACTTATTGAAATAATGCATAAGTCCAAAGATGATAAAATACAAAATTATAATCTTGTAAATTTCTGCGAATCAGGTTCAAATATTAGTCATTCTGTATCTATTAAGCTTTGTTCAAAGTAATGTTATAATGTTGAACATTCCTTAAAACACTTTTTTGAATGAAAATGAAAGAAACAATTCCATGTACAACATGATTGATTTCATTTTGATTGACGGCTTAGAGGAGACGGTAAGAAATAAAATGAGATTGTATCATTTATTCGTACAAAGATTGATGTCTTCTGGGGAGGTGGCTCGGTGTATTCACACGACAAAAAGTAAGCTAATAAATACTAGGTGTAAATAAGTAATTTTGAATACAAATTATTTTCTTCTTCAACACAAACAAAAAGACCGTAGAAAAAAGATTTGATGATTTTACACGCTCAAATTTGGATTCATCATCAAAAATGTCTCAAATTCTCATGAGCCTTGCATAACCTCCTCCAGCATTCCTCGCCATCTCCCTCTGGCATGAACCCTTCCAGTCCCATGCACCGACAGGTAAGGACTGGAATGGTTTTATTAAAAAAAACTGTTAAATATACTCACATTGATGTAATTTGTTGTTATTTAAGCCATAATTAATTGAATGTCGTGATTACACCACCTCAACAAAAGTTTATGCAATATATGCAACATTCTATCCAATTTCATTTAAATCAATGAAGTCTTATTTTTATTTGTGTTTTCGTTCAGCACTAAGCTTCTAAATATGATATTAGAAATTATGACCAAGAATTACCTAGTATATCACAACCATCAAACAATGAGCAATTAAGAACACTTTGAGAAGAGAAATTAGGACAAACTTTTCCAAAGATGGCTACCTCACAGTAGGTAGGTACATATAGGTACATGAAACTCGAGTTGAACATAACTCTAGGCAACCTATAACTTTGTCAATGGTGAATTGATTATCAATTTCGACCCCTTTAACTATACGGCTGGCGGTTTTGCCAATGTGAAATTGTCTATTAATGAATTAATATCTTTTTAGTTTACTATGTTTTTTGGAAGACAGTAAAGAATTAGTTTTACACGTAATCGGCTGCAGATCATACATATTTTCGAAAATTATTAGGTACAGATGTATTATGGATAATTTAGATTTAAATTCATTCTAAGCTTCTTTTGAATCCATACGTTTATTATAACTGTATCCAATGTATATATTTTAACCCATAGATCTTTAACTAGTCACAAATTAATGCACTTCCATCTTCTTATATCTCTTTCTTTTCTCTTCCTAATCTTTAGGGACAAACCATATATACAGGTAGTTCCTATAGTCCGAGGAATAGCAACATTTTCGGTCATTTTTCAATGGCTGTTTTTTATATTTTCTTTCTTATTTAATATAGGTATGAAAAGGTAATTCTGGCACATGGGATTGGTTGCGTTTACCAGTGCGCAAAATGCATATTTTATCATTATTTCAATATAATTTGTACTTGTATGTTATTAGAACCTATAAAATCCGTCTGTTTATGAAATATCACTGTTACGGAAATATGTGTAAAAAAATAAAAAAAGAAGAAGAAAAATGATATTTCAGAAATCTTCCCGGGTGTTCGCTGAACAAATCATCAAGTTTAATTGTAATCAGATGGATGGTATAAGAGCACACAAAGATACAAATGATACAAAAATCTGCAATTTTCACATATATGTAGAAAGGGGATGCGCACTAGTAAACGCAACCACTCCCAGGTGCCAGACTAACCTTTCTCATACCTATATTCAATAAAGAAGGAAATATCAAAAATAGACATTAAAAAATGTTTTTTTTTTGACGTTGCTATCTCGAGTAGCGGAATGACTTATAGAAGCCGAAAATCTTGGCTTGCCTATGAATATTAAGTTAATAAATTCAAGACCTAATATTTTCTTGTCTGTTTTATTAAAACCATACTACAAGATTAAAAATTGAACCGTATGTAGAAACGATGCTTGACAGGGCCACAAATGTAAATATTATTTTGGCATGTGATTTTAAAATATTTTCATGGCCACTCAAATGAACAACCAACAAATAAAAAAAATAACATTAAATTTTCGACATTACCCATTTTTTTTCCTTCGATTCCGCCTTCGATAGTTACACCGTCATCCTCAGAGGCGACAATTCAAACTAAATATTATAATCCAATATAAAGTAGCCTTGTACATAGTATGATGTAGGGGTGGGGGGGGGGGGGGTTTAGGGGATGTGCAATTAATTAGTTAGTGAGACAGGCGGTACTTATAATATAACAAAAAGTGCATATTATTTTAGGCATTGGAGAGGATATAGGAATTTTGAATATTTATCAAATCTTCTCGTTTCCGATATCCAATACCGATAAAATACCTATTGGAATAATATTGTATATTAATATTTGACTTATCCCACACTGTGTGTATGTATTAGTTATGTGAATTCTTTAGTCCTGAATATGTTCCTTGCAAACATAATATTACATACATGTATAATTGAGATAGGTATATGGAGTCATTAATCGTTCCATTGTTTCAGCAGACGGCAGAAAAGAGAACCGTGGTTGTTATTCTACTGAATGGGCAAAAAATCGATGTGGTCTGTGACCCGGTAGCGGCCACCGCCGGACAAGTCTTTCAGGCAAGTATTTTTTATACATTATACCTATGTACCTATGTACCTACCGTCATAACTGAATACATTTCTTATATAATAATTGATCGTGTACGTTCGTTCGTGTGTGTGTATGTATATATTATGTAATCATGGCCGGATTTACAGTAGATTTTGTCACCTGGCGCCATTAATTCAAAAAGTGCCTCTGCCATTGAAAACCATGCAATTACAGGCAGTATTATTACCTTCATGTTCCACCCTTTTGTTTCACTTCACATGTCTGTACTGGAATTTTGCAATCGATTTTTATATAACTTCCCGACTAGTTAAGGCTCTGAATTTGTGTATTCCCGATGACAATGCATGCTAAAACTTTTCAGCTTGTTTCATTTGATATTTTGATAAAATTGAACAATAAATTATTATGCTACACTTATCGCATAAACCCAGGAATATCTTTATGAATTTTTTTGGCAATAACATTTCATCGTAAATAAATGTCTACTCTTTTTATTATTTTTGGTTTTTTATATATTTTTTTTTAAATATATTTTTTTTATTTACATAAATTGTTACGTCTCAAACACACAATTTACCTCATCAAATGGATATGGTTGGTTAAAAAAAATTCAGCTTGATTCCATACAAAGTGAGCAATAATGTGAACTATACCTACTTATTGGATAATACTAGGGGGGCAAGTCCCGTCAAACGGTGAAATCAAAACCCTCACGATTACCCATATCAAGGATATAATATGGAGATATTGTATGGAGCTCTATAATATCTTGAGATATTATAGAACTCCATATGATATTTATATCCATGATATGGGTAATCAAAAGGGTTTTGATTTCACTGCTTGACCAAACTTTCCCTCCTCCCCCTACAGGTCCTATGCCCTGTAGGTGCCTTGATTTCCCAGTTCTCCTATAACATTCATTGTATTTTTTTTACTGTCGGCCTTCGTGGCTCAGTTGGTTGGGTATCTGACTGCTGATCCAAAGGTCCCGGGTTCAATTCCCGGTGATGACACAGTTTTTAATTGTGTTTTCAGTCTGGATCTATGAGACGATTAATATCGTAAGCCTCCAGAATGTGGCAACTTGTTATTGGGTGCGTGTTAAATTAATATTTGACATAGTGCCTGTTAGTTGCCCGAGAAGCAAAACAAAATAAATAAATAAATAGTGGTTTGATGTAAAATCGATGGTTTGATTTGCACATACTCTTTTGGTTGAGTTTAGAAAATTTGCGAGAATTATTTGTCCTTATTTAATTTAAAATCATAATATAAATCCGGACAATGTCGGGTACGTATATTATATTTTTAAATTAAACAAGAGGAAATAAAAACATTAAAAAGCATTTAACTACGAAGTAAACAAGACAGAGGGCGCTCACGTAATTAAGGAGAATAGAATTTGTTTTGTTCTCTTTCAACTGATTCTTTTGAATACAATTGTTCATTCATTTACTCTACCATACCAATTTGAGCCCTTGGCAATCATTTGATGAGTTATAAAATCGTCTGACACTTTTTAACCTTCAATTTGCTCTAATTCAATACAAAATTGTCTACATTGTGTATATCAGTCATTCAAATGATTTTGAAATTTGTTTCAAAATTATTTTTTGTTTTTCAAAAATTATTAAAAAAGTGTAATATTGTGTCTCATCATATTATGTTATACATATTAGTAAAAAAAGTTGAAATATAGTATAATATATTTAATGAAGTTCATTTTTCTTTTTTTTATTACAAAATCTTACATTATAATTCTATGTACCAAATACTATTAAGGAAGGTTAAAGGTTTCGGTTTCGGCAAGTTTCGGCAATAAAATCTAGTATCAGCATCAGTTTCGGTTTCGGCAGAAAATCTGCCGAACCTTCGGCCGCACCGAAACTCCGCATTCATGAATTATCGCGCGTCGTTCGGCTGACTTCGGGTAAGTTCGTGACTCGCACTCGAGTGTCACCCGCCATCACCAATCAGTTCATCAGTTGAGTTCGCCGGCCAGTCGTAGAAAAAAAAATGTAGAAAAACCATTGATTTATAGAAAAACTGATTTTTTTAGCTTACAATATAAGGCTTTTTAATTACGATTACTAAAGTAATCTATCTATCAATTAGTAAATGATGTTTCGTTTTTTTATTAGCAGGAATTAAAAATATTTTTCCACATACTTACTTCAAGTAGGTATTGTTTTTTATTTAATTGAACACGTGTTAACTGTCAATAAGCCAAATTTCAATAAACAATAGATTTTTAACTGTCTAAAAAAGTTTCGGTTTCGGCCGAAACTGAGAGAGATACCGAAGATTCGGGTTCGGTTTCGGTAGAAAATCCTGTTTCCGTCGGACACTACCAAATAGTGGTTTATTCATTTTGGCAGGTTTTAAATAGAACCATATTTTTTAGAGTGAATTTTATTACAAAATGATATAAATAAGAAAATTATATAATATTGAGAAATCACAAAGATGAATATGTATTGTCATGTCTTAAAACAAAATATGAAAATATTCAAAACAGATAACTGAGAATATATTTTAGCACTTTCCAAAATGATAGCTCCACTTCTAAAAATATCACCTATTTATTTTCAATATCGACATTTACAGTGGCTTTGCTTGTTCACCTTGAATTTTTAGACACCTCATTCAGTACTATTTAAGAGGAAAGAAAGGATAATTTATTGCTCCGGTATATTCTGTTGTAGCTTAGTTTTCTGGTTTTGTGTTAATTTACAATATTGCTAATAAATTATTACCTACTCCGCTCTTTACAAAGGATTCAAGCAATATAATAAATTTTGTATTAGGTACATATTAGTAAAACATTCATTATATATTATAGACACAATATTGATTTACTTTTGTTATTTCACCATTTATATTTACTCTTAAATGAACAGTGGAATAATGGCTTTTTAATTAATTGGTTCAAATATCAACACATGCATTTTCTTATAAATATATATTATCTATCTACAATCATTTTATAGTACTCAGTTTTGCAAGATGTAAACAATTAACTTGGTATACCTATGAAATTCTTAATTATATTCAGGTACATATATGAACTTTTTTCTCTGTTTCAGAATATTAGAATTTTATTCAATAGCTTACACAGATATTCAAATACAGTGATATGTAATGAATTCATTACATATCACTGTTCAAATACTTCCATTTCTGAATGTTGATTCCTGCTGAATATTTTTACTTTGATAATTTTTCAAGAATACAAAACAAACTTTAATAATCTTACATCGGCCCTTGTAAACGTATATTACCCTGAGCTTACGGGATGTACACAAATATGCACACTTATAATCTTCTAATGTATGAAATATGAAAAAATATTGTAGGCATATCATCAAATCTGTGAATAAAACTTATAGGTATTTTTTTACAATACTTTTTCAGGAAAAAAAAAGATGTAGAGGTATTTTTAATTGCATGAAAAGTAATTAAAAAATAAAACAAGTGAGTTGTGGCCAACGCTAAACTCTTCACCAACAAGTCATTCTATAAAGTGTTCAAATTTTGTATGGAAAATATTTAGCATTTTCATGAAATGAGTTTGTTACATTATTTTTTATTTAAATATTTTATTATGAAAACTTAATAATTTTTCAATGCCATTTTATGAAAGTGATGTGCCTTTTTACCAATTTGAAAATAATTTTTTTAAATTATATGTTTCTCGAATTTGGGGTCACTTTGAAATATTTGACAGTCAAAAAAATTGAGAAGCACTATTCAGATATCCTTCAAAATCTAATGGGGTCTCAGTGAGTATTGCGAAATTGCAAAATTTGAATAGAATCGAATGAGTACTTTAGTCTATAATCGATAAAGTAAAATGAACACGCCGTACATAGCACACAGCACATAGCACACACACACACACAGATACATTATGATAAAACTTTCAGAATACAATCTCAGCACGATACTAGTTGATAATCTGCAACAAAAAAATAGCCTTAAAAATTGCGAAATCATAACTCCCCACTATATCCCCTTGGGTTAGTGAGGAGTAAAAAACTTACCAGGTTTTCATATTCTCTTTCATTGAAAGTTATCATCTACTTTTTAGGCCTTGCAGTTTGTTAGTTATTTAGAATAAAAATATAAAAAAAAACGGATTTTGTAAAACTATTTTTATTGACATATCAAATTAAAATTTTGGTAAATATATTCCATAGAATAAAGTTCTCGAAACAAACTTTTTATATCAAAGATGTATCTTTTGAAGGAAAAGATTTACCAAATTAACTATTTAGATACTACATATATGATAATCTCTACTTTTATATAACAAATAGGTAACCTCCAATAAATGCTTTTTAAAGTACTTACTCTCATACCTTACAAGAAGTTTAATTGATCCTTTTTCTGTAATTTCAGGCAATTGTACAGAATGAGCGTTTGGAGCACAACTTCATGCTTGGCCTATCAGCGCTGATTGGTGGCGATTTTGTGTTTCTTCCTGATGACTATAAAATAAGAAAAGTTGCCCCAGAGATATGGTACTGGAATTCTCCATTTAAAAAACGGAATACCAAAAGCAGTTCATTGCCAGAAGAAAGTGCCAACTTCACTCTGTTCCTTAGAATAAAGTTTTTTATGCCACCTAATTTATCAAAAGCAGTAAGGTATTTTAATTTTTATTTATTTGGAGAATTTAGAATTTTGTTTCCATAAACTTTGTAAATTATTATGAATAAAAGAATCTAAAGATAAGATTCTTAATTAGTAACTCCATGATGAGTATAGCTGTTCGAGGAATTACTTTGCCTTAAGGATAATTAGGGTATGTGTATTGGATTACTTAATTCAAACCCATATTAATTATCTAATAAAATATACCTACTTCAAACTTTTTCATAAGTTTTCTTGCTTTGAAGAATGCTGCCATTCCCGTTACTTTTGATGTACTTTTCTTATACAAATATAGAAAGAATGCAATGGACTCTGACCATGGGCGCTCACAGGGGTGGCAAGGGGGGGCACTGGCCCCCTCCCCCTGGATTGATTGAAAATAGTCATATAACATTACTTTTATTTTAAATCACTTTGTGTTAGCATAAAGAAAGTGTGACGAGACAGAACGCTGGCCAGCCTGGAGCAACATCATCGCCAGGTTGGCGACGTACCGGTGTGACCTGTGCGTCAAGCGTTCGGCCCCCGCGCCTCATTGCTCGGGACAATCATTCTTTCCCTGCCGTCTGCATTAAACCATTACTAAAAATATTTTACCTCACCCTAGAAAATTTTCTGCGGGCGCCCATGTCTGTGATTACAATAATTTGCCAGAAAAACTAAAAACTGTACCTACACCTAAAAGCATTCCAATGGGAAAATAATACTAGATTTTGTATCAGGAACTGAAGTAGAGTGTTGCTGTATATGAAAAACTACTATATTAAAAATTGGAATGTTGACTATAAATTGTTGTCATGGCTCTTTTAATAATAACTTTTATAAATAAAAAAAACTAAACAATCCCTTATCAATTACACTTCTAAAATATTTTCTTGACCCCAAGATACAAAAGTTGTGCTTATTTCAAAATCATTTATGTCATGTTTGTGTGTAATGAAAAACTAATGTCTGTTTTAGGGGTGGTGCGTGGAGAAGTTGGGTCTACCTTCAGCTTCGACGTTCTGTCGTAGAAGGACAAATAACTCTTCAACTGCCTCAGTTGATACAGCTATCTGGATATGCACTGCAAGTGGAGTTTGGTAACTTCTCAATCAGAGTAAGCTGTTTTGCCATTATACAATATTTACTTTTCATAGTTTGAAGTACCCTTCGAGAGATTAATGAAGAAATTTAATAACCGCCTCCAACAAATCAAATTGTTTCATTTAAATTTTACCATATCTCTTGGAAAATAATATATTTGATCCTGTTAATTAACCACAGATTCCATTAGTGTTAGGAATTTATATTATAAATTAATATGTATACAAGATACTAAAATTTATTCATACTATCACCAACCAAAAATTCAAATCCTTTAATATTGATTAGATTTATTTACCAAGCATAATAATTTGACTAGCGTAATAATGATGTTCAAACGACGTTTGTTATATTGATATGATTTTTAAGATTTACATTTTTTCGATATTTTTTTTACAAATATTTAATTTAATTTTCGTCCATATATAAAGTAAATGAATGTTAGTCATCCCTTGTTCTCTTTTATCAAGTCTTTTTTCAACATAGGGTACAAAACATTTTGACACCAGCTATAAGGATTTAGGTCCATTATACTCTTCCGAAGAAATGCATTATGTATCTTTGGGGAGGGCTTGCAATCTGCTCAAGAAAATAAGAATTTGGGTTGTACGAAGGTCATTCTACATTCCGAAGATTATTCTACAGTCGGGCTGCTGTATTAATAAAAGAGTTCAAAAAAGTTTTATGTGAGTTTGAGAGAGATTAATTTGTGTATGCGTAGTTCTACTGTGAATGGATGTTGAGATTGAGTAAAACTATTGTGAAACAGTGGAAGTGGGACCAAATATGCTAGTTCTTCTGATTTCCCATGGTGGTATGTCTAGAATATACTTAGAATACTGACGACCTCGGGTCTGTGGTTAAGTGATTGCAATCCAATCGTCAATCAGACATACATCATTAAGGGTATTCAGTAGGTATTGGAGGGCACCACTATATATTTTATACTCCACAAAGCCTAAATGTTACCAATTATTCAATAAAGTGGTGTATTTGTGCTTTGTGGAGTATAAAAATTTAAGCTTTTGAAAAATACCTCAGCGCTTAGTATATTACTCTCAATTTTTTTGGAGGCAAATTTCGTTTGTTATAGATACTCCAAGCGGGTTGATAGATTTGCTGTATGGTATGGTGCTTCCATTGAAAAACACTAGCAATTTGTTAGGGTTCCTCTTCGCAGTAATTGGACAGGCTAACTATATTCTATAGAAATAAAATTATTTTATCAATTTCTTAATAAGATACAAAAGGGAAAGGCAATTGTGGTTTCACTGGATTCATGAATCCAGGCACACGAGCACAGGCGACCAGAGTACCAGCCAGAACAGGGGAGCCACATGGGCTTGCGACCATGTATGCGAGATAAAGAGGCCCCTTTATGACTCAAGTCACGCTCACCACTCACTCACCAATCTCCGACTTATACTCCACTCCCCTGCGCATCCAAATCCAATAGGATGCGGATAATGCTGCTTTTACCACCCTATCCAAAAGTTATTTTATTTTACCTATAGGGAGACCCAGGTCTTTAAAGTAGGAATATAAAGATTTTGCGGGCAGGCCTCTCGCTCCCACCTCTACAGCATATTCCTGCTAAAGCCATTTTGAACTGTTTTATCTTATTTGTTAATTTGTTTCCTGTAGCTAAAATATTTGGATTATTTTATAAAAATTTAAATAATGCTTTACATAATTTTGAACTTTTGTTTTATTTTGTTGTTATGTCATGGGGGATAGCGAATAATATAAATATTTAGTATGACAAAAATTTATCGACACGTTACAATATTCTCAGGTAGGTAGTTACCTACACTACACTACATTTATATATCTGATTGTATTTTTCTGCAGAATTATTTGACTACATTAAACCATTTAACATTTTTATATGTCTTTGATAACCTTAATATTGTTTTACATAACATTGACTTAATTTGTATTATTTAATACTTTGTTGAGGGTTGCTAAAAAATAAATTTGTGCTTATCTGCCATTATTAAAATTCTCTATGTAGTGTAGTCCATGTTTTACATAGACTATTTTTTATATAAATTTTCTATTTTAGGAACACAGTTCTGGAGATTACTATTTAATGGAACATTATTTTCCTGAAGGATCTTATTCTGAAGAAGATACTGAGATTCGTCTTCTAGTTAAAGAGGTACTTTTTTATGAGTAATTGAGAAGTTTTTGTACAATGAATGACTAGTGAAGAATTCCTACAGAAAATACAAAGACTTTCACTTTTGCAGACCTTCAATAATAACTATTCTATTGTAATAGACATTACTTGATTTGTTTTTTACTGTCATACATGACTCTTTTATGATACTTATATGAATTCAGAGTGTCATTGTAATATTATGTAGTAGTTATTCTCTATAACTGGAAATATCAAAAGACAATAAATTGCCATTTTATGACGAAAAATTGATAAATAACTTTTTGTATTGTCACAAGCTTATAATTCTATGGTCACAAGGTTCTTTGTTATTTAAATTCAGTTGTAAAATCATACATTCATGCATTCACCATTTTTGGTCGTTAGAGAGAACTGAATGCCATAATGTCTTCTTTTGACAAACCTACGATTCTCACATTATACATGTATAGTTATATATAATATACTATAATAAAAATAATAGTAATTAAAAATAATATAGGTTATGTTTATTGTCATTCCAGGCTCATGAATCACACAAAAACATGTCACACGATGAAGCAAAAGAAAAGTTTATCTCCATAATACAAACATTCAAGGATTATGGTTCACATTTTTATACAGCTGTATGGGTTAGTATTATTTTATTAAAATTTTAACTGGTATATAAAAACACTATGTCCTATTCTGATTCATCTAAATTGATCCGTCTGAATTTTAGTAAATGAGAAATGTCAAAAAGTTGACTGCATTTATACGGTACTCATTACGTCACACCGCGCGGATAAGGTCCTTTTATACAAGTCGCCCGTTGGTTATAGACATTTTCGTAGTCTGAAACGAATCAAAATAGGACATAATATATCTCTCTCTGCATTGCTGTACTCATTGCTTAGGATCGTGTACATCTTCCCTCCTTGTTCTCAAAACATTTTGGATTGCCGTCCTTCACCTCTCCTGACACTTTGTCATCCGCATCGCTGCAACAACCGATGTTCCATTGGCAAACTTTATTTAATCAGTCCACCTAGAGGGGGATCTTTCTCTTCTTCCTTCCAGTCCTCCCAACAATCAATCTTTCAAGGCTGCTGTCGTCTCGTCTGGCAATGTGACCAAAAACTGAAGGACATTCTTCAAATAGAATATACCATCATTTAGAAACAATGTCTGTATTCTGAGAAAAGAAAGTTAAAAGAGTTGTCTGCGAGGCTAAACGTGCAAGCTGCTCTAACTAATTATGAAAGCCAAAATAGGAAGAAGTCAGATGTCATGGCTCCACAACATTCATGAGTGGACTATCATCAGAGATGTCGACAAATTGTTCCGGACGGTGGCGGATACAGATGCCTTCTTAGCAGTGATCGCCAACGTTAAGGGGCCCAATATGGCACAAAGAAGAAAAAGAAAAGAGTTGTATAATACATAATGTTTTTTCCATTTGCACACAATTTTCTCTTCCCAATAAATCCTATTCTCTATACAAAATTTCAAAGGTATTAACAAATTCTAAGTGAAGGGAATAAGCTTTAGCTCAGTGTTAATGTACAGGGTGTCTCAAAATAAAGTTTATATTTAGTGGATCTATTAAAAAAAAGTAAGCCGTGTATCGAAAAAATGTTTATTAATTATTAAAGTACACAATTTGGGAATTTATTTCTTAAAAATAATATCCTCCAAATGTAGGCCCTCACGTTCGCAGCACTAATTTGGTCAAACAGTAAAATTACTTATGACGGCTCGGCAGGTGGACTCAGTGATGGCTACCATTTCCTGACGGATATTTTTTTTCAAATGCGCCAGGAAATTCGTATTTGGCGTAAACTTTGGATTTAAGATAACCCCATTGTAAAAAGTCCATAGGGGTTACAGGACTGCGTGGAGGCCAATTTATGTCACCTCTCCTGGAGATCAATTTGCCTGGCAAAATTTCACGAACTCGTGGGGCAAAGATGTATTGGACATGTGTGACATTGCTCTGTCCTACTGGAACCATGTTCTTTGGTTATAGCCAGGAAATTTTTGCATTTCATACACCAAGAAGTCGTCTAACATCTCAAAATAACGCTCTGAACACAAATATAAACTTTCTTTTGAGACACCTAGTATTATATTGAACCCCAGTTTTTAATGTATCATAATATTTATTAAAATAATTTGATTGCAGGCAACTCGAGATGGATTTACGAGAGATGTATGGCTCTCCATTTCACCTAGAGGCATGATTCTGTATTCCCGCAATACATGTATCAGTGCACTTCCACGAGAGAATACAAGCAGTAGAATACTTCTACAGAGTTTAGCCTGGCAACATATACACACACTTTATTACAACAAGCGTACACTTTATGTCATCCCCAATGATCGGGTCGGAGCTGGAAAAAGTGGACTTAAGTTGAAACTCAAAATGGATTCTAATAAGTATGTTTAAATATTATCGACTCCTTTAAAATTCACTTCATATTGTCAATCAATTGAAAAGTTTCAATTTGATAATATTTTAATGTGCAACAAAAAATAAATACTAAAAGATAATTAAACATACCTACTTAGTAAAAAAAAAAATCCTTTAAATAATAATCCTTTCTACTCTCTTATCGCCCAACCAATAAACATAGTGTCTCTATCTGGTGTATTTTTTATTTTGTTTTCTTTTATTTCTGTTTTTTTTATTTTTGTTTTATATTTTTAATTTCTTATTAATTTTTTATTTGTATTCTCTTGATAATTATTCCTGTAACTGATTGAATTTACTATGGTGGTTGACTGGTAGACATTGCCTGCAGACAATAAGTACGTTGTTTATTTCAATAAAAGTTTTTAATTATTATGTATTATTATTTAATAATTGAAACAACATGTGAAATATTTTAAATTGATAAAATTTTAATTAACATTCTTTCGGCTAGGAATTTTGAAGTTTCCTTCAAATCTCTGAAACTATATTTGTATTTGTCATAAACTAAGTAATTGTTGTTTTGGAGTAAATTTACTCGAATTCGGCATTACAAAATATTATTTATGAAAGTTAAGCAAAATGTAGAGAAACATTACTTTCTTGCTTATTTTTTTAATTTTATATAAGTGCATAAACCTCAAGTTATATAAAAGTAACATAAGATACTTAAAAAAGACTTTTCTATATTTGATGGAATCTCTTGTTATGGCCCTGCATTACCTTGGGCATACAGATGTACACAAATTTGCAAACTAAATTACCTTCTTGTGTATGAAACACGAAAAAATATTATGTATCACCAATTCTGTGACGTACAATGTTTTTTCACAAGAAAAGGTGAAATTTAGAGTTTTTTTTAATAGCAAGAATAGTAATTAAAATATTTAAAAAGTATAAAACTCAGTCGGTAGATTTTCATATTAACTTTTGATTGAAGTAAAAATCTACTTCATAGGCCCTGTAGTTTTTTTAGATAATATCAAAATAAAAAATGGTTTTACTTAAACTAATTTTAATAGAAAATTATTAAAGAAATTCAAATTTCAAAAAACTCGCTCATTAGAATAAAGATGTAAAAATAAACTGTTTTTTACTTCAAAGACGTATTTTTTGAGGATATTGGGGAAGAGATTTTCAAAATTTTCTATTTAGTCTCTTTTCTAATAGACTCTTGATGTATTTCTTCTTTTCAGGAGCTATTTTACATTTTGGTTGGCATCACTACATCATCGTTTCTATATGAGACTTCATGCAGACATCAACTCTTTGCTGAACATATCTGATGAATTCAGTATTCCTCTTGGAGTAGACAATTCAACAGCCAAAGAAAACAAAATTGTAAATCAACATCAAACAAGTGCTAATTTGGGAAATGAAAATTCAGAACTTTGGACTGGAGAATGTAGCAATTATCAGGACAGCTATAATTTGGCCGTGAGAGGAAACTTTAAACAGACATTGAAGAAAACTTTGGGAGATCTGGCAGAAGGGAATGGATTAGAAGAATATCAAAATAAAGAAAATGAGAAGCCCAGTAAGGGAACACAAGATACCCCTGGGTAAATTATTTGTTATTATTTATTTATATTCAAAAGTGATACATTGAAATGCATAACAGAACCATGAATATTTTTGGTGTGAAAATAGGTTTTCATGTTAAGTAATTGTGGATAGTTTACATAGAAGAATTCCATTTTAAAATAAATTAAAAAATACCATTGTTTAATACTCTGTTTGCAGATATCAAAGAAACTGTAAGCTCAACCCTCTATCTATATAACCCAACAGAATCCTCACGCTGTCATAGTCTTGAAGATGCCCTAACAAGGCGAAATAGCTATCGACCAATAAAAAAATATATGTAGAATCTAAAGCATACTGTCTTATTTTTTAATTTAATTTTTTCATGTTTTTATTCATTTAAATATTTCGTTTGACTTAAGATTAATATTGATAGAGCTCCGTTTAATTACCTTCCTTATCTCAAAGGGTGACCCACAAACCTGTCTAACAAAAAATGTGCTTCTTATCACAAAAATATTATAAAGTAAGTACTATATATTTTTTAGGTATTTCTGGTTTCTTCTCGAATCCAGTAATGGGAATAACCGTATCAATATTAAAAGCAATCACTATTTTTTTTTACACATACCATCATACACATTCTTGAAACACATTTATCGGCTTGTCAATATTCATGCTTTGTAACATGTTCATCTGTTGTTCAGGCGTCTTAAATTTCCGTCTTTCAGAATAATTTTCTCCATTGTCGTGGTTGTTCAATGTTGACCTTTAATTTACTATTTATTTTCTATTTAAATTCTTACTACAAAGCATTCAAAGCCATAATTATGTTGAAGTGAAAAATATTTCTGTTTTACAGTGAGGGACGATCTACAGAAACAATAAATGCTAGCAGTTCTGAAGTTCTTTCTTCGCCAGAGAGTTGTAGTCTTCCTAGACGGCTAGGAGTTAAAATGGGGACAAGAGCTTTTAATGGATCTAATCATCAAAACAACTACCAACATAAACAATTTCATTCCTTGGATGCATCGCAAATCGGTATGAATCATTTCATATTTATTAGAAGTATAATGCCATCTATGAATAATTTTGTCAACTTTTGGTAACCTTTGTAGGTTTGACTCTTAAATATGTGTTGGGCAATTATTTAGTTGCACAACTTCACATCAATTGTTTTGGGTGTAGTCAAAAATTGAACCAATAATAAGAAAGCACAATATTAATTTGTTTCAAAATTCACAGGAGGCATTAAAATAAATGTGAAATAACTAGGTTTTTAGCTTTATTCAATTCTTCAGGATTAAACTCTTATATTGCAGAAGTTATCCGTCTGTTACAATAATAGGTAGGTATTTAAAATAATGGTTGAGAAAAAAATATATTTAGTGTGTGAATATTATAGAGCTGATATTTTATACTTCAAATATATTTTTTTGCGGAAGATGTAATTTAAGTACATAATGTATTATAAAACTTTTGATAATATATGATATCTTGCTGTACATACATTTATGTTTAGCCCTCTTGAAATCTTCATTCATACATACCATTGTGAAATATGCCACAATGTAACCAGGGACAGGTGTGTTGGTGTGCATTGCCTTATAAAGGGAAACGCAACACATACATGTATACCTGCACCTTACGCACCCACAAGTCTCACTGCTGAACTATGTGAGAGTGATTATTTTGTGTTTTATTTTCGATTATTTTTTTTTTTTAACATGACACCAAATTTTAGGATTTGGGTCCATTATACTCTTCCAAAGAAGCGCACAACGTAGTGTTGGGGAGGGTTTGCATTCTGCTCAGGAAAATATTAATTAGGGTTTTAAAAAGACCTGGGTTGCAAGTAGGTAGAAACAGAATTCGGAAGATCGTTCCACAGCCGGGCTTCTGTAAGTATCAATAAAAGAGTTTGAGAAGCAACTGGTTCGTGTAAATTGAAGATTTACTGTGAACGGGTGTTGAGATTGAGTAAAACGAGTGATTATTGTGAATAGGTGGAAGAGGGACCTTCTTCTGATCATCTCCCGTGGTAGTATCTATAGAATAAACTTAGAATACCGACCTTGCGTCGTTAATCAGACAAAATCTTCACAAAAATTTCACCTCACACACTCCGGAATGGGACACTTGGCTGCGGCCACTTGGATGCGGGACACTTGGGTGCGGGACACTTGGCTGCGAGACACTTGGCTGCGGCGGACACTTGGCTGCGGGACATTTGGGTGCGACGGACACTTGGGTACGAGCCCACTTGGTTGCGAGTCCATTTGATCGCGACGGACACTTGGGTGCGAGCCCACTTGATCGCGAATATTAAAATTATTATAAAAATATTTTTTCTGCTTAGGAATGAAGTGTTTCGTACTGATTTTTGTAATGCTCTTTATATATATGTACGGTCTAAAAGTATAAAGTAAAAACAAGTTTATTAAGTGAAATTATTTTTCATAATGCGAGTATGAGAATTTTCTATACACAACATGTAAAGTCAATTTTTTTTTCGAAATTTGTTGTGATAAAAATGTAGGAAATTTGAAAAAGAACCTATGTTGTTAAACATCAATACATATCACGCCGTATCCCTAATTTATGTGATCGTAAAAGTTTTTTCGTGGACGTATTAGGTACATACAATTGATTACATTTCATGATTACAAACACATATTACTATTTCAGTTTTATTTTTAAGGAAGTAACTTTGTGGCGTCATTATAATTTTTATTTTATAATATATATAATAATAACTTGGTATACACCACTTTTGAGCACAAATAACTGTCGACCGGTTTCGAGAACGATGTTCTCATCTTCAGGATGACTTACGTACTAAATTAAAAATGAAAGTATAGACTTAACCTAAACTAAAGATGTGGGAGGAGTCAATTCAAAAGTAGTGGGGCAAGCGACAACCCGGTGTTTAGGAAACGCAAGATATAAATTATTTATTAATATATTTATTATTTATTTTTTTTTTTTTTATATTTTTTATTATTATTAATTTAATCTATGTTAATTTATTTGATAGGGAATATATTTAGTAGCGGACTATTAGGAAAATTAATTTGATTGTTTATTATATCCTGGTTATTGTTTATGCTTTTCCTAATTTCTAATATTTCCAAATCAGCTAATTTTAAATTTGAATGTCCTGTATGTAATATCTGTAAACCTGTATTAATGTCAAAATGATGATTAAATTCTATAAGGTGTTCAGCGAATTCTGAAAAATTATTATTTTTCAGACAGCGTAAGTGTTCTTGTGTTCTAATTTGAAAATTTCTATTTGTTTTCCCTATATAAAATTGATTACAGTCATTACAACTTAATTTGTATACAGTCATTACAACTTAATTTGTAACTTCCTAAATAAATAACATAAGAATATTAAATTTACATTAGAGATAGGTGAAGATTTAAGGTTAAATTTTTTAGATTTAACAATTTCCATACTTGATAACAAATTAGATTATAAAATTTACAGAAAAACCACATACACGGATTTAATAATACATAACTCTTCTAACCACCCCGTGTCACAAAAGATGTCAGCTTTTCATTCAATGATTAATAGACTTTTAAAAATTCCCTTATCGAGAGATAATTATTTGAAAGAATTGAACACTATAAAACAAATTGCCCGTAACAATGGTTACAAGGATGAAATGGTCAATAATATTTTAAACAAAAAAATAAAGAAAACTTTTAAAGACCAATACCTTTACCCAAAAATAATTGAGGATAACAACAATAAAAAATGGAGAAAATTATTATTTTTTAACAATGATATATCAAATCTAATAAAAAAGAATATCCCGAACACAATTTCACCAGCCTTCTATACAAATAATAAACTGAAAAATATAATACTTAATAATAAAGACAAGATAAATAAATTAGAAAAATCGGGAGTATACAAATTAAGTTGTAATGACTGTAATCAATTTTATATAGGGAAAACAAATAGAAATTTTCAAATTAGAACACAAGAACACTTACGCTGTCTGAAAAATAATAATTTTTCAGAATTCGCTGAACACCTTATAGAATTTAATCATCATTTTGACATTAATACAGGTTTACAGATATTACATACAGGACATTCAAATTTAAAATTAGCTGATTTGGAAATATTAGAAATTAGGAAAAGCATAAACAATAACCAGGATATAATAAACAATCAAATTAATTTTCCTAATAGTCCGCTACTAAATATATTCCCTATCAAATAAATTAACATAGATTAAATTAATAATAATAAAAAATATAAAAAAAAAAAAAAAAAATAATAAATATATTAATAAATAATTTATATCTTGCGTTTCCTAAACACCGGGTTGTCGCTTGCCCCACTACTTTTGAATTGACTCCTCCCACATCTTTAGTTTAGGTTAAGTCTATACTTTCATTTTTAATTTAGTACGTAAGTCATCCTGAAGATGAGAACATCGTTCTCGAAACCGGTCGACAGTTATTTGTGCTCAAAAGTGGTGTATACCAAGTTATTATTATACATATTACTATCTTTAAGTAAGTAGATAGAAACTTTTTTTAAGAAAAAGAAATTTAAACGGGTTTCTAAATAATGTTTGTATTATTAATCTTTTTCCTATCTCAAATCTGAAGCTACCTAATTGATTAAATCACACTATCGCATTATTGAGAATTTTTAATTTATTTTGGAAACGACTGTCTATAAACTGTAGAGAACAAAATATATGTAGGTGCTTTAGTGAATAAAAATAAAACAAGTAATGTACAGGTATCTAATATTTAAAAAAAAAATAATAAATTGCATTTTATAATTATTTAAATATGTATTTGTAATAATGAAATGTAATGAATTGTATGTAATATGTACAAGAAAAAGATGTTACGATCACATAAATTAGGGACACGGCGTGAAAGTATGTATGAATTGATGCTTAACTACATAAGTTCTTTTTCTAATTTACTACATTATTGCTATCACAACAAATTTCGAAAAAAATGTAATTCACTTTTTATGTAGGTATGGGTATAAAAATTCTCATATTTATAGTATGAAAAATAATTTCACTTAATAACCTTGTTTTTACTTTATACTATTTAACTTACGTATATATCTTTATATTTTAAATGCCTGTAGGTATACTTGAATATCAACTACATATATATAAAGAGCATTACAAAATCAGTATGAAGCACTTCATTCCAAAGCAGAATTTTTTTTTTTATTTCGCGACCAAGTGGGCTCGCACCCAAGTGTCCGTCGCGACCAAATGGACTAGCAACCAAGTGGGCTCGCACCCAAGTGTCCATCGCACCCAAGTGTCCCGCAGCCAAGTGTCCGCCGCAGCCAAGTGTCTCGCAGCCAAGTGTCCCGCACCCAAGTGTCCCGCAGCCAAGTGGCCGCAGCCAAGTGTCCTAGACTGCACACACACATAGTAACATTTTGTAGTTTCAACTTTTATCTCATTTTATATTCTTTGTTTTTTTTCTTACACTACTAAATTAATTTAAATATGGTAATAATGTGTACATTTAATTGATGCTTAGTGTGACTATTTTTTTTATCACCAGTTTATTTGTCCAGTCATTGTTTGTATACTTTAATTAAAATAAAATAAAAGTTCTCACTTCATTAACGTCCATGCATCATCTCATACATAATCTTCTATTTGAACAAAAAAACGGCTGTAAAAATCTAAAAAGTATTATTACCTATTTAAAGATTTGAATTATTACTATTTTTTTTAATCTTGACATTTAATATTTCCTAATTATTATCACATAATCCCCAACATCACTAGGACTATGCTTGTTTCGAGGTTGGTGATTTCACATAACTAGTACGACATCATACACAAATTAGTATACATATTGCAAGTAAACGCAGTCGGGTACCTCACACCTATTCAGCAACAATAATATTGACACCCAATCAGTGTAGTACCTACCCAAATTATTAGGTACAATTAATTATTGTGATATGTACATAGTACAAAATAACAAAACAGCAAGGTGACCACACAGTTAATAAATATGTAAAAATATTATATCAGTAATAACTTAAAATGAGTAATTCGGATTCTCAAGTTTTGCTTCTGTAAGAATGAAGTTTTTAATTATCATTTTGAATGGCATGAATGAAAAAATTGTTTTGATTTTTTTGGGAAGAATTGTATTAATGTTCAAAAGAACATTAAAGGAGCTTGATCAAAAAAGTTACTTTGACTAAATGATGTTTTATCACCCACAGTTTAATAATTTACGGTTATAGCCATTCTAGTGATTAAGATGCACAATATTTATGGATTATTATGCACCAAATATTGTTGAAACACTTATATTTCAGGTGTATGTCAAACATTTTCAGACCAAGTCAACCGTTTGGCGTTTTCTCCCGACCGCCTCGTTCATTCAGACATTGAGTTGGCGTCAACATTGAGTGACTCAGATGACCAAACAAGTGGAAACCGTCAACAACGGTGTCCCGTCAATCAGATGAACATTTTGCCGCAGAGAAATTACAATTGTGACCCTAACAGGAGTTCTTCAAATGCAAACAGTGCTTATGTTATAGGTAATTTTTTTTTCATATTTTACGAGTGAAAAAGTACAATGCCAGAATGAAATGTAAAACACGTCGAACATAAAATTTTCTAATGGTACTTTTGCTGTTTGAATAATACCTGAGTGATATGATTGTTTTTGTACCATTGGCAAATATATTAATAACAAGTACCTACTACTAATACTAGTTGCATGTAACACATGAGATCCAACTGTCGATAGTGATAGTATGTACAGTTGAAGAATAAGTACCAAACTATAAACCCATAAATACAAATTATTTAATATTTTAAGATATATGGTTTTCTATACAACACATGTACCTAGGTATGTATGTCAAGATAGGATAGTATGGAGGTAAGTCCTTTGGTCCTACCCAGAATGTGAAAACAGCATGATGGTATGTATGTATGTTTGGAGATTAGTATCAAATTATTAAGTCTTCTTTGATATTGTGAGTAGGCTACTTCCATACAAATTGTATGAAGCAATGTCGTCACTAAATTCCATTTCTATAAAAATTTTAAAAAAAAATTTGAGATGTGCTAATACAATGTTAATATTTTTTATAGAAAATTAAATTTTCTAGTTGGGGTCTTTCGGCTTTTTTCAATATTTAAAAAAAAATTGCAAATATAGGCAGTTAAACTCATAAATTTATCATAAAAAAATATTTTTCTTAATAAAAAATGTTTGAGAAACCCTGGAATTTAAAAAAAAAAATTAATTTGAGATTTTGTATTTGTCTATATTTGTAGCAATTTTCAGCGTTCTAGCTTTTACGGTTTCTGAGATATATGGAAGAATAAATCAAAATTTCAAAAGTTGATAACCCCTGACTGAAACAAAAATTCACAATTCTGAGTATAAAAGTTTTGTAGGCCTATAACTGTTTATATATTCTAAAAATTTGGGCTCTGTGAATTGAGCGGATCAAAAGTTATAAGGGGGGGGGGGACACACAGACAGACACACAGACAGACACACAGACACACACACATACACACACACACACACACACAAAACTCACATAAAATGTTCTACTCCGAATTCTGAGTAAATCCATGTATGGGAATATATATGCTGCGAGGCCTCTAGTTGGTGTTATTAGCTTGCAAAAAGTCCACTACACCATACAAAATTTTCCTTCGTACACGCATCTTGGCTTAACTAGTTGCATGTAACACATGAGATCCAACTTTCGATAGCGATAGTATGTATAGTTGAAGAATATGTACCAAACTATAAACCCATAAATACAAATTATTGAATATTGTCAGATATTTTGTTTTCTATACAACATATGTAGGTATGTATGTCAAGATAGGATAGTATGGAGGAAGGTCCTTTTTTCCTACCCAGAATATGAAAATACCATGATGGTATGTACGTATGTTTGGAGATGAAGTATCAAACTATTAAGTCTTCTAAGAAGAAGACTCTTCTTACATATTGTGTATAGGCGACTGCCATACAAAATGTATGAAGCAATGTCGTCACTAAATTCAATTTTTATAAAAATTATTAAAAAAAATTGGGATCTTCTACTACAATGCTAATATTTTTTATAGAAAATTAAATTATCTAGTTGGGGTGTTTCGGCTTTTTTCGATAATTGTAAAAGTTTTGGAAAAATAGGCAGTTAAACTCATAAATTTATCATAAAAAAAATATTTTTCTTAATAAAAAATGTTTAAGAAACCCTGGAATTTTTTTGAATAAACTAATTTGAGATTTTATATTTGTCTATATTTGTACCAATTTTCAGCGTTCTAGCTTTTATGGTTTCTGAGATATACGGAAAAATAAAGTAAAAATTCAAAAGTTGATAACCCCTGACTCAAACGAAAATTCGAAATTCTGAGTATAAAAGTTTTGCAAGCCTATAACTGTTTATATATTCTGAAATTTTGGGCTCTGTAAATTGAGCGGATCAAAAGTTATAAGGGGGGGACGGACACACACACACACACACAGACACACACAGACACACACACAGACACACGAAATGTTCTACTCCGAATTCTGAGTAAATCCGTGTATGGAACATATATGCTGCGAAGCCTCTAAGTTGGTGTTTTTTGACTTCAAAGTTGGAAAAGCCGTGAAAAAAGTAGACCTCTGCATACAATTCTCGCGTATCCTGGCTTGATACATTGTCGATATGTTAAGAGAACAAAATTCTCCTGAACAAATCGACAGTTGGATAATGTCGATTCATTAAGAGAATTGAATTCTCATGAACGAATCGACAGTTGGAATATCACTCAATATTTTTTATTACTATTTGTCAAAATAATTAGGAAACCAATGCATAACTTGTATACTAGTTGCATGTAACACATGAGATCCAACTGTCGACAGCGATAGTATGTATAGTTGAAGAATAAGTACCAAACCCATAAATACAAATTATTTATTATTTTATGATATTTAGTTTTCTATACAACACATGTACCTAGGTAGTCAAGATAGGATAGTATGGAGGTCAGTCTTTTTTTCCTACCCGGAATATGAAAACAGCATGATGGTATATGTATATTGTATGTTTAGAGATGAAGTATCAAACTATTTAGTCTTCTTTGATATTGTGTATAGGTGACTACCATACAAATTGTATGAAGCGATGTCGTCACTAAATTCAATTTTTATAAAAATTGTTAAAAAAAAATTGAGATGTACTGCTACAATGTTAATATTTTTTATATAAAATTAAATTATCTAGTTGGGGTGTTTCGGCTTTTTTCGATATTTTAAAAAAAAATGGAAATATAGGCAGTTAAACTCATAAATTTATCATAAAAAAAATACTTTTCTTAATAAAAAATGTTTGAGAAACCCTGGAATTTTTTTGAAAAAACTAATTTGAGATTTTGTATTTTTCTATGTTTATACCAATTTTCAGCGTTCTAGCTTTTATGGTTTCTGAGATATAGGGAAAAATAAAATAAAAATTCAAAAGTTGATAACCCCTGACTGAAACAAAAATTCAAAATTCCGAGTATAAAAGTTTTGTAGGCCTGTAACTGTTTATATATTCTGAAATTTTAGGCTCTGTAAATTGAGCGGATCAAAAGTTATAAGGGGGGGACGGACACACACACACACACACAGACATACACACACACACACAGACATACACACACACACACAGACACACGAAATGTTCTACTCCGAATTCTGAGTAAATCCGTGTATGGAACATATATGCTGCGAAGCCTCTAAGTTGGTGTTTTTTGACTTCAAAGTTGGAAAAGCCGTGAAAAAAGTAGACCTCTCCATACAATTCTCGCGTATTCTGGCTTGATACATTGTCGATATGTTAAGAGAACAAAGTTCTCCTGAACAAATCGACAGTTGGATTATTTAAAAACCAACGCACTGATCAAACATTCAGTTGGGAATAAATTTACCCATCCAATTTGATGCTGCATCTGTAGATATTTGACTGATAATATCATTGAATGCTGTTGATACTTGAATGGTATGATTATTATACTTGAGTACAGTGGCGGCTCTTCCAGAAGGGCTCTCGGGCTTAGCCCTCCTAAAAACTTTGTTCAAAAGATTCCAAAAATATATATAATTGAATTCAGGGAACACATTATTTTTCTAATAAATGTTTGTCATTTTACGCCTGTAGTATATCTAGCGAAAGTTTTTAAATTTACATGTTTTTTAAAACAAGATTCTATGAAATATTTCATTCCTCGGGCACAGTCGACTTGTTAAAAACCCAACCAAATACAGCATAAATTATCAATCGGTTCCGAACTCAAACGGTCGTTCTAAATGGTTTCAAATCGAAAACCAAATATATTTCCTCCGGGGTCGTTCAAGGTTCTCATCTGGGACCACTCCTTTTCAACATTTTTATTAATGACATCAAATTTTCCATTAATTTTGCTCTATTTATAATTTACGCCGATGACATGAAACTTTTCTGCACAATAGAATCCTGGGAAGACTGTAATAATCTTCAAAAAGACCTCTTATCAATATTCGAGTATTGCAAACACAATAAATTATCCCTTAATGCTTCCAAATGTTACTCCATTACTTTCTCAAGAAATAAAACCCAACTAAATTACGAATATTCAATAGATAGTATAGCCGTTGAAAAAAAAACGGTTATAAAAGACTTGGGGGTCTATGTTGACAGTAAACTTTCCTTCGAGAGACATTTTGACCATATAACCGGTAAAGCTTACCGTATGCTAGGCTTTCTATTCAGAAATACCAAACAATTCCGAGATTATAAAACGTACATTATATTATACTATGCTCTTGTTCGGAGTCATCTCGAATCCTCGTCAATTATCTGGAACCCTTCTTACCAAATATATAAAAACCAAATTGAAAGAATTCAAAAATTATTCATCAGACAATTAAACTATAGATTCAGTTTCTCAAATGTTGACGATTATCTCACTCTTCTTCAAACCTATAATTTAATGAGTCTCGAAAACAGAAGAACTCTAACCGATGCTCTGTTCCTTTATAAAATCATTAATAACTTGATTGATTGCCCCGAACTTACAAGCCTAATAAATTATAGAGTCCCTACTAGACCCACCAGACAGAACGAACTTTTCAAAATCACCACGTGTAAAACCAACTCTTACAAAAATTCATTTATCAACCGAAGTTGCTATTCTTATAATCAACTTTTTAACTCAATTGACCCTTTTCATTTAAATATTGATACTTTTAAAAAACAAATCCTTTCCGTATTATATTACCCCTTAACGGCTCCCTAACTTACTATAACACATAAATCCTCTCACACTCACATACATACACACTCACTCACACAAACACACAATCACACGCCATATTATACTAATTTTCAAAATATCTTTTATACTGGATAAATATCTTTATACTACTAAATTTATATTGGATTTTATTTTTTATTTTGTAAACTACCCATTGCTGGAGATAGGTCACCCGCACATTAATGTTGAAATTTAATGAATCATCGCACGGTCGTAAATGCAGTGCCGTTGTAGGTACCCACTTACAATACATTGATTTTTATGTGACCCCTTCAGTGACGATGTGGCTATATTTTCATTATTTTGTATTCATGCAGTTATATATATATATATTTTTTTTCTCTTATGTTACTTTATATTTTCATATTTACATGTTTTCTATGAATGCGTGTACGTGTTCTATGTGAAGTACTAATATATAATAGTCTGTAATTGGCTCAATTTATATGTAATTGTTTTATATAAAAAAATTATACAGCTGTTGACTATTTATAAAAATAAATAAAAATAAATAAAAAAAATAAAATCAAGTACAAATTTTAATTTCCGATAAACAGGAGAATAATGAAAAACACTGATAATGTTAATGCAAAAAAATAAGGTTGTGTCACATATCTGCTTTCTGATTCCTGTTGAAAGTTGATATCTTTTTTCGGTAAAATTATAATTTTGAGCCCCTCTAAGATTTAATGTCACCAGCCGCCACTGCTTGAGTGATACCATCATTAAATAATGTTGTATGATATGAATAATAAATAATGTGTAGGGAATAAGAACAATTTCAATTGAGAAAATATTTAATGAATAAATTAATTTTATTGTAAAAGAATGTAACATTACTAAAAACATTCATATTTGAATCATTTACAACAAATATAAAACAAAATAATAAGTGATTGATATAAAATATTGAATTGAAGAGAAACTTGTTTATTTTATTTCAATTCATTATGTGTATCAAAAATGTTATCTATATCAAATATTTTTCAATGAATTATATTTTTTTTTCAGATTCTCCTCAAGTAACCAATAATACCTTTGGTTACTATCCTCAAAATGACGAAACAATCCTCAACTGTTCTCTGCAAGATCGTTTGAATTCAATGGGCTGTGTTCAATCTGAAAGATGCTTCAGGACAGTTCATTTGACCAGAGATAACAATGGAGCTTTAGGCATGCAAGTAGCGGAAGGATCTGATGGTTAGTTGTATAGTTTTTTTTTTCATTTCATATTTGAATATTATTCCTGACAAGCTTTCATTATTAAATATATCCCTCAATTCAATATCATGTTTCTATTGGTATTATTCTGAATTTTGCAATGTTGTATATTATTCTGAATTCAGGTATAGCCGTTAAAAATTAATAAATTCATTTTTTTATTTTTTTTATAGAAGAATTTATCCTGTATGTCAAGAATCCTTTTTATTTGTTATCTGTAACACTAATTTCATTTTTTTACTATTTCTTTCATTATTTCTGTTGGTGAACAGTTTAAAATTTTAACTCATCAGTTTTTTTCTGATTTAAAAATGTTTTTATTATTTAATATTTACAGATTGACATTTGATATATTAAAATAGTACTTTTATGTTTACAGGAAACGTTTATGTTAAATCAATAACACCGGGAGGTTCAGCATCACAACTGAAGCAGATTTATCCTGGAGACCAAATTATATCTGTCAATGGTCAAACATTACTGAATCTCAGCTACAATAAAGCATTATCCATGTTACAAAATGCTCCCAAACAAGTTGAAATCATTTTACTTCAATCTGTTGTCACAGACGATTTATCAAAAATGAATGCATCTCAAATATTCAACAGAGATTTAATAAGAAAACATTCTTTACCAAATGACACAAGCAACAATATTGTTGCTAGATTATTGAACGGCACCTCATTTTCTAAATTATCATTGTACAATAATGAAAATGAGAAAACCAATAATGTAAATACAAGACAGATGAATTCAAATACAGAACAAAGAAATAACTCTCAAAATGTGGATAGTGATCCATTAAACGTAGAAGCTCTAAAGACAATAAACGTATTACTAGCTCTAACTAAACGCAATATAGAAAGAAAATCTAGTTTAAAAAATGTGATAGTGAATGAAACTATCGACATAGTACAAAGAAAATCTTATGATGCACATTTAGATAATGCTGACGCTCTTCAGTATTCTTCGTCAACGGAGAGTACACCATCCAAGAGACCTATGAGATACAAAAATCACTCCTTCAGTATGGCACAAGAGAACAAGAACTATAAAAGAAGACCGCTCAGTGTGCATATTCCAGCAAATGTGGAACTGGATTTAGATAGTTCATCCAATACTCTTGATGACACCCTCAATTACAGAACTTTATCATGTGATAACATAACAATGTTGAAAGCGTTGAACGAAGAATTGACCAATGCCACCTCTTTGAGCCAACTAAAATTGACTCCAGTAAAAAAGATGCTGGCATTGTCCAATGATAATTTTGAAAAACCAGTGTTGGGAATATACAAAAGTAATAACACATTTGGAAGAAAGTGGGGAGGTCACGTCAAATATCCAGTAACCCCCTCAAAAGTAACGTTAGGTCAGTCGAACAAAAAGTCTGAAGGTGTGTCAGTACCGGGAAATTCAAATGCTAATTATATTTATGGTAATACCCCATCTGATGAAGAGCAAATATTTATTTAGTCATCATACGTACTTATAATATTTACTATGTTGGTCGTAAAAAAAATATTAGGCCTCAGATTGACTAGCTCTACATTAATATTAATAGTTTTGTTTTTTGTTATTTTTGTTTGAAGATTGCTAAAATCTTTTTTTCTTTATTTTTCTGTTACTTACTTACTTTACGGGTCCGGACCTTACTCCTTGCCACTCAGCGACGGATATCGCCTTGTCGTGTGGGCATTCCAGTACCAGTCTCATGCTTTTTATATTCGGTCTGTGATTCGTGGGTCCTCTGTGCGTCTCCTGTATCATCAGTATATCTATGTCTTTGCAGATATCGGAGAGAATGGTCTCTTTGTCTTGACTTAATCCCTCTATGTCAATTGAGGACGTCGTGAGTGGCCTTGATAAGGGCCTTTTTATCGGACTTTTTATTTTATTTTTCTATTTATTGTTAATATTCAAGCCATGTCTTATTCGTTTGAAATCAATACAAATTGTTTTGGAATCTCTGTGTTTTAGTGGTGTATATCTTGACTCTCCGGATATGTTGTAACTTTTATAGGGAATCATATAGAGTCAGTTGATCTGAAACCAAGTATATAAATGTTATATAAAAATGCTTACAATGTGATAATTGAATAATTTTGTGTAGTTTGTACTCTTTATATTTGGCCCCAACAAACAAACCATTGGGAAGAGTAGTACGGAAGCGAGATAATTTTGTAACATTTAGAGATTTTATTATATAAAATATTTTATTTTAAATTCAGTTAATGTTTGTATATATGTATTGAAAATATAATTATCGTAGCTGTTTTATAGTTTTGTAGTGTATATATTTTGTTGGCAGTATGATAATTGTCAACAAAATTGACAATATATGGACCAACATATAAAACAAATTTACTAGCCATTGATGATAATGAACGGTTCAAATTGAGGGTATTCTGTTCAGTAATAAACAATAACTGAGAGCTTCCTAGTATTTCTCTAAAACATTTCAAGTGCCAATAATATTATTATGTACCTAATCAATATTGTGTATATTTGTAATTTTTTTATTGTAAGTCAATGTAAAATGTTTCACAATAAACATAATATTATAATTATGACATGTAATATATAATATTTGTAGATAGGATGATTGTTAAGTTTTATTAGATATATCTTTCGAAATATGTATCGACTAGTTGCATTTATTACCATATTCATATACTTCTAACATTTAGAATTCAATAGCTTTAAATGTGTATCGTTAGGAATTATGCGTTACCATAAAACATTTAAATCATCTTTAAAATCATTACATCATCATTATCTTTATGTTTTAATGGTTATTTTACTTTCAATTTATAATTTAACAATACATCAATTGTTTACACATTAGTTTTTTTCAGGGAAACATTGTTTTGTTTTCATTAAAATAGTTTTCTGTTATTTTCTAAGTACTTTTTATAAAACAGTCTCCTGTAATATTATTTTTCATTCATTTCATATTAGCATTATTATAAATTAATAAAGTCAATTTCTATACATATTTTGAATGACAGTGGCACTTTTTGATTTAAGCACTTGAAATTTTGTTTAGTTTATTCTCATGTAGCAAAAATCAACGGACATCATTATCATTTTGATGACAATAAAAAAATGTGTAATAATACATATCGCTGTAATTAATATATAATAAAATGTCTATTAAAATTCATATCCTTCGTTTTCTTAGAAGTATTCTACAATACTTTTATGTTGTATTGTTGAATTTTAATACATAGTTCTAAAATTATTGATTTGGTTCATATTCTTACATTTTTTTTGATGAAATCTAAAAGAATTCTTTTTATTGTGTCCAATTGCCCTAAAAGATAATCATGTAGGTACAATTTGATGATTTTAAGTTTCCTAACTCTATGTTAAAACAACATTTTTTATTACTTCTGAAGATTATTGTTAAGAATATTTGTTGTATTTCTTTATATTACTTTTTCTTTATATTCTTTTATTACTGATCTTCAACATAATTATTTTGTTTCGAAATTTTATAGTTCTTTGTTATAGTTTGTGATGTAAATATATTTTTTTATTTTATGAAATTTGTACAATATTTTATAATATGAATTATGTACAATTTTATAAATACAACTGTAAATTTGTATTGATGTTAGTTTGTGAAACAATATTCTTACTGACTTGTGTATGTACTTTTGTTAGTTACCTAATAATTGTTAGTTGACTGTTATAAAATATTCACAAAATAAGTTACCCAATACATATTCAATAATACTTAGTATTTTCTGATTCACTTCATATAATATGTATATCTTACATATAAGATTTAGTTATTTAAAACTAATAAAAATCAATCCACATTTATATACCATCTAATTAATATTGTTTGCATTGAGAATTATTGTTTTTTTTTTCAATCTTTGAATTTCAGAGTCGTTATCAATAATCTGTGTGTTGTTCATTTGAGTATATCAGAAATTTAATATAAATATAATGTATAACTCCATCCTAAGATGTATTAATTTGTTCTTCGTGTTCTCAAAAAATATTCAAGCACATTTATCACTTTTTTTCAATATTTGAAACTGTCACTTCATGATAGAACTCCATAATCAACTAAAATTATGAAATTTTTTTATTTAATTTTACGTTCTACTTAAACTTTTTTCGAAAACGCCCCTCTTGCCCCCTTCCTTATCAATTATTGTTATCCTCTTTGTGAATCTATATATAGATGGTCTTCATCATTATTGTTCACCATTCTGACGATGCTCATCATAGAGCGATACCCGTGAATGGGAGTCGCATTTGTGAAAAAAATTTAAGTAGAATGTAAAATTAAATATAATTTTTTCATAATTTTAGTTCACATTTATCACCTTTTTATCGATATATCAATTCACAAAAAAAGTTGTACCCTGCATTTCAAAATAATGATTTGAATACACTTTAATTTTTTGATTAAGAAATATTCTCTTGAATCTTTTGATACCTATATCTTTTGTAAATGTAATATTTTTTTGTTCTGCTTTCACTATCTTCTATCAGAGATAGGTATTTTTTGCATCTAAATCATTCAACAGTGTTGTACATTTGTATGGAATAATATGGAATGATTCAGTCTTCTATTTTTACTGTTCCTGTCATAATATGTATTTATGTCCGAGATTATAATATTTCTCATTTCGATACTACAAACCACTTTTTTGTCTTTTGACTTACCCATGAGGACAATGTTATAATAAAAAATCTCATGCATTTATTTCAATTTGACAAATAGATTGTCGTTTATTTTATATATGGAAGTAAAGATACTTACTCAAATGTTTAAATACACCTTCATCCCTTCATTGATTAAATATTCATACAAAATAAAAAAAAACCAATTTAATTTCCTTGTTTAACTAGCTGGTAAAATTCTAATAAATCTACTGAAATTAATATGTTTCAATTTTCTGTAATATTTATTCATCATAGTTATAAGAAAATCATTGATTAAATATTTTTATTCATATATCAGTCACATTATTTTTCCAGTTATTTATTTTTTTATTTAAACTCTATACAATCTTTAATGAAAAATGACTTCAATACTTTTCATAAGCTTATATAAAATTGCTCCGTATTTACTGTGGGGTGTAATGATATCATACGATATGCAATAACCTCAAAACTGTTGAAGCATAATGTACTATGTTCTAGAAAATATACTGTGATCACATATAATCATGTCTCAACTCATGTAGTATGCAGGTAGAAAAGAATATTGTTATATGACATACCTACGCATCTCCTTATAAGCATCTCCTTTGAATGAAAAATGATTTATTTCTTACAATTAATTTTGTTTAAAACTCAAGCGATTCAAAGCAACCACTTCAAATAACTAGTTGTATCAAATAAATTATTCTTGATTTCATTGTTTAAAAAGTATCAACTCTGAAAATTTCAATAACACTCTAAAATGAATGTTTTGAAAAATAAGAGAAAATTCATCAACTAACCAATATATTCTTAGCAGCGAAAAGTATTAAATCAGCTTTTGTAATTATTAGCATGACTTATTAACACATAAGTATCTATTTAAAGGAAAATTACGTACTACAGAGATAATTGTTTACTACCAATTGATGCAAATGTTGTCATTGGCAACAACTTGATAGGAGATAAATTGAGCGTGGAAAGCTTTTACTAGTTCATAGTACATATAAATCATTACTTGATTCTTTTTTCATTGTCATAAGTCGTGTGCGTAAATTTTACCGTGGAGTATTTGATAAGTCTACACTTGAACGTACACAGCAAATTTGCGGTGTACTTTTTATGATGACACAATAATGAACATTTCAATATGTTAGTTACTTTTTATTCTCAAAAGTAGATTTGTTTAAGCTAATTGTGTATTAAAGTATGTATTGTAATGATCAAAACTTAATGTTAAATGCTATTCACAAGTCAATGTTCATTTGAGGTAAGTTTAATGAATAAGACTGAGAAATTTTGGACCTTGAAATGATATTTGCATTGTATAATTTTTAAATGCTTGGTCACATTTTTGCTTTTCATTGTACTTATTTTATATTGATGATTTGAATTATTGAAATGGTACTAATAAATCTTTTCAATATAATTTATATTGTTTTAAATCCTGCCCCAAAATACATCATATGTATTTTACCCTTTTTCCTTACATATTTTATTGCATCGAATATTTTTTATAGTTGCATACATGCAAACATTGGATTTATTTTCCCTGTCGGGACTCAATGATATTTTATGACAAATTTTTAACATACAATAGAAATGATAAGGACTGTTGCTTTCATTGTTTACTCCAACTCTTCAATAGATGGCGTTACAAAAAAAAGTTTCTTTGTAACTTCATAGATGGTGATGGTGTTATCAGATTATTTTTAAACGAATACATTTTCATGATTAAAATATTGAGTTGATAGGGAACTCAATAAGAAGGCATAATTGATTAATGTTTCGCAAGCGCATAAAGTGGTCACGTAAACCAGCCGATGACAGGTCGCAAGCTCTGTGGGTGCCTTGAGTCTCTAACTCCAGATGAATTTTTACAGGATATCACGCCATCGATATCCTTCTCGAATTCCCGCCTTCTATACACCTTTACTATTTATGCCTTTATGTTCATAATATTATGTTTGCCTTTATGGCTAATTTTATCATTTTTGTGTCATCGAAATCCCCGTCAGGCTCATAACATGGTTACTTGTGCGTATAACAACCATTGGATGCTGGACTATGCCTTTAAAATAAACTGATGTATGCTGTTGACCAATGTGACACTCCACGTGTGACATTTATGCAATCAACTAATGATGCTCTGGTTTTATACTGAACATGATGATGTATTTTATAATGAAAATTTACTGTACACCTGCTACTTTTGGAATGATGCTCTGGTCTTATATTGAATATGATGATATGTTTTGCAATGGAAATTTACCGTACACCTGTTACTTTGGATAATCTACAACCTCTCGGGCATGCATGAACTTTAGTATGCAAAAACTTAAATGTTCTTCATGAAATACTCTGTTATTTATAATATCTTATATATCTGATATCTTATGAATTAATTTAATAGCTTTATTGTAAAAAGTTTTGTCCAGCATACAATGGTGATTAAATCTTGTATTTGAAATTGTTTTTTTTATCTCATCTTAACATACTCACAACACAGACAGTATCATTCTTCTCAATAAATCTTAATTTAAAATGTTTCCTAATCAATGTTCATTTCACATTTGCCTTTAGATGAAACCAATAATATGGATTCACGCCCTGAGGTAATGTATAATGTTGAAAATTGGGAGTCTCATGACTGCCGTTGGCAAGTCGGTGGGTGGTAAGATTGTATTTTTTGAATTTTTTATGAGCTTCACTCAAACTCATATGCTTTACCATCACAATCTGCTATAATATTCCAACTTCATCTCTATTGAAATGTCAAAAAATTTGTCATAAAATATATTTTATTGTATGTAATTAATTAGTATCATACTTTCATGCAATTGATACAAATACTTTGTTGCACCTTTGATGGTGAATTTATTGACAAAAAACTATTTATTTCAAACAAAACTAGTGCTAAGAAAGAATGCTATAAGAAATTTTATTTTAATCTTAAACAGAAGAATAATAAATGCTTTTAAACAATTCAGACACATAAAGAAACTATACATGTTGAAAGGAATGAAATTAGTGGCAAAGTTCAATGGTAGAACATACGCAATAATTGTGAACTTACTTTCAATGTGGGATCGGTGCTGATATAAAAGTCTTAACTACCAGAATGACTATTATTCAGTGCTCCTGTCGTTTACCGGGAACGCAATGTGTGCGGCAGACGTAAATGGAATTACTGTTACGTTTATGACTTTAATTATTTTTAAAAAATATTATGAAAATAAAATAATATGCACATCTAAATATAAAATAATATGCACAGATTGGATGAATTGAGTAACATATACTAATATCCAGGGTGTGTGTGGTGAATCGGTTCTTCCCGTATGTTTGTGGTGTCTATGAAATAGATAAAGATATAAACAAGTGGGTTGTGGCCAACGCTATACTATATTGCCATTCCTAATATGCCATCAATGAGGCTTACGTGAGATATCCAGCAGGATAAAAGGTATCCTAGATCAGTCATTGAGTTTATACTAGAGGAGAAGTATGAAAACATTTAAAAACGAGTGAGTTGTGGCCAACGCTATACTCCTCACAACCAATTCACTCCACAAAATATTCAAATCATGTATAGAAAATATTAAGCATTTTCATGAAATGAGTTTGTTAAATTAATTTTAATTCTAATATTTTATTATGAAAACTTGATAATTCTTCAATGCCATTTTTTGAAAGTGATGTGCCTCTTTACCGATTTGAAAATAAAAATATCAATAAGTATTCAAGTTTCCTGAGCTTTGGGTATCTTTAATATAATGAAACGTTAAAAAATTGAGAAGCATTATTCAGATATCCTTCAAAATCTGATGGGGTCTAAGCGAGTATTAGAAATTCAAATTTGAAAGGAATCGAATGAGTACTTTAGTGCATGATCGATAGTAGAATACGCCGTACATAGCACATTGTACATAGCACACACTCACAGATAGGTACCTACACTGTGATGAAACTTCCGAATACATTCTCAGCATGATACTATTTGATAATCTACAATAAAAAATAACCTGTTATTTATAATAATGGATTTATTTAAACATTTATGGCTTTGGTTAATTGCATATAGGAGTAAGTATAATAAAAATTAAAGGTATTGATTGAATTTGGTTCAGTGCACTCACATGTTCCTCTTGGCTGATTCGTTCACGGTTCTATATTCCAGTCGTTTAAAGTCAGAGACGATTACAGAAGGTAGAATCCTTGGAATTGTCCTCGAGTTTGTCCTCGCGGATAACCGTGAGCGTCTTTGTTATTTTTGACAAAAGTCTTCTAATTAAACTATTGTTATTTTATGCGTTTTTATAAGTTAAGTGTATGTAAATAATGTATGTAAATGGTTAATGGTTAATTTTTATTTTTATATGTACCTATTGTAATTTTTAAGTTGGTGTTTTCTTGATTTTGGATGTATTTTTTTTTGTTCTTTCTATATTTTGTTCGGAAATTGTGTCCTTTTTTATATATACTTAATTGTTAATTTATTTGTTTTATATATTTTATAAGATTTATTTTATGTATTTTTTGTGAAGTATTCATATAATGTAAGCAAAGAGCTGCTGTGCTTTCCTAAACACAAGCTTCTAGCTTAAATTAGGAAAGGAAATATTAATATGTTGATATATGTAACCAAATAATTGTAATCGTATGTATTGTATAATAAATAAATAAAAAATAAATGGACGACGTGATTTCTTGTAGTCTTCGCTGTTATCGGCTATAGCCAACACTTCACTCAGGGTTCACATTGGCCAATCGTTACCACTGTAGTTGTATTCGCTATCACCTCTAACGACTGGACATTGTCTTCGCGAACTCTACGCATCAACGTATTAATAATAGATCTTTTTTTATATTTTTTATATAAAATATTTAAATTTAATCTTGTAACTTGTATATTTATATTCTGCAATAAAGGCGGGAAATATAAGACAAACGTTTAACATCTATTAATTTGAGACCTGCCCACTCATCCATATCCCGGTGATTCCAATTGGAATCACTAATGTATTTTACGTACCTATATCTCAATGAAAATTGTTACCAGCTGTGTTATTTCTCTTCTAAATTATTAATCACAATATTTTTGATCGCTTACAATACTGAGAATGACGGAAACTTCTGTGCTCTGTCATTGCGACTCGGTTATTGTACAGTTGAAACTCGGTTATTGCGAAATGTGCTTTTCTTGCTAAACACGGTTATTCAAAATTTAATAAATGTGATTTTTTTTGTTTTCTAGCATGCTATATATTTTTTTTAATTAGGTAATTATATTTCCTTCAATCTCTAATAATAATTAAAAATGAAAGAAAGAGAGATTTTCGTTAAAATTTCCATAAAATGGAAAAAAAATGTATTAGAATTGTGAAAATCTCTTTATAATGACATATTTTGAATATTTTTTATGAAACATATTTATTTTCATAATGCTTTCATAATTCGGTTAAGAAAGGGATATAATATATATTTGTTTAAGTAGATAATTGATTTGTAACGTGGTAAATATAAATTGAACACGCATTCAGGAAATCTATAAATCTTTAAAGACTCAAACCACCACAAAAGACTGATGGTGGTGGTAAAATAAAACATGACTTTAATTTGGCTTTACTATGACTTTAATTTGGCGGTCACGGGCTGTTGCTCTGTAAGCATGTGCACCAATTTTCATGTTTTGAGTAAAATTTTATGTTCTTTGTGATTTTAAAATTTGAACTATACTGCAGTAGCAATTGGCAATAAATACCATATCAAAGATTTCTAAAATAATTGAAGTTAATTTAAATTGATTCCATCTGGATTTCGCTAAATTTAACACCTACCACCCCAGTAACTCGAATTAAGGGGTGTAAAGAATGTTTCTGAAACATAAATTTATAGATGCGTCTACTGAGATGAAACAGAAAAGCGACATGACTTTCTTCACCCACGTAAAGAATTTCAACACTTTCTTTATTGGATCATTTTGAAAATAATCCCACGCGACTTCACAAAGGCATCTTCAAAATTTTACTGTTTCGACTAAATTACTTGAAATATGAATCTATCTTTACGTACCTTTCGTCTAAAAATACATCATCCGAACCCGTCTGCAAATATATGTATATTTAACATAATATAATTAATTATTCAAAATACACACTGTACAAATAAAATACAGTATAAGATTTATTAATGTTTCATGAAGCCACAATATCTGCTCTCAAAGATATATGTCATTACTTACGTAATAAATAAGTGAGTTTTTTATTATAAAATATGCACCCTTCGTCCCTTCCCCCGTCAGTCCATCCTGTCCCTTCAGTCTTAAATAATGGCCTTTGGGAAGTGGTTTGAAATTGTATTGAATATACATAAGCATAGTAAAGCATGTAGTGTTGGCCACAACCCACTTGTTTTACAAATCGCCATCGAAAGCAAAATTTCATCAAGATTAGTCGTTGGATCCTTCACTCCTTCCTGAATGAATTTTAAATACAAATACTTAAATGTTTTGTGAGATAAATGAAAATGTAGATAATTCATAAATAAATTAAAAACCTTCCTTGGTTCTCACCTGCGACACGAACGCGAACATTAAAAAATTCATATCCATATTACATATACCTACATAGCAACATACATACACTACACACATATTAGAAGGTATGAAGATTTTATCGTAACCATGGCAACGAAAATCAACAAAATGTCAAATGTAAGGGACATTTTCGTATGATAAAATGCCGAGATTTACGCAGAAAGTACTTTCTTTAAAATTACGGAAAGCATTAAAATGAAACGAAATAAACAGTATTGAATGAAATAAACTCAAACTCTTAGTTACACTTGAAAATATTCGTGTAAATACATACTTCTGACATTTCATAATCATCATTGTCATTGGTGATACAGCCCATGTTTCACCATTGAGTAAAAAAATAATTAATAAACAAAACAAATAAATTTAATTAATTAATAAAAACACAAAAAAATAAATAAAAACCAATTAAATATTTTTAATTAATAAACAAATATTTGCTCACGAAAAAGTTAGTATGCAGGTATACTAGATTCCCCCTACTCATAGTTCATCGGTTAGTTAATCGATGTACCTATTTGTTCATACGGAAAACGGTAAATACCCGTAGAAAATATTTACTTTGCATAAAAGTACGAAAACATTATAATTAAACGAAATAGTTACCAAGTTAGTAAAATATTTGTTCAAGTATACGTAAAATATATATCTTATTCAATACGTACCTTTGGTTTTAAGTAATTTTCAAACTAAATTTCTCCTATGCAACAGAAATCGAACACAAGACGCTCGCAGAAAAGATCAATATTATGATCCAACGATCGACGATTTGTATTGTTTATTTTCAAGATCCACGCTTTTATGAGCATTAACAAAAAAAAATATCAAGAAAAAACAACATGTGCATTAAAATCATATGTAAGTATCAAAAAATAAAAAAAATAACAATATAATAAAACAAAAAATATTAATAAGTATAGAATTAAAAACGAAAAAATATACCCAGAACAAAATTTTAAAACAATAAATTGTTAGGAAATAAATTGAAAACAATAAATACTAAAATTAAAAGAACAAATTTGTCGGTACAGGTACCATACCTACATAGAAAGCAAAGTACGGTTTCTCAATAAATAATTTGGGTGTTATTACAGTTTTTGAACTTATGAGTTTTTTAATTACTTGCAAAAAGCGTAAAATAAAAGGTACTTATCATTTTTTTTTCATGTGTAAATCAGTTGTAGACATTTCAGGTAAATGAAGTTTCTTTAAAATATTCCAAATTTGTGTGTCTACATATGTTCACTAGATGTTTCTGTTAGATAAATATTATATGCGTGTTATTTTGGCAGATGAAATAGATGTGAAGATTGCTCAAAGCGTAATTTATTAACTCGAAACCACCTTGTCGAGCCAATAAGACAAACTGAAATGAAGCTATTTACAGATTTGCTAATAATCTTCAAGCTTAAGTTGTGTTATTGCTTCATTTGTCGCCATTTTGTCATTTTGGGGCATACATCTTAGAATTAATAATTAATATGTTCAATAACAAGTAATTTTTAGCTTGTTTTTAAAATACAAAAAAGAAGGCCGAGGTTTTTTTGAAGTTTAATGTTATTAATAAAATTTTATTGTTATTTTTTAATGTTATTTTGCTCTTTCTGAAGTTGTCACCAAAATTAAGAAATTTAAAACCTAACTAAATAAAAAAAGTTAGGTATATAAAAACATATGTAAAAAACATTTGTATAAACTCTTGTAAACGCTGAATGAATTAAATAGGTACTTAGTTACTTAAAATGTACAAAAAATGAACAGCGATGAAAACATTAAAACTATATTATAAGACCATAAGAATGCTATTGTGTGTTCAAATAATATCAGCTGGTATAACTCTCTCAGATTGTTGAATGATAAAATTGCTGTTACATATGAGTGTGATGTTTTCACAACATCGTTAATCATAATGTAAAGTCATTCAGAAGGTTTTTAGTGCACGTATAGTTCCAATATACACTCATTCCATCGTAACGTACTAGCAACAGGCGCACGCACCACGCGGATCCATTGATCAATGATCGATGATCCAACGCCGCCTGACAGAAGAGTAAAAACGAAAGCGAATCTCGTAGTAACAATATTGTATAGCTATCTCATTTGACTCACTGCATTCGAGCAATCCATAGTGTACCTACAATGTAGCGAAGATTTCAGTGTTGCTCGTGCATCACGCCTGTGAGCTATTATCGTCCCTACAATCGTTTCAATAAGGCCCAATTACATTTGTACATGACTCGGATTATTTTTAAATGAATGATCTATTTCAGTATCCACAATCTACACTGACAGGAATGTCAGAGTCCGCGCGCGGTAATACAACGCATCGACCTAATAGAGAAGAGCGGCGATACTCGCACCTCGCACCAGCCCCAACAACCGACTACCTATTATACAAGAGATCATATGATGTAGATGTTGATTGTGGTACAGCAGCTTCAGTTTATCGACTCTAGAGGACCGAGATAGCCGTCCGCTACTTGACTTAACAATTATTGTCGAACTCGCTAGCGCGTGTAATATATTATCATCGAAATCTTTTAATCGAAACGAACACACGACTGTCACGATCTGTTAAGAAATCAAATATCGTGTGGGAGCTACGAGACGATCGAGGGATTCGTGATCAGTATCGAGTATAGAAAAGTGTAATAGTATTGTGCAACATGCCGTGTCAACGTATAGTGTCTCGTACCGATCGCTTACAAAAGTAAACAAACCCTTTGAAAGCTCTCGCCTACGAAAGCTTCGCTTGTATGTATTTCAATTTCAAAACAAGTTTAGTGATTTACATCGATAATTCCACACCTCTTGTAAAATCTGACGGTATTTATTTTACGCGCAACGAAAAATTTGCAACTAGTGTGTTCGGATAAGATAGTGTTGCGAAACATTTTTGCGAATACATCTTGAGGCCAATAGTTTTAAAGTTTTCGTGTGACGTCATATCGAGTGTGAATTAGTGACCTTGGCTCCCATCCAATGGCAAATTTATTTCGGAATTCTATTAGAAACACCATCTAAAAAGACAACACCACATTTCTCAAATATTCTCGCTTGCGAATGAATGGATTACATTTTTTTTATAATGTGCGAATATTTTCTATTAATAATTATTTTACTATTGGTCGGATTGTGATAACGATAACATAAAATATGCCGGAACCAGAAAGTCTACCGAATGATAGTCCGGATGAAGGTGGAACTGCGATTGACAACAATGTTATTCGCATACAATTGAAGAAACCGCGTAACAGAAAATGGGAACTAGTTACGCGAAATTGCTCCCCTGGGAGATCTTTTCCAACCATTCAACTGTTTGACTGTGAAGGGAATCTTCTATTGGAGACCAACGACGATAATATATCTATCAAGAGTTCCGACGTTGAGAAAACGCAACCGGGAAAAAGGTACAGCAAATCTCTCGGAGCTAATGACTTTGCCAAACGTCAAATAAATTTTCCGATTAAGAAAACTAACAGTGTTACCGGAGATAAGGTTTACACGAGATTTTACAAAAGAAACTCTAGCAGAGAAAACGACGACTCATCTCAGGATGAATGTTTAGATTTTACATTGAACGAAAAAAATGTATCAAATGTACCTGAAAACGACATCAGTGTGCCAAATAATTTAAAAATACCTAAATATGGAAGAAGTCTCAGCAGTCCATATTCATCGGGGTTGAGTACATTTGATAACACTGAGTTAGAAAATAGTAGTTACAAAAGCTCAGATAATGAAAGTTGTTCCCCACTACCGGAATATAAATTTGTTACAGCAAAAGCTGGAACATTACTTCTCTGTGACGATAATGAAAATGAATGTCTCAATAGGAGAAAACGACCTGTAAGAAGAACTAGCACTACTTCACAGGTAGGATCTGATCATCAATTAAGATTTAGTTATATGCCATCGCCCAACCCCAATGAAACAAAAAGAAAACTGTATTCTTACAATGGTAAACCTTTATCCAATTGTCATTCTCCCGAACCGAATATTCCTCTACCAAAGAAAGAAAGATATCTTTCGAGGCTTCATAAATCTGCATCATACCATAAACCAAGATGCAAAAGATCGCCGTATATTAGAAGATCGAACACTGATTCGTTTAAAAATAAATACATTCCATCTAATGAGAATGGAGCAGCCCTTGTCAGAAATATGTCTTTTTTGGATATTTATTTGAAAAGTTTGCCATCAAGAAATAAGTCACCACCCTCGTGGTTGGAAGAGATAAAAAATAATGTGAGATTAAGGAAAGAAGCGAAAAATTTAGTTAACGAAGTTTGGAGAAGAGGAATAGTAATTAGCGACGATTCTCATAGTTTGGATCCAGATTTTCTTTACGACGATGACGTCGACAGTGCCGTAGAGAATGAAATAAGAAGACGTTTGAAAAAGTATCAAAGAGTGATGTCTTGTAGTGATTACTGGACATGGAAGAAAGATTCGAGTCCAAAAGAGAATATTAAAAGAAGATATTCGGAAGGAGCGGAGTCTTCTTCTTCCGAAAGTGTTGATGAAGCAGATCGTGTATTGATGAGGCTCAGAAGGAGGATTTTCCAAAATAAGAAACGAGAGAGGAAGACATCAAAGCAAGGTGAGAGTAAATATTTTTATTATAGCTCATAATTTTGTTTGTTTACTTCGTTACTTTAAGAGAAAGCATTTAAATATGCCACATTTTTGTGAAGATCTGCCAAGTAATGCTAAATTTCAATCATAAAAATTGTAAAAAAATTGTGAAGACGTCTGTCTGGCAATATGTTGCAAACGCGTTATCAATAGGTTATTTAACTAATTTTGTTGTCACCTCGTATAAGTTATCCTGGAAATATGTGTCACCTGTTAATATATTTTTATATAAACATACTGATTGAAATAAGTGTAACACAAGACATTAAAATATTTTCAATGGAACTCGATTGTATGAAAGTATATACGAAATCGTGAATCTTCAACGATTCTGTACAGAAATAAATACATAAACATTGAAATAACCAAATTGTTGATAAAGTGTAGGTACGTAACAAAGGCAGTACCTAGAAGAAATAAATTACCAATGTAATTAATTGTAACGTTGTATGTACGTCACAATTTTAATGAATGTTCTTTCAGTAACAAGATTCATAGTGTATTTTATTGGCTTTACCTACTATATGGGAACAGTTAGCAAAGAACATTTGCACTAGCAAAATGTATTTTAGGAGACTATTATAGCGATGTTACTAGATTGTTCCTTAGCGAAACAGGTTTAGAGAGAATAAATTAATTTGTTCCGTATAATTGGGAGCTGTAATAGAATCAAATTAAAGAGACATGTGGGTGAAATCAGTGTCGTGTCACATAATGTATTGTTAAATATGGTCAGACGATAGTTGGGCGTATGAAATTATGGAACGGGAGCTATTTGGATTGTTAGTACTGACGATTATTATTGAAGAATCATTTTGTATTACATTTAAGTACTTCCTTGGGTCGAAGTCTGAACGATCAGTTTATTCATTTACTAGTTAATTTTTCAACATATTTCATTCAATATTCTCCTTCTTGGTCGTATTCTTCATACAACAAATCTTCAGACGATTCTGTCCTCTGCCTTTTTTTAGGACTGAAGATCCAGTCACTCCACTGAAAGGGGGCTCGTTTTCTTTCTATACTTTACCAACAACCATATCAACCTATCTAAATTTTCTGCCTCCCTTCTCATTATGTGACCAAAATTCTTTACATAGAATCATAGAATCTGCTAGCATGTGAACAAAAATCTCTAATTCGATGGTTTCATACCGACATCTTTCTTTATAATCTTGTATTAGGTTGCACTGATCACTGATCATAATATTATAACTGTTAATGTCCTGTTTTTTTTTCATTTTAATGAAGAACTTCATTTGATTTATGTAAATGATATGTATATTCATAAATAACAAGCCCATTTGCAAAAATATCTTTCTTTGATTTGAACTTGTGAAAATGCATCTTCATCATCCTCATCGTCACAACCCTTGGTGGGTCCTAATTGCCTCCAAGAATCTTCTCCATAATGCTGTATCGCTGGCTGCCACCTTCCAGTTCTGCTGCCCCATAGCCCGACAATCCGCAACAACATCGTCCAACCGTCGTAGCATAGGTCTCCCTACGCTTCTTCTACCTGTTGGGTCATTAGACAACACCCTTTTTGAGAGCTTCAGATCATCCATAGGGTGTATACGTCCCAACCAGCGTAGTCTGTTAATCTTAATGAACTTGACTACGCTGATGTTGTGGTAAAAATCATAGAGCTCGGTGTTATACATTTTACGGTTGTGAAATTGCACTAATCATAAATCGGTAAATGCCCTTAAAGTTTTCTTTTCCTTTTTTTATTATTTTTCTTCCATCCTCACCGACCGTGTTTAATAATTCAACATTTCAAAGTATCGAGAGTCAACCCTTAGGTCAAAAAATGCGGTCATATAACCCCATGTCGAAAGCTTCCGGAAGTGTTTGCTGTATTTTTTACTAGCCTATGTAGTTGGTTTTATTATATTCCTGTAATCCATTTTAAAAATCAAAACATTTATGCTCAACTGCAAACTTTGAGCATTATCTTGATATCAACAGGCATAGTAATTTTGGATTACAATATTCATTAAATTTTATTGCATTATTTTTTATAAATAATTCAAAAGTACGTGAATTTGAGTTAAGGGCCGTCTTCTTCTTCTTCCTGGCCTCTTCCCAGCTTATCATCTCTGAAGACCTCCGATGTCAATTCTTATCTCATCAATTGGGAACTCCTTTGCACCATCCATGTATTTTTTGGTCTTCCCCTATTCGTTGGTCGGGGGATGTCTACGGCCATAGCCTGGTTCTTAATATGTGACCATACCATCTCAATTGACTTTCTTCTAATTTATTGTTAATTTGAGTTAAGGGGTGTCTTATTAAAAAAATATGACAGAACAAGAATTTTTTCTATTCTTTTACTGATCAATGATATTATTTCCTTCGGATATTTTCTAAGGTACGTAATTACAATAGGTGCAATTGTATACTATTTTACTTGCAAAAAGTCAATATGAATGGTATCATTGATATCATTGATTGATTTAATTTTACAAATATATTTATATGACATCGAAAATCACATTTTTATAATAAAACGAAACAGTTATTAAATAAGTATTGTTTGCATTCAAGTAACATGTTATTTCTACCTATAAGTTTGTTTGGGTCGATCACTATTTCAAATATTTTTTTTATTTAATCCTAACAAACATACAAACAAATGTTATAACAAATTCAATTTTAACAATATGTCACGGACCAATCTTTTTAAGCTGTACAGTGTAAAAAAATCGCTATTTAAATTTTAGTAGGCACTCAAAATTCTGAAGAAAAAGGACAAAAATAGTGAAAGGAAGGATGTGGCATTCGCAGTCAAAAAGAACAAAGCAGGAATCAGCTATCATTAACCTCTGATAAGGGTGTCAGAGATGGCAAATTAATATTTCATTTTAGTACATACAGGGTGTCCCAGAAGTCGACGTCAAGCCGGAAACGGGTAACAGGCTAAGTCATAATAGTAATCAGAAAAATAAAAAAAAATCTATGTTATGTATTCAAAAAGTTATAGGTATTTAAAAAAAATTGAAAAAATCGACACTCTGTGACGGTTTTTTCACTCCTGTTACTACAGATATATATTTTTTAATATTTTTTTTCTGTTATGTAATCCCGAATACTGTGTCTTTAAATTTTGACCTAAAATTTTAAGCCAGCTGCTCCAGCTTTGTCTCGCTCACACTTCATAAAATGACTCTTTCCGTCTCACTCTAACTGGAATATTAAAGTTACGGCCTCGAGGAAAGCCACGGGTACATTAAAATCATTTTTAAGTAAGTAAGAAAAAAATGTTCAAACTTGTGTTTTATTGGAAAAGAAAAAAATGTCCGTAATCTAAGAAATAAAATATCAAGTGTCATACCATTTTGGAATCCTTGTTAAATGCGCCAACTTTTGAAGTTACTTGCCAAACTCACCTAGTTCATTTTTTTTCAGTATGGTCAGTTAAAACTGGGCAAAGTATTAAGTTTGAATCTTTGGTTGGGCAAAAAGTGAGATTTACTTCCAGGCTGGAGCAGCTGGCTTAAAATTTCAGGTAAGAATTTAAAGAAGCATTATTCGGTATTACATAACAGAAAAAAAATATTTTAAAAAAAATATCTGTAGTAACAGGAGTGAAAAAACCGTCACAGAGTGTCGATTTTTTCAATTTTTTTTAAATACCTATAACTTTTTAAATACATAACATAGATTTTTTTTTCTGATTACTATTATGACTTAGCCTGTTACCCGTTTCCGGCTTGACGTCGACTTCTGGGACATCCTGTATGTCTAAAAATATCAACATTCTTAAAAAAAACATTATAAATGTTACATGCCCTTTGGATGAATGATGAATGTTCAAATATTATGAATGTTCAAACCATATCTACTATCATTAAAATGTATAAAATGAAGCTCTATTTTTGTTTTGTTTTGACTTTTCTTATGAACAAAGAGCTTTCCGTGACACAAGTCTTATTTAGCAACACCGATGAACCAATTGGCTTTACGAATGACTCGTGTGACTTGGCCCTAAAAGGTATGACCAGCACAGATCTGATCCTTTATTTACATGGAAGCGATTCTCTGTTCTGTGATTGAAACCCACTCGAAGGCCAACGGCTATATGGGTCCATTAAGGTCGTGTTGAAATGTAGATATTCTACCATAGGTTCGTGTGCTTTTAGTTTCCAATAATAATATGTTGTTGTTGTGGATTTCACCAGGAATACGTTTACCGCTAATAACAGTACCTCAACTGACAGCAGATTTGTTCTAAAATACACATGTATACACAACATTCAATTTACTCGATGTACCAGAATCGGATTGAGAATCAAACGATTGAACTTTACATATGATCAGAACGATTTAAGGCAGATTTATTTTTATTTAAGCGCACAGCCTTTTTTGACATGTGCTAATTAAGGAAATATCTTAAACAAGACAAAATCTTAATTCTCTGTATCGTGTTCCATCTATTTATGTTCGCTTCTAGAAACTATTTTTCTATATGTTATAATATATACCTATACTACTCTAATTTATCAGACAGCTCTTCGTCGCCCTCTGATTCTCTTGAATGCAAACTCATTTTCTCTAAAAGCAAAATACCTTCCTATTCTAGAATCTAGACTTATCATAAAAATATTGAATAAAGCAAAAGAATTTGCACGCTGTCATATCTATGCTCTGTCAGTGTATATCCCTAATAGATATTTTTTCAATGGTCTTATTTGTGTAATCAATAGGTACATAAAAATTACAAGACAACATGTATATGTTTATCATGATACGCTTATGCTTATCATGAATATAATCAGATTTCTAATCTATATTAAATAGTTTAGTTTAGGTGTATAGTTTAGCTACTTTTTAAAGTGTACATTCAACCTATATGTGTCTTTCTCCTGTGAAATATTATATTAATCTGTACACTGCTAGCCATAGAACAGGTTTACCTTGTTGGGCAGCATTTATCTATTTTTAATGACGCACATGTAAATGATGTGATAAAAATATAAGATGGACGAAACGAGAATATGTCAGAAGACGAAAGTATGGTTTTTATTACTCTCTGCTTACCAGGAAGAAATATATAATAGGTATCATATCAACATTAATATATTGTCAAAAAATATTGCCAATCCGCTACTGGTTTACTGATCATCGAGTTAACAGAACTTTCAAGAGCACAAAATATTTATGAAGTTACAATGTCTTGGAATGCCCATAATGCTGTGTGCACATTATCTTCATAATATTATGTTTATAATATACTTATGATCTTGTTGCACCAGATTGGGTATGTGTATAATTTAACCCTGTACTAGATATTATTCGCTCGTCCAACTACTTAATAATGTATTAAAACACATTAACACCAATGAAAACCTACTTCGAGATAAAATTAAGTATATATTATGAACTTATTAGCTCAATATCAAACCGGCATTATACTTTTCGCATAATGTCTTATATTTCTTTCACATGTTATGCTGAAGAGAAATATGCCGGAGATATATAACATGATAACTTGTCAGAGAGACTGGATTGTAGATAAAATTAATGCTTAAAAGAGGACTTTAAAATTATTGAAGATCAGAGAAGAATCATGTACCCAATATCTAAAATCAGGTATGTTTCTATTCTATGCTTTGTTTTGAAGTCTCGAGTTTTATCTCGTGAAATTGTTTTATTTCTCAACCTCTGAAGTTATAGTTTCTAACTTTCCAAATTTATATTGCATAACATTTCAAAGTAATGTACCTACACTTGAAACTTCTTCAAATGTTTACTTGCTGGTAGCTGAAGCGGGTACACTGTGAAAAAAATCTTTGACTTAAAAACTAGGATTGCGTTTAAAAAATCTTCATTCTTAGTCTTAGTACATTTTATTTCAGTTTTCTCTAAATATACAGTGATTATGATTAGGTTACGGCAATAGAGGCCTTGCCAGTAAAGTTAGAGGTGACCGCAACCTCATTCAAGGATCCTGGGCAAAAGGTCTGTGCCTTGTTCAATTCTTACCCATGGAAGAACAGGGAAGACGCTTTAATGCCTCGCTCGACTGTCACTCGTCAAACGCGGCGAAGGTTCACCTTGAGTCATAACACCGCGAATCCAACACCAGGAATCTAAGAAGATGATAGTCCTTGTGTTGTCCGAAGAACAGCCGCTCAGGGGATGAACAAAACTTGAAGTCCTACAACGTTCCCAATGGAGTGGGTTAGGAGACTAATAAATCCTCTCAATGTATAATGATCAATCTTCTTCTTCTTCTTCGATGGCTCTACGGCCCATATCCAGCCTTGGCCTCCATGAGTCTTCGCCTCTAACCTCGCCTGTCTCCCGCCTCGGCCTTCCAATCCTTTGCCTGGAGCAGTTCGGCAGCATCCCTGCTAACTTCATCTTCCCACCTTAGCCTTGGCCTCCCGACCCTCCTTTTTCCACCTGGGTGCCCTTCCAGGATCGTTAAAGGTGTCTGTGATGACGGAATTCTCTGAACAAGTCCGGCCCATCTTAGCCTGTTCAGTCTGGCATGTACAGATATTCTGGGTGCATTGTAGATGTTGTACAGCTCATCCTTGTAGCGCACTCTCCAGGCTTCGCCATCATTCACGGGCCTCAGTATTCTACGCAGCACCCTCCTCTCGAAGATGTCCCTCTGCGGACAATTTTGTCATTGTCCACGCCTCACACACGTATATCACAACTGTTCCAATGATTGTTTTGTAAAGGGTGATTTTGGTTTTCCTGTGAACACTTCTTGACTTCAGCACTGGGAGAAGAGAGAAGTATGCCCTGTTTCCTACTGCGACTCTTCAATGATCAATCGTATTCCTAAAATTAATCACTTGCATTATAAAAACATATTTACGTCGTGACATTTAAATTTATATACATGTGTGGGATGTTCTAAGTCGAGATTCATCTTCGCTTATTCACTAAAACATTTCGATATTTTTTTTTGACAACGTAAATGCAACAATTATTCCAGTGTTGCATTCGGATGGTGATTCAGCGATTTCGTATTAAGTATTGACCCAGTATTATCGAGTCACGGCCGAATGGAGCGTTACCAGCCGACAATAAAAGCGACAATACCAAAAATAAAATAATAATTGTAGGTAGACAACAATATTATGTGAATAGGTACTGCACAAGTCTCTCAACAATATATAAATCAGACCAGATGGTCGCAGAATCATTGTGAATAACCTTTACCATAAAATGACTACAATAATTAATTTGATCCGAGAGGTTCTGTGCTGTTGGTAGACTGTTGTTGTGTGTTACCTAATGTAGGCTATGCAGAACATGACACTTATAATTGGACACCATCGTTTTAAATATTACATCATCGTAATTATTCATTATTACCTTGGTTTTCATAGTCATGGCAAAATAAGATAGAACATCGGACAATTTAATTAAGATAATTTTGGCTAGTATAAGGTTATAATGTGTAGAAGATTTATTAAATTTTTTATAACGCTTGTCGATTAGGTATTATATGAAATTTTCTCTCTGAACCTTGAAGTTTCGTTTTAAAAAGTGTGATTTGGGAAAAGATAGATGAATTGGGAAGCCGGAACCTGAAAACCCGAGTAAACACCAAGAAAAAAGTTTAGACAAAATCCAGAATTCTGGTTTTAACATCAATATTTAACATCAATGTAAAAACGGTATTCTGGAAGGTAAGTCTGGTCCAACTGGCGAAATTAAAACCCTCACGATTACCCATATCATGGATATAATTATTATATGGAGTTCTATAATATCTTTAGATGTCATAGAACTCCATATGATAATTATATCCATGATATGGGTTTGATTACGAAGGTTTTGACTTCGCCGGCTGGACCAGACTTGCCCCCCCTTGGTTTTAACATCAATGTTTTTTTTTGTTTTGAGGACTGCTTGCCCTGAAATCTTTATTACAAAAACTTGCGTATTTTAAAATGGGGAAAAGATAGGTAAAATGAACACTACTTGCTAATTAAGTCTCTGTATAAAAGTTTTACACTTCGAAACCGTAGGTACAGAGGCTTTATACTATGAATTCATGGTGAAAGCGTCCTCCATTGGCGGTATCTTGCAAAAAATATTTTTTCTCAGTGATGATATTCAAAATTTGATAGGTAGCTAGTTACTTGTATATAAAAACGGTTGTCATTCGAGTATTAACAGCTGTTCCAATGAATGAACAATGAAACAAGGAAGATTCAGTATATGTTATTAATTGATGTAGAGATCGCTTCGTGAGTTGAGTACATATTTAGTTAAATTATATATCGTGTCAAAGATAAATAGTGCAGACATCGCTAGCGAAATTAATCTGTCAATTGAAAGTCTTGGATCAATTAGCTAACTATAAATTGATTATCATGCGATACAACAATTCGACGTATTCTTGAAGCTGCGGAATGCTTGGAAATGTAAATATAATTTCATCGTTATGATTACGAATGCACCAATTACAAGAATAAATGCATATTACATTTGAATTGTTTCAGTTCATATTAGCCATTGATAATTTTTATAAATATTTCTATGATCCACTAATTTTCTTGTCCAATCACATTGAGATAAATATTCTGAAACCTGAATGTATTCGCTAAAGATTTTTCTAACTGTCGATTTGTTCAAGAGAGTTATTTTGTACTTCGCAGCATACTTCTGCGATGGTCTCTCAATCTTGCGACACTCCGAACTTCGAACACCTCCTCCACATATCCACCGATGTAACCAGATGTAACATTATTTATTAAATAAACAAATGTAAGCATTTGTTTATTCAGCAGTCAATATTTTGATTATTCGTATAGAAAATTGGTAAAATATTCGCCAAACATCTTGAACGGGTTTCTGGTTGCGCAGAGCGCAAATTTGTGTCTTCTGCTTCGTTGCTTTACATGCAAATCGCCTCTTTTCTCGGCTAAAAGTTCACGTTATTTGGCGCCAACTATAAATATTAGAAATACATGGGCGACATAAATATGTAGGTATTGTAAATTTTATTTAAAAACATAAAATAATTCGTTTTCATCGAAAAAAATACAACAAATTTCTATTAAAATTAAAATTCAAATCAATGATTTATATATTGCTACATATGAGGCACCGATTAAGAATAATACTTATATTAGACTTCATATTTTCCGGGTGTCCCGTAAGAGCCGGGCAATCCAAAATACAACAGGCAACAATAATTACATTTCACATAGTTCAACGTGATTGTTCAAACAAGACTGGTGTGTGGGGATGCGCGCATTACCTTTATAAGTGTAATTCACGCCCGCACACCATTCGCTGGTTACCCCACATTATGGGATATTCCGTGATGGTATGAAAGATTGAATGAAACGTTAGAGACTTTCGAATTCGAATATAACTTTTCAATAGAATTATAAAAGGCAGGTACACAGTCAATCTATAAATCAATGATTGCGATCCAGATTGACTATAATTGAGTGATGGACGGCATGCCGATCCATATTAATCTGGATCGTGGTCTGTTTTTGATCACGGATCGCGATCCAGATTGACTATGTAATTGAATGATGGACGCCATGCCGTTACATATTAATCTGGATCGTGATCTGTTTTTCATCACGGATCGCGATCCAGATTGACTGTAATTGAGTGATTGACGCATGCCGTTACATATTAATCTGAATCGTGATCTGTTTTTGATCACGGATCGCGATCCAGATTGACTGTGTAATTGAGTGATTGACGCATGCCGTTACATATAAATCTGAATCGTGATCTGTTTTTGATCACGGATCGCCATCCAGATTGACTGTGTAATTGAATGATTGACGCATGCCGTTCCATATTAATCTGGATCGTGATCTGTTTTTGATCACGGATCGCGATCCAGATTGACTATGTACGTGCCTTTGTATATATTAGTTTATTCATCATCATTAATGTGCTCCCAGTGTGGAGCATGTAGTTGTCACTCAGTTTTTCCAGGACGTTTTATCCTGTGGGCCAACCCCATTTACTGCTCCCATGTAAAACATTGTAATAGTTCATTACCTTCCATAAATTCCAGTGATAGCAAGTGGAGGATCCTATTGATATTCGTAGAAATATTCTTATTTGAAGGAGAGTAAAGATATAAAGAATACAGGGTAAGATAATAATTACATGTGAAAATAAGTACATCATATGTAAAAAAAACATGATTTCTCAACATATTATATCCCTATTATAGGTACATCTAGTACATACAGTTTGACAAAATGCACATTAAGCATTGTGTGAATAAAATATTTATGACCAGTGTTTGAGCATATTATTCTTGGATGTGAATTCCACAAACAAATTATTCTTGGATGTGAATTCCACAAACAAATTATTCTTGGATGTGAATTCCACAAACAAATTATTCTTGGATGTGAATTCCACAAACAAATTATTCTTGGATGTGAATTCCACAAACAAATTATTCTTGGATGTGAATTCCACAAACAAATTATTCTTGGATGTGAATTCCACAAACAAATTATTCTTGGATGTGAATTCCACAAACAAATTATTCTTGGATGTGAATTCCACAAACAAATTATTCTTGGATGTGAATTCCACAAACAAATTATTCTTGGATGTGAATTCCACAAACAAATTATTCTTGGATGTGAATTCCACAAACAAATTATTCTTGGATGTGAATTCCACAAACAAATTATTCTTGGATGTGAATTCCACAAACAAATTATTCTTGGATGTGAATTCCACAAACAAATTATTCTTGGATGTGAATTCCACAAACAAATTATTCTTGGATGTGAATTCCACAAACAAATTATTCTTGGATGTGAATTCCACAAACAAATTATTCTTGGATGTGAATTCCACAAACAAATTATTCTTGGATGTGAATTCCACAAACAAATTATTCTTGGATGTGAATTCCACAAACAAATTATTCTTGGATGTGAATTCCACAAACAAATTATTCTTGGATGTGAATTCCACAAACAAATTATTCTTGGATGTGAATTCCACAAACAAATTATTCTTGGATGTGAATTCCACAAACAAATTATTCTTGGATGTGAATTCCACAAACAAATTATTCTTGGATGTGAATTCCACAAACAAATTATTCTTGGATGTGAATTCCACAAACAAATTATTCTTGGATGTGAATTCCACAAACAAATTATTCTTGGATGTGAATTCCACAAACAAATTATTCTTGGATGTGAATTCCACAAACAAATTATTCTTGGATGTGAATTCCACAAACAAATTATTATGATGTAGAAATATAAATATAGCAGAAGAATCACAACGGTTCACTTAACCAGCAGTGGCAAACCTCTTTGGAAGAAAATGTATTTATAAAAAACGACCTATGACCATGGCGCATGAAAATTACATAAAATAATTTAAAGCAGCAGAAGTTAAAACAGGATAAAGGAGGAAAAGGAGACGGAATAGAATCAGGTTCAACAGATAAATATATTTATTTTAGTTGATTTAAATTTTTTTGGTAAAAATGAAACACAGACATGTAACGAATCTCTGCTCAATAAACATAGATAAAAAAATAAATCATGCTTAACGTGCGAAAAATATTTTTTTTTTAAATACACGGAAAACATCAGTTTCCATCAGCAAAGCAAAGCCATTAATTAATAAATAGTTATTTGTATATGTACTTTAAGATCATCAAATTATCTGTAAAAAAATGTACTAGAATTTACCACCTCGGAACAGAACTGGCCTAGTGAGATGGTCCAAGCCAAACCAATTTATTTTTTTATGTTGCTTAAATTAAATTATGTAAATTTTAGTATATGTAATAAAAAAAAATTATTCAGAAAAATGGGATACAAATAATCCAATTACTTATTTATATTTGTCGGCCTTCATGGCTCAGTTAGTTGGGTATCTATCTGACTGCTGATCCAATGGTCCCGGGTTCGATTCCCGGTGGAGACACAGTTTTCAATTGTGTTTTCAGTCTGGATCATTCTGTGAGACTATTAATATCGCAAGTCTCCAGAATGTGCTGACTTGTTATTGGGTGCATGTTAAATAATTATTTGACATAGTACTGGCTAATTGCCCGACAAGCTATAAAAAATAAAAAATATCTTACTACGTGAGTATAATTTTCTATATGAGAAAAGATAAAAAAATGTAAACAAACATATTGAATTCTCGTGAAAGTGGTTTTAATGTATGGGTATTGGACCGCTGACTTTGTTTATTACGAAGTTAGCAAAAGATAAATTCAAAATGAAATGCGAATACATTTAGCCAATGTAATTATTCTGTCCCTGTATATAAATTTATTACCTACTGTTGTCATATCGCTACTAGATAGAAGTCAAGTTCGAAATCATTAAAATGGATGTTTTGAAGTTAATACAATTTATTGATACAGTTGTTTACGTTTACTTGTAAGAGATCACAATTATGTCGGAAGTATAAAAATCCCTATTAACCATCGCAAAAAAGATATATTTAAACTTTTAAAAAAGAAAAATATCTTTAAAATATCAAATGAGTTCTTATAATGAACTAGCAGTTCACTAAAATAAGCTTCAATTATTGTTTTGTCAGATTTCATTGATCCACTTTTACTTTTACTTTGTAGTACTTTTTTCTTTTAACTTAAAGAATATAATTTTTTTTGCTATACCTTCTTACAACTGATTAAGATACAACATGCTCCTTTTAACACTGATCTTCAGTTGTTTTTTTTACTATACAGAGAAAATGAAAAAATATTAATTTAATTCCTGTAATTAACACTAAATTATATTTTTTTTTCACAAAACTCTAGTTTTTATAACATTTTTTTCTGGGTTTTATTTTTTGCGATACTTTAATAAAAATTTGATCATTTTTGCAAATTCCAAACAATTTTATCATGTTATGTGCTTTCACCTGCCAATGGAAAACGCAAATTTGTCCACCGATGAACAGTTTGTGGTTGGTAACAATTATTGATAACCCTCAATGACTCGATCAAAATATACCTTCAAAGAATATTTCAAATGGAATTATATCCCTAGCAATTCAATTAAAGCTATGTGGGATGATATGTACCTACCTGAGCTCCTACTGGTACATCCATAAATAGTAAACAAACCTTGTAGAGGGCATTCATGCGTGTCTCTGTAGAAGCATAGGCACAGCATATTATAAACAGAGAATAATGGGTAACAAACTATTATCTGTTTAGACATTATTGGTCCGAATAGCATACATACATACACACAATGGCACAGTCTAGTGTGGTGCGCATATAAACGACACTTCGATATAATTGTTATTATTCTGTGCAACAAAGCAGAACTGGTACATTGACTATTTTGACAATACAAAGCGTAGAACTAGGGCTCGACAAATAAAAGAATGCGGGTGACAGTTATATAAAGCATTGTTCCAAATGTGTGGTTGCAAAGGTCAGGGGAAAAGTGACTTATAAAATTAAATAAAAAGGATGAAAGCAAGGGCATGAAATTGAGTACTGTTATAGTGCGAGGTTTGATGTATGCAGACGATAAAGTTCTGTTAGCAGAAAATATGAAAGATACTTACTTTCCGTGTCCGGAACACCATCAAATTAGAAACCTCCAGTGCTCGGCCACCCGTATGCCGCTTTCCTTCGCTGTCACGGTGTCTTCATGTGTACATGTAACTCCAATCAAGGGGCATGAGAGAAGGTGCGAGTTGTCCTGCACTGTGCCACACTCACAGGTATCTTCCTCTCTGTAGCCCCATTTTTTGAGGTTACTGTAGCAGCGGGTGACACCTGTTCTTAATCTGTTGAGTGCCCTCCATGTTGTATATGGTAAGTTGTGTCCCACTGACATCTCCTCGGCTGGAGGTAAGTGTGTGGGACTGGCACTCTCTGCACGCCACAATGACAGCCTTCGGGCCCCGGGTGGTTCGACCACAGGAGAAGTCGACTCCAGGAAACTCTTCCTTGACTTCAGTCTACACTGACGCGTCTGAGATCCATGCATGGGGTGTCTAGGGTCAGAATTAAGCTTGCTCCGTTCGGATTCCGCTGCAACACGTCGTCTGATTTCAGGGGGGGCAATACCTACAGTTGGATATATTTCTTTAATTGCAGTTGGTTTTAGGCAGCCAGATATTATTCTGCCTGTCTCATTTATTGCCACATCTACTCTCTTTGCGTGCGCTGAATTGTACCAAACTGGTGCAGCATATTCAGCGGCAGAGAAACATAGTGCTAGGGCCGAGGTTCGGAGAACATGAGGTTGTGCTCCCCATTTAGTGCTTGTAAGTTTCCTGATAATGTTGTTTCGGGAGCATACCTTGGCCTCTTTATAAGATATGAAAGATCTATAGTAACTTGTAAGGTATATGAAGGATGCATAGAGAACGGACTGAGGATGAATGCCAGCAAATCAAAGGTTATGGTGTTTGAAAAGAGTGAAAGCAGAACAGCGTGCCAAATATGTAAAAGTAGAAAACGAATGGCTAGAGCAAGTCGACGAATATGTCTATCTGGGAAGCATGAAGCATGATAAGGAGATCGAAAGAAGAGTTATGGCAGAGTGAATGGAGCACTTAAACCAGTTATGAATGACTGCAACATATCAAATATCAAAGGATGCTATAGTTGCCATTCATAATGCTATCTTAGTGCCAACCGTGACGTATGCAAGTGAAACCTGGACATGGCAGAAGTCGCACGAAGGTAGAATAATTGCAGTTGAAATGAGATCGCTAAGAAGAATCTGTAATAGAACGATGTATGACAGGCTCAGAAATGAGGACATAAGGAAAGAATGTTAGAATAAAGAAATATGTTATTAATAGAATGAAAGTGAACACATTGAGATGGTTTGGCCGCATGGGCAGAATGAATGAAGAACGCTTGACGAAGAAAATTTACATTGCGGACAGGAATAGAATGAGAGGTCGGGGCCGCCCAAGGAAGGGATGGCACGTCCATGTGAACGGTATTTTGAAAGACGGAAATGTTAGAAGCGTGAACAATAGACGAACATGTATAAGACGATGTATGAATGTTGACGAGGCGATGAATGTATGTCAAGATAGAAGTAAGTGGCGTTCGTTTCTCTCTGCCTACCCAGTGAGGGACATGGCGTGATGGTATGTATGCATGTATGTAAGTACTTATAAAAAACAAGAAGATATTACAGAAATTATATACATAGAAAACAAAGGAAGCACACAATATCTAAAAATATTTTTTTATGTATTCAATACCTAGGCGACGAAAAGCGGCAAGACCAGCCCCCCCAGATAACGTGTCATTTAGTTCAAGAAAAGAAACAAGAAAAGACAATTCAATGTATGGAAGTGACAGTTGCCAGTCACGTGACAACTTTCACTTCCTTACATAGAGTTATTTTTTCTTGTTTCTTTTCTTGAGCTAAATCACACGTTGTCTAGGGGGGCAGATGCTTCCTTCACACATTATGGAAAACCTTTGTAATACACATCAATTTTGTACCTGTCAGGTTAGTCTTGGGCAGTCTAAAGTCCCGCCGACATCTGTCGGGTAGGTGTGAACTTCAAAATTATAAAGAATATTTTTTTGCAATAATCGTCCATTTTAAATTATAAATAATAATAAACATATTCAAAATTATTTGCTGTTTTATTGACAACAAATTCAACTGCTCAAGCATATATTAGATTCGGGTGAATCTGTTGCATTTTAAAATTGTATATATTTATTATTTATTTAGTTTATTTTTAATTTGTTTATTATAACACAGGCGAACGCCCACCCGTGTTTTTATTACAAATATAAAGAAAATACATTTTTTTTACAAGGTGTTACATAAATTATTTTTAACTATTAGAGCGCCAACGCCTTTTTGTTGCAATTGTTGTTCAGAATTTGATAAAATTATTTTCTAAATGCTTTGGGATTACATCGAATTTGGATGAGGTCTTTGTTGAATAATGAAATATAAGTTTTGAGATGTTCAAAACTAACCTTCATTAAAAATTCTCAAGATTATGGGTTAGGCATTTGTTACGCTTAACAAGTCAAACAATTTAAATGTATCAAAATATTTTTTTGTTGTAATTCTATTCAATGTGCCAAAATAAATATGAATAATTCTTTCATGGCTAATTAATTTGATACCATTCATAACAGTTGCGAAATATAGTATAGTTGTTATTTGCCAGGTTTACCCACGTGAAAACAAAAATATATGAGTCGTTAGGCAAAAGAAAAAATATATATGTAGATACGAATGTAATTATTATATAACACAATGTTGATTTGAAACGTATATAAATATTAGACTTGAGACTGGCCCCTCTATCACCTTCAACTTGCTTGCCTTGTAAGATATTTTCGATCTAAACAACAGTGACTCTTAGGCAGCACCGAATCTACCACGTGTTTAAATGTGCGGATGCACCAGAAGCGTATAAATTGGGGTACCATTAATAATTATAATAAGTTTATTTAATTATTTTATTTATTTTAATCTTTCTGTACATATAATTAGTACACTAGCGGGCTAATAGCCAAATGGCAATTCCTACTAACCAACCAGAGTAAACGTTTAATATACAAAACAGTGTGTTTGTATATTAAACGCAATAAGTTAATAAAATTACAAAATAAATAAAGATAGCAGAAGAAAAGTAAAAAAAAAACAAATAAGATAGCATATAAGAACAGTTCATAGCAATGATAAGAAAGGAAGGAAGGAAGAGGAGAGGAAGATGTAATCAGGTATTGTCAGATAAATATTTTTGCTTTAGCCTTTTTTTGAAGATGTTTAGTGAGATAGACGACGTAATATCAGGACTTTAGACTATTCCATAGTCTAGCTCAATTTATAATATGAATTATCAATAATCATTTTATAATATGAATTTGTTGGTGTATTTTATTTATACGGCAGAGGTATTGTTACTCGATCATGTTTCCGCAGTATATTATACCCTCGTTTTTAATCCATGTTTTTATTGTTTTTAAGACACTTGTATACCCTGGGTATACGGAGATACACAAAAATTCACACTAAATTACCTTCTAATGTATGAAACACGAAAAAATATTGTATATCACCTAATATTTGATATACAAGATTTTTTCGTGAGGAAATGTAAATTTTAGAGCTATTTTTACATAGCAAGAATAGTAATTAAAATATTATAATAATAAAAAACTCAGTTTGTAGATTTTCATATTCTCTTTCGATTGAAGTAAAAATCTACTTTATAAACCGTGTATTTTTTTAGTTATTTGCAATAAAAAAAATTAAAAATAGGGTTTCACCAAAACTTATTTTACAAGAAAAGTATTAAACGAATTCTGATTTCAAAAAACTCATGAAAAATAAAATATGTAAATACAAACTGTTCATTTTTTCAAAAACGTATATTTTGAGGATACTGGGGAAATCATTTTCAAAATATACTATATAGCCTAATATAGCCTCTTAAGTTTCAAATCTTAGATTATATATGATACAGATACCTAGTCAGCGCAATGAAAGTATGACCACAAAAACTCAGATAAAAACTGGAGTTTCACTCACCCGGCGGTATACGTACACTACCGATACGCACACCTACATAATACGTAGACCAACCGATCTACCGCCTCACACACACATTTGAATTCGAAATTTGTACTACACGCGGCTTCTATACCTTATAATTCTATGTTTCATTTACTCTATGTCCTTTATTTCTTTTTTGTCGTATTTAATAGGTACTAGTGATCGCCCAGTGGTCTAAATTAATACTATTAAATTTTGAATTTTAATGAGGTTTTTTTTGTCTAAGCCATTGCGTACACATACATTTTTTTTAATTTTGTTCTATTACGGCACCTGCGAGCGTGTGCTTACAAATATTTCATTATTGCGTGTTATTTGCTTTAATTCTCTGCAATACCTATGAAATTTATAATTTAATATAGATAGTGAACCCCCGGCAAACTTCGTATTGCTTGTATAATTAAATATGGTCCTTCATTACCACCCGTCACTTCAGACCCTTCAGTAGCTCCCGTCCCTTCAGACCCTTCGGTACCACCCGTCCCTTCAGTACCTCCCGTCCCTTTAGTACCACCCGTCCCTTCAGTACCGTATAACGAAGAAGAAGAAGAAGATTAAATCCAGAAACCTGCGAAGAGATGGAAGGAAAATTTAACCTTCTCCCAGGATAGTCCACCTTCATAGGTAAAATGACCTAATACCCGATGAAGAAGAAGAAGAAGAAAAATATTTTAATCCAGAAACTATCCTGGGCATACGCACGACAATTCACCAAAGTTTCACTGCAATCGGATGAACGGTTTCCAGGATAGTCCACCTTCATAATGACTTAATATTCGATGAAGAAGAAGAAGAAGAAGAAATTCTTTTTAATCTAGAAACCATCCCTGGTATACTCTTGACAATTCACCAAAGTTTCATAGCAATCGGATGAACGGTTTAGGAGCGCATTCAACACATGCATATATGGATACATATGTACATAGGTACATACAAACATTCAAATTTATAATATAGATACATATGTTTTCATCAAGGAACACAGTTTTCTCTTCATGTATTGCAAGTCATTTTATAAATGAAAATATTGTGTAAGTACCTACCATTTATATTGTTTCACAGTAAGTAGGTATACAAATATGTATTTTACTTTAAAATGTTCTTATATTTGAATTTAAACTACTGCTCATGCGCCGTAAATACCTCAATGACATTTAAATGTGACCACAGAACACGAAATAAAAAGAATGAATATTTCCTACCTACTTACCTCGGTTATCGGAATATTTTTCATACTACGCGAATATATTTAAATTACGTTTTCCCTCTCTTCACAGTTCTATGGTACACAATAAATGGTTTGATGTGAAATATTTTTTATTCTGATTTAATTTATTTATAACGCATATTATGTATTAATATTATTTTTCAGCAGTCCTCCTCCATATAAACTTTAAGTATGCCAAATCTCAAACTCCTCCGTGCGCCCATTAATCCGGAAATTGTAGGTACTTAACGTTTTCGCTTCACGTATTATTATATAGATTATTTTATTTATTTTATTTTATTTACATTGCAACATTTATTATGTGATTAAACGACAAGACAGCTTTTGTAACACACAAATTAATTAATTATCATGTTCTTAACGACATTTCAAAATATAAATATACAATCATTAAGAAATGACATGACATTTATGAACGGAATCGTGACGCATGCCATGCCAACTGCACAATATGTTTTATAGTTTCTAATGTTGACGAAAATTACACAATATTATGTACAGCGTACAGTTAGCGTCAGACTTCTTTAGTACGTCACGTGGGGTGCGTAGAGTGCAAATTTGTTATTTTGCTTTGTTGGTGTATTATGTGAAAACCAGTCCTCGCTTGCTAGAATCTATAGTCTATGTGATCCTCTATTGTAATCTAGTTGGAAGGAAAAAATGGCCTAATGGTAATAAGCCTGCCAGTGTACTATGTTCAAAAAGATGGATTGTGCGATATCGGTAAAAGAAACAGATTGGACAAGATGGAAAGTTTGCAGGGAGTGGACTTACTGTGCCAGCTGTCTTCTTCCTTTTCTCTTTAAAGACATTTCATCCAACATTGAATGTTACATGTCTCAAGAATAAAAAGAACAATAAAACATAAACAAAACAAGAGGAGAAAATACAATTGAAACATAAAATAGGTACTTAAGAAAAACAATTGGCAAATGAATAAAAACAGATCAAAATACAATATTAAATAGAACACAAATGCAAAAGATTTAAATATACAGGGTGTATCATGAGGAGTGGATCAACCGAAGCATGGAGGTAGAGGACCTCAATACCTATCGATTTAACCCCCCATGTATGTTCAGCGATATTGGGTGGTTCAAAAGTTATGTACACTTTTGTGAAATTTGAATAAAAAACGGATTTCATACTAAACTACATCACTGTACCTAAACTATTAGGTTTGCGATCATGATTTTTTTTTCAGGGAATGGTTCAATAGTGATGCTTAATGAAAATAATACCGTTGTGAGTACCTAATAACTTTAAAAACAAAAAAAAAATCTTAAAAAATTTTGGAAGCCTCAATTTTCCACTAACTTTTCAAAGGCTCTTGGAACAATAATTTCACATAACTTTTTTTTCCACAAGTTATCTTAAAAACTACTACCATTCATAGAGAGCTAGCTCTGCAAATTTTTTTTTTTTTTAAGTTATTAAGTACTGACTCACAACGGTATTATTTTCATTAAGCATCACCATTGAACTATTCCCTGAAAAAAAATCATGATCGCAAACCTAATAGTTTAGGTACAGTGATGTAGTTTAGTATGAAATCCGATTTTTATTCAAATTTTACAAAAGTGTGCATAACTTTTGAACCACCCAATATCGCTGAACATATATGGGGGTTAAATCGATAGGTATTGAGGTCTTCTACCTCCATGCTTCGGTTGATCCACTTCTCATGATACACCCTGTAGAATTCCTCCCCCACACGAAGAACTCTATATTTCAATTGCTTGTTACAAATTAATCATAAAGTCGTGTTGCAGTTGAACCGACTTCTCTACAGCAGACTGCGATATACACAAACTGCTCCAAGCAGTCTGTGTATATTTTTTATATTTTACATCGGGTCTTTTTCGGGTTTTTTTTTATCGGGTCTAATGATTTATATAATCAACTTTTTTATAGCATCGTTTTTGCGAATTACTCGTCTCAAGCGCGCTGAAAAGTAGATAGATACCTACTCTAAAACAGACTGTGAAGCATAGTACGTATATAGTAATGTAGTACACTGAGGTGACTGTGAAACAAAGTATGTATGTAGTAATGTAGTATGTAGATGTAGTTCACTGAGTAATTTAGTATGTAGTACACTGAGGTGACTGTGAAATATAGTATGTATGTAGTAATGTAGTATGTAGATGTAGTACAATGAGTAATGTGGTAAACTGAAGTGACTGTGAAACATAGTATGTAGGTATTTAGAATGTAGATGTAGTACACTGAGTAATGTAGTACACTGAGGTGACTGTGAAACATAGTATGTATGTAGTAATGTAGTATGTAGAGATAGTTATAGTTTACCACGGTTTACAAATTCCGCGCATTCGCCCACCTCTCTTGGCATCAGCTGACTCATGGAACGGATTTTCAACCAACGGTTTAAATAATATCTATATCTATGATGTAAATTTGATTTTATAAATATTTTCTATCTTAATAAAGAAAAATCTCGTGTCACGATGTTCGTACACGCTAATCTCCAAAACCGTCCAACTGATATCAATGATTTTTATTTAAATATGTATGGTTGGTTCCAGATTGAAAGATAGGATAGTTTCAAATATAATTTTGCAGAGGTCCATATATTAAATTTAGAATGTGTAGGCGGGCCAGATTCAAATAAAAACATTCATGTACTGAATTATTATAACATTTTATTTATTTAATTATATTGTATTATAGAGGTATATATGTTGGGAGGAAGCTTTATTATTTAATTATGAATATTAACAAGATATCAGAAAAGGTTGCGAGTTTAAATTACGTCTTCTTATCGTCTCCCAAAATACATACAACTATTTTAGATATTGCAGTTGTTTTATTCAGCCATTTACTTAGATTTGAAATAATAGAGTGATGATAGGTTTCTTATTAAAAGCAGACTTACGTAACAGCAATATATATTCAGTTTAAATGGTTAACAAATTTTACACTTAATAAGATGTTCCGCGAATACTCAGGTCGAGATTTCAATTAATATATTTCTTAAACAAGCTGCACATTATACATGTACGGCCCGCCGACGAGCCACCACAGATTATATTGTTAAAAAAAATATCAAAGTTATAAAAGAGGGTAATTATTTTGAGCTCAAGGATCCAGATACCTGACATCTCTTGTTTTTGACATGCTCATTGATGTCAGGTATCATATTTTAAGAATTGATTGGAGATGTTCATTTGTAAGTCTTGTGCGATGTTTGTTCTTATTTATTTTCATGACGGAAAACATCTGGCTCACATAAATAGGTGCTACCAAACATGCACAGAATGCGTGCTGCATGCTTTTTTAATTACGGGTAATTTTTAACAAACCACAAATTTTGACTTCCCTACAACCCCCGGCCTCCTAGTTTTTTTAAAGGATAAAAAGTTTCGTTATCATTTTTTAAGTTGTATTATCATTCAATAGAAGAGTAGAAAATCAAAGATTGGTAAAATACGTAAAATGGGGTCTGCCCGAACAACGCCTTCCCGGGCCCACTAGTCTTCTATAAAATAAAAATAAATATTCTCAAAATATCGAATTATTAACTTTATTAATATTACCCGATTGCATAATGAGGGTCGTGTGATATTAGATGTTGCTTTGTAGAGGTTTAAGTTTGGATAATTTAGAGAAATAAAAAAAATCAATCAGTTCAAAAAATATAATAAATATTTAAAAAAATAATAAAATGAATGATTCACGTGTTTTTTTCTGTGCATCTATTTCTGTAATTTTTGATTGTTTTTTTTTATCTATGTATTATAAATTTAATAAATAAAAAAATAATACGGTATATATATATTATATAGGTAGGTATTTTTTTAACATATGATGTCCTTTTAAAAAGTATATTTACATCCTCTTGATATTCAATTATTTAGATACACAGGCATTTAAAATGTAAAGAGATCAGTAAAACAGTAGGTATAGATTAGTTTCTAATAATTACAAATATTATTATTATTTATTTAGGAGGCTCATATTATTTTAATTTTAATGTAAGGTTAAAAAAATGTGCATGCTTTTGAACTTTGTTGAAAAAAATTGTTTATAGTAAATTTTAATAAAATCAACATTTACTTTCTCATTTCAAATTTATCTATAAGATTCTCATTTATTTAACCAACCTATTCTAATCAAAATTTTGGTATATAATTGGTTTGCAAGCAGTTACTGTTGTGATTCTCGTGAGCGAGTTGCATTATATTATATTGTGTTAAAGCACCATGTGTCGGTTTTTTAATAGAATAAGTTGCGACTAATTAATATTTTTATTTTCGTAGTTTTTCATTGATTCTTATGATTTATTTAACTAACTCTTGTGTCAAATATGTATAATCCCTACCTAATTTTATGTTGCCAAAATACTTATATGTAGGTATGATTTGCAAAAATACGAATGACTAAATTGGACGAAATTATTTATCATATGGACAAATGACAACATTTAATTAGTTAAAATTATAGTTAATTAATACTGAAAAAAATATTGAAAATCCGTTTATTTATATTAGAGTCTCCATTTTTAATGTATGGTGTTTATAAATAGTTACAAGTTCTTGGATAACACGAAATTCATTAACAAGTCAATGTTAAAAGAGAGACGACATTTAAAATAGACATACATACATAATTATTATTATGTGCTTTGACAGAAATCAAAATACATTTATTTTAATTTTAAACTAACTAGGTATGTAGGTATTCTAATTATTATTATTCATGAACATACTATTCATAATACCATAATTATGTTTTAATGAGACAAATTTGAATACATCATGTAGATTTATGTGATTTGACATTAATGTGTTTCAACAAAATAATAAAAAAAGTTTACATCAAACAAAAAATTAATCATGATTGACTAAACACTATATTTTTTCATTCATCCTAGTACTGCATTCGTTTATTGATCTAAGACTCATTTACGCTTGTACTGTACTATACTGTATTGTGCATTTCTTCTCCATTCCCTTATTTTAAGATAACACAAGTCCTTAGAATTTATAGCGAGTTGTACCCCACTTCTCGTACTGAACAGGCTATAGTAGGCTATATAGTATATTTTGAAAATCTTTTCCCTAGTAGGTACCCTCAAAAGATATGTCTTTGAAATGAAGAACAGTTTGTATTTACATATTTATTCTATTGCATGAGTTTTTTGCAATTTGAATTTGTTTAATACTTTTATTTTAAAATAAGTTTAAGTAAAACCTTTTTTTAATCTTCTATTGTAAGTAACTAAAAAACTACAAAGCCTATGAAGTAGATTTTTATTTCAATCGAAAGAAAATATGAAAATCTACCGGCTGACCTTTTTTATTATTAAGATATTTTATTTACTATTCTTGCTATTTAAAAAAGACTCTTAATTTTACCTTTTCTTTACTAAAAAATATTGTGTATCACAGATTAGGTGATATAAGATATTTTTCGTGTTTCATACATTAGAAGGTAATTTAGTGTGCATATTTGTGTACATCCAAAACTAGGGTATACAATGGTCTGAAGTGCAATCGGTTGGGTTCGTCCTGCCATACATTTTGCACGACTTGACTAGCGCCAAACATGTACGACGTCGACGTCAATGACAGTATGATTTATACCGTTTTTAAAAAAATCAACAAATTTAAAAGTCTAAAACAGTCAAAGTGTTAACAGCATACATAAAAATATTTTTTTGTAAAATTATAATTAAATTAAATTTAAAAGTCTAAAACAGTCAAAGTGTTAACAGCATACATAAAAATATTTTTTTGTAAAATTATAATTAAATTATATCTATCAAATTAAAAGGTTACGTACAAGTAACCTTTAACCTTTGCCCGAGAAGCTTTTATATAAATATAAATAAATAAATAAAGTAGGTAAACAAGCCAAAAATGAAATAAAATTTCTTGCGCAGTTCATGGGTGACAACTGTGCGAGACACTGTCATTTCATTTATAAGGACTGTTGCTATCATTGTTTACAAATAAACTAATTTCTCGATAGATGGCGTTACAAAAAAAGGGTATTTTCGTAACTTCATAGATGGCAATAGTAAGTATAATTCCTTATTTTCAGGTTATATATTTGAATTGTTACACATTATTCAAATATATAGAACTTTCAATATAATACAACCTATGGACATAGACATTATATTTTCTTGGCACTAAAATATATAACATATTCATCAAGGAAACCCAAAATTTAAAAAAAAACTTCTGCAGCTAAACTCAAAAATACACTGATTTCACACTGGCTTCTTTCTAAAAATGATGTGTCCGGCGTACTACAATAGTTAACTAATTAAATATAAAACTATTTTTTATTCTAAACTTAATCAAACACATTATCCTTAAAAAAGTAGTCAAAATCTATTTATAATTACATAATAATGTACACTCTAGTACATGCCCAATGCCCATGGAGTGGATGCATTTATTGATAGCATTTTATTTGTGTTTTTATATATGTATGATTTTAATTATTGTTACTCGTAACCAATGTTCATGTAATTGAATAGATTATAAAAATAAAAAAAAATATTAATAGTGATAATTGCACAATGATGCAAAAATGTTCAGTGAGTTTACAGGTCTTAAATTCCATTAAATTATTTAACCCCAATGTTTACAATGGCAGATAATATGTATGTATGCGCTCTCTCGCAGAGGTTAAATATTTGTATACTGCCGTCAACATTGGTTACATAACTTAACCGACTACGAAAGTGTATTCAATGTCAACACTTCACTGACGTATTTGGGTAACATGTAACCAGAAATAAACAATTGTTTGACTAAATTTAATCCTCGAATATATTTTTACTATGTACTATTTTTCGCGTCATTTAATTTATCTAATGATCTGTTTATTTATTATCAATGATTCAAATTGTTATTTCTTTTAAGAAAATTCGTCCATTATTCATTACAAATTTAATTATTCATTTAAATTTAGATGGGTCGATGGCAGAGCGGTTAGCGCGCTGGGTTAGTAATCCAGTGATCGTGAGTTCGAATCCTGCCTCGATCGATTTCGTTCACCTATAGCACAAGCATTTATGCTTATTTTAGGGAACGTAGGAAGATGTATATGTACTTGTTTAACAAAGACATATTCATTTTTTATTAAAAAAATATATTTATTCTATTTTTCTTATTTAAAAAAATAGTATATTTTTAAATATTTATTTTATTTATCTATTTGGAGAACAATATACAGCGTAGGTATAATAAATTATATAAAAAAAGATGTTTGAATTATATTAAAGCCAATTACAGATTGTCGTCACTGGAGTAACTGTAGTATATAAAGATAAGTTAGGAATATATATGTACATATTATATTATGGTGAGATATTGTGTGAATGATGTGTGAAATTGTATTCATAAATGTGCGCAGTATATTAAGTGTTGAGTTTGATTATACGGATGAAATTTTATGTCTGATATATTTTTAAATGTGGGGGCGCTTAGTAAGAATATGTCGATATCTTGGAAATGCATTTTAAACATTTTCCACACATTACATACATAATAAGTGAACAATCTTCCAACCAACCGTCTACATTTGGTGAGGTAAATTGTGTTTATGATATGTTCCATTTTATGTGAATAAAATAATAGAAACATAAAAAACAATAAAAATAAAGAGGGGAGAGGAGAGGAGGGGACAAGGATAAGATAAAGAGACAAATTAAAGCTTTGTGTGGTAGCAAATGATTCTTCATATTTCTTTTGAAAGCGGAAGTGTTAATGAAACTGGAAGGTGTAATGGGATATGATTCCTAAGTCGGGATGCTTGTACAGAGAAAGATGTGGTGAAAAAGGAAGTATTTATCATTGGGATAGGTACTGAGCGTTCTTTCAGTATTTGAACGAAGAGGCAACCCAAAACAATTGTATATTAACTCGTAATTGTGCACTGGGGAACTTCTAGTTATTTGTTATTATTTTTAACCGTACAGATCTAAGCACACATTGTCGGCCTTTGGGGCTCAGTTGGTTTGGTATCTAACTGCTGATACAATGGTCCCGAGTTCGATTTCCGGTGGAGACACAATTTTTAAGTGTGCTTCAGTCTGGATCTGTGAGACGATTTATATCGTTTTGGAAAGAACCTCTGGTTCAATAGATAAAAAAATAAATCCTACTTGTCACGTGTGAAAAATTCTTTTTTTTTTAACATGGAAAACATCTGTTTTCATTGGCAAAGAAAAGCGATAAATTAATTAATATTTATTTATATATTTACTTTAAGATCATCAACTTAATGACTTTTATGTGAAAAATTGCCCTGGTATTTATTCCGGAAAATGCGATACAAATAATCCAATAACTAATTGATATTTATCGGCCTGCGTGGTTCAGTTGGTTAGGTATCTGACTGTTGATCCAAGGGTCCCGGGTTCGATTCCCGGTTTAGACACAGTTTTTAATTCTGTGAGACGATTAATATCGCAAGAATCCAGAATGTGGCAACTTGTTATTGGGTGCGTGCTAAATTAATATTCTACATAGTATCCACCTGTCAGTTTCCCTTCCCGAGAAGTAATAAATAAATAAATAATATCAAAGTAAACTAGCAAAATGTTAAAAAACTATAATTTGTATGAATTAAAATGGAAAATATCTATTCAAACTAAAATGAGCGTGCCTACTATGAAAAGATGTATTGATATATACCTATGAGACAGTTCTTTTAATCAGAATTTGGGATTTTAAAAGAAACACAATAGATTTGACACCCATTTGACCACCCTGAAAGAACATCCGGCAAAGCTTTGGTCTGTTTCCACTTAATATAGTTCTGTGCTTAATATAAATAAAGTCTTATTTAGTGCCCACTGACCACCATAAATTTATATCTTACGTCTTTTTTTATTTGTTATCTGATGGGATAAATATGAAGAAAATAATATTTTTTGGGATACCACAAACAAAATACTCATACACGTGTCGTAAAGCAGATAGGTAGACATTTCTAAAGCTTAGTTGGACACGTGTAGGTATCTTTCCGATTCAGTGACCTTCATGAAATGATTCTAGGCAGAGAAAAGACACGAAGACTTATTAGCATAACAATTAAAAACCCTCACAGACATTGTGTCACAAACAATGTTTATTTTTATGTTGTAGTAATATCTTTCTTGATGTCAAATACATCTTGAGTTTGACTTTGCTACTGGACTACGGTTATTTTTTGTTTATTATGTCTGTTTATTTTGTCTATTGTTTGTTAAACAAAAGTGTCACTGACCAGTGTCTTTATATAGTGTGGTATACTTAATATTGCATAAAGTTGTCTTTTCATATTGTATTTTGCAACTGTCGATTTTTTCAAGAGAATTTTATTCTCTTAACATATCGTCAAAGTATCAAGCCAAGAACCGCGAGATTTGTATGCAGGGTCTATATTTTTCACGGTTTTTCCAACTTTGATGTCAAAAAACACTTAGAAGTTTCGCAGCATATATGTTCTATGTACGAATTTACTCGGAGTAGAACATTTAGTGTATCTGTGTGTACCCCCCGCCCCCACCCGTCATATCAAAAAATGTGGGGTAGCTAGCGACCGGTGTGCGGGTATGTTCTACACCGGTGCCGCACAGTAAATAACATTTATTTTTATTTTGTTTTATCTTATTTATTTGATTTAAATAATACAATCATATACAGAGAAAGATACCTAGCAAAAAAACATATGACCCTTTACCAGAGTGCAAGCATTTGTGTGAAAATAATACATTTAAAAACAAAGAAACAAAAAATCATATCTACAGAACTAAACTATACAAAATTAATAAAATTTACAAATCAGTCAATACTATATAGTTCTATTTTAATTTTTATATAATGAAATTCAGTTTCCGAACTAAAATTTGTTGATTGAACTACACCACCTTATTGTGTTAGGGATCTCATTAAAAAGGCATAATTGGTGAACGTTGCGCAAGCGCACCTTATTGTACGTGTAGAAGTGTTGCGCGTAACTTGTACGTGTTAACGGGGTACACAATTTATTAATTTATTTAATGTTGTTGTATGATATCAACAAGATTACAACATGCAAGTAGTTATATCTTATTTTATAATTATTTTTATTATTTTGGTTACAGTTGATACAAAATACTCTTCCGTTAATTTGTAGGTACTTTGACTTCCTGGAAAACTAAAAGCAAACTCTACAATTTCAACTTTGTTGAATCGCATAGGAATAAACTTTTCAACGAAATTATCGAAAATTTCTCTGAAATGACGTCATTCGTGTACATATTCTTTCCATTAAAAACGTGACAACCATATCCTAGGTGAGGTTGATAGAAAGGATTCTTTGAAAAATATTATTAACTTCCACTCTGTGAACGAAACAACATTATACATACATATGTAGATTCTTGTTTGCTTCACAATAATGATCTTTATGATATTATCAAGCTCTCTGACTATCCATCCATCTAAGGCGCCAAACTACACGAGAATCAAAGAAGGTTCTTGCTAGACATCTGGGGGTGGGTAATGTTTGGAACACCCAGGCTGAGACGATAGGATGATGTCAGGAAGGACGCAAGACATCTGCTCCAAATGTCAGACTGGAAGACGACGGCCGAGGATGGTGGGCGGTGGAGGGTGGATAGTGAAGTTAAAGGAGGCCACAACAATATGGGCTATGGAGATATGGGCTGTAGCTCCCTTGGAAGAAGAAGAAGGGTATTATAAATCGCGTCTTCAATTTACAGACACTGGAAATGCCTCGACAGACACCTTAATAGTTCAACCCTTCAATGTTAACCAGAAGTACTTCTCATGGAGTTGATTAACATTAGATTAAGATGAGGTTCAGAATATTTTTTTAATTGCATATACGCAAACATTGGATTTTTTTCCTTGTCGGGAGTCAAATAATATTTTTACTGACAGGTCGTAAGCCCTGTAGGTGCCTTGAGTTCCTGGTTCTTCTGTAATATCCCAACTTCATCTCTATTGAGATGTTAAAAAGTTTGTCAATAAAAATATTAGGTTCAGAATTCACAAATCTTTGAGGTTAAAATTAATCAATTAATTATATTTATTTAAACAAAAATTAATGACAATATCAAATTAAACATTAATTTATTTTATTTATTTTTCACACCTTTATAAAAACAACTATTATGAAGATTACTGCTGCCTAACTAGGTAACCCTGTTCTAGGACTAGCAGTTTACAATTTTACTAATCCAAATATTTAACATTTCGGTTTTACATAATGATCTTAACATTTTTTTATGATTCAATGTAGATAAACATTTGTTGATTTATACATTTTTAAGATTATCGGATCTGGGGGTAGCCCCCTGATCCGAGTGACAGTAATGTTCACAACGCCTGTTAACGCAACGTGTATGTCACAAAACCCAACTACAATAACAATTTATAAATGGTAGACGTAGTCCAACTGTCGATTCGTTCATGAGAATTCAATTCTCTTAATGAATCGACATTATTAAGCCAAGATGCGTGTACGAAGGAAAATTTTGTATGGTGTAGTGGACTTTTTGCATGCTAATAACACCAACTAGAGGCCTCGCAGCATATATGTTCCCATACATGGATTTACTCAGAATTCGGAGTAGAACATTTTATGTGAGTTTTGTGTGTGAGTGTGTCTGTGTGTCCGTCCGTCCCTTATAACTTTTGATATGCTCAATTTACAGAGCCCAAATTTTCAGAATATATAAACAGTTATAGGCCTACAAAACCTTTATACTCAGAATTGTGAATTTTTACTTTATTTTTCCATATATCTCAGAAACCAAAAAAGCTAGAACGCTGAAAATTGGTATAAAGATAGACAAATACAAAATCTCAAATTTGTTTTTTTTTTAAATTCCAGGATTTCTCAAACATTTATTATTAAGAAAAAAAATTTTATTTATGATAAATTTATGAGTTTAACTGCCTATATTTCCATTTTTATAAAAATATCGAAAAAAGCCGAAACACCCCAACTAGATAATTGAATTTTATATAAAAAATATAAACATTGTATTAGCACAACTCAATTTTTTTTAACAAATTTTATAAAAATTGAATTTAGTGACGACATCACTTCATACAATTTGTATGGTAGTTGCCTATACACAATATGTAAGAAGACTTAATAGTTTGATACTTAAATCTCCAAACATACATACATACCATCATACTGTTTTCATATTCTGTGTAGGAAAAACAGACTGACCTCCATACTATCCTATCCTGACAAACATACCTACAAGTTTTATATAGAAAATAAAATATCTTCAAATATTTATTAATTTGTGTTGTTTATAGTTTGGTACGTATTCTTTGATTATGAATAGGTACTATCGCCATCGACAGTTGGATCTCATGTGTTACATGCAACTAGTTAGTAAATAACATCACTTTTTATACTATGTTAAAATAGCAATAGTCTACACTTTGAATGCTGTTATTTGCAAAAGTCACCACCAAACAAAGGTCATCAATGACATTTTATACATAGGCACGTTATATGTGCACAAAACGCTCTACGAAAATTGCTACATTTTAAGGAATTCTCACAACATCACCAAAACAGAACAAAACTGATGGAATACATAAGTGAGAAAGAGATAGTACGTATCTAAAACAATAAATATTTAGACACACACTGCAAACGTATTTTCTCTTTTACTTCCGTGTAATCACATTAGGATATTTATCTCTTACACTAAATGTCTGTGAAAGAGACAAACTTATATTAAGTTATGGATGTGCGAAAAAGCGAATCTTCCCTGCAAATATGACTATACGCGTATTTACAACATGTAAATTATACCTATAGTTAAAGTAGTATATATTTTTGACACCGGCTTATTCACAAGATAGATTTTGTAAATATGCTTACTAGAAATATCGGTAGCGTGTTTCTCTATTGTTTATTCAAAATAAAAATAATTATCGATAAATATATAAAAACTAGCTGACCCGGCAAACGTTGCTTTGCCATATAAATTATTTCTAGTGAATAATTTGGTAATTAAATAAAAACAATAAAAATATAACTAATTGTAAGTATGTGGAGATGGAGTCTAAAGAGACGGCCTATAAAAATAACATTTTGTCAAATTTTGTCAAAAAACTAAAAAAAAAAATCTGGGGAGGGCCACCCTTATCACCTAGGAGTATTAAAAATAGCTTACAACCTATTCTCAGACCTACAAAATATACACAAAACAAAAAATCATAAAAATCGGTCCAGCCGTTTCGGAGGAGCTCGATAACAAACACTGTGACACGAGATTTTTATATATTAGATTATTACTTATCGAATAAATATTTAGTTTATTTTATTTTATATTACTTCTCGGGCAACTAATAGGTACTATGTCAAATATTAATATAACACGCACCCTATAACAAGTTGCCACATTCTGGAAACTTACGATATTAATCGTCTCACAGAGCCAGACTAAAAACACAATTAAAAACTGTGTCTCCACCGGGAATCGAACCCGGAACCTTTGGATCAACAGGCAGGCACCTAACCAACTGCAGGACGACATGCAGCATTAAATGATATATCTGGTCGGTCCTGCATAGTTCTAGTGTAATCATTACACTTTTTCATCGCATAAGATGGCATTTTGACTAAGACAATTCGTCCGGACACTAGAACATCTCGCGTGCGGTAAGAATTGAGCGAGGCATGTGCCGCTTTTTGTTTACCGAATTTAAAGACTAGTAACGTATCAACAATGTTTATATGTTATTGGGGGTGATAGTATTATTTCCCGCATTGTTTTTCTTACACAGAAAAAAATCAGCCTTTATACTCTGACGTAAGTCTGACAGTCGCTGGCTCTTGATATATAGATGTAAAACAAAACGTAACAGTTATATTGGTAATTGTTATAATTTATAAAAAATATCTGATGTTTAGTAATGTATAAGGATCGAGGGGTTAGTTGGTGGTAAATACATATATATTATTTGGTTGGCAAATATACCGTTCTCTTGGAAGTTATAGTGTGGCAGTAAATAAAATGAAGTTAGGTACTTGGGTACACCAGTCTTTTTGTACTTTTCTTACAGTCTCGTCTATCCATTTTCCCGCCAAACGGACGGCTCATCAATCTTCCAGTTCACCCTTCCCTCTACTTCCCTCCATCTCTCACCCTGACCCACTCTTCTTTTTCATGATACAAATTTAAATTTGGACATTAAATCTGGGAAGTGTGTTGCCGCCATGTCTGCTGCGTCATCACATCGCATCTCTCGGAACATTATTTGAATCACACAAAAAAAACATAAACAAATTTTTTGTTTCTACAAATTATACTTCAGGGTCCCTGAGTTTCAATTTTAGTTTTGAAATTTGTTGCATAATTTTGAGTAAACACCTGGGGGGGCAAGTCTGGTTCGACCGGCGAAATCAAAACCCTAGTGACTACCCATATCGTGGATATAATTATCGTATGGAGTTCTATGACATCTAAAGATATTGTAGAATAATTATTTCCATGATATGGGTAATCACGAGGGTTTTGATTTCGCCGATTGAACCAGACTTGCCCCCCTGATCTCAATTTCCTCTTCTTGTTCTTTCCCAATCCTTCTTTTTTTTGCTATGATGTATATTTTCTTTGTTCTTTTATAGCTTTCATTTTTTATTGATGTGAATATATAATTCTGTCGCTCGATAATCTGGTTGGTTGGAAGAAATTGCCTAATGGCAATAAGCGCGCCAGTGTGCATTATATTTGTTTATATTATGTAGAAAAAGTAAATAAATAAATAAATATGTATTTTTTATTTAGATGTAGGTATACAATAAATGTTCACCTAGTATAAACAAAAATAAAATGAACAAATTGAAAAAATAACAAAATTATTGAGTATGAATTATATAAAACTAACAAAAAACAAGAATATATTCCAATTAACATAAAAAACAAAGAAAGCACACAATATATTAAAAGAACTTTTACTTTATGTATTCAATACCAAGGCGACGAAATGCGGCAAGACCAGATGCTTCCTTCACACATTCTGGCAAATAATTATACAGTTGAAAACCTATTATGTACCTATACTAATGTATAATTATGTACTGATAGCGTAGATGTCAAAATTCGACCGTAATCCATTAAATTTTTAAGTTTGAAAAGTCATTGGACCTGGAGGGCAAGTCTGGTCAAGCAGTGAAATCAAAACTCTTTTCACTACCCATACCATGGATATAATATTATCATATGGAATTCTATGATGTTTGAAGATATTATAGAACTCTATAAGAAAATTATATCCATGATATGGGTAATCGTGAGAGTTTCGATTCCATCGCTTGTCCGGACTTACCCCCTTGATCTATGAAATAGATCCATCATGTATTCATCAAGGGTTACAAATTGTTCTTTATTTATATATTGTCGGCCTTCGTAGTTCAGTTGGTTAGATATCTGACTGCTAAGCCAAAGGTCCCGGATTCGATTCCCGGTGGAGACACAGTTTTTAATTGTGTTTTCAGTCTGGATCTGTGAGACGATTAATATCGTAAGTCTCCAGAATGTGGCAACTTGTTATTGGGTGCATGTTAAATTAATATTTGACATAGTAGGTACCTGTTAGTTGCCCGAGAAGCAATATTAAATAAATAAATAAATATTGCAAAATGGAGCTCTTACCGAGTGGAACTATCTTCATATAAAAAGCATCTAATAAATTTTAGTAGAACTTAAATTAAGTATGAATTTTACGCAAAGAAAATTTTAACCTCATATTTATTACATACTTTATTTAATCTTGTATATATTCGTGTAGTTATCATAAAAAATATTTATAAAAAAAGTATTTTTGAAGCTATTGTAGGTATAGAAGGATCTTACGTTATATAGTAAATAACAATACATATGTGTTTTTTTATGCCAGGAGAATAAAAATATATTTATAAACGACATTGATAAAATTTAACAAATAAATTCTATTTTTTGTAACACATATTTTTTGATTACCTTGCATTTCTTGAAACAAAAATAAATAAATAAGTCACGTTGATAATTTTACTTTGCCATAGATATCGCGAAGAAATAATGAATGTTCAATAAAGGGAGATAATACATATCTTGATAAATATAATCCCAAATTCATTGTTGTCTGAGACTTGAAAATTTGGCAATTAGGAGTATGTTGTGTTTAATGGTGGCTCTATTCCAAATATCCATGTCAAAATATGTACCTAATACTGTACCGACTTCTTTATATACTTACACATGAAATTATAATATGTAGTTACATACACAAATCATCCATATTAAAGATGCAGTTACCGCCAATTTTATCAAGGTTCCTCAACACAAAAAACATTTTTTGATGCACTTGGCGCAAATTTGCATCAGTATTTAACTAACCGAGATCTGGATTTGAGATGACTGGGAAGCCGTTACTGCTGATAGAAAGGCTTGGATATTATTCATTGTTCAGGAGGGTATAGCTCGACGGGATTTGTACGGCCATCGGAAATAAGAATTAAATTAACCATTTACAACGTACGTAAAAATTCCCAATATAAACAACAAATAAGACCGGGGGGATACTCATGACACGTTCTGAATACGTTCTTAGCTTGACTTAATCTTAAAAGTGTGTAAATCAGTACTGGATTATAATCCAATCTAAATATTTATCTACATTTAATCACGAAAATTTGTTAATATCAACGTTTAGTATGAAATTGTAATTAATTTTTGTATAAATTAATATTCTTATTCTATTAATTTGACCTCAAAAATTACTAAAATCTGAAGCTGATCTTAATTTTAATGTTATCAACTTCATGAGTAGCCCTGCTGGTTTATGTAATAAGGCTAATTTATTAAAAATCCACATGTACCATTCAATACCTTATTAAAGTTTACATTATCCTTTCGTTGAATTCGTTATTGATCTCAAAAATTCAACTCAACGTTAGAATATTGTCCAGATTCAACTAGATTGTCAATACCTATCTTAATTTTACAAATAATTTCGATAATCCTAGAAATGTATGAATGAAATTTGTCAGGGAAAATAAGATATAATTGGTAATTTACAGGTAACTGCTTCAGAACAGATATATTCTAATGAAGCACCTATAGTATACTTGTAAAATGTATAGTGATATGATTCAATAAATAAATAAATAAATAAATAAATAAATAAATAAATAAATAAATAAATAAATAAATAAATAAATAAATAAATAAATAAATAAATAAATAAATAAATAAATAAATAAATAAATAAATAAATAAATAAATAAATAAATAAATAAATAAATAAATAAATAAATAAATAAATAAATAAATAAATAAATAAATAAATAAATAAATAAATAAATAAATAAATAAATAAATAAATAAATAAATAAATAAATAAATAAATAAATATATAAATAAATAAATAAATAAATTAATAAATAAATAAATAAATAAATAAATAAATAAATAAATAAATAAATAAATAAATAAAATAAATAAATAAATAAATAAAAATAAATAAATTAATAAATTAATAAAATAAAAATAAATAAATAAACAAATAAATAACAACTTATTCATTGGTGCTTTGCATTAATAAAATATAAAGACAAGAGGTACCGGGGTAACTAAATAACAAAAAAAATCATTTTTCTTAACTGACCTTATTTTTTTTTACAAATATTAAATGTTCTTGTTTATGCAAGTTTGTCAGATATATTTTAACGCCATCAGAGTGATAAACTAATTTTGTTTTACAAATTAATTATGCATTGTAAATTAGAATGCGGCAAATATAGCCCCTTATTCCAAACTATATCTTGGCACACTCTTACTATTATTTCCAAAATTAACACTCTCGAGATATGAAGCAGAACAAAGAACTATAATCTGCCAACTGAGAATGCGGTTGTCTGGTAATTAGTGACAAACTATAATGAACAAAAATATATCGTGAGTCAAACAAACCTCCAACCATAAGACTGATACACGCCATCGAATAATGTAAAGTTGATATCAAATGTAAATAAACACTTATATTATGCGAGAAGAATGACATAAGTATCTAACTAGTAGCATATAATACACGAGATCCAACTGTCGATGTCGTTAGTATTTAAAGTTGAAGAATATGTATCAAAATATAAAACGTCAAATCCAAAGTATTGAATATTTTAAGATATTGTGTATTCCTATACAAAACATGTACCATTGTCAGAATCAGTACAGGATAAAGTTCAGTCCCTTTTTCTTACTTCGAATAGGTAATCGGCTCGATGGTATGTAGGTGGTTGGTATGTATGAAGATAAAGCAGGTATCTTTAAGAGTCCCCGTAGATATTGTGTAGGTATTATGTCGCCATGATTTATGAAACGATGTCGTCACTTAATTATTTTTTTATAAAAATTGGTGCACTAGATCCAAAGCGCTCCCCCTCCTCCACAATCGAGTCTAAGGCGCCCCTTCACCTCTAAGCGATTTCACGCATCTGCACCCACCACATTTACCATTTTTTTTAAGGAAAATAGCACGCCATATTAAACAGCTATATATAATAAACAAATAGCGTTAATTATACGTCCTCTAGATTTGGTTGTTTTAGAATCAGTATACCTACAGAATATATAATTTTACAAATATAAACATAATATAAATACACTCCAGAATGTGGCAACTTGTTATTGGGTGCGTAGTAAATTAATATTTGATATTGTACCTGTTAGTTATCCGAGAAGCAGTATAAAATAAATAAATACTATACACATAGGACGTTGGAAAATACAAATCACTACATTATATTTTTTCAATTTAATGCATTGGAAGAAATACTCACTTTTGAATAAGTATCATTCACATTATTTAATAATCGATGATATTGGCTGTAGATAATAATTTGAACTCAAATTGTCTATGGCGCAAACTACGCATGCGTACTGCGCTCTATTCGGCCATGTTTATTTAAGTCATGTCGCCGTAATATCGCCTAACCTAACATTTCAATTGATCTACACCTTGTTATTATTCCTTGGTTTTTATAATCAATATAACGCAACACTTTTAATTTATCTATTTTAATGTCTTTCGAACACAACTGATATTTTCAACTTAAATATCCCGAAATGCTGTGAAAATAACTGGTACGCTTCCAATTAGTTGTGAAATAAAATTAGAATCGTTTTGACAGTTGATTATAGGTACCTACTAAAATGTGGTTATAGAATAAAGAATTGAACTAATGCGTGACTTACTTGGAGTAAGACATTCCTAAATAGGACCGTTCCTATTTCAGCATATTAGAATATTGATTTGGACGAAGTGAAATAGAAAAGCACCTATTTAAGCCGGAAAGTTCTCAAAAAGTTATAGAATCGGACGTATTTTATGCATCCCTATTTCTCTCTTTCCAAACACAATATTTCGTTCTGAGTCATTAACACACAACAAAAAATGTAAAAATAAATTATTTGTTGAAAAAATTGATTGATTTAGAGATAAAAAAAAAACAACAAAAGTACTTATTTTTCACTTTTTTCAATTGTCTATTCTGTTGTTTGTAATAGTGCATTTAACATTTTATTTGGTAGAATTATTTCCTTCAGGATTTTTTCATCTATTTCATAAACTCATCTTAGTTTTTTTAAATTCTTTTGCATTTTTAATGTTTTTAATATTTGTTGGTAAACTATTGTAGAGTTTTGTTGAAAAGTATCGTACGCTACGTTGTCCAAAAGTTGTTTTAATGTATGGTATATTTAAGGTATTTGTTGTACTTAACCTAGTGTGTTTATATTGTTGTGAGCTAGTATATTGGTCTTCTCTTTTTAGCTTGTATAATAGCAGATTTTTTGCATATATTTTTGTAATTGTTGGAACTTTGAATTTAGTGAAAATCTCTTCAGTATTTGTTCGAATAGGTACCTTAAGTATAACTTTTATGATAGATTTTTGGGTTATATCTATTTTCTTTATTATTGTTGGCGTTGCACTTCCCCATCCAATAATTCCGTATTCCATTATTGAATGTTCAAATGTTTTAGGTCAATAACATTTCTGATTGATTTAAAGAAGTATAATAATCTGTTCATTTTAGTTAACATGCTGTCAATGTGGCAGTCCCATCTCAAGTTTTCATCAAATATAACTCCTAGATATTAATTTCATGCTCTCTGTTCGTTCAATGATCGGGCAGTTACATGTTGGTTGATCACTTAAGTTTTCGGTACAGTAGGTAATCATGAATTCTTAGTTTATGTTCATCATTTTAAACAAAGCTGTACCAAAATTTAAGTTTAAAAAAAATCAATTGAGTGACAATGTACTTGTATACCTATAGTATATTTTTACTGTATATTTGACTGTGTGTTTGAAATTCTTGTCAAGTAATTAAAATTATATTTCTGGGTACAGAATATGCACAAACCAATTATGAGGTAATGTTTAAGTTCTATCGAGGGGATTTGAAGTCCTACTATTCTTGTAATCACTAATGCATAAGATTTATAATCTTGATTATGATAAAAGTGATATGATGTGGAAATAAAAGATTTTGTTATAAAGTTATCCTATTCCCTTGTAATACTTATTCTCTATAGACTTATAACCCTTGGCGGTTGCCTCCATGATCTGTCGATATTCTCTCCTATCCAGAACAGTAGTCCTTCAGTTCACACCGAGTAGGTATTCTGCAATCGGCAGCCAGCGAAGATTTGTCATTTCCACCCGTCTTCTTATCTCTGGATTACCAGCAATTACTATTTTTGACGGTTTTCCGTGTTCTATTCGCTGTACGTAACCGAGCCATCGAAGTCGTTCAATCTTGACAACACATACTGAGCTCACATCACCATACATCTGATAGAAGTAGGCATTGTGTCTCCTCCTTCAGACATCATCCTCACAAACTGGACCTTATATGCGTCGCAGCCCGCAGGATGCGTCTTTGTAGACTCTAAACGCTTCGTGTTCACGTAACGTATAATAATGGCCGATGTTTCTGACGGATACAAAAGGACAGGTCTTTTGTATCCGTCATATAAAAAGTGACTTTCCTTTTCCTTGAAAGTAGACGGGATCTAAGTTGGCTTGTAAGTTCAAAGTACTTAGCATCTGTTGACTGCCATCTTATCTCCTGCGATGTCTTGTTTTTTCGTTGACCTGTAAGCCAAGGTATGTTAAACCTTTGTAATATCTAAAGGATTTGAATTTTTGTCCCGTTCGATCCGCATAAGTCGAAATATAATATGATGGATTTTGAAGACAGTGAATTCACACGTATGATGTACTTCAAAATTGTTTAGGCGTTCATAAATGACCATGGCGCTTGTACAACTTAATCATGCGTTTTAATTTCAGAGTAACATAAATTAATATTATAATGTCAAAAATGGTTGTGAAATTTGACACGGAATAAAAAAAAGACTAATTTTTGAGTTGTAGCAATGTAAATACTGGCATAAATATCGAGATTAAAATTTGCATCCACTTTAGTTACTCTGAAAAATCACATATATGTAATGCGTTCATTATAATAATTCCTACGCGATTTTTGGCAATCTTGCACAGTTGACAAAATGGCGAATTTAGTTTTACGGAGTTGCTGTAATTTTGAATATACGCTACTCTGTAAATTTACGAAGACTTTGCTTTTATAAATACATTTTCAACTCTTTTCAACTTTTTTTTTGGATATGTAAAAAAAAACAACTTTAATTATTCTTACTTTGTGACGAATATCACAGAATTAATAAAGTCACTTCAGGCAAAGTTTAGTTTCTTTCATCTGACAACACTAAAAACTCATACATTATTTTGTTTCACTTCTTTCTTTGCCAGAATCTCAGTCACAAATAATAACTAAGCAATGTGCGCATTTAGGTTTAGGTGTTTATATAATTATCTTAGTTCAGCATCAGAAAACGCGTTAGAAAGGTACCATTACTATGAAGAAAGAGCCTCTTTCCATTATTTCTCTTCTCACACAGTTCTCTTTCGTTACTCATACTCCGTGGATTGTTATGACGTCATTGGAACAGGGCCGGGTTTAACCTATTGGAAGTCTTGGGCACTATTGGATAATGGAGATGTCTGAGAGGATTATTTTATTAACAACGCAAAAATGGAGTAGATGAGCAAAGTTTTAGATTTATCCAACTGTTATTTAAATACAATGTAACCGTATATTCATAGAATAAACAAAATGTAGGTTAATCGAACACTTTAATCGAATAATTGTTGAACGTTGTACAAGCTCTTAAAGTGATCATGAAAGCCAGCTGATTGTTCTTCTATGAATATGTATTCCAACTTAATCCCTATCGAGAATAGGTTTTAAGATGTCTGTGGCAGAGCGGTTAACGCGCAGGATTAGTAATCCAGTGATCGCGAGTTCGAATCCTGCCTCGAATTCACCTATGTATAACACAAGAATTTCAGCTTAAATTAAGAAATGTATGAAGATGTAAAAGTACTTATAAAAAGGACATTATTATTATAAAGAAAAAAAAATATTGATTGAAAAAAAAAACATTGGAAGAGGATGCAATCGGATTCGCTTCAATACGATCGTTGAGATTTCAGAATAGCCTTTATTATCGGCTAATCGTTGGTGATCTGGCAGGAATCAGAGGGCCTCATGGATCGTGGGGCCCTGGGAACTTGTCCAGAGTGACCAATGGGAATGAGGGTCCTGCCATGAACTTATGTATGGAAGGAAATTTTTATTCCACGTTATCTTTCTTTCTTACGTCAGCCCTCCTTCGTCCAGTAATGGACATAGATCCATAGGACCTCCACAACTCCCTATCCTAGGTAGACCTCATCCATTCGCCTCCAGCTACTTGTCTAATAGGTATTATTAGACCACATTTTTTGGCTGTGTGCCTGGAATGAAGGTCGTTAATCCAACACTTTTTAAGTCCATCTGGAATCCATGGCTCGAGCGACATGCTCTTCCAGCCCCACTACTGATTGGCAACATTTTGGACATCCTCGATTACTTGGGTTTTTTCTCTTATCCACAAGTTGTTTTTTCTATCTTTTAACGAAAAACCTACCCAGGATTCTCCTATCCGTGAATTTGTGTCAATGCAAAATAATGTAGCACTCTGTTTACAAACACAGGAGTTTCACAGCACCGGGAGAACGCAAGCTTCAAAGACTTTCTTTTTAAGATAGTTAGCGTACTTTGGAGACTTGATGATGAAAAGTGTTTACCAAAGACGGCCCATGCTAGACCTCTTCTTTCAATTCTCGTTATAATTAAGCACAAACTAATTATATTCATTATTTTCCGATATTGGTAGGTCAGGTACCTACTTAAACGACTAAATTATTTTATATAGGTAATTTTCAAATTTCATCACGCATCTATGTGTATTATGATGTGGGATGAAATTGAAATTTTACTAGGTAAAGGTACAATGTAATTTTAACTTATATAAATTTTAAAGTTGAATGGGATCTTTAATCATGTTCTGCAAAATATCTTTCAATATTGAACCTGAACATGCAATATTGCAAATTTAATTCAATATTATAATGAAACTTTGAAATTCGGTGCTGGAGACGTATGCATCAAATTCCCTGGACGGCGAGAAGGACAAACATATCTATCCTAAAGGAGCTAAAATTATCCGCCTTGTGCCTTAAGCGTGTCCTTCAGTTCTTTGAACACATCGCCAGACGCAATGAGAATAGCCTTGAGAAGCTGGACGTCGTGGGCGGGATTGAAGGTAGAAGGGGAAGAGGGAGATGCTCCACAAGATGAACGGTTCAGATTAGGGCTGCCACTGGTGGATCAGTGGTTGGAGCAATGAGGACAGCGATGTGTCGGGAGAAATGGAGGACAAAAATATACAACGGTACATCATCATGACAAGGAGAGAGGATGGTCACGACCCTCAATAAATGAGGAATACGACACTGATGATGATGATAATGAAACTTAAACTCATTTGGTCCACAGAATTGATTTGATACTTTAACGAATCATTTTGAAAATAGTTTCAATTGTGGAATTTTTAGAGTGAATATTTAACATTTTAATATTTGTAATACCAACACTTTTACCCTATCATATTAATATGTTCTTTATTCATTTTTTTAACGATGAATTTAGTCATTTTTTTAACAAATTTATATATCCAATACTCGCTCAGACCACTAGATTTTGAAGGATATCTGAATAGTGCTTCCCAATTTATTTAACAATCTAATATTTCAAAGTGAACCCAAGCTCAGGAAACTTTAAATTTGAAATGTTTATTTACAAATTGGTAAAAATGCACATCACTTTCATATAATTGCATTGAAGAATCACCAAGTTTTTATAATAAAATATTAGAATAAAAAATAATTGAACAAACTCATTTTACGAAAATGCTGACAAAATTTGAATACTTTATAGAAATACTTGTTAGTGAGGAGTTTAGCGTTGGCCCACTCGTTTGTATGTGCTCTTAAATAGGGTGTGAAATGAATGAGTCCGAAATCTATTCAATAAATGCACAATAAAAAAATGAAAATCTGATAGCTTCACAAAAATAAAAGAAAAAAATCAGTCAATTATCCAAAAGTTAAAAAAAAATAAACCTATTTTATACGAATGGCTTTCAACATGTCATATGATATAAAATATTTCTGACGTTCAATAATTTGTCATGTCTGGTTCAGACATATCATTCCTTTTTTAGGAAGAAAAATATCCATATTTCTATACGTGGATATTCTCATATTTCCATCTGCATTTACACACATCATTAGTATCTTGTCGTATCCTAAAAATATGTGAAAAGTGCCGCTATTAAATGTCTGCGATGGAGGTGCTTCACATTCAAATCATTAGAAGGGGATATGCAGCCACCAAAGAGCTATGAATACTCCACTTATTAGGTACCTATTTCTGTACTCTCATAATGATACATAGGATCATCACTGCAAACCTAAAAGTATGCAATCAAAACCAGACTCTCTGAGAATACTTCGAGTTCCTTTTGTTTATGTCTGAATATGCAATGTTTAACACCTAGCCTAGACATACTCTCCAGACCAAGAATGAATAATTTATTCTTCTTCTTCTTCTTCTTCATTTAGTAGACCTGGTTGGTCTGTTATTCAAAAACTATGCCTCCTGGGATGACGAAGTCCAGCTATCCTTCTATCTCTTGGGTGGTCTACCGGGTAGGCGGCGGCCAGAAGGAAATTCGTTCGCTGCTATACATATATACAAGTCTATCACTGCCCATCCTGGCTACGTGGTCCCTCCAATGTCTTCTTCTGGATCTACTCCTTCGAACGATGTCCTGTATTCCACATGTTTTCCTTATTTGAACATTGCGAACACGATCTCTGAGAGTTTTACCAGTGATTGACCTTCATCTCCGTTGTCCTAAGGACAACGGAGATGAAGGTAATAATTTATTGATTTTTAAAATATACTTTTACAATTCTTAAGACTTCTATGATATTCTAGAACGAATTGATTACGAAATCTGTGTGATGGTGTTTAATGATTTAATGATCTACCACCGAATTACATACAAGCACTATGTCAAAGAAAAGAACTCTCTGGGAGGCACCTCACACTTAGTTAATCTGGATCACAGAGTACCAACTCCTTGAAGGAGGTGGACTATTGCTAAATGAACCTTTCTTCGAATACCTATGTAGATTTATTAGTTTATTTCACATTTGCTTACAATCACACCGTTATAAATTAAATGACCACATTATTGTCATCTCCGAGAGCGCTGATAGTTCAGTTTTGTGCTGCTCTACGAAACAAAACTGTTTTCAGTACTCTCGTGAAAGTGCTCTTGCTTTGAGTACTGCTGACATCTGGAGGCAGTGCATTCCATTTAATAAGCCCGCTCCCACAGAAACATCGATCATCGTAAGCAGCTTTGTTGACTCTGTTCAACTCCATTTGTTACTCGGTGATCATGGCGACCTGAGTGCGGTATGCCTCCCAGATAGCTATTGAATGTAGAGCTGACCTGCTTCTTGGTCCGAACTAGATTTAAAGTCTTGGACAAAAAGCAAAACCATTTTCAAGACCAACTAGATTAAATGCTTCAGAAATATCTTGCGCCCGTTATATTTTTTTGTCTATAAAAAAAACTAGGATAAACCTGATTCCCATTTCACTTATATATTCTGTTTTTCTAAAGTTCATTGGTACTATGTTAAGTATAAGTATAATTTTTATCAGAATCATTTTGTACCAAAATGATAAATAAATTAGTGACTAGCTACCAAATGTAATATTACTGTTGTAAAATTTATTTCAATAATAAAAACACCTTTACTATGCTGTTTTGCGCTTCTACTTACTTACTTTCCGTGTCCGGAACACCATCATATTGGTTGGTGCTCCGGTGGTGGAAGGATTGGCCGGCATTCTGCCGTTTCCAGGGACGCCCGATTGCTTTTCCGAAGTTAACCGAAACTCAATCTACGTGGAGGCTCCTTCCGTGTTCTAATACGGTAAATATAATTGATAGGTACTTATAAAAAAATACCTATATCAAAGTTAACGATAAAAATAATACTTACAACCTTTAAAATTGAAATGTCGTATTGTGTAAATTATAATATCTGTATTAGAATTTCAATTATAGTTACCGGGCAAATTACTGTACCTGGTAATAATATAAATAACACCATACAAGGTGAATAAAGTCAATGCCATTGTTATTTTTTTTCTCTACGTAACAATGTTGCCCGAATTCCAACCATTACTGCGGACATACAAAAGTGGGCGTGTAGACTAGGAAATGCCTCGCATAAAGCTCAAATTTGCCTAACTTACCATACAGAGCAGGTCCTAATCGTGACTCCAGCGACTACCGGCAGGATCGCTAGTGTCGCTATAACAGCTGAGCTGGTTCAGAAACGCGATCGAGGTTGCACGTCTCGCGCGGTTTGACAGAATATCGGTAAAAAATAACCCAAAAATCGTATGTTTATATTGCCCTTTTCTGGATCAATGTTTTCGCTTTGATACCCGGCTATGCGACAATTTATCTGGCAGCTAAAACGTCGTACCCTCGCGTTATTTAATCTCGAGTGTTATAATCGTTGTTTTGTGACATTTGTACCTGTTTGACAGTGTATATAAGTACAGTGTTTTCATTTATATCCCAAAACCTTACGTGCTGGGTTCTGTGTCTCAAGTGTATTACGTTTGATATTTCTGGTTTCAAATTGATATTTGCACAATTTTTATTCATTTTCATTCCCTGAATTTATTTTGTGGTTTTTGCTCCATTCGAACCGCGGAAATATATTTATAAAACCCTTGTTATTCACATTTCAAGTTGTATACCTGTGATTGTTGACATACGTCATTATTACCTTAATATTGTTTGATTTCCTGTGATAACTGAGAAATAAATATTTGACTCGGTTGGCAAGAAACTCGTTTCACCGGGAGATCAACAGACATTATTGTTGTCAGCGTTTTTACTGTCATACAGTTAATTAAGGTGAGTTATCATTTATTTAATATTGATTTAATTAAATACTCATTTAGGTTATTGTGTTTTGTATTAATTACCTCGATAAGAATTTTTAATTGAGAAATATTCTATTATTTCAATATTGGAACTAGGCCAAAGCAGATTGTACCTACTATTAATTTTTAAATAATTCAGGACTAACACTATGTACCTATAAATTGTTTTTTAAGGATGTCATTCATTAAATTAATATAAAGATACTAAATAAATATCCATTGCCTTACTTACTTTGTTAATGAATCATAAAATTACAATATTTAATATTTAAGTACCTACCTTTATGTTTTTTTGATATTTTTCGTAGTTGTTTTTTTTATTGTACCCAATGAATAAATTAATAACTGGCCTTGGTCGAATCCCCCAGGGGTTCAATAAATTGATTAAGCTATTAAGCCATGGTTGGTATAATTAGATTTATATAGGTTAAACGAATTATATGAACCTGACATAATTTGTAGCGAAATTATTGGCTCGTGCATTGTATTATTTTTTTGTAGACGATATTATATAGTAACAATGAATTTTTTAAACAATATCAATTTAGGTCCATCAGTATTAACGAAAAAATATTTTTTTTAATTTTTAATCTAAATTCTCGCGAACACTATTTTCTTACAGATCTTATCAAATTATTCATTTTTATATTTTTTAAATTAATGAGTTCGCTCAGAAAATTATTTTTTTAAGTATTTCAGTCGATTAGTTAAGTGTCACAATTTTATCAATAACCTCACTAACACATCAAACAATTGTTCAAACCTTTTTTTGCCTGTGTGACATTGTCTTGGTAGAAGAAATGAGGTTCAGATCTTTTGAATTTGGCAAAAGAAATGAGGTCCAAATCTCATGATTTTGGCAGAAAAAATGAGGACCAGATCCCATGAATTTTGCAGAAAATATGAGATCCATATCTTACGCACTTGGCTGAAGAAATGAAGTCCAGATCTCATGAACTTGACAGAATAAATGAGGGGCAGATCTTATGGTATTGACAGAGAAAATAAGGACCTGATCTCATGAATTTGGCAAAAGAAATGAGGTCCAGTTCTCGTGAACTTGGGAGAAGGAATGAGGTCCGCATCTCATGATTTTGACAGAAAAAAAGAGGACCAGATCCCATGAATTTTGCAGAAAATATGAGATCCATATCTTACGCACTTGGCTGAAGAAATGAGGTCCAGATCTTATGAACTTGACAGAACAAATGAGCTCCAAATCTCATTGACATGGCTGAAAAATGAGATCCAGAACTTATTTCTATTGCGTTTATTTGTGGTAAAACTATTTGGGAAAGAATATTAGATTCAGTGATAATTATTATGAGCACAAAACTATGTCTGTCGTATTTTGATGTCCTTAGCGTTGACTCACATACTGAATAGGTATGTTTTATAAATACGATCCTAAGTGCGTTAGCACACAAAGAAATAGTGAATAAGTAATGACGTAACAAGTTACCACAAAACAGAATAAAAGGTAAGGTAAAGTAAGGTAAGGTAAGGTATGAAAATGCTTACATATTCACATAAATTTAAATTTTAATAAGCCAATCAAAAGAAAACTGAGAACACACTTTTCAAAGTTTTCTTCGCGTTCAAATGAAGAATAAAAAAATATTTCACGTCAATTCGTAGATTGCTTACATTCATACTGCCAATGTCAAACACATAACTTCAAACCAATGTCAAACAGCAAACAAATTCAAATACAGAACATACCTACATTGTGAAATGATATAAATGGTCTTAGTAATTACACTAAGTTTTTATGAATTACAAAATTGTTATTTTTTTTATCAAAATAACAAATGAATCTGTTAAATGAATCTGAAGTTAGTTAATATCAATTGCAAAATTCCAGTATGGGATAGATATATGAAGTTAAATAGAATTGTGTAGTAAAAAGAGATAGGTACGTAATATAACTAAAAAAAAACCTCTTTAGAGGCTATAGTAGGCTATATAGTATATTTCGAAAATCTTTTCCCTAGTACCCTCAAAAGATACATCTTTGAAATAAAGAACAGTTTGTATTTACATCTTTATTCTATTGCATGCGTCTTATGAAATTTGAATTGGTGTAATAGTTTTCTTGATAAGTTAGTTTAAGTAAAACCCTTTTTTATGTTTTTTGTAAGTAAATAAAAAACTACAAGTCATATGAAGTAGATTTTTACCTCAATCGAAAGAGATTATAAAAATCTACCGGCTGAGATTTTCACTATTTTAATAACTTTTCTTGCTATTTAAAAAAACTATACTTACTTATAGCACAGATTAGGTGGTAGGTATACAATATTTTTTCGTGTTTCATTTACATTTGAAAGTAATTTAGTGTGCATATTTGTGTACATCCGTGTACCCAGGGAATACAAGGGCCTTAAGTTACTAAGGCTAAAACTATAATTCTTAAGTGAGTACGCTCAGGGGGGCAAGTCTGGTTCAATCGGCGAAATCAAAACCCTCACGATTACCCATATCATGGATATAATTATTATATGGAGTTCTATAATATCTTTAGATGTTATAGAACTCCATATGATAATTATATCCATGTTATGGGTAATCACTAGGGTTTATATATCTTTAAGAATTCATCAAAAATATGCATTCTTTTACGTATATAATAGTTTATTATAATTACTTTGGAACCAACGCAAAATTTGAAAAGAGCAGATTAAAATTAAGGTCGGAGAAGTACGATCGGTCATGCATCATCTCTTATACGTTCTTTTATAGTCTTGACTTTTGACGTTCTCAATCTTTGGATTTTTATTTATGTAGCTGTGTCCGCATTTCTGTAGTCTATTCAATTCTATCGGCCATAACCGTATTTAAATTATCTGTCTTTAAAAATGATGGGTAGGTATTATGTGCGTTACCAACCACTATTTTTCCAGTTTGAACAACAAGCTGATGTTTGTGATTTTAACTGGAAAGGAACAGTGAATCGATGGCAATGCATAAACCACTAACAACTTGATGGAGAAAATTGAACTCAAAGCAATTAAATATTTGCAGAGTTGTTTGAAATTTTGAGGATCATAAGATTCCTTAAGTGGTTAAACGGTTTTTAATACTTGTTTTGTCAGACATTCCTTTTGTCCAACAGATCTCAATAATGCACCTGAGAAGTTCAATGTTTGTCGACTAACAACCGAATCATCAGTATTGGATATTTGATATAATGAATAGGTGTTTCTAATTCAATCAAGCTTTAATTTTCTAGCAATTCCTCCCTTTATTGTATGGATTAATAATATTGTTTGTTTTAATATAGGTTATGTGTATTGGTCAATAAGTAATTACCTACCTATGTAATGTAATAACCACCCTGTCTGTAGGCAGTTGGGGGTAAGTAGTAAATGGATATATCCAATACTGGAAAGGGTAGAAATAATGGTTCAGCGACTCTTATTGATTACTCAGCATTGTGATAAGTGTTTACAGTCTACCTACTAGGAAATGGACGATTATTCTATCCGGCCGTATAATTGTTTGTTTTTATTTTATTACTGTATAACATGTCGATTTATGTAAGAAATAAGCTTTTCGGACACAAGGAAAAATAAAAGCTATTAAATGGATCGTTTTCGTCAAAATAAAAGAATATCTTCGGGAAGATTTGGACGAATAATTGAAGAAATAAACTTCTGATTAAAACATACATAATATATAAAGAAAAATATAACGATTGTCCTGAATTGGAATAAAATAATTTTAGAAGGAAAAAACATTGAAATTCTACATATTCAACGCTGTTATTGTGAAAAAAGGTGCTAAAATATTGCATTACAATGTGACTGACATTTTAAAAATAGAAAATTGACATAAGAAGTTGGCTCGTATAATTCTATTAACTGAGCTTTAAAGGCTCGTAAAAAAATCATTATGTTTCGTAACATTTTTCAAATTTGCATAAGTGTTGTTCCAAAATTTGATATTTTACGTAGTTTACACAATTTGGTATATAGTAATTGTGGATATTTTACGTAGTAGAATTCCATTTTATGTTATATTAAAAAATAAAACAGTACGTTTTAGATCATACGTAGAATCTAAAACGTAAAGTTTTTTATTTTTTAATATAATTGGTATATAGTCTTTAGGTACATATAGCAAATCCATTCAAAATCTGAGATAGTAAGGATAATTACTGTGTGTTTATTTGTATAAGTGTTTTATACATCAATTTTGCATAAGCGTTTTTCCAAAATCTGATATTTTATGTAGGTAAAAATAGTTTATACAATTTGTTATATTATAGTCTTTAGGTACATATAACAAATCCATTCAAAATCTGAGATGGTAAGGATAATTACTGTGTGTTTATTTGACATGGAAACAAATAAATAATAATATCTAGTTCTATGAGTAAGTACACAATTTAAGATTTATTACACAATAATCAAAGCAAGCGCTTGGTAGTGGGTGCAAGTATCGATTCCCTATCCATTGTTACAGATATTACATATATTTATTTGATTGATGGAGCAATAAGTATGACGATTAACATACCAAGACTGAATGGAATGTAATACCACGTATTATATTATTAATTCAGCTATTGATATTTCTGCCAATGGTTCCTAAATATGATCATTACAATTAAAAAATCTTAATAAAATTGGACCTATTAATATGCAAAAATATTATAACGCCATGTCGCCTTTGCAGATAGAACCGAACGCCACATTTTTCTATCTTGACCACCATCCATCTCATTCATTTTCAGCTCTAATTTCTCAGTTGCTGGGTATAGGCCTCTTTCATTTGTTTCTTATTTGTTCTGTCATTCTCCCTTCGCATCCAGATTCTTTAGCCAACTGGACCTATGCCAACGTCCATGTATTTGAAGTTTCTTACGTTCTCGTCGTTCAGGATTTATTCACATATTTTTGTGCCTTTCTATTAGCAATATCCTCTCTTATATCTTCTTCTTTTTCTGGTGCCCTGTCAGTAACTCCCGACGTTGGCGATACTCTGGGAGAATCCCCCTCTGTCCTGTGCTGCCGGAATATCTGCTTCACAGTTCTGAAGACTGTCATTCCCTAATATTACTCAGCCAGGACATCTGTCTCCTTCCAGTCCCTCGGCGATTATGTGACCTAGATGTGCGATCTTGCGGACCTTCATTGTAGACAGTAGTTGCCTGGTTGTTCCGACTTTCATTTTGTGTTATATTTTGTTTTCCCCCAGTTTTTACTAGATTATAATTTCATCCTTATTTGAAAAAAATGTTGTTTGAAACTCTTTTTATTACCAAAAAAAAAACCTTTTTCACATTCGGGTAAACAGAATTTCGTTGAATGTGCCTGTGTTTTGGTAACGTAATATATTTGTGGTGAAATGAAAAAAAACGCGAGGATTTATTATTTTCCTTGTCATAAATGTTTAAATTGTACAACAAAAGATATTTTAATTTAAACGAAGGAATCTAAAAACAAAATTCTTATCGTCATCGTTTGTTAAATTTTAGGCCATGGCTACACATGTCCGGATATTTTTTAATAACTGAGAATTTTTATTCTTATAAGGTTTCTTTATTTCTAAACTTTCTTTTTATAAAAATAGAGCAGATATACAATCTTCATTTCCAAATAATAATTTTTATTGTTACTTATTATACCTATTCATTCCTCGCATTTTTGACACGTGTATTTCCACTGGAAAGAGATATTGTTTAAAACGAAACCAAATTTGAATATCAAAACTGTTGAATGCATTATTATATATTCATTAATACCTATATATTTTTTTGTTAAAAACGAAAGTAAAACATATGTACATCAGATTTACGAAGTTTTTATTTAGATAGTAGGTTTCAGCGCTTCAAAAATATATTGAAAGGTGCGTAACGATGGGAAATGGAGTTAAATATGCGCATTCATTAAGAAAAACTGACTCGGTTATAACGAAACCCGCAAAGCTTGATTGTACAATAAAACTGATTTACTGACCTTGGTGTATACCAGTGGAAATGATATTTCAAAGAATAATTCATAGCAATACATTACATGATTGAACAATGGAATTACTTAGAAATGTCAGTGAATTGCAATTGGTTCATTATGATGCCAATAGAAAATAAATGAAAGAATGGATGGAAACCAGAAATTTTGGCACGACCACATGAATAAAATTCTGAAAGTTAAAAAATACCAAATTACATATTATATTAGAAAGTGTATTTGACGGTGTATAAATGAAGCCAGAATTGTATGTCGAAGAAAATTGAGTATGGGATACTTGCGGCAAACAGCCATGTGTATCTGTGTACAAACAGCTTTAGAACTAATGTTTAAGAGATACAAAGGAAGTGTGTACTTGTATGTACATAGATAGTACAACATATGTCCTGAATAGTTTATATGGGTTGATACAACATATGAGGTTTATACGGTTTAACCTAAATTACGTTGTGTTGTAAGGAAGGTTGGCATCTTGGAATGCCAAATACGAGATTAGAATAGCGTCTCCCTGGTATGTAAGGTAGCTGAACCCGGTCCGCTTACATCGATTCCCATTGTATGGTGCATCAGGAATTCCTTGGATGTCTTTATTATACTCCCAACCATTAATTTATCTTCTTTATCATGTTCACAATCCTAGGATTGGTTTGCACCATGCACTCCATCTCTTCATATATCTCTGTTGTTCCCCAGCATCTTCATATCTTGGTAGCTGCTACAGCGCATATAAGTGATCACCCGGTTCATATAACAATCTATAGGGCGACCTCTATAGTTTTACCCTCCGTCATTCTTTTGGCGATAGTAACAAGCAGACCCGGATCTCTGTTATGACCATGGGCAAGCCTCTTTAGGAGTCGTTTTGTTTCTTCGACTCTGCTCAGTGCCACATCGTTTGGAATTTTTTTTTTATTTATAAGTAATCGATTTTAAGCGGTTATTTTTTCTATTTTTTAAAACTCTATTTTTACTCATTCTAAAGATATGAAAACTTTTTTCAGCAATTATTTTATTTTTATTTTTTCAAAAGGTACCTACTACATAGTAATTGAACAATAAAACATTTTTTTTTACAAGAAAGAGTACCTAACTCGACTCACCTTTGAATATCTCAAAATATAAAACCAAATTCACCTATTTAATTCACGGCCTAACGCTGCGATCTGCTGAACGTACTATCCCAATTCACAACACTGAATTTTTCAGCTTTTCCTTTGAAGTACGTTAAGCAAGACTGGAATAATTTGAGTCCTGATATAACTTCGTCAAACTCGCTTTCCATTTTCAAGAAAAGACTAAAGCAGAGATATCTCTCCGAAAGTACCTTATCCCTCTCCTTTACCTTCCATCCTTAAAGAGTCCCTTTAACTGCATTTGAACCTTTTACTTAAACCCTTTGTGACCCTTTAGACAGTTTGTTATAATTCATTGTGCAATAAAAGTAAATATCTTTGCCCAAATTTGGAAGGTGTTAATTTTCGGAACCCTTTAGCTAATTGTATAAAACTTTATGATGTGAAGTGACGTTTATGATCGGATAGGTGCACGTTGCCCCATAGGGTGTAATATACAAAGGGTGGAGTAGCATCAGCAGAAAGATGTAGATCTCTTACCATGTAAAAGACACTGCTAGGCACTACCATAATAAATTATAAGATATAATCAGCGGAGACTTCTTATTGGCTTTAAAATTATTATATTAGATGTAAAAGTGTAATGTATAGCTGTTAGTCTTCCAAAAAATTATAAATACAAATAAATAACATGTTGGCCCTGAAGTGTAAAATAAAACAATATAATATAGGCTGGTGAAACCATCTTCGTATGTCAATATCAACTTATTTTAGTTCATTTTTTCAAGTAGGTTTGAGTGAGTGAAAGTGGATGGTTTTCGTGTTATTAGCATCCACCAGGTAAAAAAGAGCATTTTCATTTTCTGCTTTTATCGAGGCTTCTCGTCACACTTGAACACTCGACAGAATGTCACTCGATGGTGCGGCTCTTCTGGATCAAGTTGATTTTACGTATGTTCCTTTACCAAAATGTACTCGAGACCTGACATTGGATATCTACATACAAGCAATACGCACAAAAAATATGTCGAATATACTTAAGTACTTGGAAAAACATGATTGTATTTGGTATTATAACGTAGTAAAAGTGGAACAAAATAATGCGAAGGGAATTTCATCCATCAGTTTACATTACATAAGTAGATCTTTTTTTCAAGGCCAAGGTTTCTTTCTTTAATTTTAATTTCACATAATATACAATATAAATTGGTTATTTCTCACAATGCAATAGTCGTCCCAACAATTATGTATGCAAATGAGACATGAGCATGGCAGAAGACTCATGAGAGTAAAATTAACGCCGTGGAAATGAGGTCCCTAAGACGAATATGTGATAAAACAATATATGATGTAGGATAAGGAATGTGGATACTTATTTTATTTTTGTTTATTTTATTTTATTTTATATTACTTCTCGGGCAACTAACAGGTACCTACTATGTCAAATATTTATTTAACACGCACCAAATAACAAGTTGCCACAATCTGGAGACTTATGATTTTAATCGTCTCACAGATCAAGACTGAAAACAATTAAAAACTGTGTCTCCAACGGGAATCGAACTCGGGACTTTTAGATCAGCAGTCAGATACACAACCAACTGAGCCACGAAGGACGACGATATCATACGAGAATGCAAGATTGAAAGATACATTATGAGTAGAATGAAAATAAATTCTCTGCGATGGTTCGGACATGTAGAGAGAATGAACGATGAACGCCTGACAAAGAAAGTGTACATGGCTGAAAAGAGTGGAATGTAGTGGCCGGCCGAGAAAAAGTTTGCAAGATCATATAAATGAGATTTTGAAAGAACATGTATGTCAAGATAGAGGATTATGGCGTTCGATTCTCTCTGCCTACTCCAAGTAGGGATACGGCGTGATGGTATGTATGTATGAATTGGTTATATATAAAATATATAAAAATAGTGCTGAAATTCATGTTGAAAATGATTTGAGTGTAGGTAATAACAAATTGATTCCAGTACATTACTTACTTTTTATCTTTTTCTCGAAAATTATTCAATACTCGTCATGAGGAAAATAGTGAATTGTACGGTCGGATAGAATCGAGCGGTCTCTCTTCGAGCATTTTGCTTGTAGACCATATCGTTCCTTGGTCAAAGGCTTTATAGTTATTTGAATACAATTTTCTCTGCCATAGATCACAGTCCACGCTGAATTAACGATATATCACACAAAATAGGAAAAAATGTACATATATGTATCAGGGGCGTATCTAGAACCTTCGGACTAGGCAAACCCTGAACGAAAATTGGGAAATGTCAAAAATTTAATGTTGTTTTAGCATCGTTATTGATTTGAGTGCCCATGAAAAAAATTATAATCACATACCAAAATAATATTTACATTTGTTGCCCTATCAAGCATCGTATCTACATATGGTTCAATTTTTAATCTTGTAGCATGGTTTCAATGAAACAGTTAAAAAATTATGCCAAGATTTTCGGCTTCTATAAGGATTTCCGCTACTGATAGGTATACATACCACCACAGCATAGAATGATGAATGCCACTCTCCGCTCTCTTAATCATTTATGCTCTTCTATAATTTTTACGTTCTAATCTAACACCGGGGGCATCCGACGCAATCATCACCTGTCAAATATGACGTCAATTTGTCAACACAGGATGTCTGACCCGACGTCTGCGCCGGCGGTGTGCCCGAACCACACAACAACATTCGCCACAGTTTGACGAGTCACTGCCGAGCGAGACTAAAGGCGTTCGTCCTGCTCTTCTCTAAGTACAGAATTGACACAACAATTGAGGGCACAACAGCGTCGGCCGCCCACCCCTGCCTTTACTGCCTAGGCCCTTAGAGCCGCAACCTAGGCCCAAAACACAACTGGTCGGTTATAAATGTTTTACTGTGAGGTTCCGGCTTACAATAATGCTTCCACTCTTTTATTTTCATAGTTTTAGGATTCCCTGTAAGAGCCGCATGCATTATCGAAAATACTTACAAATTAATACCTACAGGCAAAGTAATGTCTCATGTAGTTCGGTAATGAAGCTCAACACCCATTCTGAGTGTTGCCTTTTTAGGTTAGACGAGACTGGTGTATGGAGATACACGCATGTGTCGTGTTTATTTGTAAAAGGTTGTGGACGCCCGCACACCTGTCCCTGGTTGCCTACCCCACATTATGGGATATATGCCACGATGGTATGTACAAAATGTATCATAAGTCATGAATCTTTCAATATTGCGACTACTGTTCTTGTTGATGTGATGATATAGGAATAGTGTTGATGACAGGTTTATAGTTTTTGTTGCCGGTTCTTGCATTAGTTTATTGAATTGGTTCATCTTTTATTTGTGTATCTTCATGTTTCGGTTTGAGTTTTATTTTAGGACAAATTAGGATGGATTTAGCTATTCCATCACGTTTACAAAATATTGTTTGAAACCTAAGACCATTTTCACAAGAAGTGGTGACAATTTAAAAACTACCAAATAAATGTGAGCTATAAATGACCGAAATCGCTATTAGGTACTAAATTGAAGTTATATACGTATTTTAATAAGTTATCATAATTATGGTTTTATTCGCCGATTCCGATATTGCAAAGCTTAGGAAATGAATTGTGTATCGATGCAGATATTTTCGGGGATAGCTTGCCTGTTTCCAAAAAACATAATTATGGGTCTTTCCTATATCGATAGCTGCCAACTTTGCTTTTGATCTATTGCCACATTTGTTTTTTCCTTATCTTTTTTTCTTATTTTATTGAAAATAAAATAATTGGTATATTTGTTTCTTTTTGTGAACTAATTTATACCTACTCTTTGTACGGTGTTTGATTTTTCATCCATTTTTGTTTCTATATTATTTTTGTCTGTATTTATTTTTCGTATTGTAGCACATAAATGGCTAATGCCGTATATTGTATAAACAAATAAAATAAATTTAGTATAACAATTAGAAGTCTCTAACTAACGATCTATAGATTAACCACCTTCTGGGATTGTGTCACTTTCCAAGTGGAAACATAGTTTTGGAACCAAGACATTATTTACTTATTTATTTATTTTTCACACCTTTATATAAAACGACTATTATGAAGATTACTACTGCTCAACTAGGTAACCATGTTCTAGGGCTAGCAGTTTACAATTTTACCAAGCCAAATATTTAACGTTTCGATTTTACATAGTTATCGTGTGATTTGCAAAAAAATATTAGAGCGGACACCAAACATCTCAACACAACATATTACAATATTTACATAGTTACATATATCTTAACATAAAAGTATAAACCGACAAAGTAAATTTTGACATGTCATTATTCTAGTATTATTATGTTTATCATAATACGCACACCCGTTCTTGTCAATTTGCTATGCAACAGTTTATACTCAGTATATAACAATATTATTTGACTTGAGTCACAAATGAAGTGAAATATAAAAACAAGTTTTCTCCTTTGAAATTAAATAAAAAAGAGAAATGTTTTAAAGTTTATTTGTCTTATATTAAGATTAAAAAATCTGATATTAAACCATACGAAAAGTAAAGTATGCATTGAATAATCATTACATTAATATGTGCATTTGTGATAAACATAGTGTTTTCATCGTTGATTTGGACAGGTAATACTTAGTTCTAAATGTATTTGATAAGCCTCATTCAGATTGAGCAAAATATTTTGTAATTATAATAATTTGTACTACTTTTAATGATAACCTGGATTCAGTCGTTCATTGAAATAATGAATAAAGCTGATTGGCTGGTCGTACCTTTGTGTGTTATATTTATGAAGATATTAGCGAGGCATGACGTAACGTCCCTAAACTCGCATACATTATATTATGGTGTTGCCGCGGTTTGCGACCACTTTGACAAAGCATTAGATCAATAAATTAGCAAAAGGTAAATTACCCAGTGATTCATGGACTTTGTTGACCCCGTTTTGAGCTCTCGCAATGAATGTGAGTTAAACCCGTGGAAAAACCATTCAGTTTAACAGCAACTTTCATGGATTGGATTTAGTCTGACGTTGTTTGACGACTTTTTCCTGCATTTTTTTGCGAAAACAGCAAATAACAATGGCATAATGGATGTTTTAAAACTGGATTTATTACTCATAAGAAACTTTTTAATGGTTGTGTTGTATAATGTACTATTTCACTTGTGTTATCACCATCAGCTCCGCATGAGACGAATGTAATCGACCTCTTCATAGAACGGGGAGTGACGAAAATTACCTTGCACAAAAAGTGGAGCGTTCTAGAAAAGCAATTTCGGCACTTCGGTAAAAAAAAAGAAGAATCGACGAATGTGTATAGAAGATTCACACTGACATTGACTAACCTTGACTTTGGAACTCTATATATCTATAAGACATCATATATGTACAATTTACTTGAAATTGTCTATTTTTATCTATTGTTATCCTAAATTATTACTTATAAAACATATGTATTTTATGATCCTTGAGTGAAAAGCAGATCGACTTGAGCGGCTGCATTTCAAATGGATGAATATGTATTGGTAATATTTCTAACACATTTCTTACTTCTTAAACGATAAAGCCGAAAAAATCTTATTATTAGTTAAATATCTTTCAGTTTTAATTATTTAATTTATTTTTTATCACACCATATTAACAATGACAACAAAAAGTAGATCACTGCTGCCCAACTAGGAATTCCTGTTCTAGGCGTAGCAGTTTACAATTTTTAGTGGTAATATAAGCAAATAGGCACAATCGCAGAATCTGCACTCATGACCACCACCTCAACAAATATCATAGGTTTAGCACTAACAAACAGATTAACCAGGTCCTAATGTCCGCCTCAATCTGTCAATAATCCAATCTCCAGCGCGATTTGTCATTAAGATATTAAATAAATGTTAAATAGCAAAATCTGACGGTTTGTTAAATCCGTCTTTTATCCGACTAATGTTTGTTTTGGTTTTAAAAATAATTTTAAAAATATTAATGTTGACTTGTCGTATAAAATTGTGAAGTCCCAGAAAATGTAAGTATGTATGTATCTGCTCATTATTCGAAGCCGTGTTTTGGTGAGAGAGAATTGTGGATAGGTTGGTACGATAAATTGATAAGTAGACATTTGGACTCTTTCTAGATTTGGGATTTCACTGATTTTTTCTTATATTTTTCTATCTCAGATTTTGTATTTACTGTACCGGAAGTTATTTTTTTCTCTCTCCGACGTTATTTTACTACAAAAGTTGATTTTTGGGTCCTCTCTATGGATTGTTATACCCTGATACTTACTCAATTTGTACATTCGCAATAATCTCGGTGCTTTTACCTACAATATTTACACGATGAAATGTAATATTTATTTGTACTTTGTATACAAAACTAGTATTTTTTAACATTTAATTATCATAATCAGTTTGATCGATTCTAACATCGTATAAGAAAAACAGATTTCTCATACAGATGGGTGGTGGCAGAGCGGGTAGCGCGCTGGGTTTGTAATCCAGTTTTATGAGTTTGAAACCTGCCACGACCGATTTCGTTCACCTATAGCACAAGCATTTTTTGCTTAATATAGGGAATGTATGAGGATGTACATGTTCTTGCTACTAAAAGGACTTTCTTTCTCTTCTTTCAAACAAAAAACATTTTATGTATAAGAATTCCAGACACTTAGGCAATAATAATGCTAATAATATTCTTAAACTGAGAAAACGAAAGATTTAAAAAACAGAATTCCATTTTATACCTAATTTGACAATAATACTTAGGTACATACATAAATACATACCACAACGCCATGTCCCTCGCGGGGTAGGCCGAGGGAACCGAACGCCACATTTTTCTATCCCGACACCCACCTCGTCAATCATTTCATACATGTTCGTCTGTGCACGCTTCTAATATTTCCTTCTTTCAGAACATCGTTCACATGGTCTTACCATCCCTTTGTTGGGCGGCTCCGACCCCTCATTCCATTTCTGTTCGCACTATACCTATATTTTCTTTGTCAGGCGTTCGTCATTCATTCTCTCCATGTGGCAAAACCATCTCATTGTGTTCACTTTTATTCAACCAATGACATCTATCTTCATCTTACGTTATTTCTTTATGTCCTCATTTCTTACCCTGTCATACGTCGTTCTATTATAATTTGAAAATAAACATCAAAATAATTTTAAAACCAAAATTCCGTTAAAACATTTGTAATAAGAAGGAATTATGGTTATAATCAATTTATTATTCTCAATAATGTATTATCAACTAGTTGCATATAACACATGAAATCCAACTGTCGATAGCGATAGTATGTATAGTTGAAGAATAAGAATCAAACTATAAATCCAAATTATCGAAAATGTATGTTGGTATGTATGTCAAGATAAGACATATGAAAACAGCATGATGGTTCTGTATGTATGTTTGGAGATTAAGTATCAAACTATTAAGTCTCTTACATAAATATTGTGTATAGGCGACTGCCATACGAATTGTATGAAGCGATACACTACATTAAATTTGTATAAAAATTGTTAAAAAAAAAATTGAGATGTACTTCTACAGTATTTATATTTTTTATAGAAAATTAAATTATCTAGTTGGGGTGTTTCGGCTTTTTCAAATTTAAAAAAAAAATTGGAAATATAGGCAGTTAAAATCATAAATTTATTATATAAAAATATTTTTCTTAATAAAAAATGTTTGAGAAACCCTGCAATTTTTTTGAAAAATAAAATTATCTAGTTGGGGAAATTCGGCTTTTTTCGATATTAAAAAAAAAAATTGGAAATATATGCAGTTAAAATCATAAATTTATCATAAAAAATATTTTTCCAATTTGAGATTTTGTTTTTTGTCTATGTTTATACCAATTTTCAGCGTTCTAACTTTTATGGTTTCTGAGATGTATGGGAAAATAAACCAAAAATTCACAATTCTGAGTATAAAAGTGTTGTAGGCTTTGTGAATCCAGCGGATCAAAAGTTATAAGGGGGGACGGATAGACACAGACACACAAAACTCACATAAAATGTTCTACTCCGAATTCTGAGTAAATCCATGTGCGGAAACATATATGCTGCGAAGCCTCTAAGTTGGTGTTTTTAGCATGCATAAAGTCCACTGCGCCATATAAAATGTTCCTTCGTACACGCATCCTTGCTTCATACTGTCGATTCATTCAGAGAATTGAATTCTCATGAACGAATCGACAGTTGGAATATATTCATCTGTAACTTACCACAAAGTCACATCGAAACTCTTTATTCTGATGTATTTAAATTATTAGATTAAAAATATGTAATGTTACATAAGAGCATTTGGATTTTCCTGAAGAGGCTATAGTATATACTTTCCCCAGTACTCTCAAAAAATACTTCTTTGAAATAAGGAATAGTTTGTATGTACATCTTTATTCTATTGTTTCATACATCATAATGTAATTTAGTGTGTTTTTTTGTATACATCCGTATACCCAGGGTATACAAGGGCTTTAAATGAGTTTGATGCCGCGCAAAAATATTCTTCTTTCGTGACAATGTTTCAAACGCCTAAAACAAACTTTTGGTATACAAATAGTATGATGGGTCTTTTTCTATATTTAGTCTTGGAATATATATAAACCTACCTACAAGTAGGTAGATTTCAAGTTCCAAAACACATAAACAGTAAAATAGGTACTAAACACTCATCGGGGTTTGATCCAGAGCGCTACGGAGCCCTTTGTTGTGCCAATACAGGTTCTAGCATTAATCCGAAAGGAAAAACAATGGGACGACTTGTTTCTTCTTTGCCCGAATAACATTTATTTTTATTATGAGTAGCGAAAAGAAAACTCGAATAATAATTACCGTCGACGAAAAAGGAGATTTTCGGAACGAATTGGAATCGAGTCGGGTAAAATAACGTAAATTAAGATTTTAATCTTAATCCATTACAATTTTCAAATTTATGTATGTCGCAGCGCCTTGTGGGCTGCACCATGTATGGCCCGGAATTCTCGAATGCTCCAGAAGATTGACGAGGATCAACGAACCATAGCCCGACGTCGTTGATACGAGTTGATCGACAGATTTTATTCATGTGTTGATCGTTCAATAGATTTGAGTCGCGTTTAATCTTTAACTATTAGTTCCGACCCACGATATCACAAATTAATTAAGTTATTATTTATATTATAATTTCATTTGTTTCGAATAAACCAGTATTGATCATGTAAGTATTTCTTTGATTGAAACCCGTCATCACAATAAAATTATATATTATCAATTATTTGATGAACAGGTAATAAGCAATATCATACATGGAGGTATATTATATATATGTTTTAAATAAAATAAAATCCCTTTGAACACGCACCTTTGCAATAATATAATCCTCCTTCATAAATAAATAAAATATAAACTCCCAAAAGCAGTTCAGCAATGAAGTTCACCACCCATTCTGAATGTTGTATTTTTAAATGAGACAATATTGGTGGGTGGGGATACACGCACTTGTCGTGCCACCTTTTTATAAGGTTGCATAATCCCACACATCTGTCGCTGATTTCCCCATATTATGGAATATGCCGTGATGGTATGAATGAAATATGTGTGACCACATATGTTACTTAATATTGAAAAGTTTTTTGATTGTATCACGTTAATCAGAAAACTTAGTTACAGGAAGGGTTAGAAGAAGAAGTTTCTAGGCCATGGCTCGATGTGGGTTCTAAAACCATTGAATAAAGAATCGGAAATATATTAAAGAAAAATGTTTATATTATTTTTCTCAGTTTGCTGATCAAATCATGTTCATTGATTAAAAATCGAAAAAAGAAGAATTTATTATATTTCTCCTGCTTCTATTAACTAGACCACCTCTTTTATATTCGGATGTGTTTCTTCCGAAGCCAAAGCGCATTTTTTCCTATTCAGGTTTTTTTTTATCGTCTTCAGTTGAGTTCGCTTTTTACCATTACTAGGAGTTCTGAATATTTGTTTTTCCTTCTCAAAACTTTCTTATTCGTTTAATGACCAATTTGATACATTTTCAGCTTTCTCCCGAAGTAGTATTTTTGAAAACCATCTATCAATTGCAATGTTTTTATGTTCTTACCTAAATTATGAATCGATAACTTCAATTTGAAATTTAAAACCTGTAGTCAATAATTGAAAAATGTCCCGCCATATTTTTACTATTTCGAGCTCATATCCATTTAAAACCTCCAATGCAAACAAAGTTATACAAATCATATATTTTTAGTTGTTGACATTACTTTTCACAAGTTGAAAGTGTCAATGGATGTATAATATTCACGTCCCGAATATGTCTGACGCCACAACTTTCTTCTAGATATTGACTAAATACTTAGGAAGTTTGTTTTATCCAAGGAGACGGCTTACGATATTGGTAAAACTTACCCTGCGAATGTATATCTATATTATTTCTTTGAAATGTTTTCCCATATATCGTGACATGGCCCTTTCGTCAACCCTCGTGATGTCGTTATTCAAATGGCTTAAAAATAATTGGAATTATTTTACAAATAGACTAATCGTCCAAACAATTTAAAATGTTTCTTATTAACTTCTTCTTTGTCGTGCATTAGGTCATTTAACCTGTTTGTGAAGGTGGACTATCCTCGCAGGATGAGGTTCAACTGTCCTTACATCTCTTCTTAGGTCTTGGGTACTTGGATCTTTACAATTTTGACAATTCTACTGTTGTCCATGCGTTCGACGTGGTCTGTTACTCCAGAAGCGTCTTCTGCTACGTCCCCATCTCGTGTCCTCAATATCGCCTATAGACCTGATGCGGTCTCTAAGTGTTCTTCCTGCAATGGAGCGTAGGGTCTTCATTTCAGCCACTCTAATAATAATAATAATAATAAATTAGGATGATTTTTAAGCGCCGTTTTTGTGATAACCTTACCTCAAGGGCGCTTTGAATATATTACAGGTTTTTGTAAGACTCGCGGAAGAAGTGAGTTTTTAGGTGTTTCCTGAATAGTGCTAAGTTGTCGATTTGCCTCAGTTCAGGTGGTAGTTTATTCCACGAGGCTGGTCCAGCCACAGCAAAAGCACGATCACTGAAGGTTGAAGTGTTGATTCTATTTATTTCAGTCAACTTGCCAATCACGGATGTGGTGGCTGATCGAAGTGTTTGTTGTCGCTCGTTTACGGTGAGAGGGATGCAGAAGTCTGAAAGATACGTGGGAGCCATGCCATGGATCGCTTTGAAAGACAACAAACATAATTTGTACTGGATTCTCTCTCGCACTTTTAGTCAGTGAAGATTTAAGACAGCTTTTAGTTCTGTTGGAGTCGGTTCTTCTATCCCATATGTCATGATGTGGCGGACATATGCCTTTACTCTAACTTTACTGGTTGTGAGCATGTGTTTATCGAACTGTGTTCGAACTTCGTTGTACAGGTCATTGCTGTTGGAGATCTCTACACCTAGATATGTAAATCGCATGTCTTGCTCTATATGATTGTTTTCATTGACTAGTTTGCATCTAAGCGGGTCTTTTGATATTGTCAGACACTTTGTTTTGTTTAGAGGTATCGTCATGCTGTATTTCTTAGATGCAAGATTTAATTTATACTGCATTATTTGTAGGTCATCTTCATTTTGTGCTAATATTGTAGCATCATTAGCATAATACACCATTTTTGCAAACTTATTTCCCACTTTAAATCACTTTTTTTTAAGTCACTATATTATTTTGTCCATTATGAGATTAAAAAGGAAAGGACTGAGACCGTCTCCTTGTTTGATACCAGTTGTTATGAGTCTCTCTTATTAAATCTTTATTACTTAAGGAGAATTAAGGTTAAAACAAAAATTCTGTCATAAAATTCTGAAAAAATTAAAGACTAAAATCCTATCGATACAGTGCATAAATAATGTATTTTTAACTAACTACCTACATAGGAACTAAGGAACGTATATCTATATTTCTATATGAACGAAGCAAAGATGGATTTTTCACACATCAAAACGAAATCAGGGGGGCAAATCCAGTCAGGCGGCGGAATCAAAACCATCCATGTTTTCCCATATCGTGGATATAATTATCTTATGGGGTTCTATAATAACTTAAGATATCATATGATAATAACATCCATGATATGGGTAAACATGGATGGTATTGATTCCACTGGTTGACCAGACTTGTCCCCCAGGTAGGTACGTACAGAATTAGGTAGTATGTTAATCAAGTAAGCTTTTAAGAATTCCTTCGACTATATAATGCGAACCAAGTTGGAGTATGAATGTTTGGTTTGAGCATCTCATCAGATGAAGTATTTTCAAATGTTAGAAGAAAATATACAAGTATTTGTTTCTGATATTTATAATTATTTATACTAAAGAGGAACGAAATTTGGTTGCTGTTTCTGATGGATTCATATTATGATAAATTGTCTAAGTTTACTTTAACATTGGGGGTTTACTTTTACCAACAATCTTCATGAGAAGTAGAAGTTAGAAGCCATCACCTTTTTGAAACAAAATATCTTGCGTTAAAACAATTGTTGTGGCTAGCAACACATTGGTGCGCATTTTAACCTAGCTTGATGGTATATTTAATGAGTTTGACGTCTTTTCTTGTATATTCAGAGCTTTAAAAACTGTTTCGAAATATATCTACTTTTTCATGACAAACCGTCTGAAATATCGTTCCGTAACTGGAAGTTCCTGTTGTGCAAATGTACTTCTCTGAACAAATCTCTTTTCTTGATTAATCTTTGACCTAATTTCATCGATCTATCCATACAGAACATCCTTGTACTTCGAAGTTGGAACGATTAAGAGCATTAAGATAATTCGTCGGCCCTTATGGTTCAGTGGTTAAGTCATTAAGTCACGACGAAAACAGACGAATCCCGGTTGGATAGGAGTCTTCTTTGATATTGAGTAATTGGAGGTTCTCTCTCCCTGTCTCTCATTGCAATTTCAAGGATTGCTTTGCAGTAAAGCCTCGAATATTTTCGAGCTTTCCGTCCTGGGGGCCTAGACAACGTGTCATTTAAGCTAAGCGTTATATGGCTAAGCGATAGTAAATGTATGAAATTGGTCGCTATGACAACACGTGACAGCCACAAATTTCATACATTTCTATCGCTTAGCGATATAACGCTTAGCTTTAATGGCATGTTGTCTAGGGCGGCTGCTCTTTGCGATTTTAGGTTAATTTTTTCTCTAATCACATATATTTATTTGAAAATTCATTCTTACCATCACGGCATATCCCACAATGTAGTAGGGTAACTAGCGACAGGTGTGCGGATGTGAGTTTTTTATAAGAAAATTATTTAGTTTGCATTTAAATTTTCACAAAAATCTTGTGAAAAAAGAATTGTAAAATCTATATCCTTATTATTAATTTATATAATTTGATTTTGTGTTCATGAGTGTAATTTTTTTATCATTCAGTTTAATACGTTTTTTAATCAATATATTTTATTTTATTTTATTTTACATTGCTTCTCGGGCAACTAACAGGTACTATGTCAAATATTAATTTAACACGCACCCAATAACAAGTTGCCGCATTCTGGAGACTTACGATATTTATCGTCTCACAGATCCAGACTGAAAACACAATTAAAAACTGTGTCTCCACCGGGAATCGAACCCGGGACCTTTGGCTCAGCAGTCAGATACCTAACCAACTTTGCCATGAAGTCCGAAGTAGTAGCTTAACAATGATCTCATATTTGCTATGGCTTTTCACCAAAAAATCAAAGTAAGCATGCCAGTTGAATTTTCACATGAAATAACCACAATATCACTCTTGATGCATAACGCTTTATTTCGTCCGACCAAAGGGTTGTATGTGAAATATGCAAATTTCTAATAATACTTAGCCCGATCCACAACCGCGCTAAAGACACAAAATTCAAATACCTAATCAATATTTTACAGATATTTTTAACGCTGTGACGAAAGGAAAACACTTTGGAATATAAGAATATGTATAAACCTTGGACGCCCCCAAGGATTGCTGGAATAGCTAAAGTTTTGTAAATAATTGGGTCGTTAAAATAACAAATGTAACAACCGTCAGTTGTTTGTCCTCTAACGCGTTAATTTTATCATTTTGTGGTTCGTTTCAAGGATATGGATGCTTATTAAAATTTCCTTATTGCGAGGTTTTATAAAACAATCCTTTTCGTGATTTTTTCACAATCTTATGCCATTATTGTGCAGGTATCCATAGAGCTTAAGTCTAATTAAGTCATTTGTCTTGTTGTTACTATGGATTTCAAAATAAACTCGATGGTTGAATACTTATAAAGCTTCTTATTCATACTCCTAACACGTCCAATTCAGCAACTTTTTGAACTAAAATAGGAACGTTCAAATATTTAAGAATTAAGCCGGTTGCAGACCAAAGGCTAGGCTATGATAATTTTGCTAAGCTCGCATAGGTGTGGTCGTTTTTCAAACAAGTGTGCAGACCGCAAACTATGTGAGCTAGTATGAAAAATGACCTCAGATATGCGAGCTAAGCTAAACTAACTTAGCATAGCTTTTTGTCTGCAATCGGCTTTAAGGTCATATGAACTTAATTTCATATTCTGTAATTGACGTCGTTCCTAAAACCAAAATCTATATAATTAGTGCACCGTAGGTAATAATTTGAACTTAAATTGTCTATGGTGCAGACTGCACGTGTGTACAGCGCACTGTTCGGCCATGTTTATTTATGTCATGTCGCCGTGATGTCGCCTAACCTAACATTTCAATTGATCTGCAATGATATTCTTTGGTTTTTATTTTCAACATTACGCAACACGTGTAAATTATCCATTTTTATTTTTTTTCGTACACAACTGATGTTTTCAACTTAACCAAAATATCCCGGACTGCTGTTAAAAAATAACTAGTACGCTTCTTATTAGGTGTGAACTAAAATTAGGAACGTAGTGACAGTTAATTTGACTAAAATGTGGTTATAGAATAGGGAATTGAACTAATTTGTGACTTACTTGGAGTAAGAACGTTTTTATTTCAGCGTTATAGAATATGGAACCTGGATTTAGTGGAGTAGGAACACACCTATTTTAGCCGGAACGTTCTTAAAAATATAGAATCGGACGTACTATGTTTCTTAACCAAGACGTAACATTTGCCTTCTTCGACTGCCTTCAATTTTTATTTTATTTAATTTATTTTATGAAGTGCAGCAGATTATTCTTATCGATACGCAATTGATTAATATGAAAATGAGGTTATAAAGTTTTCCTACTTCTTCGTATGTTTAGGTTTAGGTATTCTTTTAGTGTATCAGTGGATATGAAGAAAGAACATTGCTGTTTGGATTTAATATAGTTTCTAGAAGAAAGTAGATTCATTCTCCATTTATGATTAAAATATTATTTTATGTGTATCATTATTTACAATATCCATTTTTTTTTCTTTCAGGTGAGTTTCAAAATTACGGTTGCTTCTGTCTACCCTAAAGGCGTAATGGTAGGTATGTATAAAAAAAACTTTCAATGAATACGTAGCTTTCAAAAAGACCCATTCCAACTGTCGATTTGTTCAAGAGAATTTATTTCACTTAACATATCGACAAAGTTTAAAGCCATGATACGTGAGATTTGTATGGCCAGGTCTATATTTTTCATGGTTTTTTCAACTTTGATGTCAAAAAACACCAACTTAAGAGGCTTCGCAACATATTATGTTATATACATGGATTAACTCAGAATTCGGGGTAGAAAATTTCTTGTGTGTGTCTGTCCCCCCCATTATAACTTTTGATTCACTTGATTCACCGAACCTAAAATTTCAGAAAATATAGACAACTTTAGACCTACAAAACTTTTATACTCAGAATTTAAATTTTTGTTTCAGTTAGGGGTTATCAGCTAATAAATTTTTACGTTATTTTTCCATATACTTATCTTAATAACCATAAAAGCTAGAACGCTAAAAATAAGTATAAATACAGACAAATACAATATTTCATTTATTTTCAATCTCAATACGTACTTACATACTATATAGCTGTTTATATTTTCGGGGTAGAAAAAAAGGACTGACCTTCACACTATCCAATTTTGACATAGGTACATGTTTTGTGTAGAAAACCAAATATCTAAAAGTATTTAAGAATTTGGATTTAATTCGATATAGTCCGGTTAGTATTCTTCAATTATACATACTATCGCTATTGACAGTTGGATCTCATGCGTTACATGTAACAAGTTTTATCATTGAGTCGGGCAACTAATGAGGCCTGGAACAATTTGGAAAACAAAGTTCCTATCGTACTTACCTATTCTCTTTGAGTAACCATTGAAATCAATTATGCATTTCACGTGTAAGGATGGTTTTTTTCTTCATAATGGAACAAACTATACTTGTTTTACACTTGGGGGTTTTCACGACTCCTTTGTTGGTTGGGTTTTCGGGTATAGTAATTCCATATTTCAAAATAAGCTTTAGGTATTCCTATCACAATTGGTTTGTACTTCCTTCAACCTGCGTCATTCTGAAGACTTCGTTCTTTCATAATATTCTGAAATCCGTCTTATAAAACTTGATGTATACATACATACCTTAATAGAATTGTTGAAACGCTAACCAAGAAGGCAAAACCTACTTAATAGAATAGTTTGAATGTTGTCTGGGGAAATAATAATATTCGAAGATGATATAAGAGAATATGGTTATCACAATGAAGCTATCTATCTATGCATACCTTCCTTTATTATATCATAATTATAGTAAATATTTGTTGGCGTAAATTACATATATCATGGAGTTTGACAGGGGACGCACGCAAACAACGGGTCCTAGTTATCATTTATATTGTATGTATATTTTGGTAAATTGTTACGAAGAAATATTCTAAACCATGATAACTATTTGCCAACCAATGGTTTGAACTCTTTATTAAAAAGACTGATACCAACAAAACCTTGCATAAAAATCTTGGAATTTAACACGCATTTGTCAGTGTTATAATAGCGAGTGAATTCTTTTCTGTTTATTCATGTATCCTTTTATAAACAATATAATAAATATAAAGCACACTGGCGGGCTTATTGTCCTTAGGCAATTACTCCAAACGAACCACATGTACTGTGTTTTGTATGTTTTCTTTGTAGCATCAGCAGTACAGAGATGGCTGAAAGAAAAAATATAAGAATGACATTTATTTTACCTTTCAATTTACGGCGAGTCTAATCTAGAATTTATTTATTAATTAAAAAATCTTACATTTCACAAAGTACAATCTGCTGAACGTACGACACTATCCATCCCTGCCCACACCACAGAAATCATCAGCTCTTCGTTCGAAGTACAATCAGCAAGACTATAGAATAGCCTAAGTCCAGATATTGCGTCATTCAACTCTCTGAGTATTTTCAAGAAAAATCTAAACATGGAATATTTATCCATAAACACCTGATCCCGATTTCCTCTCCTTGTTCTTTCCCAATCCTTTTTTCCAATATGTTTTTTTTGTTTATAATATTTATTATGTTTATTTTGTAAGGTTGTTTTTATTTTCAAGCTCATTTTTTATGTGCATATCTAATTTTGTCGTACTTTGTAATCTGGTTGGTTGAAAGAAAATGCCTTATTTTATTTATACATTAAATATCAAAATTAATGAACAACTACAAAACCAAGATTGTAACACCAATTATGTACTAAGATACGGTCTTACAAAAAAATAATTTCAATAAGCTCGTCAGTGTGCATTAAATTTGTTTATATTATGTATAAAAAGATAAGTAAATAAACAATTGTTGTAATATAATGTATTCAACATCATTAGGAAAAAAAACTGTATCGAGGTTTTGTTAAAGTCACATTAGTGAAATAAATAAATGACAAAAAATTAACATACAAAACAATCTGTTACTTAAGTCGTTGAGTTATTATAAATTACTTCTAACAATATTTAAAAATGCAAATGATATGTACAATAATAAAAAATATATCTAGGGTTACCATGACTATTGCGAATTTAATTTAAAAAATAGTTCAACTGAAGAAGGTTACTGACGAAAAAATATTTTTGCAAACCATAGTCAATCAATACAAACATCTAGACATTTTTTTTAATTCGAGTGAGGAGTTATGAGTCTAGACTTTATTTCTTCAATTATCTATTTTATGAACGACTCATATTAGCAAAAAACATCAGTATCTATACAGTAGTTATTTTGTTTTGCCTATTCCTTTCAATTCACTCTCCAACACATTTTGGTTTACCAGATTTTCAAGTTCTTTGTATTTGTATTTGATTTTTCAGTTTTCTGTTTATCAAGTAGCAAATAAAAACAGCCAAAATACACAATAAGTTTTCTTCAATTATTCAATGTTTTTTTGCAATCACTCTTGTATGATTTTTGTCGTCAGTTGTTTTATGGTTTTATTTGTGAGGTATTATTACATTCAGGGAGACAAGTCTATAATGATTGAATCAATTTTCTGTTCGTGTGATTTTTTAATTTAATTTATATAAGAAGGTTTTTATATTGTTTATCATAATGAGATATAAAGGTTTTTTTATATTTATATACATCTAAAAATAAAATAAAATAAATTCAATTTTTATATCAAAAGTTGATGAGGTTTTCGAAGTACATACTATGTATTTTAATTTCTCAGTAAATATTTTTCTTTGTTGAAATATTCCCAATAAAATTTAATAATCCTAGTCGGTACAAGTAATGAAAATTTGTTTCTTATGTACTTAGTTATATTACATAACCGATCCATGAAATTATTATTAATATGTTGAATGTATCTACGTAAGAAGGTTTTTAAGTATCCTTACCCTTAAGCTTTTTATAATTACGCAGCTCTTTTTTAATATTCCATAAGCCGATTATAACGTAGGCACATATTTGTTCAATATTTTTTATTTGAAAATTAAAATTTCATAATTTGAAAATCATAATCTACACCTACATTTACATCCCCCCACTTCATCCTTTCCTCAAAACCCTAGTCCCTCTCACACCTCCTTTCCTTGTACCCTTTTTTTTTTTTTAAATAATTTGTGTTAATGGGGCGAATCCTGCCAACGTTTGTACTTATTTTTTCAATTTTATATTGCATCATTACTACAAAACGAATAATTTAAAAAAACTTAGTTTGGATATTATTAAAGAAAAATATACCTTAACTTTTAAATTATTTTCTGTAGGTATATATTACTTATGTACCTATTATAGAAACGTAATAAGCATACCCCGATTATTGACAATATTATCTTATATTTCTAGAAAAACTATAAGTTATAGAGCAATATATATTTTTTTAATTAAAGAAGATCAAAATATCTTGAAAAATATGTTGAGACGTTGCATTAATGCTTCATTAGTAAATACACGAAAAAACTTTTATTTTGCAATATTTGCTGAATGGAAAATAAATGTTTTTTAGTTTTTTTACTAAACCTGAAACATTAATGCAACGTCACGACATATTTTTCGAGACATTATTGTCTTCTTTAATTAAATAAAAAATATATTGCCCTACACCTTATAGTTTATTTAAAAATATAAGGTTAACGTTGAAAATCCGGGTCTGTCATAATTTTTCTACAATAATTCATACAGAACAATATCAAAAAGTTAAGGTATATTTTACTTTATTAATACCCAAACTATCTAAATTATTTTTTTCAAAACGTTTTGATTAGAAATAATGGTGGTACGTCAAATTGAAAAATAGGTACGTTAGCAGCAGTCGCCCCCTTAATATGATTATAATGTATAACTTCATAATTGAAAACCTGTATTATATAATTTCCTTGTTTATATTACCTAATATTTCTATCTATTTTTGTAATAATACAAAATAAAACTGTTGGTTTTCTAATAAAAAAGAAATAAACAGATAAATAAATAACTAGATAGAAACAAGTTGGAAAAGGCCTGATAAAGAAGGAGTACTGTCAGTATAAAATTTGGGAATATATAATTGTAGGTTTTTGCTATTGCTGGAACGACCTTTATTCGGCGGTGCGAGCTGGTGCGGTGGAGACCTGATAAAGAAGGCGTACTGTCAGTATAAAATTTGGGAATATTGTAGGGTTTGGTATTGCTGGGAACGACCTTTATTCGGTGGTGCGAGCTGCGGAGAGCAGAGAGGACTGGAGGTGACTAGTTCTGTTCAGTGGCGGCCCCATAGATCACGACCCTCAGCATTGAGGAAACGAAGAAGAAGAGAGAGAGAGCTATTGCTGGGATGGATACAAATAATCAATTCTGAACTTTAAACGAAGGCCATTCAAAATATAATAACATTATAGAGTGTCTGGCTATGATATATATATATAAAATACAGTTTTTGCACAATTTTTTTTCAAACATGATGTGTGGCTGTTTTGAATGAAAAACAAAAATAGATGGGCTTATTAAAATTCAAGTCTCTTGTGTTAGTGTTTTTTGTTTGTTTTTTTATTGGACCGTACGTTTGAGTCGTGTGTGCAAAAAAATATTTTGTTGATGTGATCTGTGTAGTTTCGTATCACGGCGTGATTTGAATAATACATTTTCATAAAAAGAATTTGACGCATAAAAATATTGCGTATTTGTATCATATTTTTAGTTTTTTGATTATATTTGGTTTTTGGATACGTTATGATATTATTACGACGACCTCAATCAACATTGAGGGATTAAGCCTAGATAAAGAGGCCATCCTTTCTGAAAAGTGTATTATTTGGAAAGTATTTTGTTTATTTATTTACACAATATACCTACGGCATAAGCCATTTATGTGTTACAATATTCTTTATGTGCATATCTATTTTAATACTGAGTTTACAACACAAAATAATGTATACGACTCAAGGTCTAGTAACAGAGGTCTACTTTTTATAAAAAAAACATTCAAGACCTTTGGACAAAACCATTATACTTTCATCGGTCCAAGAATATATAACTTCTTACCTAGTGCTTGTAAAACTATGAGTATAACTGTACTAAAAAAATATATAAAAATACTGGCTTGTACACATTGGACGTAAACAATCGTAACTTATCTAAAAGTATTTATATACCTATATATTATATGTTTGAAAACGTTTCTTACACTTTACAATGTTTATCTTAATATGTTTTCTATATTAAAAATTGTTTTTCCATGTGATGTAGTTTGTTTCCTATATTTTTTATGTTTTCAAATCTGTACTATCTGACTTAATTTACTAAATATACATATTTGTTTAATCTGTTTCTTGAGTAAGGAATTTTCTTTTTTTTTAAAGGTGCAAAATTTAGATCTATTATTTATTTATATTTTCCTCATTCAGAACAAATATTTATTTTAAGAAAAAAAATACTATAAAATAAACAAAAAATAAATTGGCTAATAAGTTAGGCAGACAAAGGTAAACAGTGAAACACAACCTATATACCTACCACAAAAATGGGTGAATTCATATATTATATAGGTATCTACTTGTTTATTATTTTTTTTCCTTTGTATAAATTCAAGATATTTCAATATTATTCCAATGTAATCTGTTTTTTAAAAGGAAATAAAATTATTATTCTTACTAAAATTAAAAAAATTATTCAAACACTCGATATAATAATATAGAAAGAAAATAGACACCCTACAAACAGCAGAATGTAGTTAACACAAGATACAAATGTATCAATTGATCAATAAAAAATAGGAAAATATGTGGCAATAGATCAACTGCAAAGTTGGCAGCTATCAATAAAGGAAAAACCCATATTTTTTTTTAAACCGGCAAGCTATCCCTGAAAATATCTGCATCGACACACACACAATTCATTTCCAAACCCATGTAATCTCGATATCAGTAAGTTAAATATGTAACTGTGATAAAAAGCCTTTAAAATAATAATAATAAGAAGAAGTTAAATAAGTTCGTAAAACCTGTTACCTCGTCAAACTGCACAACTTGTTTTATCCGTCTATTTGGAACGAGCACATTAATATGTAATTAACTATTGTATTCCCATGCCAACGTACCTATTTTTCAATTTGATATACCATCATTATTTCCAATCAAATCTTTTTGATAAAAATAATTTAGATAGTTTGGGTATTTATAAAGAAAAATATAACTTTACTTTTTGATAATGTTCTGTATAGATGGGTCTGTGGCAGAGCAGTTAGCGCGCTGGGCTAGTAATCCAGTGGTCGCGAGTTCGAATCCTGCCTCGACCGATTTCTTTCACCTAAGCACAAGCATTTACTTGCTTATTTTAGGGAACGTAGTACGATGTATATGTACTTGTTTAACAAGGACATATTCATTTTTATTAAAAAAAAAATCTTGTAGAACAATAATCGCATACCGCGATTTTCAACGTTTATATTATATTTTTAATAACGTATAAGGCGTAGAGCAATATATTTTTTTAAATCAATGAAGACTAAAATATCTGGAAAATATGTTATGACGTTGCATTAATGTTTCAGGTTTAGTAACAAACATTTTTTCCATTCACCGCCATTTCCAGATATTTTGTTCTTCTTCAATTTAAAAAAAGTATATATTGCTCTATGCCTTTTTTTAGAAATTTAAGATATATGTCAAAAAACGGGGTATGCTTATTATTTTTCTACAAGAATATACACAAAACATAATTAAAAATTTAAGGTATATTTTTCTTCATTAATATCCAAACTAAGTTATTTTTTTCAAAATGATTCGTTTTGTAGTATTGATGCAATATCAAATTGAAAAAAATAGGTAAGTTAGCAGCATTTGCCCTCTTAATTTAATTCATTAATTTTATTTATAATTAACAATGCACATATTTTAAAATAAAATTAAAGTACGAATTTAAAGTGGATATGTATAAAATTTTTTATTTGAATAAAATGATTAAAAATTGTTGATCACTTCTGAGTTACCTAAAGTGAATCATACATATATTATAAAATTGATTCCTCCCGTGACGTGAAAACGTTTTTATTTGTGTTTTTACCCTTGATATGTTATCGTTTGACTCCATAATGTTTGTTTGACGTCAGATCCAATATAACGATTTACTTAAAAAAGTATAACATAATGAGTCTCGCCAATAGAACAAAAAAATTTGATGCATTAAAACATTATATAAAATATGCCATAATATATTCGATTGCATTAAAGTAAATAGTGAGTCATGCGGCTCTTTTAATCTTCTTCTTCTTCGCCCTGGCCATTTCTTTCCATTATGTGGGGTCGGCCCTCCTCGTCCTCATTCCCTCTCCTTTGCGTCTCCCTCGCGCAAGTCTGCCTCCCGCAACTCCCTTGTGATTGTGGAGTGCCACGTTGTTAGCGGTCTGCCTGGTCTTCTAGCCTGCACTTGGATGTCCATCGCTCTGCGTATAATATTGTACTTTGGTCGCCTTATGACGTGTCCGTACCATCTCAATCTACTCTAGAGCAACTTATCGGTGATTGGGGCCACGCCAAAGATTCCTCGGACATGGAAATTCCGCACTCTCAATCGCCCCATTTAATAAAAATTATTATAAATAAAAAATAATGGGAGTAATTACGAGATTTCAGAATGTATGTCCCATTATTTGAAAAAGAAGCTATTTGATGCAATTATTTTCCCAGTGCTTACTTATGGAATGGAAACATCGGTCTTAACAAAACAAATTAATAATGCCCAAGCTGTTAGTGACACAAAGATCTATGGAGAGATAGTTGCTGGGTATTTCAATAAGGGACAGAATTCAGAATGTCATGATAAGACAAAGAACCAAAGTAGCCGATGTAGCGGAAAGGGTCTCTGGCCTTAAATGGAGCTGGGCTGGGCATATTATCAGATGCCAGGATTCACGATGGACCAAAAAGATCGTAGAATGGCGACCGAGAACAATCCGAAGAGGTGTCGGCAGACCCCAGGCAAGGTGGTCTGATGATATCAAGAAATGTGCCGGAGGGAGATGCAGCAGTGTGCCCAAGACAGGGAGTTGTGGAGGATCAAGGGGGAGGCCTATGTCCAAGAATGGATTAAAACAGGCTGAAGAAGAAGAATAAGAAGAGATGAAAATAGTCAACATTTAATTGGCATGATAAAAATAGACTTTTAAATAAATACAATATTGAATTTAAAGCAAGTAAGAAGGTTTACATAGGCTATGTAATAAAATGTTAGTCTCTAACTGTTGTTATTGTTATCTGAATTAAATTATATATTATTTCTATGTTCACTTTCTGTAATGTCTGATATCTCATGCCAAGCCACTGATCATGTTTAGCCAAAAGGAATATAATTTGGTGCAAAAGTTAATATTTTCTCAGTTGGGAATTACTTCTCCAGCCATAATGAACCTAGATGTTGTAGTAGTAAGAATAATGAAATAATACTATGTATTATCTAAAGACGGTGTATTTGAAAATATATAACATACAATAAATATGGACCCAGGGCTGTCGTTGAGTACAAGTTGCGTTAGATCTTTTCAAAACAGTACAACTGGTCTCCGTTCTTATTATGGAGACTAATAACGAGCTCGTGGAGTTCTGAAAATGAAAACAAAGAAAGAGTCATGAGATCTCTAAAGATATAAATTTTAGCTACAAAAATGAAATGTAGATGGTGCTTGCGTTACGGTAAGTGTTTGCAAACAGAGTTGTGTGGCATCCGGTTCTCTTTTCCTACGCGTGATGGTGTCTATGTATTGACATTATGCTGTCACATAAAAATATCAATCAGATTATCTTTATTTTTCTTAGATCCTCATAAGAATTACATTTAATTTTATTTCATTTTTATTTGTTGGTAAATTCACGGAATACATTACATAACGGTGTCTTTTTCATACCCAGAATATGAAAACAGCATGATGATATGACTGTATGTTTGGAGATTAAGTATCAAACTATTGAGTCCCCGTAGATATTGTGTAGTGTATATTGCCTTACAAATTTTATGAAACGATAACGTCATTAAATTCAATTTTTATAAAAATATTGTTACAAATAGTTTGAGATGTACCACTACAAAGTTCATATTTTTTATCGATAATTTAATTATCTAGTTGGGGTGTTTTGGCTTTGGAAAAAAAAATTTCGAAGTATGGGCAGTTAAATACATAAATGTATCATTTTTTTTCTTAATAGAAAATATTTGAGAAATTGTGGAATTGAAAAATTAATAAAATTTGTGATTTTGTAATTGTCTATATTTATACCAATTTTCAGCGTTCTAGCTTTGATGGTTTTTGAGATATATGGAAAATTAAGTAAAAATTCAAAAGTTTATAACCCCTGAATGAAACAAAAATTCAAAATTGGTTCTATGATAATTGTAAAAGTTTTGTAGGCCTATAATTTTCTGCTCTGTGCATTGAGCGGATCAGAAATTATAAGGGACACACACAGAGACACTAAATGTTTTACTCCGAATTCTGAGTAAATCCATAATCCATATAAAATCCATAAGTTGGTGTTTTTTGTCTTAAAAGTTGAAAAAACCGCGAAAAATATAGACTTTGCATACAAATCTCAAATCGTATCTTGGCTTAATAGTTTATCGATATTTTAAGAGAAATAAATTCTCTTGAATAAATTGACAGTTGAATAAATGTTTTCTAATTACGTATTTACACGTGAAATATATATTTAATGCTTGGTACAAAAAGCATTAACAAATAAAACAAAGAAAACTAAATTAATAACAACAAATTAATTAAACAATACAATAAGCAAGATGAAATAAATACAATTTTTATAGAGAAAACAAATCATAATAAATTGAAAAAGTAAAATAAATTGTAGAATCAAGATGCACAATCTTTCAAAACTTACGTAAGGAATTTCATAATGTATAAACGATATGAAAAAAAAAACGACATGAGTTGATATTCAGTCACGGTGAAGTTGATATTCAGTTATATTATCATGACCTGCGTTGAGGATCATTCTTAATAATTTGATCGATTTGTTTCTCAAATTTTAGGTTACAGTTTCATTCTCAGAAAATAGCAGAAAATGTTGAGTTAGAACGAGTTTCGTAAGAATTTAGACACCCTCGTAACAATAGTACGTTGTATAAGGTTATGAGACGCCATTAAAAACTTTTTCATAATACTTTTCGAGTGAAAATTCGTGTCCAAAGTGGTTTTATGATTTGGTATTATTACCTCTACTCGCATGGTTATATTTTCTACGTGGAAATCGGACCCCCTTTTTTGATTTATTACACATTATCTACAGCAAAAAAAGGCTTCATTTTTTGTGGGTCTGCACGACCTTACTATTATTTTGATAATTATGATTTTTTATTGCCAATGTTAATCATTTTTATACGTATCGTTTGTCGCGCATTAAAAGTTTTATCTTTCGCGAAAAAGGGATATTTTTTTTTTGTAAATTCATTTCGAATTTGTGTGTACGTGTGCGTCTGTCACAAATAATGTTAACTCTTAACAATGGAATATTTCCGAATCGTAAATTGTCATTAGGGAAATTTTCCAAGTGTGAATTCCTTGGAATACCATTATTATTATTTTTTTATATTCAAATGGTACAAACGTCCCGAATAAAATCAGTTTTATTGCGCTGTTTACGTAGAAAATTGACGGTTCATCAGATCCGCGTACAATGTAGGTATATTGTAGGTAGGGATTTTTGTATTGTTACCAACCTTCGAAAACATTGACGTTACTTATGGTCGTTTGACAGGAACAACAAAAAAAAATTTCATGTCCAAAACTTTATACGTGGTCTAAGATACTTATTAAAAAGTTGTAGATATACATATAATTATCGCATATTAATTATAAATATAAAATATATTTTTTTTAGGAAATAATGTATGTTTTTGTGAAAATTACATATACAAACGTTCCTTAAAAAAATCATTCATGCTTTTACTATAGGCCAGTGATTCCCAAAGTGGTCCAGGTGTACCCCCAGGGGTCCACGGGAGAATCGACGAGGGTCTACGTTGGCTTGACAATATTCTGATTTCAGATTTTATTCTGAAATATATTATATATTATTTTTTTTTTTTTACTTTTATTCTGATTTCAGATTTTTTGGCTTAATAGCGCGAAAAAATAATTTTTTGTTATTTTTTGATCCACGGTCTTGAAAATATTTTTTTTAGTTAGGCCGGCATATGGATCAGATAGCCTGTACAGAGTTTTGGGAATATGGTAGAAATGTAGCAGCAGGGGGTCCACAGAAACCAGTAAAATTTTGAAAGTGGTCTACAAAAAAATAGTTTGGGAACCTCTGCTATAGGCGAACGAAATTGATAGAGGCACCAGGGTAGGTTCGAACTCGCCATCACTGGATCACTAATCAAGTGCAATACCACCTAAGCCACTGACCCACCGAATTTTATATTAGTAACGACTTAATATATAAAGATAATATTAAAGAAATTACAATTATTTAGACGGAATTGATTGTCCTTACAATTATCTTGTTATGTACATGTATTTGCTTGAATTGTCTATGTTCGTCCAAATATCTCCTTTATGAATTTAATCGTATTGAGCGTGTCTTTGTTTCCTTTTTTTGCCTATGAGTATGCAATGGTATATGTATTGAGAATATTTCAATTGCGTAAAAATTAAATTTCATACAATTCGGTATTTTCAATGTCCTTGAACAGATTACAAACCCTCCCCGATGTTACGTAGTGCGCTTCTTCAGAAGAGTATAATGAACCCAAATACTAATTAGAAAATAAAACTAGTTGCATGTGACACATGAGATCCAACTGTCGATGGCGATAGTATGTAGGTATAGTTGAAGAATACATACCAAACTATAAATCCAAATTAATAAATATTTTAATATATTTTGTTTTCTATACAAAATATGTAGGAATGTATGTCAAGATAGTAGGAAGGTTCGTATGGAGAGGTCAGTCCTTTCTTCCTACCCAGAACATGAAAACAGTTTGATGGTATGTATGTTTGGAGATTAAGTATCGAACTATTGAGTCACCTAAGATATTGTGTGCACTATCATACAAATTGTATGAAACGATGTCGTTAATCAATTTTTCACTCAATTCAATTTTTAAAAAAAATGATTAAAAAAAATTGAGATCACTACTTTAATGTACGTATTTTTTTTTATAGAAAATCAAACTTTCTAGTTGGGATGTTTCAGAGCTTTTCGATTTAAAAAAAATGCTTAATAAAACTATAAAACTATCTATATATTCTGAAATTTTAGGTGTATTGAGCGGGTCAAAAGTTATAAGGGGGGCGATGGACACTCACATACATACTAAATGTTTTACTGAGAATTCTAAGTTAATCCATGTATGGAACATATATATGCTGCGAAGCCTTTAAGTTGGTGTATTTGACTTCAAAGTTAAAAATACCATGAAAAATATAAACCTGGCCATACAAATCTCACGTATCGTTGCTTGATACTATGTCGATATTTTAAGAGAACCAAATTCTCTTGAACAAATCGACCGATGGAAAATATTATCGAGTAATCTTCGTATTTCAAGTATGAAACTTATAGATTCAAGTCTTATTCAATAACACTTAGAAATAAAAAAAACACCGTTATTTTAGTAAATATGACTGTTGTAACTTATTTTTGATTTCTTATAATATAAGTACATACATATGATGTAAAGAAACCCTTAGGATGAGCTTTTACAATATTACAATTTTATTTCCCTATAGTTATTTGCGATAATAAGTTATCCAAACTCAACAGGTTACCTATTGAATGTTCTCTCTGTCGCAACACTATTTTTTGTAGATATTCAAAACATGTGAATATCCAAATTTGATATCTTTCATATATTTAATATATTTTTTAGTATCGTATTTCGTACTTTTCTTTTTAATCTGAACATCGTTCCATATTTCATTCGAAGGTTAGTGTACTTAATATTTTATATTTTTATCTTACTCTCGGTCCCGCTTTTAAAGAAAGACATTCCGTTTTAATATTCAAATTTTATGCAAATGTTGTCAACGTACCTAATGAATTAATTAAAACTTAAGTCTCCATTGTCAAAGTTGTGATGTATTAATATTCTCAAATTTACATATCGTTTCCTTAACATTTCACTTTATAGAGTACACGGACGAGTTGTCATACCGACGTCTTTGAATACAAATACATTTAAACTGAATTTCGTTCCGTTTCAAAGAGTTCTTTGATTGCGATGACTAAAATTTGTTAATTAAAGATCAACACGAAACATCAAATAGTTCTTTTAAATCCAAAATGTACAAGCCACATTCCTTGTTTGGTTAAATTTCCGTCACTGAGATCTTAATAAATTGAGATATGAGAAATAAATGGGAAAAAAATATGCTATATAATATATAACATCAACTGTATTTTACGTTTGTAGACTGAATATTTATGATTCTAAAAACAATTCTCTAATAGCAACAGAATTTATATTGAGTAAATGTACTTTCATTGAAACGGTGAAATCTAAACCCTTATGATTTCCCATTTCATGGATATAATTATTATGTGGATTGGTGTGCATATTGGTGGATTCAAAGCTACTTTTCACGTTGTGGTACTTTTGAAGTATTGTGTTAGTTGATCAGTAAATAATTAATGAATGTTCTAGTATGATTTTATATATAAGCATCTGTTGAATCAGTAGAGCATTTTATTGAATCAATAAATTCTTCTTTAAGTGATTTGGAAATTTTATTGAATTTGCAGTAATTGAAAGTACCTCATGGTATCTTTCAACACTTCAAACTTGTTGAATCTGTTATTAATTATGCGCTTATGGCACGTTTTGCACCCTTGAAACTTGGACATGTTTTAAATTATCCTGATTGTTTGATTCATTGCAAGAATGAATAACACGTATTTTTGAGAATTATTGAAAGTATTAGAACATGAGAACAGGCATATAGAACATGGACGCAATAAATTGAGTATAAAACTTGTCATAGAACCAAAATGAAAAGGTATATGAGTATATGTTTCATCAATTATTGTTCTATTAACAGCAGTGAATAGAACAATTTTAAATGTGAGGGAAAATAATATTACTCCGTGCACACTATATGAACAATGTGTTAAATTTGCTTGCAAACTTCTCCGAGCAATATTAAGTACGTAGACCTTGTTCCCAGATCGACTCAAAACTTTGTAATGTATGTAATTATTCATAATTATGATTCCACATTAGAAACTACTTTAAATTATTGATGTACCCACATCAATTACATTCTTAAAGAAGGTAATTTGATCAAAGTAAGTACTTCACTATTTAATGTTTCAAGTTTAGGTACTGCGACCTACAAAAGTTCTCACTTCAAAGCAACAAGTTTGCTCGAAGTAAGAACACTAATCAGATATTAAGGAACTCGTTAAAGTGTTTTAAATAATTGACGTTAGACCTGATTTTGCTTGTAGGCGTTTTAAATATGCTCACAAGAGTATTCACTATTGTTTAGAGTGCTTTCAGCTGAGGCATGCATTACTTGGTCTTCGGTCTGATATCTGGAGACAGATATTACAAATCCAGACTGAAAACACAGTGACTCCACCAGGAATCGAACCTGGACTTTTGAATTTGGAGACAGATATATAAATGAACAACGAGGCCGATGAATATTGTCAATCAAATATTTTATTTCTTAATTTTTTATTTACACCTATCAAATTTGTTTGTATGAAAGTCATACAAACAAATATTACAACAAAGTCAATGTTAAAAATATATCATACACCAATTTCGTTTGCGGATATTATTTTATATTATTTTTCTAAGCTGCACAGATAGAATTTCGCAGTATCCTACCCCACTCCATTGGAAGGTTGTGAAATTGTGAATTGTAAGGAAGGGAAAGGAAGGTTGTGACATTCGTAGTTAAACTAAACAAAGCAGAAATCAGCTACTTTTATTTTAGATTATCTAAAAAATTCAACATTTAAAAAATAACATTTTATAGTTACATGCCCTTTGGATGAATGAATTTATTTCATTTTATTCTAACTAACCAGTGTTTCCCGCCCAGAGAGCCAAAGTTTGCGTGAAAAATTAATTTAAATACATTTCTCCTCTGCTGGGGATCAAATCCAGCACGCCCGTACAGAAGCCTAACGGCTTACCAACTGTGCTACAGCGCGCAGCGGTCGGAATTATTATATATTTATATATTTTTTTTAAAGAAAACTCTAATATATCTTACGAAATCTTATTAACAACGGTTTAAACATCACGTGGCTGAAATTCCCGCAACATTTTATATCATATTGATGTCATATTTCACGTCAAATTATATCCTTTTTTAATCTGGCATCCTTTCACGGCGTATATTAGTTATATATTTTTTTCCACGAAAAACGAAACATTGTTCAGTTTCATTAGCCGATCGCGCCATTATGACTTGTTAATTACAAAATGAACATTGCCAAATATTTTTAAATTACTCCATCATCGTTTCACTTTCTACCCCCGGGAGTCGGGGTTGACAATTCCACGAGGGTGGCACTTCACTGTCGGGCATAATTCCACAACTCACCCTCCACATGGTCGATTGTAATTATCAAAATGAGAAAGGTCCGAAACGAGATAATCTCCCGAGTAAAATATTTTTGTGACCTTGCAATTAAATGTATCCCAAATTATTTACAAAAATATCCTTTGGCTGGTACTACTACGAGGAAATGCCAAGTAATCCTGATCGGTATTGTTTCAGTACTTCGAATTTACGCGCTAAAATAATAAATGCAATTCATCATTTATCAGTGCAATCGTACGAACTGCCCTTCTCTCCATACCCCTCCTTACCATTTACCTCGCCTATCCAACCTCGAAGGTCAATCGGTCAGTCGTCTTTGGTTGTCGCTGTTTTGCTCGTTGTTGACAACCGCCTCGTTTTCGTCTCATTACTTAAAAATATTAGTGCAAAAGTGGTGACCAGAAGCGGAATTTATTGGTGAGTCCCATCATGAAATCCTTTCGTTCATTTACCAGCATTCACATATGTGCGAAGACTCGATCAACGCATAGCCTGTGACAATAGTATTGAGAAAAATATAATATCTTCTTCATAATTCTCGATAAATATACAATCCAATTTTTTCGTTTAGCCCGAGTTACAATCGGTGATTTCGGCGCTAACACATACCTACAAACACTTCATTCCTAAACATAAAAAAAATATTATTGAATGGAATATGCAAGTCGCGACCAAGTGGTCTCGCAACCAAGTTGGTTTTGCACCCGAGTGTCCCGCACTCAAGTGTCCGGTGCATCCAAATGTATTGCACCCAAGTGTCCCGCACCCAAGTGGCCGTAGCCAAGTGTCCCTTTCCTGACGACGCGACGTTATATTAGGACTGAGACTATTCCATTTTCTTGTTGAATGTTTTATCTCCCTGACGTCATATAACGACAACGTAAAAGTGTAATAGACAATTAACATTTAAAGCATAAAATACACAACGAAAAATACATATAATTTAAAATGATTCTTCAAAAGAATCATTAAATGTATCATTGTCGTTTGATATCTGACTCCTGAGTCACGGGTTTCGATTCCCACAGTGACACAATTTTTAAATGTGTTTTAATTATGGTTTTGCACTAGGACAAGGTCAGTAACCGGACCAGAATATTGACGATAATAACATTACAACAGGTACTTTTATATGGAGGAGCGTTCGAAAGCCGCAGTGGACACTGACCCGGCACTTACAGATTTGACCACCACCCTAAGGGTATAAAAGGCCATGTAGCGCTCGACTCTTCATCGTAGTTACTGATATCTACCGTTAAGGTTTTCAGCGACCGGTTAAAGGCTTGTAAGTATTTTTGAAATGCTCGAATATTAGCATAGTGTTATTGTTTGAGAATTTCTCAATTCTCAGGGCTGGAAACACTGATATCTTGGAAGAAACTGCACTTTGGTAATAAACCAAATTATTATTTATTTGGTGCGTTTACACGGCTGATGAAAAAATCACGTAAAAGGTTCACAGATGAAGCAGTGAAAATCTTTTTCTTACGCAGTTAGTCATTTTGGTTGAGGAGAGGAACGTCTGTGTTACGTATATAGCTCAGTCTGATAATATTTTGTAAGGTGTAAAAATGTGTCAGATAAATCTCCGGGATAATCTTACTTAGCGGGAACTACGTATGATTCCATTCTCTGTACCTGGAGAATATTACATATTACCTAAATACATATATGCTGGTGTGTCTTTCTGTATATTTACCTGAGGTAATCACGTGCCACATATATGATATTCCTGCTTCCAACATGAATCTGCTAAACACCCACCACAATAACACGTGGGTATAAAGATGGAGGATTACTTAACCTGCCTGGTTTAGTTAGATAAAGGTTTTTAGTACAAAATTATATTTATTTAATTTGGAATTACAAAAATCGTGATAGCAGAGCATTTATGACAAGCTTGTACAAATATTGTGGATATTCTAAGATCGAACTCTGACATCAACAAACTAAATTTTCAAATAAGGAAGTCTAATATTATTTACAAGTAGGTAAACAAACCAAAAATGAAATAATTTTTCTGGCGCAGTTCAGGGGTGACATCTGTGCAAGACTTCGTCACCTCATTTATAAGGACTGATGCTTTCATTGTTTACAAATAAACTAATTTCTCAATAGATGGCATTACAAAAAAGGTTTCTTCGTTACTTCATGTATGGCAATGTTATAATTCCTTATTTTCAGGTGAATTGTTACACATTATTCAAATATATAGAACTTTCAAAAATTACATTGATAAGGGAACTCAATAAGAAGGCATACTTGGTGAACGTTGCGCAAGCTTATGAAGTGATCACGTAAACCAGCCGATGACAGGTCGTAAGCCTTGTAGGTTTTTATTATCAGTGTCGAATACGTGTAATATTTTCATGTGATAATTCAATTACTTTTAATTTGGATTTGTTAAAAATATTTGAATCCATTCACATCCACATTAATCCATTTTGATAGAAATCTTATGACGTGACAAGGACAAAAGCCGTGCGTTGGTTGACTTTTCTCTTGGGGTTCAAAAGTCTCAAGTTGTAAAAGTTTCATACAAGATGAATTGAATGGGCTATGATAGGTTAAGAGTTACGTTGAGACTTAAATATTCAATAACTTATGTGGACACACGGTTTGGGAATTAGACGGTTTAGTCAACCTTTTGGCACTTGAATTTATTATCAAAGACAAATAAATTTTTTGTATCATCTATTTAAGTGTAAATTAATGTAAGTGTAATTAATTGCTCACCAATGCATAGATTGCGCCGCCTTAGAAACCAATATAGTGCAGTTGATATATTTAATGTACACCCTATTGATGGTTTCAAAAGGATGCTTAGCGCAAATTATATTTTTTGATTTTTGGTTTGTTTATTTTCCGGTTTAAAAATAGAATCTGTAATAATGTTTATTTTTTTTCTTCTTCTTCTTCTTTTTGTGTGTAGTTATATTGTCTTATATTGTCCTTTCTTTTACTACTTTATTATTATTTGTGTTATTGATTTATTTGCACTTATTGTTGTTGTGTTGTGCCTTCATTGTTATTATTTATCTTGTCTTTTATTGTAAATGCCCTATTAAGGGCGTACATATATAATAAATAAATTAAGTAATTATGCGAAAAATATACAAAAATAACAAGTTTAAATTATTACTTTGAACATTATCTACTTTTTCTGACATAATTGTTCTCTTTCTCGGGATGACTGATGTACTAAAATATCAAATTTAATTATGAAGAATAATAATACAAATAATTAATAAAATATATTTTCATTTAAATTTGACATAATTACGTCTTCTGATTGCTATCATGAAAATTCCAAATAAAATCATACATCATATTGAGATACGATCCATAGATTCGCTAATTATCTTTGAAATCTATAATATAATTACTGTACGCCATCTTTATCCGTCCTTCAACGGATCGCCAGTGAAATAATTTTTCCTTAAACAATTTCGCGTTAAATTTTTTATTTAAAATAAAAAATAAATTGATGCGAAAAAGTACAAACTAATCCTTTAAAGGTATTTTCTTCATAAATTGACAATATTATTGTTTAAAAAGGAATTTTAAACATTCAGAATTATTTTTAACCGTAATAATCTGCGGAATATCCATTTTGAATACTGACAACATTGCTTTCAATATGTCATTGTCATTATAATACGCAAAAAGATGACAGGTAATGTTTTCGTTTAATCGCATTATTTAATTATATCAATCATTATTATTGTATTATTATAAAAAGATATTCAGTCTTAACTGTTGTGTACTGCAAGTGTAGGTACTGTTCTAAATGATATTTCGAATGTACATTCAAATTATCAATGTTTGTTATTTCAAACGTACGCATTTCATATAACGCATTTCTTTCAAAACATTATCGAAATATTTTTTTTATAATTTCCGCATTTTTACTATTAAAATACTGTTAATTACTTGATTTTAACGTTTTCACGTTAAAGATATTTAGTTTTTAAATGTTGTGTTATGTCCTAAATGGTATATTTGACGATATTTAGTTTTTTAAGGTTATTTCGCAAATGCCGCGTAGCGGCAAATAAGCCGCGCAGCGGCCGTTGGGGGTTGGGTCGCGATAGCGGCCAGGGGCAGAGCCCCTAGTAATACATAATTTTGCTTAAATTTACAGTTATTTAGGCTTTAAATTTGAGGAATATCAATAATGGTGATTTTTACACATTTATTTCGATTTGATAAAGAAAAATGCTTTTTCTCTATCTGTTTACTATCTCCACATTATGTTCTCCTACATGCACACTTCGTTCTAAGTTAAAACAAAAGAGATATTGATTTCAAATTATATTTTTATGTTGTTTTGTGGAAATATGATGAATGGGATAAATTAGTCCAATCAACATAAATAATCTTATTCTTAGTATCCAATTATAATCTGTCACGCAAAACTGTCGGTATATCGCTATAATATATAACGCTATTTTTATTTTCCCATTACTGGGGTGAAAGACTTACATAATAGACTTATATTTATAGATGTGTAAATATAATTTTCACAGATTTAATCTAGCAACCTCTTTCTGATATTTTCCGTTCATCTTTTTTCTTTCTTATTTCATATCTAGATAGGATATTGATTGTAATGAGATGTGTTTAACGAGAATAAAGGATCCAGCCATGGAGAAAATGTTCACTATAGAGAATTTTCTAACGTTGATTGGTACCTGCAGATATTCGAAGAGTATAATATTATTATACATGAACCTTTTCGATTTATCCATTTTATCTAGCAGGTAAGATGAACCAATCCATAATTAATTTTTCATTGAATTTTGCTTTATTTAAAAAAAAAATGAATATGTCTATGTTAAACAAGTACATATACATCTTCCTACGTTCCCTAAAATAAGAAAATAAATGCTTGTGCTATAGGTGAACGAAATCGGCCGAGGCGGATTCGAACTCGCGACCACTGGATTACTAGCCCAGCGCGCTAACTGTTCCGCCATCGACCCATCTAAATATATATTAAAGTCTTTGTATTATATTATATTGAATGTGTTGTGTATCACATTGAAAATATGAAGTTTTTTTTAACAAAATTTAATTTGAATTTGATTAGATACCCAGAATATTTCCAACTGCCAAATATTAAAAATAAATCACTTATGCTATAGATAAATCGAGTACCTAGCACACGTAATAAAAAATAATATTTGGAACTAGCTTTTATGTCCCGCCGTTGGCCAAGAATGTAAATTAGTGAAGGAATAAGCAATCGTTTATATAATATTGTCACAAAAAATATTTGCTAATTCGTAGTATGAAAAGTAGTTTGAAATTTAATTGAGTTTAAGCGATGTAAAATGTTCAAGTGATGGCCACAACCCATTTGTTTTTATATATAAGTACATAGGTACATACAATTTCTGCACGCATGGACTATGGTAAATGGTTTTAAATATGACTGATTATAAAGAGACAACGTTGTAAAGAGTTTGGATTTGGCCACAACCCCTATTTTTATATATTGTCATCGAACGCAAATGTGTTTTAAATATTTAGTAATTTTGGATGATGGGAAATGGCTTAAAAATTAAATAAACAAAAGTACTGAAAAGATTCTAGTGTTGGGCACATCCCATTCGTTTTTATATTTTTCGTCAAGTGTGCATACCTATAGATTATTATATTTTTGCACAATAAAACTGATCTACATTACAGAAGAAGACTTAAATAGTTTTTAATTTGAATATAAACGTTGTGAAGAGTCCAGTTATGGCCACAACCCCGATTTTTTATTATATTGTCATTAAAATCAAATGTGTAGTTATTGATAATTAAGCAATATATGATGATATAATAAATGGTGTAAATTTCGATTGAAAAAAAAGTATTGAAAAGATTCTAGTGATGGTCACATCCCATTCGTTTTATGTATTTTCGTCAAGTGTGCATGTTGTTTATAATATTTCTATACAATAGACTATAAGACTTAAAACTAACCCAAAAGACTAAATGAAAAAAAAAATAAGTATAAGACTATAACAAATAGTTTGTAATAAAAACTGACCCAATGGTCTACATAAAAGATGCAATAGAAGAATTACACAATAGTAAATGTATTATATAAAAAAACTGACCAAATGGTCTTCATAAAAGAAGAAGAAGATTGAACTATAGGAAATATTTTATATAAAATTCACCCAACGTCTACATTAAATAAGAAAACGAAGAATTCGACTAAAGGAAATAGTTTGCATAAAAACTAACCAAAAGATCTACAAAAAATAAGAAAAAGAAGAATTAGACTATAGAAAGTAGTTACTATAAAAACTGACCCAAAGGTCTACATATTAGAAGAATAATTATACGTCAGGAAATAGATTGTATAAAAACTAACGCAAAGGTCAACATAAAAGAAGACGAAGAAGAATTAGACTAAAGAAAAAGTTTGTATGAAAACTCTCCCTTGGTCTACATAAAAGAGGAAAATATTAGACTTTAGGAAGTTAGTTTATACAAAATTCAACAAAGGTTTACATAAAATTAGAAAAAGAAGAATTACGTTAAAAGAAATAGTTGGTATCAAAACTGGCCCAGAGGTCTACATAAAATAAGAAGAAAAAGAATAAGATAATAGGAATAAGTTTGTATAAAAACTCACCCAAAGGGCTACATAAAAGAAGAGGAAGAAGATGAATTAGACTATAGGAAATAGTTTGTATAAAAACTCACCCATGGTCTACATAAATTAAGAAAAAGAAAAATTAGACTATAGGAAATAGTTTATTTATGAACTGTCCCAAATGACTTCACAAAAGAAGAGGAAGAAGAATTAAACTCCAAGAAATAGTTAGTATAAAAAATCACCCAAAGGTCTACTTAAATAAAAGAAGAATTTCACTATAGGAAATAGTTTGTAGATTGAATGACATGTGTATTGTAGTTAACCTAAGATAGTTTAATAATTTTCCTATACGAAATTAGTATATTGTTGGTTTTTAAGTAGTATTAGGTATGCAGGTACCTACCTACAATGATGTTCTAAATTAATTCGAATTCGATTTATAACAAATTTTATTTGAATATCAGAATGTGTCCGTAACCATAGTAACCATAGAACATGTAAAAAATATCAAATGGTTTGTAGACATTTTTTGAATAATATGTAGGTACCTACATTGGTTTGTTCGATGCCATAAAAATGAAAATTGTCCGAAATATCAAATATTATATACAAATTATGCAATTTTATTATGCCTATATCTTTACTAATAATTAACAGACTTTTACAATATACGTCTTAAAACTTGCTGTAATGTCTTGATGTACAAAACGCTTACTTTAAAAATATGTTTAACATTATAATTATACAAAATATTCACCATATTTTTCACTTAAACGCTAAGTTATACTTGAAAATATATTTTTTTCGTGTAAATACGTACTTCTAACTTTTAAACTAACAGATATTTGCGTGCAAAATGTACACTTTTTTGACAGATATGACTTGGAAAATTTTGTATGAGAAAAATAATTATTGAAATATTTTTAAAATTCAGCATTTTTATCGCATAATTTTTAGCGTGACTCTGCATCAGGTATACTGGTACACGTTCGCACATAAATTAGATTTTTAGATGCTCTTGGTTTTTCAGAAGGCGTGAGACAAACACACACACACACACACACACACACACACACATACACTAACATTTTGATTGCTTTATTACTTTAGATTTAAACGATTTGTTAATTTTAAGTATCCAAAATTCTTATTTGAACTAAATAAACTAAACCATTCCACTATGGTTGAATTTTCAATTTTTTTTTGTAAACTTCATTGTAATGTTATTTATTGTTCACCACATTGTATAACATGTATAAATCTAACAAAATGTCAATATAAACCAAAATGTATGTCAACACTCATACCAGCAAACGCTGTCTGTGTTGAATTTTTAAATAAATAAATAAACATTATAAAAGTAAAATAACGTTCTTCCCAAGGGCTATTCGTTTTTCTTGTTTTAGTTAGGTTTATTGTGTAACATTTTCGAAATATAATAAATGTTGTTTCGTTCCAAAATTCATTAATGCATTCTCTGATATGCCATGCGGCAAAGTCAAGTCATAACATAATTAAGTCTAGCTTTTTTTCTTACTTTAAACAACGTTATGCATATTTATATATTCAATAAACAGAGCTTGAGTCAAATCAATGCTTTAACTGGTGAACGCAATCGGTCTAAGCAGGATTCGAACTCGCGACCATCGGATAACTAATCGCTCTGTCACCGATACATTGTTGAATGTAAGTTGTTAATTGATGTCTATAATTTCGTATATTCAATCCAGAGATATTCAAAATATAACAAATATTTTTAAATCTTATAAGTTTTATTCCTAAGAGCTAATTATAGACGTAGTAGAAGTACTTAAAAATAGAACAAATATTTTTAAATTTTATCCCTAAGAGCTAATTATAGACGTAGCAGAAGTACCTACTAAAAATATAACAAATCTTTTTAAATCTTATAATTTTTATTCCTAAGAGCTAATTATAGACGTAGTAGAAGTACTTAAAAATAGAACAAATATTTTTAAATTTTATCCCTAAGAGCTAATCATAGACGTAGCAGAAGTACCTACTAAAAATAGAACAAATATTTTTAAATCTTGTAATTTTTATCCCTAAGAGCTAATTATATAGACGTAGTATAAGTACTAAGAAATCACTACAGGCCATCGAATGATTCTTGTTGGGATCATATAATTTAACCAATTTCCTTTCAGCGTTCCTGTTTTTTCTCCTCACTTTCCCAAGTATATAGGGGCGGGGGGAGTTATGATTTTGCAATTTTGAGGCTATTTTTTATGCAGATTATCAAGTAGTATCATGCTGAGATTATATTCTGAATGTTTCATCACCGTGTGTGTGCTGTGTACGGTGTGTTTATTCAACTTTATCGATGATATACTAAAGTAATCATTCGATTCCTTTCAAATTTTGCAAATTTCTATATCTGATACACCCCATTAGATTTTGAAGGATATCTGAATAGTCCTAGTCATTTTTTTAACTGTCAAATATTTCAAAGTGACCCCAAGCTCGGGAAACTTAATATTTGAAATATTTATTATCAAATTGCTAAAATGGCGCATCACTTTCATAAAATGGCATTGAAGAATTATCAAGTTTTAATAATAAAATATTAAAATCGAAAATAATTTAATAAACCCTTCATGATAATGTTGAAAAATTTCCATACATAATTTGAATAATTTGTGGAGTGACTTGTTAGTACGCAGTTTAGCGTTGGCCACGACTCACACAGAACACATTAATTTTCTTTTATTTCACGTCAAAATTGAAGTTATGAAATATTATGACAAAAACTTTGTTTGGTATGTCCACAAAACACGTCGGACGAATGAATACAAAACTACGAGATTGGCGGGTTGTGGCGGTACAGGGAAGTGTGTGGAAGAAAATTCTTCGTTAACTAACCTAGTTTAAATAAAATAAAAAAATTCTCATAGCTCAAACCTACGCTATCGGAATATTATTATTAATAACATACGTACATACCATCACGCCATGTTTCTTACGGGGTAAGCAGAGAGAACCGAGCGCCATACTTCTCTATTTTTGCACACATTTCTGGCTACGTTTACATCCATGAATCTTCTCATACATGCCTGTCGATTGCTCATGTCCTCGATATTATTTTTCAATTTAGTAATTTATTTTTAATATCTACTCTTTTTACATATAACTTGTAGGTAATTTTAGTTTAGAAATAGTAAACATAAACAAGTGCAACACATTTCTTATATTTTTTTATCAATACAAGAATTACGTAAATAATTGTTACGTAAATAATTAACATACCTTTAACTCGCACCATGATGGTTCAATGTATAACGATTTCGTTCACCTATAGTTCAAGCATTAACGCTTAGTTTAGGGAATGTATGAGGATGTATATTATGTACCTACTTGTTACTACAACAAAGACATATTAATTCATTAAAAAATATCTGTGTATTATTTGTTATATTGTTTATTTATTTATACTTAATGAGGGTTATTTACGATTGTTAAAATGACAGATTTAAATAAAATGCAAAATAATTTTTTTCAATAATACGAGTGGGTTGTGGCCAACGCTAAACTCCTCACTAACAAGTCATTCTATAAATTATTCAAATTTTGTATGGAAAATATTCAGCATTTTCATGAAACTAGTTTGTTAAATTATTTTTTATTTAAATATTTTATTAAGAAAACTTGATAGCTTTTCAATGCCATTTTATAAAAGTGATGTGCCTTTTTATCGATTTGAAAATAAAAAATTCAAATTTTAAATTTCCCGAGCTTGGGGTCACTTAGAAATATTTGACAGTTAAAAAAATGAGAAGCTCTATTCAGGTATCCTTCATTATCTAATGGGGGCAAAATTTGAAAAGAATCGAATGATTAATTTAGTCTATCATCGATTAAGTAGAAAAAAAACACACCGTATTAAAGTGATGTGCCTTTTTATCGATTTGAAAATAAAAAATTCAAAATTTAAACTTCCTGAGCTTGGGGTCACTTGGAAAAATTTGACAGTTAAAAAAAATGAGAAGCACTATTTAGGTATCCTTCAAAATCTAATGGGATTTAAGCGAGTATTAGATATCGCTTGATAACTTTCACAACCTCGTATCTCAAAAAGCTGCATTCTCATATCCATAAATAAACAATGTTTTTAAAGGCTTAAAGAAATAAAAAAAATGCAATTATTGAATTACTTAGAAGCATCATTGAATGAACTTTCAATCCACATTAACAGAAAAATAAAAAATAAATTGTTTAGAGAAAGTCACGAAGGTTTTAGTGTCTCCTGTAAAATGATACTTTTTGAGATACGAGATTGTGAAAGTTATCCAGTGATATACATATTTGCAAAATTTGAAAATAATCGAATGAGTACTTTAGTCTATAATCGATAAAGTAAAATGAACACGCCGTGCATAGTACACAGCACATAGCACACAGCACATAAAACACACACACAGATACATTGTGATGAAACTTTCAGAATACAATCTCAGCATGATACTAGTTGATAATCTGCATTAAAAAAAATACCCTTAAAAATTGCGAAATCATTACTCCCCACTATATCCCCTTGGGTTAGTGAGGAGTAATAAAAAAATAAATCGAAAATATATAGTTAAAACAGTAAATTAAAATCGTTCTCTATAAAGTAGAAGGAATGTTTTTTATATATATTTTTTAAGTTTATAGTGTACCTACGCTGTGCATTGATTATGTCAACAGAGACATATCGATTACCTAGGCGGTATAATAGTGATACAAGATATAACGTGCGTTGTGTCACGAAGCTTATCGCGTAGACGGTCTGTAATAAGTAATATGTGTTAATTAAAATTATTTTATTAGTCAAACGATAACATTTTAGATGAACCTTTGTCTAATAACATTCCCTATGCAATATCTATTTTCATTAGTGAGCGTGTAGGTACATTTCATATTTTCTCCTTTGTCTCGTGTTAATTCTATATACGGTAAACTTTTCTCTGAGCTCACTCAGTGTCACCATGCGAATAAAACATGAATTGTTTAAATTGAATGTGCTTTCGTTTCAAATGTTTCTTTTAGTCATATTGTGTAAGAACATATCCATACATGCACACACAAGTCTCGCGAGAAATATAATATGAATACAATATTTACCATTATCAGTGATATGTAAACATATCACTGACCATTATAGAGTTTATGTCATCCTCGGACGTGGACCTATAGAAACATTTAATGTTTCAATATAATAATCATAATAATTATTTATTTAATTCTGCCTTCTATTTATTTTACAATATTTTTTTAAGCATAATATATAAGTACTTATTTTATTTTTTAAGCATAATATATAGTAGTTAAATTAATGTACAGTATTTAAACTTATTTCTACTTTCTTTTTGTATGTATATTTTTCATTAAATGGATCTCTCTTAGGTAAAGGCCTCCTCCAATAGTTTACATATACATAGTTCTATCTTTGCCCTTTTCTTTCAAGTCCGTTCCCCTTGTTGTTATTATAATATCATCGATCCACGTTTTGTACGGCCTGCCAACATTTCTTTTCCCTTTGGGTCCCGTCCATATCGTGGTTAGTAAGGTCCATCTATCATCTGTGAAACGCGACAAGTGTCCAGCCCATTGCCACTTGAATTTTAAAGCTTGTTTTAGCGCATCTGTTAATTTTGTCTTTTTCCTAATAGTTTCACTATTAATCTTATATATTTTTCGCAGTTTTAACATGCTTCTTTCCATTGCTCTTTGACATGATCTGATTGCTGTTTTTGTCTTGTTTGTAAAAGTCCATGTTTGGCATGCATATAACAAACTGGGATTAATACAGGTCTCCATTACTATTTTTTTAATTTCGGAATTGAAGTTTCCTTTTTGTTTTTTTTTTATTTGTAACATAAGTAATAATATAATTATGTACACATCAAAGTTTAACAATACAATTTTTTTTACAAAAAAGATACTTTAGGACTAGATGCGGAACGTAAACTGCTTCACTAGGTTAAAAACCTGTTCCGAAGCAGTATAATTATATAAGTATACGGTTTAGGTGTGCGTGTGTGTCATTGGATGTTAACGTAAAGTAGTTTATTTATCAGTGTCTTGTCTGTTTTTTACCCACTTTTTTAACCCAGATTTAAAGATATTTATATTTTTAGTTTTCTTCAATTCAATTGGAAGCAAATTGAAAATTTTTACTCCAAGAAAATGAAAATTTCTTTGTCCATACGTCGAGTTGGTCCTCGGTATCTGTATATTAGATTCTAGTTTGGATCGATTGGAAGTTATTGAGGTGTGAAAAAAATATAGATTTAAATGTTTTTAGCTTATAGCTGTGGTATGTCTAGGATGTCAAATGTTTTTGAATAGTTCGGCTGAGGGTGTACGAATAGGAACATTAAATATTATTTTCAAAGCGGATTTTTGGGCTTTAACTATTGGACCTATATTTGTTTTGTAATTACCACCCGACCCTATAATACCATATTCTACTATTGATTGGTAAAGTGAATGTGCATTAATTGAATGACTGACTGTTATGTTTATAACTCGGGAGTTTTGTGTTTCATGTTACATTATATACCATAATGTAACATGGAATACCGCTCTGCGCAACCAGAAGCTTGTTCAAGATATTTGGCGAAAATTGCAATTATGCATACTATCGTCATCGACAGTTGGATCTCATGTGTTACATGCAACTAGTTTTAAGCGTAATGTTGTTCAGTCTTTCATAGAAACAACACAAGCGAGATTTTTCTATCGATAGCTGGGTACTTTATTGGTAGGTACCCTCGGATATTTCAAAGATTAATCTTTCTCATTCTCTAGTATTGAATAAACTCTTTTAACCGTCGTGGGTGGAATCTTCTCTCCTTAATCCTCGCCGCCTTTTACCTGCATTAATTTATCTTCCTTTCAATTCTCTTTTATTATATTCTCTCTCTTATCGGCATTCTACAAGCGCAGTCAATCGCTAGCACAACGTACAATTGAGATTCTCTTTGATCCGAATAAGTACCTACATACATAATATCATAACACTTTGGTGATGGGCAAAGTTGTCTCTTGTCAGGCATGATCATTATATTCAGACCAGAGTCTTTTTTTTAATCATTTAACAGCGGTTGCCAATTGCAAAACGATGTATAAACGGTCCTTTTTCTGATTTTTTTATAATAATAATAATATTAATAATCACTTCCTTGCACCCTGCGCACAACCTTCCTTTCGCTCTTTTTGTCCTTTTTCTTCTTCTGATTTTTGAATACCTTCTAATTTTTAACAATGATTGTTTACAGTGTGCAGCTTATAAACTAAATTGGTTTATGATATATTGTTTACGATGAATTTGCTGAAATATTTGTTTGTATGACTGTATGTTTGGTTGAAATATAAATAAATGTAATAGTATTCTCATATGTACCTATGGTGTATTTGTGTACTAAATCTCTTCTGTGAACGGAAATTAAAATGCTGACACCGAGTGGAGTTGTTGTTTCAAAATGGCCACTTTTGTGCGAGGTCATAAAAATTTTTTTTTTGATATAGTATTATCAATATTTTTTTTCGTTATGTTCTGTTTTGAGCTCGGTAGATGTATTTCAACTACTTACATTCAACCCTCGCTTGCGTTAGTCAGTCGCTTATTATCATCTCCTTTAATATGTCAGAAACTAACTAAAGGCCCAAAAACAGTCGCGTAATAATGGTATTTCGATTTCCGCTTGATCTTAACCTTCTCTTTCATACGTCACCAATAGCCAAGTATTAAGTGTTAATATTTTCATGATTGATTCTTTGTCAATTTTTTAAATTATTCAGTAATGCAAGACTTTGCTACGTTTATGTTGCAATTCAACCAAATTGAACCCAATTGAATTTAATTGTTTTGAGATTTTAAGATTTTGTATTTGTCTATATTTATACCAATTTTCAGCGTTCTATATGCTATGGTTTTTGAGATATATGGAAAGTTAAGGAAAAATTCAAAAGTTGATCAAAACCAAAATTCAAAATACTGAGTATAAAACTATCTATTTATTCTAAAATTTTGGGCTATGTGCATTGCGCGGATCAAAAGTTATAAGACACACACACACACACACACACACACACACACACACACACACACACACACACACACACACACACACACACACACACACACACACATACACATACACGCACACACACATATATGTATGATATGCCGTGATGTTGTGAATGAATGAAAATAGAGGTTTTAATGAAACTAAAAGTAACAGGAGAATATGGAGCTATGGGAGTATTGATTATACGAAAACCATTTATTTATTTATTATTTACATCAACGGCTAAATAGCCTTTTACAAGTACATACTAAATAAAATAGTACAAACACGTTTAATACATACAATAATATTATAAAATGAAAACAAAAAGAGATGTATATATGTACGAAATACGTATCAGAATATTTGTTTTGCATATTATATCTAATCATTTTCAAAGAAATAATATACCAAAAACAAAAAGAAACCAAGCAAATAGCATAAATAAATTATAAACCTATGTAGGTATTAAGTAAATTCAAAAGTGCCATTAAAAAATAATGAAACATAAAATACAGTTAAAAAATAAGCCATGAGACAAAATATAAAAAAGAGATGCCTAAAAATATGTACATATATATCCATACAATATGCAATACATAAAATATATAGATGCAGAAACAAAATTATATATAAAAAAAATATATATATATAAATAACCAATAAACAACAGAGTAACGTAAAAATAGATTACATGAGAGAAAGAAAAAGATTACCTATTACTATAAGAGTAACTATTGATAATCCTACATACATACATATAAAAACCTACGTAGATCTTTTATAGCTTTCATAGTATAAAAATGTATCTCTTGCTCGTTACTCTGTAAAAACTGTCCTATCATCATCTGGGGAATTCCGGAATACTAATAAAACTTTATATTCTGTATCATTATACTGTAATGGTTCAGAATTAGAGATATTTGATATTGAAAATTCTCACGCCATTTCTGTTAACGGTTTATTTTATTCGTATTACATTCTCTCGATTGCTTTTCGCAAATTCTGTCAATGGACGAAATGCTGAAGTCTGACGACACATAATGAGTTTCCTTTGAGAAAACGGGTAAAAAAGAAATATACTACAATAAATGCTGATTGAAACTGAGTTTGTATAAACATGATGATTGGGAATAGAGAGATGTCTCCGGAGACTAGCGGGAAACAGGAGGTAAAAAACATTCACGGACGAAGATAAGGAACGAACAATATTGCTCGTTAAAAGAAATGTTCAAGCGTATCAAGAACATAATTATTCACAGAAAGAAAAACAATATAATAATGGGATTCGGAATAATATCAGCTTTTATTAAACAAAACATACATGTACATAAAAGATTACTTAGTCATACATAATTTTGGAAAGCTGGTTACTGATTGGTTGATTCGGAGAGGAAGAGAAGAGTCAGAGAGATAATTGACGTTTGTTCTAAGATGATTTTTCTACTCCGAAAGAGATTGTTTTTTACGCCATCATACATCCTTATTACACATTGTCCTCTTACACATGTAAACACACCCTCACCATCATAAATACACTTGTTTTTTGATCAACTTCTTTAGTTATTTATTGTTCTTTATATACTTATATTTTTACTATTTATTTTCAATTTTATACTATAAAAATGAAGCTATAATGTATTTCATAATTATTGTTAGTATTACCTCAGAACAGGCTTTGCTTAGCGAGTCAATAAATTCCATTATTTTTTGATATATTGAATTTATTGTACTCTATTATGGAAATAAAAAAATAATAAAAAAATGACATTCATCTTCAGTATGCATTTGCCTACTGCAGGACATAGACCTCTTCTCTCTTACTACACAACTCTCGTTCCTGTGCAATTTCAATCCACTATGATTCAACAAAACTCTTAATATCGTCCATCTATCTAGAATGTGGCCTCTCGTGGTCTCTATTTGCCTCTTGGTCTCCATTTCAATACTCAGTCTTTTCGTTCATTTATATGAAAGCATTATAAATGCATGTTGTGTCAACGTTAAGCTAAACTTAAATTAGGATTTTATTGTCTTAATAAAACGAATACACAAAAATATTAAAATCAATAGTTTATTTACTTGAATTTTTCTGGATTTTTTTTTGTCCTTAAAGTTTTCTGATATTTAATAGTTATTCTGTTATTCGGAGCGGAGACGAAACCAACAAATAAGAGATCATTCCAATTGGTCCATATTTTCTTTAGTTATAAATGGTGTAACTAACCCGACTTTGTAACCCGAATACCTATGTGATTTTAAAATAAAAAAATAATTTAAAACATCACCAAAAATTGAGCACATTTATTATCGAAGATTACATATGTAGTATCAGGAGAGCGTAACCTGATAGGAGGTAGAAGCAATGATTTTTGTACGAAATAATAAATAGTTAAAAAGTCACGTTAGTAAAGTTACTGTTGTCGTTAAAGGCCCGGGTCAGACGAGGGAACAGGAATAATTTATTTGAAATCGATGCGAAACTCCGGCTCTGAATTCGGTGGAAAATTCAAAATAAACAAAATACTGTTGACTCCATCCACATCAACGTGCACAATTAATCTTGTTGGCAATACAACATAAACAAAATATTAATTTCGTTCAAAACCCATCGCTTTCCGCTGTTCACGGCAATGACGTAGTTCAACCCTCCATCTAGCCCCCTTTACTAAGCATTCTAGTTCCAAGGATGTTGAATATTACAAAGAGAGACGGTGGTATAGCGTCTATTTTTTTTAATATTATGTATGCGCAAAGTTATAATAACTTTTTTGTATTTTTACTGTATCTAAAGATGGCGATAGTAAGTATGTGTAAAGTGTAAAAATACGTAAAAATCCATGCATGTAACAAATACAAATAAATAAACTTACCATAAAACTTACTCCCTTATTTGGGCATTTACGATAAAAGGCAAGAAAAATTATAACAATGTAGGCACAACAAAACAACAATAAGTGAAAATACATCAATAACACACGTAATAAAAAAAGTAGTAAAAGAAAGGACAATATAAGACAACATAATACAATATTATAAAAGAAAATAGAGATAAACGATAAAAAAGCAAGCAAAAACAAAAACTAGACACAAAAAGAAAAAGAAGAAAAAAATATAAATAAATAAAAATTATTACAGATTCTATTTTTAAACCAGAAAATAAACAAACCAAAAATCAAAAAAAATTATTTGCGCTAAGCATCCTTTGAAACCATCTATAGTTTGTGCATTATATTGATTATTAATTATCGATGAAGTTTTTATTTGGTAGAATTCCATTATAAGTTATATCTATAATAAAAAGTAAAGACTTTTTGATTCTACATTATTAATGTAGAATCAAAAAGTCTTTACTTTGCATTATATTGGTTACCAAGGCGGTGCAATTTATGCATTGGTGAGTTTATAATGATATTACTTCGAAGATTCTCGAAGATATTAATATGTTTTGTTATGTCCCCGTAGATATTGTGTATTCTGCTATACAAATTGTATGAAACGATGTCGTCACTAAATTTAATATTTAAAATTGAGATGCTCTTTTGTTTTTTTTTTCTAGAAAATTAAATTGTCTAGTTGGGATATTTCAGTGTTTTTCGATATTTAAAAAAAAATCGAAATATAGGCAGTTAACACATAAATTTGTTAAATAAAATTTGTGGGGGGAGGCGTACACAATAGACACTAATGTTCTACTCAGAATTCTCAGTTCATCCATATGCATAACATAAATGCTGCGAAGCCTCGGTGTTTTTTAACTTCAAAGTTGAAAAACCATTAAAAATGTAAACCTGGCCATACAGAATCTCGCGGATCTTGACTAGAATCTATGTCGATATGTTAAGGGACAAAAATTCTTTTGAAAAAAATCGATAGTTGGATAACAACACGTATATTGATAATAATATTAATAAAATGGAATTTCATTTAGCGCCGTTTAATGATTCAAGATCATTCCTGACTCATGTAAATGTGCATTAGTTTCTTCGTTTTTCTTCATATATAACTACTTTTTTTATTTATATTCTTTCTTCTGTCATTACAAGTTCATAAATTTATATCTCCACATTATCGTTGTGTCAGTGGTTCGGATTAACATATAAATTATAACATTTCATTTATGTTTGTGTGTGTGTTTGTGAATGTAATGTCTTGGGAATTATGAGCTTTTGGTGATGGAAGCTTTAGAGGAAGTAAGCACCTAACGTGGGTGGATTTGTGTTAACTAGTGAATCATTTAAATGGCATTGTTTTCAAACGGAATGTCACCCCAGTATACCTATTTAATGAATTCCACGATTCTTCTCATTTAATAGGTACTTAATCATATCATGCTTAAATAATCGTGAGCATCGGGATAATTATAGTTTCTAGGGTGTCTTTCGATTCCAACCACAAATTATATTTTTTTAGTATCTCTAGCCCAAATCTAGCAATTCATCTGTTCGTGTTCTGAAGACTGCATGATTCCAGTGAAATTTACAGTAAGTAAGTTCTAACTTCCAGTAAGTCTACTCATCATTACTTGAATGTATGTTATGTTTAAAGAAACTATCTTTTGTATTGTATTTTTAATTCCTTTCAGTTACTAAGTCTACTCATCATTACTTGAATTTATGTTATTTTTAAGAAACTATCTTTTGTATTATATTTTTAATTCCTTTCAGTTACTAAGTCTACTCATCATTACTTGAATTTATGTTATTTTTAAGAAACTATCTTTTGTATTATATTTTTAATTCCTTTCAGTTACTAAGTCTACTCATCATTACTTGAATTTATGTTATTTTTAAGAAACTATCTTTTGTATTATATTTTTAATTCCTTTCAGTTACTAAGTCTACTCATCATTACTTGAATTTATGTTATTTTTAAGAAACTATCTTTTGTATTATATTTTTAATTCCTTTCAGTTACTAAGTCTACTCATCATTACTTGAATTTATGTTATTTTTAAGAAACTATCTTTTGTATTATATTTTTAATTCCTTTCAGTTACTAAGTCTACTCATCATTACTTGAATGTATGTTATGTTTAAAGAAACTATCTTTTGTATTGTATTTTTAATTTCTTTCAGTTACTAAGTCTACTCATCATTACTTGAATTTATGTTATGTTTAAAGAAACTATCTTTTGTATTGTATTTTTAATTTCTTTCAGTTACTAAGTCTACTCATCATTACTTGAATGTATGTTATGTTTAAAGAAACTATCTTTTGTATTGTATTTTTAATTTCTTTCAGTTACTAAGTCTACTCATCATTACTTGAATTTATGTTATTTTTAAGAAACTATCTTTTGTATTATATTTTTAATTCCTTTCAGTTACTAAGTCTACTCATCATTACTTGAATGTATGTTATGTTTAAAGAAACTATCTTTTGTATTGTATTTTTAATTCCTTTCAGTTACTAAGTCTACTCATCATTACTTGAATTTATGTTATTTTTAAGAAACTATCTTTTGTATTATATTTTCAGTTCCATTCAATCACATGGCTAAATATAAATTGATGCAAAACAAGCCAACTTTAGATTATTGTACTAAATCTGAATGATATATGATATTCATTCAGATTTGTTTATCACTAACTTATCAAGGTTCTAGTACAATTAGTGATGAGCAAATGCAAGACCAAGACCAAGACCGGGGTGGTCTTGGTCTTGGTCTTGCACCTGCGGTCTTGGTCTTGGTCTTGCGTTTACAAGTATAGTCTTGGTCTTGGTCTTGGTCTTGCATACATAGTCTTGGTCTTGGTCTTGGTCTTGCAGCAAGAGTCTTGCAAGTCTTGCACTTTTACGAGTAGGTAAAGTAGGTACATATTCGAGTTTTTTTTAATAAAACCTAAATTTTCGTTGAAGTAAACGTGTGATATAATTTTAGGTATCAAATTATTACAATTTTTGGAAAAAAAATCACCGAACTATGAAATATCGTTTACATGTCGTCTTTAAATTTCTGTATTTTTATAACTTTTCATATATTGTTATTATAGTAGGTAATAAAAATATAAAATGAAATACAAATATGTTGAAGAATTTAAGATTCATAGAGTCAATGTATAAGCTGAAGTGAATCAAAACTAAAATCATTGTCTGAATAAGTGTCTGAATATAATAAATCTTTCAAAGATGATTCTTATGAAAATATCATGAAACAAAATATTTTTCTAGTCATGAACTTTGATGTCAATTATATAAGTCCTCTCTTTAAAACTATAATATACAAATAAATACAAGGAAACTAACAGACATTCTTAGAGGGCTTCAACTTCAGAGATCCAACTGTCGATGGCGATATTATGTTTAGTTAAAGAATACGCACAGAAATAGAAACCCCTAAATCCAAATAATTGAATATTTTAAGATATTTTGTACTCTATACAAAACATGTAAGTATGTATGTCAAGATAGGGTAGTATGGAGAGGTCAGTCCTCCCTTCCTACCCAAAATATGAAAACAGTTTGATGGTATGTATTTATGTTTGAAGTATCAAACTATTTAGTCACCTTAGATAATAATATTATATTTCATTACCTTCGATATTGTGTATAGGTCACTGCCACACAATTTGTATGAAATGTCATTACTAAACTATTTTATTACAAAAATTGGTAAATTTTGAGATGCCTTACAAATTGTATGAAAGATGTCGTCACTAAATTCAATTTTTATAAAAATTGGTAAAAGTTTGTCTTAATAAATAATGTTTGAGAAACTCTGGAACTTTTACACATGAAAATTAAATTTGAGATTTTGTATAAAATTTGGCTATATTTAGGTATACCAATTTTCAGCTTTCAAGCTTTTATGGTTATTGAAATAGGTATATGGAAAAATAAATTTAAAATTCAAAAGTTTATAAAAAGCATTGTAGGCCTATAACTTTATATATATTCTGAAATTTTAGGCTCTGCATTTAGCGGAACAAAAAAGTTTAAGAGGGGGGGGGGACAGACACACTAAATGTTCTACTCCAAATTCTTAATAAATCCATATTATCTTTTTTTCATAAAAAATGAATATGTCCTTGTTAAACAAGTACCTACATAATATGTTATATGTATATTATACATCTTCCTACTTTCCCTAAAATGAGCATAAATGCTTATGTTATATATGGACGAAATCGGTCGAGACAGGATTCGAACTCGCAACCACTGGATTACTAGCCCAGCGCGCTAACCGCTCTGCCATAGACCCATCTAATAATCTATTTAAGTATAGAACATGTATGCTGAGTAGCCTCTAAGTTGACGTTTTTTGACTCCAAAGTTGAAAAAACATGAAAAATATAGACCTAGCATACAAATCTCACGTATCATCGCTTGATAATTTGTCGATATGTGAAATAAATTCTCTTAAATAAATCGATAGTTTTTGGAAAATAAAATATCTTAAAATATTTATTATTATGTATTGTGTTTTTAGTTTTGTAGGTATTCTTCAATTATACATACTATCGCTATCGACAGTTGGATCTCATGTGTTACATGCAACTAGTAAAATAATGAACATACCTACCTTGCTTGAATGATAGATATGTATGTAGGTATAATATCATAATATTATCGTGTCAAAACTCGCTCAAAAACATGTACCTACACAGGATGTTAAAATATGAATTGTTCCAGATTCAAAATGTCTAAATTTCGTTTCAATCATGCAAAAATGTACTTTTACGATAGTAACATAAATGTTATGTTTGTCTAACGTCGGCGTAACAATAGAAGACTAATCCTTACTTTGACTTCCCGCTATTACAGAGTCATGCCAAGTGCCGTGTTTTTTTTTAATAATTGATTTTATTTTATTACCTTGTATGGTAAATTGAATTCATCATTTTTTATTGTTAAATTAAAATAATGTGCATGGCATCATTATTTTGTTTTATTATACATTTAAAAAAAACATAGACTATCTTATATAACAAAAATCTATGTGATTTACGAAAAAAAATATTTATTACATTTATTTATGGTAAATCCTTTTTTTATATAAAAACCAAAAGACATATTAATTAAATGAAAGTTAGATCAGAGAAATCAATAACATGATAACTTTACACAAATACAAAATTTAGGTGGGTATTCATAATAATAAGAAAAACTAAAACACTTAAAAAATATATACATGCACAATGCACACATACATACCCATATATACATACGTCATAATATTCCAACTGTCGACACGTTCAAGATAATTTATTTCTTGTCAGTATTAGGAGATTTTTATGCCAGGTCTATATTTCTCATGGTTTTTGTCAACTTTGAAGCCAAAAAACACCAACTTAGAGGTTTAGTGTGTCAGTGTAGGTATGTGTGTGTCCCTTATCCAACTGTCGATTTGTTCAGGAGAACTTTGTTCTCTTAACATATCGACAATATTTCAAGCCAGAATACACGAGAATTGTATGAAGAGGTCTACTTTTTTCACGGCATTTCCAACTTTGAGATAAAAAAACACCAACTTAGAGGCTTCGCAGCATATATGTTCCATACATGGATTTTCTCAGAATTCGGAGTAGAACATTTTGTGTGAGTTTTGTGTGTGTGTGTGTGTGTCTGTGTGTGTGTCTGTCTGTGTGTCCCCCCCTTATAACTTTTGATCCGCTTAATTAACAGAGCCCAAAATTTTAAAATATATTAAAAATTACAAGCCTACAAAACTTTTATACTCAAAATTGTGAATTTATGTTTCAGTCAGGGGTTATCAACTTTTGAAATTTTGATTTATTTTTCCATATATCTCACAAACCGTAAAAGTTAGAACGCTGAAAATTTGTATAAACATAGACAAATACAAAATCTCAAATAAGTTTTTTTAAAAAAAATCTAGGGTTTCTCAAACATTTTTTATTAAGAAAAATATTTTTTTTATGATAAATTTATGAGTTTAACTGCCTATATTTCCATTTTTTTTTTAAATATCGAAAAAAGACGAAACACCCCAACTAGAAAATTTATTTTCTATAAAAAATATTAAAATTGTATTAGCACATTGCAAATTTAATATAATAATAAAAATTGAATTTAGTGACGACATTGTTTCATACAATTTGTATGGAAGTAGCCTACTCACAATATCTAAGAAGACTTAGGGCCGAATTTATAAACAATTCTCAAATGGTGACTCTGAGAATTCTCACGTAAGCACTACTCAAACGAATCTGAGAACTACTAACACTGTCCTATTAATAAACAATACTTTCAGTTTACTCAGTCGAGAACAACGTTTGTCAATGAGTTGTATTTTTTGCTTTATATTACCAACACATTTAAGGGCCGCTGCGTTGGGATTCTGAATACTTATTGCATAGACACGTGTGCACATTTATAATAATAATAACAACTAGATATGGGATGGTGAATTGACAATATAATATAACAATGAATCTCCATTGCCTCTCTAGATAAAAAAAATATAAAGAGAATTACTAATTTTGAATAACCATGAATAAAACCAAAAATATAAGTACATAGTAAAAAAATGTATTAAAAATCTAGCAATAAAACATAAAAATAATAAAAAAAACTATGGTTATGGATATTTATGTATATTTTTACTATGATGGAAAAAAATACAAATTCTTACATCTATAATAGTATAAATATTAATCAAATATATATGCCAATTTTTATTGGCATATATATTTGATCATATTATAAAAAAACAATCAAGGATCATATAAAAAACAATCAAGGTAGGTAGTTTCACAGAAAACATCACTCTCCCTATTCAATCCCTGAATTCAACACATCATAGGTATTTATGGCAAGTATCAGTCAAATAACAAACCAAATAGATATTATACAAATTGGAGCTCAAGGCGAAAATTTAACGAGATGCAATACACGAAATTGACAACTGTAAATTAATATAATGGCGAAGTTATGTATACGCATATTATCATCTCTTTCACTCGGTATAGCTCTGTCCCGTTCCGTCTCTCTGAGTAGTTCTCCAAGGCAGGTAGCCGGGCGACTTGAGCATTCGATATATTTCTATAGACTGCGCTGCAATGCTTAAGTACGCGTTTACGACATAAGCATTGCATATTGTTTATTAATACGCTTTTGGGGTGCTAAGCATTGAGCACATACTAAGTACGTTTTATAAATTCGGCCCTTAATAATTTGATACTAATCTCCAAACATACATACATACCATCATGCTGTTTTCACATTCTGGGTAGGATCAAAGGACTGACCTCCATACTATCCTATCTTGACATACATACCTAGGTACACGTGTTGTATAGAAAACCAAATATCTTAAAATATTAAATAATTTGTATTTATGGGTTTATAGTTTGGTACTTATTCTTCAACTATACATACTATCGATATCGACAGTTGGATCTCATGTGTTACATGCAACTAGTTTTATTTGTATTGTGTATAACTTGTAATTGTAAATGGCCTTCGGCAGTATTATTCGTATTAAAATTCAATAGTTGTAATATTATGCTCCATAGGTATGGTTTTTTCAAAGTTGAAAAAATAATGAAAAATATAGATCTGGCATACAAATCTCGCACATCTTGGATTGAAACTTTGTCGGTCTGTTAATACAAATAAATTCTCTGGAACAAATCGACATTAGGAAAACATTAAAGAAAATAATTAATTGAATTTACTTTATGCACAACGTACAATACACGTGAAACGCCTCTGAGTACGTTTGTTTATTTAGCGGCATCGGCCATTACAAAATAATAATATTTTTTTGAAGAATAATATTTTACACCGCAAGAATAATATTTTGACCTTTGAGAATCTAATGATAAAGGTTATTTTTGCATCACGTAAACGTAATATGAGACAATTTGAATCTGAGATATTGACATCCTGTCTATAGATACACGCGCACGTGTTCATGGTATAAATATATTTGTATTTTAAACACTGATTTTAAACCGATATCTAAATTTCATTCTTAAAGAAGTACTAATTAAATTTTGGTACTTACACCTATTTATTAATATGAATACTTACATTTAACAATGACAAAATTATTTAAATTATAAATTATTTTTAAAGGTACCGTTTTTATAAAATGATGTCATAAAATTATTCCGTTTTAATAAAATGATGTCATGCCGACCGCAGTGGCACAGTTGGTAAGCTGTTTTGGTTCTGTGCGGGCGTTCTGGGTTCGATTCCCAGCAGAGGAGAAATTTATTTAAATTCATTTCTCACGCAAATATTGCTTCTCTGGGCTGGAAACACTGGTTAGTTGGAAGAAATTGCCATACAACAATAAACTCGCCACTTGCGCAGGGTGCAAGGAAGTGTTTATTATTTATTTATTTAATATAAAATTCGATCTTTGTATGTTATTTTTAACCATATTAAAAGTCATTTATTGTCGTTCCAATGCAATTTCTATGAGTTATATGTCAACATATTGAAAAACTGCAAGACCGCAAGAGTCTTGCATTTAAGTCTTGCAAGACTCTTGGTCTTGCAAGCATGGTCTTGGTCTTGGTCTTGCGTCCCTGGTCTTGGTCTTGGTCTTGCAGTGAAGTATGTGGTCTTGGTCTTGGTCTTGGTCTTGCAAAAAACGCAAGACCAAGACCAAGACTGCAAGACTTGCAAGACTTTTGCTCATCACTAAGTACAATGAAATAATAATATATAAGTTTGGGGAGACCAGGATGCACAATGGATTGACATTCCAAGGATATTACATTTTCACATTTTTCTGTGAATTTCGTAGTTTTTAAAAGCCTCATTAACTGTGTGAATTCAGAGTTAGAAATACCTAATTCGATTGCTACAAAGGTAGCGAATAGGAATGTCTCCGTGAAATTAGCCACCAGACCAAGTGTTTGCTCTTTTGACAATGTCAAGAAGGTAAATAAACATCAAATGATATTTAACGAAGGTAAATTTAGTGCTAAAGATCTCATGTTTGTTCAGTCGATGTATATTTTACTTTTAATTATCATCGTTGCCTTGATAGTTGGGTTCTAGTTTCAGACCATTATCTGTGTTGGTACAAATAACACATGTGGAACGTGTTCATTTTGTTTTCAAACTATCGTTATCTTCTCGAGTTCAGCCTCCATCGTTCGTTTATTTGTCGTCCTCCCCAAGTTTACCATTATTTTATATGCCAAATAGCCAATAGCCCGACCGCCTAGTGTCACGTTATAATGGCCTATTCATCTATTCCACAATTTTGGACTGGTTTAGTACCGTTTACTCTGCAATTGGATTTCGGACATAAAATCATAACGTTGATTTAATCCCACGACGTATTAACAATGATTCAAAGTTTTGCTTTTTTTGCGTTTATATAGAGGATATTAGGTTCATCATTTTCATATTGACGAGAATGAAAGGAAAGTTTGTTATGTATTTTATTAAAAAAATGTTTATTTCACTCACTAAAATAACGAATATTCGATATATTTAAAATAAACATTCGTTATTTTAAAAAAAACACTGACATATTTTTTAATAACACGAACAAAACGTGTATTATGTTTGTTACTAATCAAAAATGGTTATATTTTCTGGATATTTTGTTTATTTGTAAAGTTATAATAACGAGTTTTGCTCATGATTTTTTTATCCCAGATTTCAAGGAACTTGTAATTATGGATTTGCTGTAAAAAAACTCTTTGATTGATTGATGTTAGCCACTTATTCACTAGTAAAAAAAATAAAGGTATTTTAATCTTTTATTTTGGATGCGAAAAAAAGAATGTATATCTTTCTTCTTCTTCATTACATTATTAGTTTTTTTTCGCCTTGATATAATTGACATTTGTTAAAATTTTATCCTATCAACTTGACTTTAGTCATGTTTTAGACATATTTTTTAACCGTGGATACAGTATACTGAATTCTTTCCCGACAATCTTTTTTAAATTGACATTTCGCGATAAAGAAAATTCCTCAAGGTGACTTATCCTCCATGATATTTTATTCATTTTTAATTTAAATCTCCATGATGCCTTACTAAATATTTACCTTACTCATTTCATTTATTCTTTTTCCCAATTTATCCTACGCAACGTTTTCCTGTCTCCATTTAGAACACAAAAAAGAAACTAAATATTGAAAATGTCTGTTTCTAATTTTGAATTATTCATGTGGAGTACTTTTTATACCTTTATTTTCCACTGTAATTGGATACAAAGCCAACCAGAATATAAATTCTTTCTTTTTTACCTACGCAATCTAAAATATAGAAAGCCACATGGGATTAGGAAGCGAAATTGTCGTGACTTTATTCGATAATGGACAAAGATCTACTTAGAATATCGACGATGTCTTGTGACAACATAGTTTCAATACTCTAAACACCGAAATCGTATTTGAATACCTTACCAAGCACTAAAGAAAGATTTTTAAATGGTCATTTAAAAATCTTTCTTTAGTGCTTGTATATACATACTTTTACACGTTTTTTATATGTCCTTTGTATACGTATATTTTACGTACAACTGCCTCACAAAATTTCTAAAGGTTTAATGTACTCCCTTTCAGTCTTAGACTCGAAAAAAATATAATATATTTAAGAATAAAATCAAAAAATTATACTGATTTAATTTTGTTTATTTCATTCTTGGTTTTGAATAGCTTCTTATTTGTTAGTAGATGTGCAACGTTTTGGCGAATGTAGGAATACAAAATATATACTCCCCTCTTTTAACACGAGATTTTATCTCAATTAAAGAGGGTTATTACGAATCATATCATGGAACATGTAAATCTTTTATTTGTAATTTATATGTATATTTGTATTGATTAGTTTAATAATAAAAAAAAATATGTCACAATGAACGGGATGAAAAATGGATCCATTTACAGGATTCGAGAATTGTCAAAAGACCATCAAAAGCTCAGTAGTGAACAGACCGACAAAGGAGATCTTTAGAAATTCAAAATAATCTTGTTCCTGCCTTATATCTTGGTTAGGTAAGGTTAGTGATATTTGGTTAAGTTTGGTTAGTCTAAGTTAGGTTTGAAAATTTTCTCAACAAGTCCCATCCTTGTACCTTATTTAAAAATTTCCACCATTCTTTTCATTCACACGCGTTTGGTGATATTATGAGCTACATACTTAACCGCCTTTACACAAACGTATTATCTTATTAAATTTTCGCGCACGCCATCTGTCGTGTGAACCGTTAAAATTATACCAATAATGGTTTTCGTTGTTGTATTACTTTCGTTCCGACCGTACGAAATGTTACGACGACGATGAAATAAAATTTATACAAACATAAAATAATAAAAAAAAAATATAACAGTTGGCGAACAAAAAAAGAATGGAATAAAAAAGTTAACTGCACGCCGTTAGTTGATCGAGTTTTAATCGAAAGCTTTTCCTGTGTACGGTTGAATGGGGTTTTTTCCCCGTGCTGACGCGTTTTTCCATTCTACGTTGAATTTTCACGCGCTGATATTGTGTACGCCATCGGCCATTTCAGAGTTTGCTGAATGCTATGGTCGGCCGATGAATAAAAAAGACTATCGAGACCTTTCATGCAATAATAAACGGACGAAAGCAGGTATGATGGCGTAGTTTAGTTAGCGAGAGAACATCCGCTTATTTGCTTTGTTTGTTTGCTTGTGTAAATTTTGAAACCTCATTTATATGTAAATGTTATATAAATGATTGTTTACGATTGAGTTACATGCGATGTAATATTTTTTATATCATCTTATTCGTTTCCCAGTGGAGTTACATTCTTTCGGATATTTTTCAATTTATAGTTGCTGTTATACCACAAAGAAACGGCTAGCATTAAGCGATATCCAGAACCGCAGTGTTCAGCCCGAGGACGAGAAGAGCCGACCTCAATAGCCAATATAGGCAGTAGATGCTAGGGTGAAGATAGTTGCTGTTACGCCACCCTTTCTGGAATGGCGCAAAACTTCAACTATCGGATGTTTGGTGACTTGTGTCATATCATGAACTTTATTTATTTATTCATTTATGGCACAAAATAAATATTCATACGTAAGCTGACTGATAACGCCCGACTAGGCAAAAGCCTATTATGGAACTTTTATTTTTACACAATCGGGTATTTTTATGCTGTCTTAAACAATTGCCTAGGGTCAAGGACATCAAACTCTCTTTTCATTTGGAGGTATTTTTAATAAATACCTACATATGTTCGTTGTGCTTCGCACATATTTTTAATTACATATCTTTTTAAGGCATTATTTTATTTTATTTTGCATTCAAACAATAAATACTTTGTCAAATTTGTTTTGGTTGTTATATTTATTTACCTACATTGGTCATAATTACAGTATATTTTATTAGTAGGTATGTGTGTATGTAAAAATGTATGAGAGAAATCTTCAGCGATTTAATCTGAATAATGTACCATGAATATTACTGTATTTTTATCGCAAAGTAATGAATGTTTATAATATACCTGTTTCTACACCAAATTATTTAAATTACACTTTTTTTTTATTATAATTATGATTATAAAGCATTCGTAATGTTTGGTATCGATACTTTGTATCAATAAAATATTTTGTGTTCGTAGATATTTAATCACAGTATGTTATCTTGTTTGCTTTTAGTATCATTAAATATGTTCTGGAATTTTTCTCTGTATTTTTACACCGAAGAATTTGCGTCTTGAAACACCTCGGAATTTTATCTTGTTTAATTCAAACTAAGGATTCATTTGGGATCTGCTATAAAATGTAGGCAAACTGTATAATTAATTCTCAAAGACTTTCAAATTTTCTCCGAGGAAAATTGTTGCGATATTTTCATACAAGATCAACATTTCCGTTTTGTGATTAATTTGAGTTGTCATCTGACGCACAACTAAATTTAAATTTTCCCAAGAGCTTTTGTATCAACTCAAGTGACTTATTATACACCATGAACTAATATTGTCATTTTTTTATACCCCCTCTCTTTTGATAATTAATTGTGGCAATCGCGTGTCACAATTTTTGAAGCCTTTAAATATTTTAGTAACATTAAATGTTTTAATTTATTGCGTTAGTGTTACCTTTCATATCATTTGTATGCAACAGTAATTGGTACCTATAAATAAAAGGAAAGTTCATTAATAAACAAATTGATCATAACAATCAGATAATGCAGTAAGAACATCGTTCACGAATTATTTTATTAGTACTTTATTTATTTAATATACAGAGACACCAACAGAACACTGAACAACAAAAACAAAGAAATCATGAAACAAAAACATAAGAATCTCCAGTGCTCCAATAACAGGTATCTCCCGCATGGCTATTGTGCATAGTTTGGAAGGTGCAGTCAACGTCTCCTGAGCATTCAAATTATAACAAAAAAGACATTACTTTGCACAGTTAAAAATAAAGTTTAAAATACACATCAACATGTGTAGGAAAACAAAAAGAAAACAAAACTTAAACTAAAAACATAAAACAAAAAAAAAGAAGAAGGAAAAATTGAACCGAAACAAAAAAAAAATAGATTTTGGCCCATCATATTTTAAGGAAGAAAAATAAAAAATTAATCAAAGATCAATTTCTACAAAATATGTACGTTAGTTTTTATTAAATATTTGTGTTGGTTTAGATTACATCATCAATTAGGTTGTAACTCAATCTACCTCTAACAACTTGAAAATAAGCGCTTCAGTAAAGTTATATCTCTGCTTTAATCATATTTTTCTACTATTTCGACGTCTTTGGAGTTTTTCTTATCAAATCGATTAATTTTTTTTTTTCATTTGATTAGTGATGAAATACAATCGAAAATAGAGAGATGTCTCTAATAATCAAGTTTAATCGACGTAGGTAAGTTCCAACATTATAATTAAATCGTAATTTCCCCTTTCTCCGCAAAATATTTTAACGCCGGCGGTGAAACCACGTCGTAAGAAAATATTGAGTATTGCCCAGTTGAAGTTGGACATGAAAAGGTTTTTTATGGTCGGTGAATATAAATTATTTCGGTTTTACTAACAAAGTCCGTATAGCTCACGTAAGCTTTCTCGTTGATACAATAATATAATGTAATGTGTTTGAAATGGACTCAGTATTTGTATAATGTGTCTGGAATCTCTCTTCTGCTCAGTCTCACAGCAAAAGCTTTGTGGTAAAAGTTATAGTAAATTCACGTTCAAATGAATAATGTGAATATATTATTGATTGAAAAATTCATATTATTCAGTCAAAGTGCAATCATTCTACTCTGTTTCTGGTGCATTGAATCCATTTTTAGGTTTATACCTACTATATTTATTGTAGCAACCAGGTTTACGTCTTTAATTTGTTTATATATCAGGTTAAAAATCATGCTTTTCGTATAAATTTTTGTCTATGTTTTTGAGGTATTTTAATTATACATAAGTTTTTTTCGACAGCCAGTATTTAGTTTTATAACATTCATTAACTTGTGGTTATGATTTAATATAAATAACAAAATAAAACGCAATGAGAACATCTTTATTTTATCCAAAAGGAAAATCAATTAAATAAAATGGCAAAAAATTAAGTCTTGTAAATTTTATTTAAAACTTTGTAATTTAAGCTTCGATTTAGCAACTGAATAAGTTGTGTGTTCACTGAATTAATGGGCCAATGCGTTTTATGTATTTCCAGTTTACCTTGTATATTCTTCGGTCGGGCGTTTATTTTCATGGGAATAAGTAAATAAGACAATTACTCCTGGTAGGGTTTCGCCGTGGCTCTGTAGCAAACCTTCATCATTGAGAAGTATGAGCCAGGGGTTGGGAGACGTGGGCTTCACCAGGGAATTGCCTTCAATAATTCCACTAATTTCTATTCAGACCTTGGACACGTGTTTCGCAACATATATATTATTAAATTGTGTATTTTTCCAAGTAAATTTAAGGCTTATAACAGGGGAACGAAAAGTAGAGGTCGACTAAGAAAAAGTTGGATGGATCACGTAATTGGAATTTTGAAACATGCAAACGTCAGAAATAAGAATAATGAACGCGTATTTTTGAAACCATGCATGGTTGCGAATGAAGCGAGAAATGTATGTCGGGAGAAAGGATTCTGGCGTGCGGTTCTACTGCATACCCCTAATAGGGAAATGGCGTGATGTTATGGTAGGTTTATTTTAAACAAGTTCTCAAGATATTCTTCATAAAATTGTGCCATCGACTGCACAATTTGGAATAAATAAAATCAAAATGGCAAACTTGGATATTGAATTGAATGATAACGATCACTAGGCAAACAATCTTTAATGGACCATTCATTAGCTAAACCTATATTTACCTAACACGTATTTAGCTCGTGTCTGATCTTTAATTATACCTATCGCTGTTATAATTTCTCGACCGCGATCGACGCTCTATTCAAAACCAGTGTAAATTTAACAAATGGAGTTGCTACGAGTGTAACAACTTGAAGCATGAAATTGCCTTAGGTATGTTTCTGGCTTGTTCGGTATAGCAGAAAGGAGCCGGGCTATTATTAACTCTGCCGTAGCGTGAAGAGGAAAAACTCTCTGTATCCGTGGGAGCACCGACACGAGATTTGTATGTAATTTATCTCGAGATCCTAGAGCTTTAAAGATCACGTACTGCTACACTCTCCCTTAATGTAGATACATCAGTATTGACTCTATAAATCAAGTTGTATGTATCCAAGCTGGATATATATCCGTCCAAGAGCGAGACCATTCCCACTTCTACAAGAAACTGAATTTTTCAAGGGAATTGAGGATAATTAAATTTGCCACTTGAGTTATCTTCAATGAAGAAAAATTTTCAAATGTCCTTTCATACGAAATAAATAATTCGATTTGAATGTCTTCGTTCTTCGTTGTTTTCTTTTTTTTTCATCCATTCCTTTCTTTAACAAAATGAAGGTGTCTGTTCCATTGTACTCGAAAGTTTCTAGGCAAATAATTACTCTTTTCATCTTTTATTTTTTGTTTTCAGTACACAGTGGCTTAGACACCGAATTCTTTCACTTAATGAGTTTTCTTACATATGAAGGGAATTTGTTTTTGAGATAATTAGAAAATTAAAAGTGGATTTTTTTTATTTAATTTTGAAACACACGTGTAGGTTAAAAGTCTAATAGATAGCAACGTTTTCTATGAATCATTTTTTATTGGCTTTTTTTATTTTCTTTCTTATTGAATATGAAAAAGGTAAGTCTGGCACCTGGGAGCGGTTGCGTTTACTAATGCGCATCCTCTTTATAGGTGAAAATTGCAGATTTTGCAGATATATGTACTTACAGTTACTGAAACGTGTAAAGAAAATAATATATAAAAAGAACATCAAGTTTTTTTTTGAGAATTCTTCCCGGTTGTGCATTGAACAAATCACCAAGTTGCACTGAAATCAGATGGACGGTTTCATTCGTCCTTTTCCTCATGACTGAGGATAGCGGCTGTAGTCTGTCGCCACACGTATGGCCCGCCTCCATGCCAATCTGTTTTGGGCTGAACACAGAGCACCAGTCACCGAAGACCCCATTGTGGACTTAACCAAATCGCTCCATCTGGTCGGTGAGCGACCACGAGATCACCGTCCCTCCACGCTGCCCATCACAACAAGCTTCTCGAGGCAGTCTGGTTCCCATCTGGCAATGTGTCCAAAGAATTGAAGGATACGTCTGTAACATATCGTCGATAGACGATCCTCGATCCTTAGGTCGTCTAGAATTAACACATTGGTTCTTCTGGCTGTCCATGGGATGCGCAGCATACGCCTCCAGAACCACATTTCGAAAGCATCGATCCTCTTTCGCTCTGACTCCCTAAGTGTCCGTGTTTCCACACCGTACAGGAACATCGGGAATATCAGAGCCCTGATGAGTCTAACCTTCGTGTTTTTCGTAATGGTCCTGTCCTTCCATACTCTTGTGAGCTTTCCCAGTGCTCCCTTTGCCATGGCGATGCGTCTTTTTACTTCCGCTTCACAACCACCGGTGTCACATATGTTGGAACCCAGATATGTGATGTCATGTACTATCTCAAGATGGTTTAGAGAGTTTATTGGGGGATGTTTACATGCTCTATCAATCACCATCAGTTTGGTTTTGCATTGGTTTATGTTCAGACCGAGTGATAAACTTTCCCTCTCAACACGATCCAAAAGTTGTTTCATATCGGTCTCGTTTGTGGCTACTAGAGTTGTGTCGTCTGCAAAGCGTAAGTTGGAGATTTTCTTGCCACCAATGCTGAATCCGGCCTCCCAACCATCCAGAGCTTTCCTCATTCATCAGATGGACGGTATAAGAACACAAAAAGTACTTACAAAGATACTAATGATACCGAAATCTGCAATTTTCACCTATAGAAAGGGGATGCGCACTGGTAAACGCAACCACTTTCAGGTATCAGACTTACCTTTTTCGTACCTACATAATATATTCAATAAGGTGAGAAATATCATTAAACCAGCCATTAAAAAAATAATGTTTTTTTGACGTTGTTATCTCTTAAACTATAAATACCTACCATATAAATATATCCCAAGCATCACATGTATTAATTTGCAACTTATCATATAAAATATACATTTAATTATATTTTGTAATTGAAGACGCGGATATGTAATTATAAAGTAAAAATGATGTAGAAGTGAAAAGTGGACTGTATTTTTAAAGGGCGTTTCGTTGCAACCACTGCAAGGCAAAGGAAGGATAAAGGAACACTCACTTACTTGACTTTTCCTTGGTGCTCTGCCTTGTTGGATGGTCACAACTTTCACTAGGATCCCACACACACACACGCGGTGAGAAAGCAATTATGGCGAATTTCGGTGAGTTATGAGGAGCGGTAAAACGGGTGAGATGTGGGTGGTGTCGACAGGACGCGGTTTGAAAGGAGACTGATTTTGGATGTAGGGTGGGCAGCAGTTGCAACAATATTATATGTCATTTGATATAAAAAAATGCGACAATAATTATAATGACATATTGGCGTCAACATTTTCCCCGCCCTTAAAGGGTCGCCTTTAAAAAAAGTGAAATGCGTGATGCGAAGTAATGTGATGCGATGCGTGGAAGTATACATAAAAAAATATATATAATAAAGTAAATAATGTTAAATATATATTAAATATAATAAGATAAAAATAAAATATATGAACAATACAAATATAAGATAAATCATTGTGTTGGTAGAGGACACAAACGTGTTACCGGTCGCACGAGTGTGCCCCTTGCAGTTTTAACAGTGACAACGCGAATAATATTGTCTTTTGAAGGATGTACCTTTTCAATTATACCCAAAGGCCATGAAAGAGTTGGAGAACTGTCATTATTTATTATAACGATCGTTCCAACCTCAATTGGAACGGATGGTCTATTCCACTTTTGTCGCACCTGCAGCTGATGTAAGTATTCAGTTCTCCAGCGACGCCAGAAAGACTGTACTAACTGATCCAACAGACTATGTCTTTGAAGCAGATTGTTCGCGGTTGACTCCACATAAGGTGCTGGTAGAGCGCGAAGCGGTAAGGTATTTAAAAAATGAGCCGGCGTTAGAGCTGAAAGCTCAGAAGGGTCAGCGCTGAGTACAGTGAGAGGGCGTGAATTCAACAAACACTCTACCTGTGTCAGAACAGTAATCAACTCCTCGTAACTGAGGATTTGTTGTCCAATCACTTTGAACAGGTGATTTTTTACTGATTTTACTGCACTTTCCCAACATCCACCAAAATGTGGTGCAGCAGGCGGTATAAATTTGAACTCTATGCGATTTTCAGAAAGCTCCTTTTCAAAAGGAACGCGATATTCTTTTGAAATAAAATTATATAACTGTCGTAAATAATTCCTGGTACCTACAAAATTTCTAGCGTTATCTGAATATATATATTTTACTGGGCCACGACGTGACAGAAAACGTTTTAAAGCGGAAAGAAAACTAACCGTACTGAGATCAGTTGCGACCTCGATATGTAGAGCTCGTGTTGTCAGACAGGTAAATATGCAAAGATAGGCTTTGCGACTCTTAACGCCACGAGCGCGTATAGGTGTATAATTTATAGGTCCTGCGTAGTCACATCCTGTATGAATAAAGGCTTTTACTGATGGGGTTACACGTTGAACGGGAAGGTCTGACATCAATGGAAATTGTGAACGTGGCTTTGACTTAAAACATATATTGCATTTATTTATTCTGGTGCGTATAACACGCCTAGCTGCTAATATCCAGAACCTTTGTCTTAATATTGACATAAGAAGTTCAGGGCCAGCATGTAAATATTTCTCATGGTAATAGTCTACTATTGATTCGACAATTGAATCGTGGCGGGGAAGTATAATTGGATGTTTATGTGCGTATTTCTCGGCTGAGTTGCATAAACGACCACCGACGCGGATAATGTCATCACTTAAAAAGGCCTTAAGTCTCAAGAAAGCGGAAGAGCAATTTTTCTCAGCTCGTAAATGTTTAATTTCTATTAAAAAATGCCTACGTTGTATATCACGGACTATCATTTGCTCAGATATCTCCAAATCGGTTGCGGTAATTGAAAATAAGGGTCTACGCGGAATTCTTTTGATAAACTTGCCTACGTATGCTACGACTCGGAGAAGCTTACTCCAGGAGGATACGCGAGAGGCGAGGTCCTGAATAACAGATCTAACTTCAGAATCTGTAGTGACAGGGTAAGCGGTTATCTTTTCTTCCGGCAAGTTTTCCACTTCAATGTTCTTGCCCTTGTTCACAGGCCACTGCGAAGGATCTAACACAAGCCAAGGCGGACCCTGAGACCAGAGTGGATGATGGGATAGCTTTCCAGGCAACAAGCCACGTGACAAACAATCTGCAGGATTGTCACTTCCGGCAACATGGAAAAAATGCTTTGCGGGAAAATTATCAAGTGTCTTAACGACACGATTGGCAACAAATATTTGCCAGCGGTGCGGTGAGGAGTTAAGCCAACATAGCGTTACTTGAGAATCAGTAAACGCATATACTTCAGAAATTGGAAAGCGTTGATTATAAGTATCATATACACGTCTTAGTAGTTTTGATAACAATTCAACCGCGCAGAGTTCAAGCCGTGCAATAGATAATGTCTTAACTGGCGAAACCTTTGACTTGGCACAAACGAGCTGAATGCACACTGGCTGATTAATATTTGTAGTGTGTGTATACACTACTGCCCCGAATGCGCTCTCGCTTGCGTCTGAGAAGCCTATCAAACGAACGATGCTACTTTCAAATATTCCTAAATGACGTGGTATCTTTATTTCATTTAGTAATGGGAGTTCTGAGCAGAATTTTTCCCACGTATTTATGATATGGCCGGGCGGTTTTTCGTCCCAATCTACCTTTGAGAGCCATAATTCTTTAATCAGCAATTTTGCAAATAAGACCACGGGTGCTACGAAACCCATTATATCCCATATCCTTGCCACAGTAGCTAATATAACGCGTTTAGTACATGTTTTATTAGGAGCGGTAATTTTGAATTCAAAATTATCATTTACTTTTGACCAATTCAAGCCTAAAATCTTTTGTTGCATGACCTTATCAAATTCGACAGTTTCGCTAGCTCTATGTGTCACGGGAATGCTATTAATAACATTAGCAGAATTACTGCTCCACTTTATTAAATCAAACTGGCCACGTTTAAACAATTCAATTAACTGACTAGATGCGGACACTCCCTGTTCTTCGGTCATAACACTAAAAACGACATCGTCCATATAGATATAATTGTTAGCTATTTCTTTTGCGAGAGGAAACAAGTCACCGTCATCTTTGACGAGTTGCTGAATGACGCGAAGCGCGTGGTATGGACTAGACTTGAGACCAAAACAAACTCTATTAAACTGGTATGTAGTAAGCTGATCCTGAGGTTTAAAACGATAAATAATCCGTTGGAAACGACGATCCCGAGCATTCATTATGATTTGTAAAAACATTTGCTTGCAATCTGCAGAGAGTGCTATGTGGAATAACCGAAAATTTAAAATAATGGTAAACAGATCACCTTGTAAATTCTGGCCGCAGTGGAGGACATCATTGAGTGATAATCCCGAACTAGTTTTACAGCTTGCGTCGAGAACCATACGTAGTTTGGTTGTGGACTTATCTTCGCGTACTACGCCGTGGTGTGGTATAATATATAAGGGATAGTTAAAATTATCTTCAGCCGGCGCGGGTGATAAATATCCTTTGTCCAGATATTCACGAATAACTGTATCATACGCAGATCGGAACACATGAGAACTTTCGAGTTTCCTCTCAAGACTCAAGAAACGCTTCTTTGCGGTATCAAAAGAATCTCCGAGCGAGAAAACGTCACCACGAAAGGGTAGCGCTACTATGTATCTGCCATCGCTATCCCGCTTGGTAGTTTTTTGAAAGAAATATTCGCACTCAATCTCCTCTGGAGAATGAGTGGGCGGTGTGGCGGTAGGCAATTCATCAATCTGCCAGAAGCGTTTGATTAAAGTATTTATTTCTAATTCATTATCATCACATAATGTGCTACAGCAAGCTACGGTCATGTTATCGCGTTTTGATAAAACGGGAGCTCTTCCCATGACAACATAGCCGAGAGTGGTTTGTATAGCTCTAGGGATTGTTTCGGAATGACCCTTTACTATATTAGGTAACAGAAGTTGTGAAAACAGCGAGGCACCGATCAAGACATCAATCTGTGCCGGAGTGTGAAACGCATCATCTGCGAGCGGGAGCCCATTAAGAAAAGGTAACGCGGAGATGTCGATAGGTATGGAAGGCAAATTGTCCGTAATTTTATCCACAACAAGAGAAGAAATATTGTATTTCACCTCTTTATTGTATTTTGATGCAAATTGAAAATTAACAATTCCCTTAGTACTTTTTTCAGAGCCTCCGATGCCTTTCACTGCTATATTCTTCATGTTTATATTTAATTTAAGCATATTACAACATTCTAACGTCACGAAGTTACTTTGAGATGCGCTGTCCAGTAAGCAACGAATATTATGTTCCACCCCATGAACATCGTGAACAATTACGACGGCCGTAGCTAGTAAAACCGTAGTGTATTCGCTACCTTTCGCAGCAAATGAGTGACCATCGTTTGTTGTGCTCGCATTGACGTGTGGCGACGGGTCAATCGAAGTCGAACAGAGCGCGAGTTCCGTATTATGCACGGCGACGGCGGCGGTTGAAGTAGAGGCAGCAACATGCGCCTGTTGGGGTGGCGGATTTGATCTCGAATCTAAATGTAGTAAACTATGGTGGTTACCATTACAGATTTTACACTTAAATTTCGAATTACATTTTCCAGCTCTGTGCCGACCACTTAGGCAGTTTACGCAGCCAGAGCGCTCTTTTATTAACCTAAAACGAGCGTTCGGAGTCATGTCAATAAACTCTGGACACTTATAAAAATTGTCATGTGCGATATCCTTACATAAACATTTATATGCATCGGACACTGCGACATATGATTGCGGTTGTGAAAACTTTACTCGATTGTTATTGTTTGTGTTTAATTTTGCGGACGAATTGGTACATCGCTGTAATATTTTGGCTTGTTGCTTGACAAAATCAACCAAACTTAATAATGACGGAATTTTATCCTGGCGTGAATGTAATTCAAATGCCCGAACTGTTTCCGAATCTAATTTCTTTTGTGATATGTGAAGGAAAATAAAATCGGTTAAATCTGGAAGTTCTAGGTTTTTTAAAGCGTTTATGGCGGTAATATGACGATCTAAAAATGTTTCTAAATTTTGAACAGAAGCGGAAGAAAATGATTTTCCATCCAATATTTGATTAAGATATGTACTGGCTAGCATGCGTTTATCTTGATACTTATCAATTAGTGATTGTAATATAAGTTCATAATTATTTGAAGACTGATTTATACCGGCAAAAGCGGATTGAGCCTTGATTGAAAGCTTTCCCAGTAAGTAATACAATTTATCAGTATCCGAAAGAGTTGGGTTATCGTGAACTATACTTTTAAAACTTTCATAAAATCTTGGCCACGATCTGATGTCGCCATCGAAAGACATTAATTCAATAGGCGGCAATGTAGGTCTCGATCTCAATAACGGAGCGTTTTTTAATACGTCATTTTTTAAATTAGATTCTATTTTTGACAATACAGATTTCACACTCCAGTACATGTCCTCGAATGAATCCCACGTATCTAGTTCTGGTTCGCCATTGTTTACTTGGATGTTTAAAATATTATATTCATTGAGCGTTTTTTCGAACTCAACACGTAGCGTATCTATACAAATGGCGGCAGAAATTAAATCGATATTGTCTTGTTCATTCCGCACCTTTGTAGAGCGATCGTAAATCATCTGCAAGCGCGCAAAAATGGAATTCCGTTTTGATAATTTTAATTTCAATAACATGCTTTTATCATCATCTAATTCAAGAATTTCCGCTTGCTTCGATTGAGGTCTCTTAGCCATATCGAAATATAAAAGGTAAAGATAAAATAATATTTATTTAATAACTTAATAACAATTTCAATGTAATTTCGTATGTATAATGTTTAGTAGTCGGCGCAGATTCCGCTTGGTTCCGTCCGCCGAATTCTAAACTGCGTATGCAAGCAATGTAGGTACCTATTCGACTCAATGCATTCGAGAAATTTCGCTGATCGGCTGATGGCGTTGTGACAAATAACTTACTATCGTATTGTAGGGAACTACAATACAATATTTATTTCTGTGCGATGTATTAACAACAAAATAAGTATTATACGTACTATTTTATAATGCGAATTTTTTTTTTTTTTTTTATGAATAAAATAATTATGTAAATATATATGTGCGGGGTTAATTATGCACTAAAATAGTGCTTACGATAAAAATATATATGATGCGGGTTAGTTATATTATAAATACGAGTAATCCTTTATAAGTTATGATACAAATGCGTATGTTATATATAATGCGAATATATAAATAAATATACTTAATATAATATACATAAATATATTTAATTGTCGTATTTGAAAGATAAACGGTTCAAGAATAATACCTCAAAGTATTGGTATATCCGTCTCGTTTAGGACCATAAAATGAAGACGCGGATATGTAATTATAAAGTAAAAATGATGTAGAAGTGAAAAGTGGACTGTATTTTTAAAGGGCGTTTCGTTGCAACCACTGCAAGGCAAAGGAAGGATAAAGGAACACTCACTTACTTGACTTTTCCTTGGTGCTCTGCCTTGTTGGATGGTCACAACTTTCACTAGGATCCCACACACACACACGCGGTGAGAAAGCAATTATGGCGAATTTCGGTGAGTTATGAGGAGCGGTAAAACGGGTGAGATGTGGGTGGTGTCGACAGGACGCGGTTTGAAAGGAGACTGATTTTGGATGTAGGGTGGGCAGCAGTTGCAACAATATTATATGTCATTTGATATAAAAAAATGCGACAATAATTATAATGACATATTGGCGTCAACAGTAATGTTCTAAGTAAAATATAAATTTAACACTCACCCTATAACATGTAATCGTATTCTGAAGATTTATATTTATCGTCTCACAGTTGAACTGGGACCTTCTCTTAAACATTAATAATAATAATAATAAACACTTCCTTGCACCCTGCGCAAGTGGCGAGTTTATTGCCGTGTGGTAATTTCTTCCAACTAACTTTTTTATAAATACTAATGATAGCAGGCATTTATAAATAAAACCAATTTTATAAAAAAAGTGTTCATGCTGTGATTTTTTTGAATGTTTAAATGTGTTTACAATGAGCTTTTCTTAATTACCATACGCTTTCATATTTTTCTAATATAATATACCTTTTATTTAAATTTTTAACGAATCTTTTTTTACGATTGAATTTCTTAATACAAGTGACCCGTTCATATTCGTTCGAAACTATTCTAGGCATAATTCGAACCCGGATCCACTCATTACCAATTAGGTCAATAACCATTCCGCCATCGACTCCTCTGTTACTTTCATTACAGAAATTAATTTAAATTTATTTAATAGATTCTGAGAATAAAAAAAAAGACAAAGGCTGTTATATCTGTCTAATAACTCTTAATTGACACATTTTCTCCATCCTCTTTCACATGCCACAACCTCTATCTCCCTTATTTCTTTGTTGCTGTGAATTTACATTTAATAATATTAGGTATTTTCTTTGTTTGTTTTTTGTTCTACATTTAATTTCAAGGATAACATCAACAGTTTCGTAATGTTTTCGTTGGTTTTCACGCAAAGGATCAATTTTACAATGAACCCGACTCTCCTATGATGTGCAAAAACGTAATTATTTCAATTCGGTTGGTAACGTTTATGAAATAATAACCCAAACTAACGTACACTTAACAATACATCAACCTTTGATTTGACTTTACCATGAGGGGTTAAGATAAACATGGTTTCAACTTAACATACACCCGTACCTAATGTGAATTAATATTTTTCATTAAAAAGTTAATGCTCGAACATTTCATTAGAAAAACTACGGTAGATACTGGCTCTAGTGTTTGCCAAAAAGTAGCAAAATAGTGGGATATGCGGATAATATCAACATTATAGGCAGATCAATTGCAGCCATCAAATAGATCTTTGATCCATACTTCGAATTTGTGTAAATAATACAAAAATGATGATACAGAGCAGGAACCCATCGCACCAAAATTGTTTTCTTTTTATGAAAATTGTAAGCTGGATATCTGTCGATGTACCCTTTTTTAATAAATAAATAAATAAATAGTAATAGGCAGATAACTACTCCTTCGAAGTGGCGTAGCAGTTCACCTACCTGGGCTTTAGTCTAACAGAGAGTAACGAAGATCAACAGAAATTCGAAAAATGATCACTGCAGCGAACAGAACATGTTTCTCCCTACTGCTAGTAAACAAATCACGTAGCATAAAATCACCATATTTAAAACAGTCATTCGTACTGTGTTAACTAATGGGTTTGAGGCGCTTGCTCTGACGGTAAGAATGGCAGAGATGCTGGATATCTTTGAAAGGAAAGTGCTGTGTCGAATTTGTGGATCGGTGAGCGAGGGCGATCAGTAACGCATTTTCAAGTAAATCTTCATTCGCCATTTGTACAAGTAATATCGAAGCTGGAAAAGTGAATTGGCTTGAAGTTGAAAATGAATTAAATACCTACACATGGTTGAAATCGGCAATACTTCTGCATTTATCTGCCTTGCATTCAAACCAATATGACAGCATATTTGGCACTGAATTCACTTCTCGTGATTTCAAATCGCAAAATCATTTCTGTAAATGTAGAACTCGTATGGCGTGAGTCACACGAAAGCTGAATATATGCAGTTGTAATGAGATCGTGAAGAAGAATTTGTAATAGAACGATGTATGACAGAGTAAGAAATAAAGGACAAGGAAAGAATATAAGGAGAAGAAAGATGTTATTAATTGAATTAGAGATAATATATTTTGGTTTGGTCACTTGGAAGAACGCCTGACGAAGAAAATATACAAAGATGAGAGGAATGGAATAAGAGGTTGGCGGGGCTCAAGAAAATGATGGCACGAACATGTGAATGATATTGTGAATGTGTGACAAGATATACAAATGTAGCGTTCAGTTCTCTCTGCATACCCCGCGAAGGACATGGCGCAATATATGATGTAGAACACAGGATTATATAGAATGATGAACATTTCACGACTTCTATCAGTTTTATCACGAATCGAAGATAATTATTATTTTTTTATTTTATTTTTTTTTTCCTTCACCCGTTATGAGTGTTCTCAGCCATTTAACATAGTAAATTGTCTAAATAGAGATAAACCTATTAAATTATTTTTTATATTTATTTTACTTCAATCAATTTCAATTTTATGTTATTTCAATTACAGTTAGATTTTGATTTCATTAATTTTGATGAATTTTTTGATCAAAAATAATCTTTGGCGGGGTGGTTTGCGATTTCTTATTTATTTATTGCAAAATAATATGTTGGTACAAAGGTATATAATATTTCTTATAATTAATACATTTATATTATAGGTACGTATTACTTACTCCACTGAAAGAGTAAATCTCGTGTTCAGCGGAGGAAGAACTTCGCCATTATTTCACGTCCATAATAGGTACATACAAGATATTACATTAGATACATAATTGCTTAACATTGATTTGAGAATATAATATTATTGTATACTTTTTTATATTTTACAAAAGGATTAATTTTTCTTATATCTAAAGAAAGTTTAGTATAACAGTTTATTCCTAGGTAAGAATAGTGATGCTGCATGGTTGATGTATTGTATTTTGGAACCTTAATTTGTCCCTCTGAGCGAGGACGGGAGCTTATTATACCTATATTATCATTGATATCAATAAACTTTTTGTAAGTTTGAAATACTGCACTTCTTTTAAATATGCTATCCAGTTTTAAAACTCCAAATTCTTAATATAATTGCTGTGTTGGGTAGCTTTGGTTTTTTTAATAACTTTTATAATTAAATTTTGAGCAGTTTTAACAGGTTTAATGTTGGTTTTAAATGTTGCACCCCATGCTAAAATTCCATATTCTATTAATGACTGGGTAATGCATAGTACAAAGATTTTTGAAAATTCAATGACAGTATATTCCTTAATTTTAGAAAAACGTAAATTAGTTTGCGAATTCTTTTAGTCGTAATATTTATATGTTGCTTCCATTTGATATTAGAGTCTATTGTTATTCCCAAGTATTTGATATATTCCACTCTCAGCAAATTCATGCATTCGACATCACAGATATTATTCTCACCATTCTTCTTCTTCTTCTTCTTCTTCAGCCAGTTTTCATCCATTCTTGGACATAGGCCTCCCCTTTGATCCTCCACAACTCCCTGTCTTGGGCACACTGCATCCATCTCCCTCCGGCACATTTCTTGATGTCATCAGACCACCTTGCCTGGGGTCTGCCAACACCTCTTCGGCTTGTTCTCGGTCGCCATTCTAAGATCTTTTTGGTCCATCGTGAATTCCGGCATCTGGCAATATGCCCAGCCCAGCTCCACTTAAGGCCAGCGACCCTTTCGGCTACATCGGCTGCTTTGGTTCTTTGTCTTATCATGACATTCTGAATTCTGTCCCTTATTGAAATACCCAGCAACTTTCTCTCCATAGCTCTCTGTGTCACTAACAGCTTGTGCATTATTCTTTTTGTTAGGACCGATGTTTCCATTCCATAAGTAAGCACTGGGAGAATACATGCATCAAATAGCTTCTTTTTCAAATAATGGGAGTATTTACGGGATTTCAGAATGTATGATAATTTTCCAAAAGCTGCCCCGGCAAGGCCACGTCTTCTCTCTATTTCTGCCTCTTGATTTTCTTTGGCAAGTATCACGGTATGGCCTAGATATATGTATCTGTCTACTTTTTCAATTTGCACTCCATCTATTATGATGGGGAAGGACTCTTCTGCGTTACTCATCATTTTGGTCTTGGAGATGTTCATCTTCAATCCAATGTTCACACAGGCTGAATTTATTTCTGTCAGCATAGTTTTCAATTCCTCCTCATCCTTGGCAAATATGACAATATCATCTGCGAACCGTAGATTGCTGAGATACTCGCCGTTTATATTTATACCTTTCTTAGACCAATCCAGAGTTTTGAAGACATCTTCGAGGGCCAATGTAAATAGTTTGGGAGAAATAGTGTCACCCTGTCGGACACCTCTTCTAATGTAAAATTTCTTGGATGGTTCATGAAGTTGTATATTGGATGTGGCCTTCTCATAAATATTATTCAAAATTTGGGAATATCTATAGTCAATTCTGCAATTATCTAGACCCTTCATCACCGCCCATGTCTCGACTGAGTCAAAGGCTTTTTCAAAATCTATAAATGCCAATGCTATGGGGATATTATACTCATTATATTTCTGGATTACATTCTTTAGAGTTTGTAGATGGTCATTTGTTCCGAAGCCTTTTCTGAATCCTGCCTGTTCTACTGGTTGGTATGAATCTAGTTTGTTTGAAAGTCTGCTGGTGAGGATTTTTGTAAATAGTTTATATAGGTGTGATAATAAGCTGATGGGTCTATAGTTCTCGAGGCGTTTTTGATTTCCTTTTTTATGTAATAATGTAATATTCGCATTGTTCCATTCCTCTGGTATATTACATTCTTCCAGACATCTATTTAGAAGTTGCAGTACCACTCTCTGAAGTGCATCTCCTCCATACTTAATGGTCTCTATTATAATATTATCAGGACCAGGGGCTTTTGAGTTTTTCATCTGTTTAATAGCATGCTTCATTTCTTCCATAGATATGTCAGGAATGTCCTCTGAGCCGACATTAATTATTCTGCGATTATTTTCTATGGTTTTATCATGTGTAGGTTTTACTCGTGAGCTGTACAATGATTCATAGAATTTTTTTTTGCTATATCTAATATTTCGTCTTTGTTATTGCTCTCGGTGCCATCTTCTTTGTACAAAGTTAAGATTTGTTTTTTGCCACCACCACCATTCCCACTACCAAATTTAATTCTCACCATTCCCACTACCAAATTTAATTGGTTTTGTCTGGGTGATAATATTTAAAAATATAATAATGTAAACATGGTTTCGAAACTCCTATTCATAATTGAATCTCTGTTATAAATAATATTTTTCATATTATTCTGAATAAACTTTTTCCTTTGTTATTTGGGATTTATTTTATCCATAACGAATTACGTGTTCACAAGGTGGATGTTGACTACACCACCGTTCAATAATCCCTTTGTTTTTATCGAGTTAAGTTCTTTATTAATCAGTGAGAAAAGGATATTTTGAGATTGTGTGTTTTCTTGGCCCAGGATATAATACAGAGATTCGTCGACTTTGTTGATCGTCCATTAACGATTACTTTTTCTTTATGCTTTTTTTTCGCCGTTGGTTTATTGACCTTTTATATCAAAGCCGTCTATATATTCTTGTTTACATCCCGGTTTTGTTTATAATAATTTCCGAAACGTTAAGCTAAAGCCCAATTTATGATAATGAAATAGGACGAAAAGTAGAATCAATATGCTGAGATAGCTGATTATTTGTCTCGTCTATATACATTTAAGTAGCAGTGTCTCATAAACTTTTGTGTAGGATTCGTACAATTTGAACTGTTTTATATACATATATTATGAGGCCGGGTTTAAATATTTTCCTTGTTTTTTAGATTTTATCAATATTATTCGTGATATTTATTTTTTTGCACAACTCGAATGTACGTGATTTGTTTTTATGATTATTTGTTTTGTTACGATTATTTTGTTAAATTTGTAAATAATTATTTGTGTCACTTTTACGATAGCGTTTGGACTTACATTATTTGAGATTTCATCTCGTTGCTGAACTGTGATAGAGTGGTATGTCGTTAGTTTCCTCAATGGTGCTTTCTTCTTCTCTGATGAATATTTGTCAGGATAGGAACTCGTGGAGGTAACTTCTTTCTCCGTGTCTCGGAAAGAGCAATGTGTCATGATAAATATACGAATTAATTTACTTTATCGTTATTCTGTTTATCAGACAGTATTTTCCTACGTTGAAATATTCCGATGCCTAATCAGAATTCCTCAGTAAATATTTCCGTAAGTTTATTTTGTATGAAATTGGAGTAAAATTTGAACTTTTCCTTGTAACACCCTTGTAAAGAATTTTGTCGTCCTCCTCGTGTCGAGAAGAGACTATCTACAAATGGACTAAATTATTCTTACGGTGAACATAAAGCCTCTCTAAATACACATAACAAGCGTTCTCTAAATATTCCGCTTAAAATATTTACATACATTCGCTTATGAGAACACCCGCTCAACTATTTATCAGTGACTTCACAAAAACAAGTAATAGAAAAGTCATTTTATTTGAATTTTATTGCTTTGAAGTTGGGTGTATGGAAATAATACCATAGAAGGTACACAGGACTCTTTAAATGCGCTTTTCACCAAACTTTAAAACCCCATGATCCGGATAGCTTCAACGGAGCTCGGTGACTCAAATTCTCTTTTATCCGTCAGCAAACTCCTTATAAGTCTACTGAAGCTTAAATATACACTTTTGTTTGAGATGAATTGTTTGTTTTCTTTTTGAAAACCGTATTTGTTTTTGCATACTTTAGTTATGTAGGTATTTTGTATCGTTTCTCTTTGTGAAATTCTTTGTGTTATTTTTGTTCCTTGATTGGTTTATATCGCTGAGTTGGTTTTGCATTAACTTCATATTTAAGACAACGCCAACGTTATTTTTGAAAAATCCTCGACCTTTGGATATTTAAGTTATTGTAAAATTATATTTTACCTATCGTAAAAAATGTCGGGTGAATCATCGGTAATATTTTCACACTTCACAAGATAAACAGCTGTATTGACTACAATTTTAATGTATGGACTTAGAGATTTAATATGATGTTTCGAGTTCATTCGCCTTTATGGACCGTTGGTAATTTTAATTGATCGAACCCATTTTCTACAACTCAATGTGATGTTATATAAATAATAGTGAAACATTACCGGGCCCATATATTATTAATGTAGGTATAGCCGACTCACCCATCCACTTATTGACTTTCTTTGATCACGATCTTCATCAATAATTCAGGGTGAAATCGCTTCTTATTTTTTAACGCAGAACATGACGTATTATAGGTTTCGCTCGTTCTCTCTCACCAATAAAGCAAACGCAAGCTTCTATCTCATTGGAAAGTGTTCAGGCTTCGTATTGGACGAAATATTTTTCAGCTGCGTTGAAAAGGAAATGGAGTGCTTTATATTCAGTAGGGATTGTATATTTTATCGTTTTGTTTCAGTACTCGAATGACTTCTCTTGTGAATTTTTATTTTTAGGTTATGCATTTTCTTACGCCTGTTTTGTATTCCGTTGTTGTTGTTTCGCACGCGAGTTTTATGAGTAGCCAACGTCGGACTAAACAAGGCATTGTGAAATTGATTTTTTGTCATTTAAGTGGCAAAAAATGTCTACAAGCCACTGTGATAAGATGAGAATATGGGACTGTTCTTACTGGTCATAAAGCTGTGGATGTTGGAATACGAGCAAGTTAATAAACAATGAAAGACGTATATTTTTATATGGTCACTATCGTTTCACGAGAAACTCGGAAGCCCGCGGTGTTGGCTGCGATAAATTGTAATCTTGACATCACAACAGCGGGATCTTCATATTGAAAATAAAATATTTTCTGGAATTAATTTACAGTGTTTCAATCCAGCTCACAACCACATTATATATATTGAAAAATTAAATCATTACAATATAACCACATGTACTTAGAATGCCCAAGTCCATCCTACATGGAGGTCGTGAGAAGAAGAAAGACTTATAATATTGGATTAATTTTTAAGGAATTAAAATAAGCATCTACTATTTATTACTTCCAACCTCGATCAAAACTAGTCGAGAATCAAAACTAGTTTCTCGTGTTTTAAATAAATGTAAAATAATTGAAATTCTTTCTGCTGCGAATAGTATGTTGAGTGTACTTGATTATTTCCTGGAGACGTTTCTAAAGTGGACTAGAATCCGTCCGGACCGTACCACAAAAGGCGTTTATGTGATTGGATTGATTATGATCAAGAAAATTGATTCTGTCCATCACAGCATAATTGTGTCTGTAGTAGGTATTTGAAACTATGATAGGAATCTCAATATTAGGACCGCTGAAGGATCCTCGGTGAAAAATTGTAGCAAAATGTTGATGCCGAAGAGAAAAAAGTAGCTCTTGGTTAATTTTGGCAGACACCCAAAAATTTCCTATTTTCCTATATTCATTGTTAATTTAAATATTACTGTGAATTGAACATTTCCCACTAATAAATACGACAATGTCGAGTGTTATCGTGTTCACTATTATACATATTTATGTTCACATGTTGTACACATTGTGTACTAATTTAATGTCTTTCCCAACATACTTTACCACTTTACCAACTGGCGGTATTATTATTAAATGCTCCCAAAACTTTTATTAATGTCGAAAGTTAGTGAATAATGTGTGTGTTTTTCATTAATAAATATGTTCTTTAATGCTATCTTTTACTGACTACAATTAGTAAGCTTTTAGTTAGCGACATCTCTCCTGAATTGTTCGTTAGGTTTTTAAAATTTAAAATTTATTTCTTAGGTATGAAAATTACAACATCATGCTGATATACATATACATTTTCTCTACATCCAAACAAATTTTGTTGGTTAATATTTTGTTTGTACAGTTTAATTAAGAGCTACGCTATCTTCGTTTAAAATAATTAAGTCTTTATTTAATATTCTAGACCATGTTTGACTGAGAGCCAATGTAGGCAGAAATTCAAGGGAATTTTAGGTACCTACCTATATTGTAAAATTTTACCGTATTTTGATTTTTTTAAAATAAAATGAAACTATGATTCATGATGTATTTTAATCCGAATTGTTAATTATTTTTTATATAATACATGTTCTGGATTCATTCTGCTCAAAGTATTTTTTTCTTAATACATACAATTACTATTTTTCATCGTTTTTTTTTGATCATCCATTATTTATCTACAAACCTAGAATTGATGATTATTTTTTTTTTTTGGCTTATAAAGTTTTTGTTTTGTTTCAGGTAATAATTGAAGATCTCTGCTTATCCATTGAATAACAATAGAAAGATAACTCTAAGCTTTTTTAACAATACAAGGTATGTACAAGACCCAACAATAGATATTCGTAGTATTCTTTTAATATTTGCATTAATAATTTCATTATCAAACTCATATTTTATATTATGATTTGGATAATTAAATATCAATTTTACCATTTTTCAAAATAATTTGTATTTAACAAATTTTGATATAGGTAAACCTACTGAAATAAGTAAAATTATTTATCTTTAATAGATTGTTCCTGTATTGAAATATAAAAATCGCTGACTTATACACCTTGGCATACACGTTCAATTTTTATTATAAATTGATTTACGTAGTCGTGCCATGTCCTTATTGGTCGACCTCTCCTCGTAATAATAACCCTTTCAGCCTTATTTATTAATATTTTTTAATCGTTTCTTCTTCTTCATCTTTCTCAGCCATCTCTCCGCTGCTGGATGTAGGCTTCTTCTAAAATCTTCCACTCGTCTTTTTTCTGGGCTTTTCGAACCCATCCACTTCCAGCGACAGGGACAATATCATCGGCCCACCTTTTCCGGCCTATTCCCCTTTTCATATCCCATGGTCTCCATTTTAGAATTCTGGGTGCCCATCTGTCCGTACCCTGTCTGGCAACATGACCTGCCCATTGCCATTTAAGTTTTGCAACTCGATCCATGACATCAACAACTTTTGTCTGGCGTCTGATTTCTTCATTTCTAATTAAAATATCGAAGAAATTAGTTTAATCGTTTATCCTTGATTATTTTAATGCGGTCTTTTTTGCGAAATAAAAAAAAAATTATACATCAACCAATAAGTTTGGAAATATGAATTTACACAAAAAATATTATTCAGTCTTGTATATTTTTTATGGTTGACACCTTCCAAAACTCATCCGGCTGCGTGTTATCTTCACGGGCCAAATTGTGAGCAGCCGAGGAGTGCTTTCGTAATAATATTTCCTAGTGATTTAATGTTTTTATACGTTTGGCAGTAGGAGCTAGCTGGAAACTTTAAAGATTTCTCTTTACGGTTCCCAACTGTAACTTTAAAGAAACTAATAAAACGAGATATTATTTAACTTTTATCTTATGTAAACTGTATGTGCTGCTAGTACTGTATTCCCGCATTCGTGTCTGTTGCTACGTAAACTACCGTCGTTGTTTCTCAAATACTTTTCTCCTGGAATTGGCTAAAACAAGGATTGTCATACCAGGTAACTGCAATCTATGGTACAGACTTGAACTTTACACGAACCCTCATTGGCATTGTAATATTTGTATCGACGTTGTTTTTACATCCGTGGAAGTGTAGCGATCTGTGGTTGAGCTTCGTAATAATTAGCTAAAGTTCAGAGTTAGTTACTCGGAGCCGAACGATCATCGGAAACTTCATTCCATCTTCGTCGCCTATGGAAGTAGCTTTATTCTGGGACTACATACACCAAAGAAGAACAATTCATACTGATTCATAAAATAATATGTGAAGGTATTGTTTAAAACGGTTTTCTCAACATGTTATAACCATGAAATCCACCAAGCTCTATCCAAACACAAACCAACAAAAGTATTCGATAACTCATTGGGTCTCAATCGCACATATTCCATTTGGTCTGGCGCGATTGAGAAAGACCATCTTCGTGTGGGACGAAGTCATCCGACAAGCGTACCTCCGGACTTTGCCGAGTGACTCCGATGTTTAACCACATATCACCATAGAAAGAAACAAATATTTTATATATATATTTTTTTTAATTATATACAGGTACTTTTTAATCAAAATAATTCTTCTTATATTGGACGATTCTTTCAACATAAAAGTAAAATATATCGTCCGCCTTAAATATTTCGAACTGTTTTAAGAACACAGCCCCAACATCTTGTATTATTTTTAATATTCATTTTAAATCCTGTATATTATTTACTTTTTTAAGAGGATGACTGCTGCCAACGTACCTATTTTTTCAATTTGATATACCATCATTATTACTAAACGAATCATTTTGAAAAAAATAACCTAGTTAGTTTGGATATTAATAAAGAGAAATATACCTTAACTTTTTGATTATGTTCTGTATATATTCTTGTAGGTAAATAATAAGCATACCCCGATTTTAGACATTTATCTTAAATTTCTAAAAAAATATAAGGTATAGAACAATATTTTTTTTTATAAATTAAAGAAGAACAAAATACCTGGAAAAACGCATCAGGTTAAGTAAATAAACCAAAAAAACTTTTATTACGCAATGGCGTTGAATGGGAAAAAAATGTTTTTTAGGTTTATTTACTACCTGAAGCATTAATGCAACGTCATATCATATTTTTCTAGATATTTTTGTCTTCTTTTATTTAAAAAAAAATATATTACTCTACGCCTTATAGTTTATTAAAAATATATGATAAACGTTGAAAATCGGGGTATGCCATTATTTTTCTACAAGAATTTATACAGAACATTATCAAAAAGTTAAGGTATATTTTTGTTTATTAATACCCAAACTATCTAAATTATTTTTTTCAAAACGATTTGATAAGAAATAATGATGGTATATCAAATTGAAAAATAGGTACGTTGGCAGCAGTCTCCCCCCCCCCCCTTAATATTATATTTAATTTATAAATTTCAAGTAGTCGTATATTGTAAATTTTTGAGGATTACGAGTTACTTATTCTCAAGTTATCGGTGGAAGGAATTTCCATTTCGGTTTGTTTTACCCACATTATTAAATATTTTGTGCTAAACTAAATAACCCCTTTATTTTGGGTTATCGATATTCCTGGAATTCTTTTGATTATATCTTTGCGGTTTCAAATAACATTTTCCCTTACTTGTGAGACATCATTTTATTATTTTCAGAAATATTGAAATGTTATGGAAAAAGATATTGAAAGGAGAATAACGGCAGGTAATAGAGTGAATGGTGCATTAAGAACAGTAATGGCTGACCCAATTATTTCGAGGCAAGCAAAGCTCGCGGTACACAATGGTATCGTCGCACCGACTCTAATGTATGCTAGTGAGACATGGACATGACAGAAGACGGATGAAAGTAGAATTAACGCGGTTGAATTGAGGTCACTAAGACGAATGTGGTAAAACGATGTATGATAGAATAAGAAATGAGGATATTAGACGAGAATGTATGACTGAAAAAAATATTGTAAGTAAGATGAAAATAAATGCCCTTAGGTGGTTCGGCCACATAGAAAGAATGACTGATGACCGTCTGACAAAAAAAGTGTACAAGGCTGATAAAAGAGGAACGAAAAGTAGAGGTCGGCCAAGAAAAAGTTGGCCCGATCACATAAATGGGATTTTGAAAGATGGTGATGTTAGAAGTAAGAATAATAGAAGAGCGTGTATGAGACGATGTATGGACGTGAATGAAGCGAGGAATGTGTGTCAAGAGAGAGGAGTCTGGCGTTCGGTTCTCTCTGCCTACCCCAAATAGGGAAATGGCATGATGGTATGGTATGGTTGAAATGTTATATTATTTTATTCCTCTTATTTCGTTTCTTTGCGCGGTAATATAAAGCAAAATTGTAATTTAATTAAGTATCTTTGTTTATTTTCACTTATCAGTTCTTTTACGCTACTAGTTTTGAGAGCTACAGTTCGTTAGTTCTCGATGATACTGTATTTTTTGATTTTAAGAAATTTCCACAATGTTAACGCCTCTACCTTAGAATATGAAAATAAATTCATTGCATTCTGATACTTATATTTCTAAGCAAGGGAGACTTGGACATGGCAGTTGTCGTATGAAAGCAGATTTTAAATGCAGTGAAATGATAAAAATAATTTGTAATAAGACAATGTGTGACTGAGAGAAATGAGTAGACAATGAAGGAATGAAAGATAAAAAAAGTTGTCACAGAAAAAAAGAAATTGAGTAAATTGAGATGGTTTGGCCGCATGGAATAATTATTTAATAGTCAAAATATAAAATTGTGATGTACGTTTGTTGATAAAAATGTGAGTTACACAATTATTTAAAATATTTGAAAAGTGTTTAAATGTATTTAATTTAAATTTGAATTCAAATTGATTTTTCATGTTTTTATTAATATAAGTTATATTATTTGTATAATTTCTCTCGGTATTTGTATTTACTAAAGTCTTGATAATATAATTTTCACAATACCGGCCATTCCTCTTTTCATTTTGGGCTTTTGACAACATTTAATGACTTTTAAATATTTTCCTTTTATAATTATTACGTCAGTTCAACATTTACTTTACGGCCTTAAGTTTGAAACAATGTCTTGAGCCGAGATGAAGGAAATACGCGATAAATTTCTTAGAAAGCCTAAATTTGATACAAGAAGGTTTGAAGATAATTCTTTGTTGGGTTGAAAATTGGTTTTGAAAGGGTTATTGTTTTATTAACTACCTTGGGTACTAAAATTAAATCATAAGGCATTTTGGGTCATCTTAATCCTTTTTTATTGTGCTTTATCTCTTATTATTTGTGTATATATTTCATGTTTGAATTATAATTGTAGATTTTCTTTTGTCGTTCATCATGTGCAATGGCAAGAATCCTGGAGCTTTTGATTTCCTCCTAAATATCCGACTGAGTTGGTCAAGGCTTCTCTGTCCTAGAATCTAGCCCGAACTCTAGTTCGTATCAATAAATCTTGTACGTGGCATATGATAGCCATATATACTTTTTATAAGTCATACATAACTGTGGTATATTTATCCATGAACAAACCAATGTAATTTAACACTATTTATTTTATATTAATCAATAAGTATATTTACTATAATTATAGCAAATTAATTTACTTAAATTTCGCACGCGTATTCTATACAGATAATAGGTACCTAGTTTGACATAGTGTGAACGCTTTCAAGGTTGAACGAAGAATACATTTTTGCCAACCCATTTTTATAACTGTTTCTATTCTTATTGTTATATTGATTTTCGGGAAACTAATAGGTACTATGTCAATTTTTATTAAATCGAGCCACGATAATCGACAAATTCTTTGATTGGACAATACATTTATTTTTTAAACTATCAACATTTTGAATTTTTAAACAATTTGTATTTATTTCGTTTCCTGCATATCGTTGTAGATTTAAGTTTTCGGATAACGAAATTATGGTAAATTTCAGATTTTTTCAGCGTGTCTATAAAATAACTAATGAATGTTTTTGCTATGTCAGCGCACTTCGCTAAAGTCATATGGTGCTGCATTTTTATTCAGGGAAAACTGCATTCGTTTCAGTTCAGCAATGGGTAAAAATGAAAACAGGACCATTTCAAAAGCTCATTTTAATCTTGACTAAAGTGGTTATGCGCTCTCGTGTTTTTCTACACACTATTTTATGTTTCATACTGTGCAAAATGGAAACACACATATTGCAATATTAAAATAATGAACTATTTTATATATCTATTTTATGTTGTTGTTTTTTTGGGGTATCTCAAATAATATTAAGATTGTGATAACGACACAGGAGTCAACTTGTGGTATTAATTATATTTATCGATAATTTTTTTTGAGTTATATTATTTTCATTTCAAGCTTACCTACCTTGAGTATGCTACTTGTGAATTCACTAACTTCTTTTGATAGTTAGAGACCTGAAATACATTTTTGTTTATTTATGAATTTCTGATCCACCATATTCGTTTATAAGTATGTAATGATAATTTTAATTTGTAGTACCTACTTCAAAAAATCAGTATCGCTCAGAAATTCATATATGTAAACTATCATAAGTTTTAAGATATTTTTCAATTGAATATAGGGCCATAATATTTTATTATTTTCCCGTATTTTCAATTAAAAATGGATCTAATCTTCTTCTAGTTTGCCCTACCTTTGTCCCTTTTACTTAGGGTCGGCTCTCCTAGTCCTCATCCTCCATGTTCTTCTGACCTCCGCGTCCTTCGAACGAAGCCTTGCCTCTTAGAAATCTCTTGTTATTGTGGACATCCAAGTGGTCAATGGTCTACCTGGTCTTCTAGGACCCACATCTATGTCCATATTTACCATGTTATCCTGTGGCAGTCTCGTAATGTTCATACTATCTCAATCTGTTCTCGGTCAGTTTTTCGCTGATTGGCGCGACTTTGAAACTGCCACGGATATGGACCTCCTTCACCCTGTCCAACCTGCCACGGATATGGACCTCCTTCACCCTGTCTAACCTCGTAACACCACCAGCCCATCTGAGCATTCTCATCTCGTTGGAATGAAGAGTCTGAACATGGTTGTTCTGTAATACCCAGTACTCAGATGAGTAGGTCATTGTTGGTCTGACCACCATTTTATAAACCTGACCCATTATTTTTATCGGAATTTTCTTGTCACACAATACACCAGAGACATACATCCATTTCATCCAGCCAAGCTTTGAGCGGTATACAATGTCATCGTCGATTTCCTTTGCGGACAGTATTGTGCCGAAGTACTCGAAGGATTCGACTATTGGCACTGGTTCGTTTTGTATCTGCTCAGTTGGTTTCTGCACAGAAAATGGATCTAATTATAAGTGGAAATGAATAAGAAATGAATTATAGTTTTACTACATCTTATAAACACTATGGGTTTGAGCTTTGGGATTGATATCCAATTATCTATCTACTCTATCTAATTCGAAATGGGGTCAATCGACTGATGCTAGAATTGTTTTGATTATAGGAATAATTGAGAGATGAATGATATTCTTGTTATGGGTTATGGATCGTGGTATGGTATGGTTGTGGATCGCAAATATTGATTCATAGGGCATTGGATATTTTATTGGCTTACGTTTCTTAAAAGAAAATTGCTTCCGCAAAGAATTTTATTGATTAGTTATATTTTTCAATGATTTATCACGAGATTTAATAAAACGTATCTACTATCATAAAAATGAAGTACTTAATATTGGGAAAACTGAGCAGTCCTTTGAGTCGAGGTGTATAATCAAGGAGGAATGTGTTCTGTCACATGTCATTAGCTAATACTATTTTATTTTTCCTTATGTTGTCCTGATACATTTTATTATTTTTCTTCCTTCGAATACCATCTATTCCGACCCTCGACTAATGGACGTTTCGTTTTGTATTATATCCTCATTTTATTTTAATGTTTCAATAAGACGAAAACATTTTTAATGTATTTATTTAATTTTCTACGTTTATTTCTTGTCTTCGGTTGTTATCTTATATAGATAAAGTTGACTCGTTTTAAGTGCTTTTAACCGTGTATATCGACTTAATTGTTTTATACATTTTTGGCTTTTCTTAGTTATAAACAGTAAAAATATTTTTTTCTTTCAATTCTTTTTCTGTAATGTTGTGAAATAGTGGTAAGGACGTAGTTATTTTATTTTCATACATGGTTGAAATAACTAGTTCCTATTCCGTAATAACCGTCACATGTCATTCGTTGGAACTAGCTTGTCACCAACGTTTTACTATGTTCCCCTGATTTATTACCATTCTGCCAAGTTATTTCTTCAAAGCCTTTTTGTTTTTTTCGAATTACTAGTGTACTGTGCGCTATTTTCTAACATGGTGGATTCAAACCATTTTTACTTCTCAGTACCCCAAGGGGATATAGTGCATGGGAAGTTTGATATGGCATTTTAATGGTTATTTGTATCTTGCAGATTATCAACTAGTATCATGGTGAGAGTGAAATCTGAATATTTCATCTCAATGTTTCTGTGTTTGTGCTGTGTACTATGTGCTATGTACGGCATGTTTATTCTATTTCGATTACAGACTCAAGTACATAAAAAATTAAGTATTTGTTATCATTAGATTTTGAAGGTTATCTGAATAGTGCTTCTCAATTTTTTTAACTGTCTAATACCCCAAGCTCTGGAAATTTAAAATTTGATATTTTTCTTTCAAATTGGCAAAAAGGCACAACACTCATTAAATGGCGTTAAAATATTTAAATCAAAAATAATTTAACAAAACTTATTTCATGAAAATGCTGAAAATTTTCCATTCCACACTTGAATACATTGTGGAGTGATTTGATAGTTAGGAGTTAAGCGTTGGACACAACACACTCGTTTTTTTCTTTAGAAAGAAATTCTCGATATAAGTCAGTTACATATCATACTATGAGTGATATAACATGAAAAAGCTTTTTTCTTAATTTTTTTTAAACATTAACTATTATTTACTGCACCCTTTTTAATTCTATTTATATTCCAAATATTCTGTTGATTGTATTCGTTTTTGATGATCTGTCTCTAAAATATATTTTAGAATGTTTGGTTTTGCTACAATATGTGACGAAAATAAAACTATACATTTATCAAAAGATGATCCAGGAAATGGTGAACACACTTCTTAATCCTACCATAGGATATACAAAAGATATATAGTGATATGAATTTACTTATCCTATGTAAAGCCACATTTATATGCTGAATTATATTTATTGTAATACTAATAAAATCAGAGATATGATGTTGATACAATTTTCTTTCAGCAATATTTTAAAGAGTCGTATTTTCTGAAAAAAAATATATTAAGCACGATACATATGTTATCAGATGGAAAAAGAAAATATAACTTTTGAAAGAATTTTTCTCAGTAAATCTTTTTTAATTTGATCGCGAGAAAGCTTTATGATTGTTATATGTCTACTGACAATTTATAATAAACAATACACATGTTTATGGGTTTCTTACTATTGAGGTCAAATCTCAAGGTGACTGTCACTTTGGACTAACAACCTAATCTACATTTTATGAAATAAATATCATAATTGAATTTCCATTTGAAACGTGTTTTTTTTTAATTCATACGCTTTTAAATATATTTCTAAGATAACATGGATTTAGAAAGAGCTGTTTGACGATTCAGAATTATTCCAAGGACGTTGCTAGCGTTGCTTACACTTTTTATCGCTATATGGCAATTTCTTCCAACTTACCAGTGTCTCTAGACTAGAGAAGCAAGAGCTGAATGAAAAAATAAATTTCTCCTCTGCTGGGGATCGAACTCAGGACTGAATTGTGTGTTGCTCTACATAACAAAGTCGTTTTTTTTGTTTATTCCAAGAGATTTCAGATATATTTAAGAAAATAATTTTTCTTACTAAAATAAATTAATTCATTGTGTAAATCACTTGTTTTTCATCCATTTACACATATTATCATATTACAGCTATAAATTTATATTTTTTTTTTAGATTTTTATACCATAAAAAAATAATAGTATAGAATACTCTTAAGCCTGCAGTAAATGTGACTGTTTTATTTTGACTAATTTGGTCAACATTTTGCTACGAACATTCAGTAATCATTTGGCCGTCTGCGTGATACGTTCTCCAAATAAGGAATTCTTTAACTGCTTGCAAAATTATTTACGCAGTCATAACGAATAGTACTATACGAACAATGTCTACTAGCAGAGTCATACATATGTTGACACGAGCCGGCCAATAAAACGGCTTCACTTTTTCAGCGAGGTATTGTATGGGAATGAGTATTCTATGCATAGCTATTCTTTTCTGCCCGAAATATGTTGCATAAAAAATAAAATCGACTGTTTGAGCATTGAAATTTTGGAAAATATATGAATATGGATAACTGTAGTGTACTGCAGTGAGGCATAGTTATGAAATCAATACACTATTTATTTGTTTCTAGATGTTAAGGATTTTAATTAAGTAGTTTTATTCGAGTAAAAAGTTTCTCGTACCGGTGTACACAGTGTGTATTGTGTATCTATTGATTTGGTGTTTGTGTATTTTAAAGTTTATAAGGATTGTACATATTTCCTTTCGTTTTCCAGTAATAAAATGAATACATTTCAGTCAAACTCTTATAACAATGTAAATTAATTAAATCAAGTTGTACCCATCAGCTGTCCAACATGGTTCATGTGGCATATGGAAGACCCTTGTAGCGGAAAATTCTATTTGCATGTTTTCATTATTGTTTGGTCGCTCGAGTATATTCTCACTCCACTGGGCCATATAAATTCATGTCAGCTTTGGAAGACACTCTTTGCCTACTTTTATTTACATGGATATGACGGCGGCGCCACGTTGTTGAAAGTAATCGGGTTTTAAACGAATGACCTTTTAAATTTGGTCTCTTCAAATTCATCCTTTTTGCTACGTGACGTTTTTATAATTTGAATAATTCGCTGTTGCGATACGTATTAAATTTCTAGTTCCATAAAGTTGACTTTACGTTATTTACTCATGTTTTGTAAACTTTGCAGTTTTATGTAAAGTAACAAAATCCATTGTCTGCATAAATTTATGTTATGTTCATTTAACGTTGTTTATCCACCTTCTATTAAGTTAATGGAAAGTTAAATTAACATTGCATCTACATACATTGTAGGGATTTTAAGCTGAATATAACCATCCCCTTTTTAGTGATTATCATTAAATAATGCTTTAGCGTGCATTTTATCTACATAATGTTATTTTTTTCATTTAAATTTTAAATTTTACCTACAATTTTCTTACTCTAAAGTCTAAATAAATCAGTACTTATCAGTACCTAAACAACATATATTATGATATAGTTCATTTCTTTTTTACATAGACGACTTTGTAGGAGCAACCGAGAGGGCGATTTCCGCTGCCACACATTGTAGTTCAAAATCTAAGTTCCAGACTCGTTAACTAAGTAAGTATTTATTTTCCAACTATCGATTTGTTCAAGAAAATTTATTTCTCTTAACATATCGACAAACTATCAAGCCAAGATACGCGAGATTTGTATGGCCAGGTCTATATTTTTATGGTTTTTTAAACTTTGAAGTAAAAAATTACAAACTTTAGAGGCTTCGCAGCAAATATTTTATTCATGTGGATTTACTCGGAATTCGGAGCAGAACATTTAGTGTGTCTTTGTGTGGGGCTATCTTTTTTTTAATTTTCATTTCATTTTTCCATATATCTCAAAAACCATAAAAGCTAGAATGTTGAAAATTTGTATAAATATAGACGAATACAATACCTCGAATTTTCCTGGAATCATGAAAAAGTTCCAAGGTTTCTCCGACTGTTTCATTATGTTTAACTGCTTATTTTTCCTTTTTTATTAATTATCGAAAAACGCTGAAACACACCAACTAGATAATTTAATTTTCTATAAAAATTACATGCATTATGTAGTACATCTCTGTTTTTTTTAACATTTCATACAATTTGTATGGCTGTATACAAAATATCTACGGGGAATCTCAATAGTTTCATACTTAATCTTCAAGTATACATACAAACCATCAAGCCATCAAACATATTCGGGGTAGGAAAAAAGGACTGTCCTCCACACCTTCCTTACTTGACATATATGTTTCAGGTCTTATAGTTCGGTATATATTCTTCAACTATACATACTATCACCATCGTCAGTTGGATCTCATATATTGCATGCAGTTAGTCAATAAGATGTTGATAAAAATTGTTGAGATGAGTGGAAATTCTGTTCCTTTTATAAAACTGTACATTTTCATCTGGTGAAAACATATTTATTTTTCGCATTAATTACTACTGTGCTTTTTCCACACGTTTAGCACAATAAAGACATCTATGAGAATTTAATAAACTATTTAGTGTTATTTGAATTTCCTCTTCGGCTGCACGTAATTGAGGCTTGATGGTACCTACGTCCACCTTTAAGTGTCCACCCTTCGTTCAGAATTTAATTTATGTTTCCTGCTGCCTCATTGGTTTTATCGAGACAAAGCCTAAGAGGCAAACGAGGGTATCTTGGTACTCTACTGCGGTTGGGCAATTCCATTTTATTGGTTAATCGTTATTAGACCCGCCTGTGGTAACCTTAATCGGTTTTTTTGATATCCCTATGACATTATCACTTGTCTAATGGTTTTTATTATAAACAGCATAAGACAACGTTTGAAAGCTATTGCTGATTGAATTTTACAAGTCGTTTTTTATATAAAAAAATGTATAAATATATCAGACCTTACATATGTAAATTTTCAGCTTCTAACACTCCACTCTTTCATATGAATTATAACATAACCAATTAATCTCTCAACATAATCCTCAAAAATTAAAATATATTTGTACTAAAGCACAACAGACCTATAACTCGTTCCTCGAATGTTAAAATAAATTTTTTATGCTTTTTTTTACCTGTCCAATTAATATCAATTTCTCCTCTGCTGAGAATCGATCCCAGGACGCCAGGAAAAATATATCGACAAGTAACGGGTGATTTAATCATTATTAAACCAAACGACTGTAGATATTTGTTTATTTATTTTATTTTATTGGGGGTATACGCAGATGAACAGGTTACATTCATTAAAATATATATGCTAAGTGGTACAATCTATAATTGGGCCTGTCATCCAATTATGTATGTATATCCACTGTTATTTATATTCAACACTACAGAAGAGAAAACATGCAAAGAAATAATGATTTGGAGATGGTTGGATAGTGGAAAGTGACGGGGAATGTCAGAGGATAACTTAAAGAGGGGGAGCAAATTAAGTTGTACTGTTTTCATACGATAAAATAAAACAAAACATCTATCTGTTGTTATCTCGGATCATGTTGATTAATTCCTTCATATACCTGCTGTACGGAGTATGAAATATGTCTAAAGTATTGAAACTTTTATCCAATGTAAATTAATGTTTCAATCTTTTTTTATGCACCAACTTTGGTGATTTTTTTGATTTGTAATATTCATCATAAATCACTGTTTCGTTCACTGTCTATGATATTTATTTTTAATAAGAATTAATATGTCTTTGTAAAAAGTACATATAAATCCTTATATATTCATTTAACCAAGAATAAAGTGCTTGTTCGATCGTTACAGGATTTGAGCTCGCGATCACTGGATTAGTAACTAAATTTCATTTTTTAGACAAATATACCTGTTTTTATCAACAAATAATCAAAAAATCTTCAAACAAAGAGTTTTGAGGCGTAATAGCCTGCCGATGTGGTGGTCAGGAAGGCTTCGCGTGCTTCACTATAATCAAAAAGTAGAAAAGCTCTCTAGAATTATGGGGTGGGAACTTCCTGTTCATTATTGCCTGATAAGTTTCCTGCGTATTCCTTGATGTATTCATATCCCTAACTTGATACATGTACATTTTACATACATTCAATATTATGAAAAAAAATTAAAATTCTTTAGTTCTATCCTCAAGTACTTTATTTTTATTAAAATAACGAGTTTTTCATATCTGAGGATTCTTATCTGTATTTCATAAGTATTTCGTTGTGATATGGCGTCCTGGGTTCGTATTCCAACAGAAATAATACAAAAAAATCTGACTTGTTTCTTAAATTGACATCCTATATTTGTTGAGTTTTGATTTAGGGCAGTGGCTAAGTGTGAACATTGTGATTCGATGCGGTGAAATTATACATTTCATTTCAGTGAACGAAACTGTGCAAAATCTCATTACATAAAATAAATATTTTGATTTTTCCAGTCAAATATACCAATAAAGTTAATTGTATTTTTATAAATATCATCATGTCCTTTAATAAGTATTTGCTGCAAAATATTGAATAAGTTTTCATGTTTGAAAGTCGTGTATGGATTTTCCTTGTAGGTACATTGTAGAAAAAAAAAATATTTTTAAAAATGAATTAAAAAACAACAGATACATAAATAATACTAGTGCTTTTACAAAATGTATAAAAAAGGAGTGGGTTGTGGCCAACCGTAAACTCCTCACTAACAAGTCATTCTATAAAATATTCAAATTTTGTATGGAAAATACTCAGCATATTCATGAAATGAGGTATATTATTTTTTTATTTAAATATTTTATTACGAAACCTTGATAATTCTTCAATGCCATTTTATGAAAGTGATGTGCCTTTTTACTAATTTGAAAATAAAAAAATCATATTTTTAGTTTTCTAAGCTTGGGGTCACTTTGAAATATTTAATAGTAAAAAAATTGAAAAGCACTATTTAGATATCCTTCTTTCCTTCTTTATTTAATGGGGTCTAAGTGAGTATTAGATATACAAATTTGCATAAGAATCGAATGAGTAGGTACTTTAGTCTATGGTCGATAAAGTAAAATAAACACGTCGTATATGGCACACAGCACATAGCAAACACACAGATACATTATTATGAAACTTTCAGAATACGATCTCAGCATGATACTAGTTGATAATCTGCAATAAAAAATACCCTTGAAAATGCGAAATCATAACTACTCACTATAATACCTTGAGTTAGCGAGGAGCAAAACCTAATAAATCTAACAGGTTCACACGGAAAAAAATACGTGGTATGATGAAATCCTAAGGTGCTTATCCTATATTTGCTAACCGAAATGTGGCGTAATAGATATATTAAAAAAATGTGCAAAAATATCCTGATACATCTGTGTTTCGTTTTTCTGTCACAGCGCCTGACAAAAAAAACTACAAAAAACCTTCAAAAATCGGATTGCGGCTTTCAGTCGAGGCGATCCCTTTCGATTTCAATAAAAATTTCGTCGAGTTTTTTTCGATAAAAAGCGAGTAGTCCACATGTTTTTTTGTGCGTGGCGTGATGGGGGGCTCCTCGGGCATAGAAATCACGGAATATTAAGGAAGAATGGATGGGAATGTCGCGAGGGCCGGTCCAGTAAAGCGATCCGCCCGTTCGGTAATTGAATTCGAACGCGCTCCGGGCGGCAGCTAGCCGCGACCAGAGACGTGCCCCGAATCCCGGATGACCAGATCGGAGGGAAAATTGCTTTAGGTCCCCCGTTTTATAGATTGATTTTGTGTGTTTTTCATCCCAGTGCGCGGCCCTTTGTCGAGGCTTATTTTCATTTCGCAGATTGCTTCGCGTCTTTCAATTCGGGTCTCATTAGGTTTAACGGTTGTTCCTTTCTTTATATGGTTTTGTTAGGCAAGGGTATGGTTGAGTTACTCACATTCAAGTAACCCTTTTCACATTTTTTATTATTTTTGAGTGAATTTTGAGATTGATGGTAAACAAACCATGATATATTAATACAAAGAATAGTGATTTTGTAAAAACAACTATTAGTTTTTAGTTGGGCGCATGTCTAGGATCAATTGGTCAGACCACATTCCAAACGAGGCGGTACAAAGCAGAGTCGGAGAAACGAGAAAATCCTGGGCTGTGTTCAGATTCCACGCTCGACGTCGGGCGTCGAATGTACCTGAAGTTGCAGATTATGGCGTTTTTCACACCAATTTCACTGAACGCAGCGCCGGGCGTTTTAATTGTCAAATTTCATTTATCATACATGTCTCTTTTTAGGTTATATTATCATCGAAAGAAAACAATTGAGCAGTGGTGTAAATGATCATCTCTGACCTTTTATTGGAAATTATTGAATGATATTTTTTTAAATATACCTCATTGTGAATGCATATTGCCATGTCAACTGACGTAATAGATACCATGGAAACAAATATAAGTCATCATTACACAGATAAAATAGAAGTCAACAGATATATAGTGCAAAAAACTTTTTTGAAAATTATTTATAAAAAAGATTTTCGCTATCCCACTGACAAACTTTATGAAGAGACAGGTGTACTTAGCCCTAGACAATTATTTATCATACAAGCGTTGTGCAAGTTTTTTTTAATTTGGATACAGCTACTAGATCACAACAAAATAGATTGACTAGAGGCAGTGTCTCTCTCAATTTGGATACAGCTACTAGATCACAACAAAATAGATTGACTAGAGGCAGTGTCTCTCTCAATTTGGATACAGCTACTAGATCACAACAAAATAGATTGACTAGAGGCAGTGTCTCTCTCAATTTGGATACAGCTACTAGATCACAACAAAATAGATTAACTAGAGGCAGTGTCTCTCTCAATTTCCGGCCAGATAGAATGAATACTTTATTTGGTCAGAGAAACTACTTTTATGTAGCACCTATTATATTTAACGATCTTCCAACTTTAATTAAATCAGCAAAAACAATTGTAATTTTCAAAAAACTGGTAAAATCCTATGTTATTTCAAATTGTATAAATATGCTAAATATATTCAACAGTATTCACATTGTCATATAATTTTTATTCTTATAATTTATATTCATACTGTCAGTTAATTTATATTTTATTCCAAACGTGTGGTCACACTAGTTTTTGTGTAGAATTTTATTAGTATGTATGTAGGTATATAGTGAGTCCAGAGTTGTGATGTATACAATTATTGTTGCAGTTATGGACGCAGGTACCCAACTGTATTTAGCTGCAACATAGTATATTTTATAGCTCTGGGTTCATTTTTGTGTTTATTTGTATTCTGTTATTTTATGTATCTTTTCTTATAGTTTTAAATTTTTTTTGTTATACTTTTATGTTTTTTTTTGTATTACATACTATTTTTATATCATTTTATATTATTGTCTTTACCATTTGATTTTGTAAAATTTTCGACCTCGATACAGGCTAGTCCTAGTGAGGTTGATTATTATATAACATTATGTCACAAAAGTGTAAAGATATATTAAATAAATAAATAAATAAATAAATATAACTATCAGAGCGTTTTTCACCCGACAATTTTACCAAGCGTTTGGTGCGTACACTCGTCATTCAATCTGAACGCCACAGAGTGTCTTTCGAGCGTCTGTTTCCTGTCATTTTGAACGGCTTAGAACGTCACTAAGTGCACTCGGCATTCATTGTCAACGTATCTCCGCAATCTCCATTGGGTTAAAGTTCCTGAAAGGATTGAATATAAACTCTGTCTCATGATCTTCAAAGCACTTCATGGTATGGCTTCTACTTACCTCTCCGAACTTTGCATTCCTCTTTCAATTAACGACAGACAATCATCACTTCGTTCTGCATCTTCATCCATGGTTGGAAAATTATTTGAAATAAACAGGGTGCATATCACTAATTTCGGCGATCGTGCGTTTGCTGTGGCAGGACCAAATGCATGGAATAAGCTCCCAAATACCCTCAGACAAACTGAAAATATATCTACCTTCAGAAAAAATCTCAAAACACACCTTTTTCGCAAATCTTACCAAAGCCATAATGATACATCTTAATCAATTTTCAGCGCCCTTGAGGTGAGATATTCACGAAAACGGCGCTATATAAATCATCCAAATTTATTATTATTATTATTGTATAAAATTATGTATAAAAAATAATATCCGTTGTTAGAATAGTTTTTTTTTTCTCTTACTGTTAATAATTCTATTTAAATGTTACTCTTGCCCCATACACAATTTTCCGCACTTCTAATGGTGCAATACTTTTGAATTATTGTTGTATTTAATTGTCAAATGTTTTTTTTTTTAATGAATATGTCCTTGTTAAACAAGTACATATACATCTTCCTACGTTCCCTAAAATAAGAAAATAAATGCTTGTGCTGTAGGTGAACGAAATCGGTCGAGGCAGGATTCGAACTCGCGACCACTGGATTACTAGCCCAGCGCGCTAACCGCTCTGCCATTGTACTTTTGTATTCTATAATGAAAAATAAATATTTTATACTTAATAAAAAAAAAATGATGTACACATAATTGCAAATATAATTTGGGATTTGAAAATAAAAAAATCAACATTTATTCTTGTTTGATTGACAATTAAAGTAATTATAATATTATTCCAGGCACGAATGCATTATTCCAGACACGAAGTTTTCTATTATCAATTAATTTATTATATACCATGTGGAAATATTGAACACCCAAAGACTACAACATAATACTAATAATGCTTAACATTTTCTTGCACCCTGCGCAAGTGGCGAGTTTATTTCCATATGTCAATTTCTTTCAAAAAAACAATGTTTCTAGCCCAGACAAACGATATTTGCGTGAGAAAAATGAATTTAAATACATTTCTCCTCTGCTGGGGATCCAATTCAGGACGCCCGCACAGAAGCCGAACGGCTTACCAATTGTGCCACGGCGGTCGGCTCAACAACTTGCTCTACATGAAAAACCAGAGGGAAGGATTGCTAAAGAGATTGATGTGAGTCCATCTCACAAGAAGCAGTAAACTGTGCAAACAGGCCCTTATAGCCTTCGATAAGTATAAGAAGAAAAAAAATACAACTCATATTATGTGGGTGTTTGTTTCTGATACACTGTCTGTATTCAGTTTATTATAGCCTAAAGTTTATTCTTGTCGTATTGATTTTTGGTATATCCTTACGCACGTTCATTTCAAAATTCACTATTTATAAAACGATGTAAGTTTCGAGAGTTAATATGAGACGAAATGTATACTTCTGTTTAATGGGCAACTTAAGAGTTGTTTTATAACCCATAACCGAAGATAATTTCACGAAAATACGAATATATACTCGTTCTCCTTGTTATGTACTAGGCATGGACGGTTAGGTCTTCATTAAATATTATTAACTATGTTCCTAACTTGAGATACCTCGGGAAATCCCTCAATTCAAATACAATCTCAGCAAATCCCTTCCTGTAAATACTGCATACTTTGAGACCAATTCTGACTAACGCTTCCGCAAGAATTAAACTTTGGAGCAATGCAAAATTTCCATTAGATTTTACGAGAGATCAAGAGATAAATACTTGAACTGTTGTATAAATATCAAATTGTATAAGTATAGTCTAATCAGAACCTCCAAAGGAAATCATTCGATTCATAAATAATTATTTCAATCTTTTTAATATTTTCTTTTGTATATTTTAAAAGAAGTATTTATCAATGTAGGTATTGGTAATAATACCGTGGTACCTTTTCATGAATTTGATCAAATATTTAAATTATGTTTTATGAAACTAATATAATATGAAACTAATATAAGATATAAACAGCTTCAGCTTTCCTCCTGTGACGTGGACTGCCAGCTGTCCTTCCATCTCTTGCAAGGTCGTCCTGGAGTTCTGCTTTCTTGTTGAACATTATCCCTGGCCACTTTGCGGCTCTTGAGTATGTCGTACTTGCCACATGTTCGTTCCAGAACCTTCTTCTCCGTCGACCCCATATAACGAAATCTTCAACTTCGCACAGCCTTATACAAAATCGTATTTCTTTTGTTAACATACCAAAAATTCAACGTTTCTGTCATCTATGCAGTAAAAGTGGCGACATCTATGCAGTTACAGTACTGAATAGTATACAATAGTTACCTAAGAAATGAAATTATGGTTAATTATCTCACAAATTTTTACTCAAAATATAGCGTAAACAGCTTTAAGAAAAGATAAAATTCGCGTAAATCATGTCATGTAGCTATACCATTTAAGACATATTTTTTTTTATTGTGTTCATTTTTCTTTCGATTGCGTGAATTCAAGTGGTAAATCGATTACAAATTAATACATCGGTTATGACTTCTTTTATTTGTTTTATATTATTTCACATTGTATCTAACAAAAGCTGGTGCTTTTCAGAGTATATTGTATGTGTGTGTGTTTTGTACAACAAGCGGCTAATAAAAATATTTACGCCCATATTTCTTCCATTAAGTTGGTGTTGCGTGCTCTATTGTGTATTGGTAAAACACGCAATTCTGTTTGCCAACAGACACATACAGTAAATAAAGGGCGTCACAATATTTATTCTCAACCCAATGTATTGTCATATGTACCACCATCAACGAAATGTTTGAAAGTTGAATGAACATCGCGTAATGTATTGTTGGTAAAATGTTATTTTTCTACTTCTTCCTCTTGGACTGTGTCCTGTTATTGCTTGAGACTATTATTCTCTCGCCATCTCTGTGGTCTTCCTGAGGTGCCAGAAGACAACTCTGCGAATTATTTGAGATGTGCTGCGGACCGGCAGCCGGAGTGTGGAGGAGTTGTTCCGAGTAGCCCAGGACAGGGAGACATTCGCCGGAGTTATCGCCGACGTTGGGGGGACCCAACATGGCACTTAAAGAAGAAGAAGAAGATGGGCTGCGGCAAGCGCAACTTTGTGTGTTTTGATTAGTTGATATATGTGCATACCGCGTCCCTCCACAAATAAAGTTATTAGGTTGAAATTATACGCAACGTTTGTGTAAAATTCTTCTTTTCTATCGACCTGTGTGTGAGGGTGGATTATCCTGGGAGGAGGAGGTCCAACTGTCTTTCCATCTCTTCGTAGGTCTTCCAGGTAGTCTTCTGTTGTTGGGTATTTCTGTATTAACAATTTTGACAATTTGTTTGTAACGTTGAGATTAAATAAATTTAATAACCAGTAACCAGTATTCTAAACAATATTCATTATCTACAAATTACAATCTACAGCAAATTTATGTAGAAAATTTGTATTTTTTTTTTAACATGTCCACGTAAGGGACGCCAGCTATTAGGGTTTGGGTCCATTTTACTCTTCCGAAGAAGTGAACTACGTAGCGTTGGAAGGGGTTTGCAATCTAGAAAAGAGTTTATTAATTCGGATTCTAAAAAGACCCGGGTTGTACGAAGGCGGAAACACAGAGTTCGGAAGATCGTTCCACAGTCGGGCTGCTGTATTAATAAAGGAGTTCGAGAAGCGACTTGTTCGTATATGTTGAAGGTCCACTGTGAATGGGTGCTGCGATTGAGTGAAGCGAGTGACTCTGTTGCGAGTGGGTGGAGGAGGGACCAAAGATGCAAGTTCTTCTGAGCAATTCCCGTGGTAGTATCTATAGAATAAACTTAAAATACCGACTCTGCGTCTGTGTTCTAGTGATTGCAATCCATCAGTCAGTGATGGATCATCAATCAGACGTATAGCACGCCTTTGGACAGCGTCGAGGGTATTCAGTAGGTATTGGGGGGCGCCACTCCAGAGGTGACTGCCATATTCAATAATTGGACAAGCAAGATGAGCATATCCCCCCTAGACATCGTGTCATTTAGCTCCAGAAAAGAAACAAGAAAAGATAACTCAATGTATGGAAGTGACAGTTGCCAGTCACGTGACAACTGTCACTTCCATACATTTAGTTATCTTTTCTTGTTTCTTTTCTTGAGCTAAATGACATATTTACTCATAAATATCGTTGTCATATTATTGTTGTATCGTTGTCGTTGTTTTATGATTCAATGTATCAATGTTGATGAGACGACGGATATTTGTCAAGATAGAAGAATGCGAAAACATTCGGTCATTATAATCGATTATTTGGGGAAAAATACTTAAGTATATTTTGTTCATTAATTTTAAAATGGATTTCTACTCTTTTAACACAACAACTTTAGAATCATTATATTTATAATATTATTAAATTCGAACTTCAGCTAATTCAAATAATATGTTTGTGCAAATACAAAGATAGATCTTTATTTAAATTTAAATCCTATAAATATTAATACATTTATTCTTCTTCTTAATCCTTCTTAACCAGTTGTCTTCCTATAAGTAGTTTCTCAATTTATAACATGAAGTATAAACGTATACTATCTTTGTTTTCTATTTACTCTCATTGTTTATATTTCTAATAAGTAAACTATGTTGGTTTTTTTTTTCAATATTAGACACTGTCACTTCACGGTAGAACTCCATAATCAATTAAAACTATGAAAAAAATATATTTAATTTTACGTTCTACTTAAATTTTTCGCAAACGCGACTCCCATTCACCGGTATCGCTGTTGTATGTTGGTTTTGTACATCTAAATTAATTCCGTACAATGAGCTTGTTGTGTAATTCATATTCCATGCTCTATTCCATTTATTTTTAATTTATAGTATGTATAAGGCCTGCGGTGTTTTATGGTTTTCCTAGAATTCCATCAGTAACGGTATATTTTTATGCATGCCTCGCATGCTTTTTAATGTAGCAACGGCAGTTCCACTAAGTGCACACCCACTGCAGTGTTGTGGAACTCGTTATGGATTTTTCAAAACCGCATTCACTAGAAATGGGTTGAAAATTCGTTTTTATTACCATACGTTACACGTTAACCTTCTTGTGCATGTACCAGAGTCTTGAGATTTTTATTTTGTTAAATCGAGATTTTTATATGAAACAAAACGGTGGGATTATAGAGGAATGGAGCAAAATATAAAACCTAAAAAACAATACTATTTTATAATTATTTATGTGAAATAAAATAAATCAATTTACACTTTAATATACACAAAAATATTTCATTTATATTACCCCCCGAAAAAGAGTTTGTACTCGTGCTTTAGGGAGATTCTTATAAAAAACAAAAATTAATCATCATTATCATCATAATTAATCAAAAACCAATAATATTCACAATATCAAAAGAAAATAAAAAAAAACACGCAATTCAAAAAACACAAAATATGCAATAAAACAATGAAGAAATTATAAAATATAAAGTGATTTAATAGTGATTTATTGATAAATAAAATTGGCTAAATCATGTTTTTACTATCCAGCTAGTTATTCAATTATTCATTTAACCTAAGATCGTAGATTAAATATTTTTTGTAATTTATATTGTTAAATATGATTAGAGTTTTTCTTACTTTTTTATGGTTTCTTATAGAACCCTATAGTTTTACTTGTATAAATCAAACATGATTTTTTAATATTCTACGAAAATTTAATCCTCTGTAGGGTAAGCGTCCACATTTGCGCAGCGTACGGATCGGTGCACACAGCGCATCAGACGGATTTTAGAATTGTTTATATCGGCGATACCGACGCCTGCCGTTGCTAAGAAACAAAAATCCAATCAATGCTTACATGCCGACCGTTTTGTCCTGTAGAGAGCTTCAGTTGAAAAGGTTCTTACTAGGCGAATCGATCATACTGCATATTATATTTAACAAGATAACAAAAAAAATGTTTATCGATTCGATTAGATTTTTACCAGTAGGTATATCCAAGTTTCTTTCAAAGACTTGACGACCGCTGAGGCACATCTATGAAATTCATTCATTCATACCATCACAGCATATCCAGCAATGCGGGGTTACCAGCGACAGGTATTTGGGCATGCATTACATTATAAAATGAAGCACACATGCTTGTTTACCCACACATCAGTTTCATCTCATCTATATAGGCAACATCCAGAATGGTTTGTGACTCGCATTTCGGAGCTAATCATTTTGTCTTTGAATTTTCGATTTACCGGCCTTAACGGGATAATAGAAAAAAAATTGGAAACAATATTTTCACCCGGTACTTAACAACGAAACAAAGGTGAAATTAAAAAAAAAAATATTTCTCGTTAGAATCTTGCTTCACTGGTGTTAAAATGGGGTGAGAACGCTCATTCGTTAAAAATGGCATGATTATTTATCAATACAATAATATCAACATTTTTCTATTTAATTGTTTCTGTAATTTTTTTTATAAAAATATGAAATATCATTTATAATTATTGTCATTTTGACGGGTTGTTTTTTTTTATTTTTTTTTTCAAATTAACTATCGTTTGGCCAATATTTTGCATGCTTACGTATTTAACTTTGCCATTTATGCGTGTCATAATGTGTAAAAGTGGTTTTTGGACCATAAAAAAAGAAAGAAATAGCTTAATATACTCGCATTTATTTTTACGACATCGGTCATTAATGGTTTAACACACACATAAAACTATTTAGCTATTAACTAAGAAACTTTATATTTTTTCTAGAAACTTGCATACTTTTTATTAGGTTGAGTGTTTTTTTAAATAATAAAAAGGTTTCCTTTATCATGCATTCACTAATAAAAACACTTACCTATTTTTTTTTGTAAATCGCTTGCAATGACCATATCGATGATATTTTAAACTATGGTAGCAAAGAAATATGAATAATATGATTTATGACGCGATATATGAATGTTAACATAAATAGGAATTTATGTCAAGTAAAACTGTATTTTTCTAATGTACCTACATATTATTACGTATGCACATCTTCATTTAATTTTTATTTTTATAAATAGTCAACAGCTATGGACATTTTTCTATATAAACTATTACATATATGATCTTATTTATAGAAAATATATTATCATTTTAATTTTTATGTATTTCCATCTAATTTTTTATATACTGTACAATGTGTCCTTTAAAGCATAGATAAAAATAAATAAATTGATAAAATTAATTTATTCAATCCATTTTTTTTCTTGGGTATAGTAATTGGTAAATAACTTGTGGGATAACTTATAGAGCGCAAATCCGCGTTTTATGCTTAGTAGGTACCTGCGAAAACTTACACCCGACCTTCCGAAATTTTTCGAATTTGTCGACCTTTACAAATGTCATTTTATAATGTTGTTGTGTATACACAAACCAGTCGCATCTCGAACTCTTTTATATCTTCCGAATTCTCTGTTTCTACCTTCTTACAACCTATTCTATATTTCCACCTTATTTTTAAGATCCGAATTCATATTTTCCTGAGCAGATTGCAAACCCTCCCCAACGCCAAGAGTACAATGGACCCAAATCACAAAAGCTGATGTCCCCTTACGTAGCCGTACGTTTTTATACGTCAGTACGTTTAATATAAATTAGCAGACTAATTTATTTGCTAGAACCCCTTCATAACTAGATGATCTTTTCCCTCTCTGTTAATAGCCTGCAACGAAGAGCTGCAGACAGTATGAGTTCAGTTTTAACGCTGCATTTTATCCTTGTGTTAAATTAAAACGAGATTTAAAATGCAGCTATTGCAGGTGGTATGTTTATCCAGGTGCACCATCCTCCAACACAGGTATATACAGTGGTAGCTGTGGTGGCTGGTGGCACATCTCTCTCCATCCAAAGGTAGAGGACACTTAATGCATTATTTAAACGGTTTTCTTATGCAAACACCACTCCAGTATGCACACAGCTTCCCTCGGTTACACCACTCAAGTGAATCGAGGAATTTGTGCATTTTACATAAAAGCCGCTCCCCCTGCCTTCCTCAGCTGCCACGTGCTCTCAATCCCGAGCGGTTTTTATTTGATAAAAAAATAATTTTCTATGTTAGCAACTACGTGTAATTTTTTTACATACTCTGTATTTAATTCACTATTATCTTTAAATTTTACTGTGCCAACATTTTTTATTGCATATTTCCACCTTATGTTTATAGTGACACAGAGAGCTATGGAGAGCAAGTTGCTGGGTATTTCAATAAGGGACAGAATTAAGAATGTCGTGATAAGAGAAAGATCCAAAGTAGCCGATGTAGTGGAAAGGGTCGCTGGTCTTAAATACAGCTGGGCTGGGCATATTGCCAGATGCCAGAATTCACGATGGACCAAAAAGATCGTATAATGGCTACCGAGAATAAGCCGAAGAGGTGTCGGCAGACCCCAGGCATGGTGGTCTGATGACATAAAGAGATGTGCCGGAGGGAAATGGATGCAGTATGTCCAAGACAGGGAGTTGTGAAGGATCAAGGGGGAGGCCTACGTCCAAGTGAGAAAAAAAAAACAGGCTGAAGAAGAAGAGGAATATTTCCACTTGCCATACCAATGATGCCCTAAATCAATAGTTTTAAGCCAAGGCGCGGGTACTAAGAAGGAACATTTTATATGGCATATTAAACTTTTTGGCAGAATATTTCCTTGTGGCACAATTTAATTTATTTTATTTTATTTAGGTAGGGAAGCTTACAGCCATTTAGATTTAGCTATTTCAAAACAAAATTACTAAAATAGAAAATATTTATTAAAAAAACGTCCATTTTACAAATTTTTAAACATAATGTATTGCAAAAGTTTGAAAAAAATATGTTACTACGATTCCGAAGCGATTTTAAAATTCATAAATTTAATACTGGACAAATGCAAAACAATTACATTTATATGGGAATAAAGAATTTCGATTGCCTAAATATAACAGATTAATGATTTTAAAAGGTTCAAACAATGACTGATAAAACATTTCACAATCTAAACTGGTGTATGTAATGACGTATGTATTGTTATGATCAAAATTGTTTCGAATTGTCCGTTTTCTAGTGTTTTTTTTTATGTATATTTGTTTTTTGATTTTTTTTCACCGTTGTACAACTATGTATTTATTGTATTATCTAATATCAAATGATTCCCTAACCAAGCACAAGGTTTTAATCTTTTTGATGAGGTATGCAACAATTTTACCATAGAATATCATTTTGTATTTTGTAAATTTATTATTAAAAAAAAGGATTTTAAAAAATAAATAAAATTATAAAGTATTCCATCAATATAGCAAAACATAATTATTATTATATAATAAAGTATTATTTATTTATTTATTTATAGAGACATTCACGGTTCAAAGCCCTTTACAAAACAAAATATTACATGACACAGCATAAACTTAACTAAAGAAATACATTCATAACATCTATACATATCAATGGTAGAAGAAAATATATTAAAAAATAAAAATATAGAAGAAAGGTAAATAAAACACGAAAGAAATAATAGTTAACATTTGCATGTGTTTGTATATTTTTACTAATATATAATTAATTAAAACTATGAAAAAAAAAATTTTTTTTTTCATAGTTTTAATTAATTATGGAGTTCTACCACGAAGTGACAGTGCCTTATATTGAAACGAGTGGGTTGTGGCCAACACTAAACTCTCCACACCACAAATATTGACAATGAAATATTTTATTCATTCTAAATTTTACTACCAGGAATATAAATTTTCTAACGATAGTATATTTTCATGTTAAGATAGACAAACTATTAATGCCGTATAGTGAAGAATGCTTATGTTGTATGAAATATTTTAAAAAAAGCAGATAAATTTTGATTTAAAGAACGCGAGAGCATTTTCAAAATTTTGACACGTGATATCATATGAAGATTTTTTTGTTATTTATGGAAAGCTAATCAGTTCTATGTTCAAGCTCTTTACATTATAACATGAAATCAAATTACTGAACGTTTCCATACATAGAAATTTATCTAATTTCATTTTTATTCATACTAAATGTTACTATCAGGAATATAAATTTTCTTCCGATAGTATATTTTTATGTTAAGATAGACAAACTATTAATGCAGTATAGTGAAGAATGCTTATGTTGTATGAAATATTTTTAAAAAAGCACATAAATTTTGTTTTAAAGAACGCAAGAGTATTTTCCAAATTTTGACAGGTGATATCATATGAAGAATTTTTTTGTTATTTATGGAAAGCTAATCAGTTCTATGTTCAAGCTCTTTACATTATAACATGAAATCAAATTACTGAACTTTTCCATACATAGAAATTTATCTAATTACATTTTTATTCATACTAAATGTTACTACCAGGAATATAAATTTTCTTCCGATAGTATATTTTTAGGTTAAGATAAACAAACTATTAATGCAGTATAGTGAAGAATGCTTATGTTGTATGAAATATTTTAAAAAAGCAGATAAATTTTGATTTAAAGAACGCGAGAGCTTTTTCAAAATTTTGACACGTGATATCATATGAAGATTTTTTTGTTATTTATGGAAAGCTAATCAGTTCTATGTTCAAGCTCTTTACATTATAACATGAAATCAAATTACTGAACGTTTCCATACATAGAAATTTATCTAATTACATTTTTATTCATACTAAATGTTACTATCAGGAATATAAATTTTCTTCCGATAGTATATTTTTATGTTAAGATAGACAAACTATTAATGCAGTATAGGGAAGAATGCTTATGTTGTATGAAATATTTTAAAAAAAGCAGATAAATTTTGTTTTAAAGAACGCAAGAGTATTTTCCAAATTTTGACAGGTGATATCATATGAAGAATTTTTTTGTTATTTATGGAAAGCTAATCAGTTCTATGTTCAAGCTCTTTACATTATAACATGAAATCAAATTACTGAACGTTTCCATACATAGAAATTTATCTAATTACATTTTTATTCATACTAAATGTTACTATCAGGAATATAAATTTTCTTCCGATAGTATATTTTTATGTTAAGATAGACAAACTATTAATGCAGTATAGGGAAGAATGCTTATGTTGTATGAAATATTTTAAAAAAAGCAGATAAATTTTGTTCTAAAGAACGCGAGAGCATTTTCCAAATTTGGAGAGGTGATATCATATGAAGAATTTTTTTGTTATTTATGGAAAGCTAATCAGTTCTATGTTCAAGCTCTTTACATTATAACATGAAATCAAATTACTGAACGTTTCCATACATAGAAATTTATCTAATTACATTTTTATTCATACTAAATGTTACTATCAGGAATATAAATTTTCTTCCGATAGTATATTTTTATGTTAAGATAGACAAACTATTAATGCAGTATAGGGAAGAATGCTTATGTTGTATGAAATATTTTAAAAAAAGCAGATAAATTTTGTTCTAAAGAACGCGAGAGCATTTTCCAAATTTGGAGAGGTGATATCATATGAAGAATTTTTTTGTTATTTATGGAAAGCTAATCAGTTCTATGTTCAAGCTCTTTACATTATAACATGAAATCAAATTACTGAACTTTTCCATACATAGAAATTTATCTAATTACATTTTTATTCATACTAAATGTTACTACCAGGAATATAAATTTTCTTCCGATAGTATATTTTTATGTTAAGATAAACAAACTATTTATGCAGTATAGTGAAGAATGCTTATGTTGTATGAAATATTTTAAAAAAAGCAGATAAATTTTGATTTAAAGAACGCGAGAGCATTTTCAAAATTTTGACACGTGATATCATATGAAGATTTTTTTGTTATTTATGGAAAGCTAATCAGTTCTATGTTCAAGCTCTTTACATTATAACATGAAATCAAATTACTGAACGTTTCCATACATAGAAATTTATCTAATTACATTTTTATTCATACTAAATGTTACTATCAGGAATATAAATTTTCTTCCGATAGTATATTTTTATGTTAAGATAGACAAACTATTAATGCAGTATAGTGAAGAATGCTTATACTGTATGAAATATTTTTAAAAAAGCAGATAAATTTTGATTTAAAGAACGCGAGAGCATTTTCAAAATTTTGACACGTGATATCATATGAAGATTTTTTTGTTATTTATGGAAAGCTAATCAGTTCTATGTTCAAGCTCTTTACATAATAACATGAAATCAAATTACTGAACGTTTCCATACATAGAAATTTATCTAATTACATTTTTATTCATACTAAATGTTACTATCAGGAATATAAATTTTCTTCCGATAGTATATTTTTATGTTAAGATAAACAAACTATTAATGCAGTATAGTGAAGAATCCTTATGTTGTATGAAATATTTTAAAAAAAGCAGATAAATTTTGTTTTAAAGAACGCGAGAGCATTTTCAAAATTTTGACACGTGATATTATATGAAGAATTTTTTTGTTATTTATGGAAAGCTAATCAGTTCTATGTTCAAGCTCTTTACATAATAACATGAAATCAAATTACTGAACGTTTCCATACATAGAAATTTATCTAATTACATTTTTATTCATACTAAATGTTACTATCAGGAATATAAATTTTCTTCCGATAGTATATTTTTATGTTAAGATAGACAAACTATTAATGCAGTATAGGGAAGAATGCTTATGTTGTATGAAATATTTTAAAAAAAGCAGATAAATTTTGTTCTAAATAACGCGAGATCATTTTCCAAATTTTGACAGGTGATATCATATGAAGATTTTTTTTGTTATTTATGGAAAGCTATTCAGTTCTATGTTCAAGCTCTTTACATTATAACATGAAATCAAATTACTGAACTTTTCCATACATAGAAATTTATCTAATTACATTTTTATTCATACTAAATGTTACTATCAGGAATGTAAATTTTCTTCCGATAGTATATTTTTATGTGAAGATAAACAAACTATTAATGCAGTATAGTGAAGAATGCTTATGTTGTATGAAATATTTTAAAAAAAGCAGATAAATTTTGTTCTAAAGAACGCGAGAGCATTTTCCAAATTTTGACAGGTGATATCATATGAATATTTTTTTTGTTGTTTATGGAAAGCTAATCAGTTCTATGTTCAAGCTTTTTACATTATAACATGAAATCAAATTACTGAACTTTTCCATACATAGAAATTTATCTTATTACATTTTTATTCATACTAAATGTTACTATCAGGAATATAAATTTTCTTCCGATAGTATATTTTTATGTTAAGATAAACAAACTATTAATGCAGTATAGTGAAGAATGCTTATGTTGTATGAAATATTTTAAAAAAAGCAGATAAATTTTGTTTTAAAGAACGCGAAGGCATTTTCAAAATTTTGACACGTGATATTATATGAAGATTTTTTTTTGATTTATGGAAAGCTAATCAGTTCTATGTTCAAGTTCTTTACATTATAACATGAAATCAAATTACTGAACGTTTCCATACATAGAAATTTATCTAATTACATTTTTATTCATACTAAATGTTACTATCAGGAATATAAATTTTCTTCCGATAGTATATTTTTATGTTAAGATAAACAAACTATTAATGCAGTATAGTGAAGAATGCTTATGTTGTATGAAATATTTTAAAAAAAGCAGATAAATTTTGTTCTAAAGAACGCGAGAGCATTTTCCAAATTTTGACAGGTGATATCATATGAAGATTTTTTTTGTTATTTATGGAAAGCTAATCAGTTCTATGTTCAAGCTCTTTACATTATAACATGAAATCAAATTACTGAACTTTTCCATACATAGAAATTTATCTAATTACATTTTTATTCATACTAAATGTTACTATCAGGAATATAAATTTTCTTCCGATAGTATATTTTTATGTTAAGATAGACAAACTATTAATGGAGTATAGGGAAGAATGCTTATGTTGTATGAAATATTTTAAAAAAAGCAGATAAATTTTGTTCTAAAGAACGCGAGAGCATTTTCCAAATTTTGACAGGTGATATCATATGAAGATTTTTTTTGTTATTTATGGAAAGCTAATCAGTTCTATGTTCAAGCTCTTTACATTATAACATGAAATCAAATTACTGAACGTTTCCATAAATAGAAATTTATCTAATTACATTTTTATTCATACTAAATGTTACTAACAGGAATATAAATTTTCTTCCGATAGTATATTTTTATGTTAAGATAGACAAACTATTAATGCAGTATAGTGAAGACTGCTTATGTTGTATGAAATATTTTAAAAAAAGCAGATAAATTTTGTTTCAAAGAGCGTTAGAGCATTTTGACAATGTTGACACGTGATATCATATGAAGAAATTTTATGATATCTATGAAAAGCTAATCAGTTCTAAGTTCAAGCTATTAATATTCTTATATCAATATGAAATCAATGAACTGAACATTGCCAAATATAAAAAAATTCTCTTGTTACATATAAGTTTCATACAAATATCCATTAAATAAAATATAATTTTTGAAACCGTTGAATATTTTTCTTTTAACATTGACCAACTTTGAATACAATTTTATGAAGATTCTTGGTGTTGTATAAATAGTTGAAACCAAATTAAAATATCTCTAATTTCCAGGTCGTGAGAGCATTTTTTCAGTTTTAATAGATGAAATCATAAAGAAACATTGGGAAAAAATGAACCGTTGTCTATGGAAAACTAATCAGCTCTAAGTTTATGGACTTAACACATGTGATATCAATATGAAGTCAATCGGACTTATAGTTTGGGCTGCAGAGAGGACACAAAAAAAAAACAACGTAAATGATGAATTCATAGAGAAGAAATCAAAAGTTGTCTATGGAAAACTAATCAGCTCTAGGTCTTTGCACTTTACACATATGATGTTAATATGAAGTCGATCAGACTTATAGTTTGGGCTGTAGAGAGGACACAAAAAAGATAAATGCTACGGCGTACGGCGTACGGCGTACGGCGTACGGCGTACGGCGTACAGCGTATACGCCATACACACAAACACATCACGACGAAACTCATAGTGTGCATTCTCTACATGATACCCATTGAGAAATTGATGTAAAAAAAATACGCTTAAATTTTGCGAAATCATGACTCTCCCCTATTCCATAGTGTGGAGAGTAAAAATTAATATATAGTTTTTTTTATATCTTATATCGTATAGTCTTACAATTATAATTTAATAATTTGTTTATTTTACCTGTTGAATATAGAAATGTAAGCAGGTATAGTACATTAAACTGGAACAATAAAGGCATTAAAATAGATGGCACATATTTAAATCACCCCCGTTTTGCAGACGACATAGTAATAATAAGCGAAGAATTGTCTGAACTGGAAGCTATGGTAGCAGAATTATATGAAGCCTCTAGAAAAATCGGTCTGGAAATGAACATAGACAAAACCAAGATTTTAAGTCCAACTTCACACAGTATTTGCATTGGAAATATGACTATTGGTGCTGTTGAAGAATACATATACCTTGGACATAAAATTAAATTGGGTAAAGAAAACTAGACCGCCGAACTGCCAAGACGTATAGGGCTGAGTTGGGCTGCTTTTGGAAAGTTGAGGTACATATTCGGTAACAGGGAAATACCGAATAACCTAAAAGCCAAAGTGTACAATTCTTGTGTTTTGCCAGTGACAACATACGGTCTCAAAACCATGTCACTTACTGCCAGAAGCCTCCACAGACTTAAGTGTACTCAACGAGCAATGGAGAGACAAATGTTGGGCGTATCCTTGAGAGACCGAATAAGAAACGAGGAAATAAGACGCCGGTCAAAGGTCACCGACATTGCAGAAAGAGTGGGAAGGCTGAAGTGGCAATGGGCAGGTCATGTGGCAAGACAGAAAGATGATAGATGGACCCCCAAAATTCTGAATTGGAGACCCTATCTTAATAGAAGAGGTGTAGGGAGACCACAGAGGAGATGGACTGACGACATTGTCGAACTGGTAGGACATGGGTGGAAACAGAGCGCCCAGGATAGAGAGAAGTGGAAAACTCAGGAAGAGGCCTTTATCCAGCAGTGGAGTTAAAGGGGCTGAAGAAGAAGAAGAAGAAGATAGTACATAGAACATGGGGGTTTCATTCACATTGTAAAATAATTTCTATAATATAAATATCAATAAACATATATCCTCTATTTATAAACTTATGTACTCTTGGTTTATTTTAAAAGGTCTCTGAATTGAACATCGATAAGGATCTTGGATATTAGAAAACTCAATGTTTATGGGGTAATGGAGCAAAAATAATCCGGAAAGATGCGCTTGGAAACCCTTCAGATAACACAAGAATCTACCCATTTATATTGTACATATATCCCAATGCGTACCTACCTATATTATTATATACTTTTGCCGTATAGGAAAATGGAAATTCATTGTTATTTTAAATCGTCTTCTGGGAATTTCAACTTAAAACAATATTGAGATTCATCAAGTAAGCTAAACTACTAAAGCCCCCAAGACTTGTTGCCAAAACTCTAGGCCTCATAATGATTTAATTTAAAACAGTTTATATATTCAGCGTAGGCCGATTGAACCAAACACCACACTATCATGTTTGCCGAACAATTTCCACTTTATTCACATCCATATATTATTATGCGTTGCCTTATGTGCGTTTCGCTTGTATTGCGACTTCAGACCCACATACTTTTTAGCATTGTATTTGTGCTAAGTCAGGCGTTTAATATTCATTATTTGAATATTAAACGCCTTAATATGCATTTATATGCATTCATATTTATTTCATCTTCTTTACAAAATCTCATTCAATTGTTTTATCTTTTCATTTTCTTCTCATTTCTTTTCCTACCGTTTATTGCTTTACCACACATTCGTCTAAGGACAGGTACTCATTTTCACTGCGTTTATTAGGCTTCATTTGTCTTTTGATAAGTTTTTTTCTGTCTGGCATATATTGTAGTAGAGACAACAATAGCAATGTGTAGATAAGTTTGCCTATATTTTTTCTCTTATTTTCTTACATTCATCTTCTTTCAATACAAATTCATGTATAGGTACCTATTAAATATACAATTATTGTTTTATAATGTATGTACTCACAGGTATATATTACACTATTAACATTTTCCTTTCCCGTTTGACAAGTATGTGCGTGGGTGTTCCCAAATTTCCTATTGATATTTGATAATATCCTCATCTCAATTTGTCTATCTCAACTAATTGTTTTCTAAGTGTCAACTTGTGTAAATCTGTTGCCTACCTATAATTGAATACACTTAGATGTATGTTAGATGTATGAATACACTTAGATGTATGAATTTACCAATGTGAGTACATATTACTAAACAATAAGCTTAATTACGATATCGTGTATCGAATGTTGTATCTATGTTAAGTGTTATATCCGAATTTCGATTACTTTTATTTACCAACCTGTCTTTGGAAAGACAGAGTATGGATCGTAAAAAAATATCCTGGCTTAAAAATCTCAGGCAGTGGTTCTGATTCCGGATGCGACGTCATTAATTGAGGTTGGCGCAGGATCTGGCGCAGGATGAGCTTGGTGTGATGGTCGCCAGCCTGCGTTAGGAGTGGCACAAAAAGACGAAGAAGAAGTCTTCAAAAACCACACATAAACTATCGGTAATGGGTTAGAATCTAAATAGTCGAGTGGCAGCTAAAATAGTGGAAACAGTATATTAAGCTAGTGCGGTGCCTCACATCATAATTTCAAGGTAAACCTTCAAAAATAGTGACTTATTATATTAATATATAATGGTACTTATGTATAATGGTATATTATGTAGAATGACAAAGATTCAATTTTATTTTATAGCGCAGTTTCCCTTTTAATTTATTACAGGATATTCTAATATTAGATCTGATAGATTCTCACATTATTTGGATTTGATAATACGCTGTGCTGTGAACTTTTCATAAATGTTCACTTTTATTTTCTTTGGAACCGATGGGTTCTCTCAATAAATTTCTTTTATGGATCTTGTCTTGAAGTAATATCATTTTGTTTGTTCTACTTTTTTTGATAAATTGTATTTCATAGTTTGATTTAATAATGTTTTTTTTACATATTATGTACATACAACAAAATGTGTATGTACATAATATGTTAGAGCCTTGTATACCTTGGGCATACGGATGTACACAAATTAATGTGCACACTAAATTACCTTCCAATGTATGGAACACGAAAAAATATTTTATGTAACCAAATCTGTGATATACGATATTTTTTCGTGAATGTAGGTAACATTTAAGTTTTTTTTTAAATAGGAAAAATATTAATTAAAATATAAAATAGTAAAAAACTCAGTAAGCAGATTTTCATATTCTCCTTCGATTGAAGTGAAGTAAAAATCGACTTCATGAAAAATTACAAAAAAAAAAATTAAATAATGATTTCATTAAAACTTTATTTACAAGATAAGCATTAAACAAATTCAATATCAAAAAACTTCCGCAATAGAATTAAGATGTAAAAATAAACTTTCTTTATTTCAAAGATGGTTCTTATGAGGGTACTGAAAATTTTTTACAAAATCTAACCAACTACATATATACTCTTAAATGCTGTAATATGACATCAAAAAATGTATTATATTACGATGTTTGATAAAATAGAACGCAAAGAGAGATTTAATCAAACGTTCTTATCATAATTACACTTAATATTTCTGTGTTGGCTTGGACATATTGAAAGAATGAACAATAAACGACTGCTATATTGATTCATTTGCGGATGCGATGGTGTATGAGTGAGACGTCGTCTAAAATTGGTGGACACGACTTTTGAATGATATTTTAATGTAAGAAATAGAGGTTATTATCAAATATCGAAATAACCTCTTTGTTGCGTCATACATTATTTACTTAATTTCAGCGGCAATAGCGACTGTCATAATATATAGCCCAGACTTACGTCATTGTATAAAGGCTGATTTTTTCTGTAAAGGATTGGATAATATGTAGGTACCCTGAGTAGTGGTGGGACATATTATCCCATCGTTGTTAAAAAAAAACAGCCTGTATACTATTAGACAACTCTGGAATTCGCTGGATCTTGGTTAATTATCTTGTGGATGGTACAACTGCGTTGTCAAAAAGATATTCTTTTCTTATTTCAAATTTTCTTAAGTAATTTGGTGAATAAATCCCCTCATTCTTGAGAAGGTACTATAACTTATATTTATATTGTTTTTCGTACATATAATGTGGTTCTTTGAAGTTGTTTCAAAAGCCTTAACACTTTATTATGAAACATCGGTACATGGTAGGTAGGTATACATACATACGTGGGGTTGGGTTTTATTTTTGGATCACGCGTCTTAAGGAAAAGTTGTACGGTTCACAATTTAAGGTCGGTCCATAAATTTGATCAGATAAATTTCCTCTATGTATCTCAGTTTCCCGGCATTAGCTCGTGTGTCATACATACACGCTTCTAATCAGCTGTTCCCAAACTAAACTTCGTTCCACATCTTAACCATTTTATTTATTTATTTATTATTAACAGCTTAATGCATTCTACACATGATGTATAAAAAATCTCTTACAGATAAATAAAAAAGGTACTTATCTCTTCTTCTTCTTCTTCATCCTCGCCTTATCCCGTTAAACGGGGTCGGCTTTTCCAACCATGGAGCGCCAATAATTTCGCTGCTGCGTGTCTTCCTTTCTTAAACCCAGTTTCTTTGAACATTCGTCAGCCAGGTGGTTTGGGGTCTTCCCCTCCCCCTCCTCACAGTAGCTATGGAAAGGCACTTCTTCACAACGTGTTAGTCCTCTCTTCTCATTATATGGCTAAACCATCTCAGTCTGGCCTCTGTTACTTTTTCGGATATGGGTGCCACCTTAAAACTCCCCCTGACGTACTCATTTCGGAGTTTTTTGCCATATTTTAAAAAGACGTTTCTTTTCAGATACGGTGTCTTTGATGTGACTGTTCCACCATTTGGCGTCTTTTCCATTTTGAAGGGCACCTTTGCTGGTTCCTAGTACGTTTCTTGCAGTGGTAGTACAGAACTCTTCAAATTTCGACCAAGTTACTGTGAGAGATACGTCTATAGGTGTATGATTACGAAGGTAATCACGGATGTCTTTTATAAAGTTTTCGCCCTTTGTAGTACCGAGTTTCTGCCATTTAATCTTTTGAACTTTTTGTCTTTTGTTTTTAATCGGTGACCTCAGTTTTAGTGCGGCTAGTAAAAGTCTATGCTGTGATGTTAAGGGTTCTCCAGGGATTACTTTACAATCCTTAACGTGTCTAATTAGTATGTAATCTATTTGGGTTCTTGAATTTCCACTTTTGTATGAAATCAAATATTCATCCTTCTTTTCGAAGAAAGTGTTTATGACTGCATAATTCTGTGATGCTGCAAATTCCAAAATTGTAACTCCTTCATTATTTTGTGCTCCGAAACCAAAACCGCCATGAAATTCCTCAAATCCATCTTTGTGCATGCCTACATGACCATTTAGGTCTCCACAGATCACTGTTTGCTCTGTCATTGGGAAAATACTTGTGTGCGTATACAGTTCATCCCAGAATTCTTGTTTTTCCGTTTCTGAACAACCTACTTGCGGCGCAAGGCACAGACGATGTTGAGGCAAGGTTGTCTTTCCACGGCGAGTTTAACTGATATGATAGATCGTTTATTCTGTTTATTTCTACAAGGTTTTAACTAAAATACTGATCCAAAATTATTCCCACTCCATTTCTGGTGTTTTCTTTTCCATTGTATATGAGTTTAAATCCCTCCCCAATTTGTCGTGATTTAGCGCCCTTCCACTTTGTCTCTTGTACACAACATATGTTAATACGGCGTCGATCCAATATGTCGCTTAGTTCGGCACTGCGTCCTGTCATCGTGCCAATGTTCCAGGTGGCTATGCGCACCTCGGACATTGTCACCATGTTATGATTCTTTAGCTTTTCGTCGCTTTGGGGGGACGCCCTAGTATTCATCGCAGTTTCGCTATCACCGTCGCTTAAGGGGGACGCCCTAGCATTTCTGGGTTTCATTTTCTTTTTTGTACTTTGCATGGTTAGTATAGTTTGTTGGCGTTTGTTTTTTATGGTCGGTTGCCACCTGACACCAAGGTCGTGATCCTCCTGGAGGACTTTGAGCGCCGCCGTTGACCTATATAGGTTATTCCGCCGCCGTCTCATTAAAAAAATCTAATTAAAAAAATAATAATAATCATCTAATTAAAAAAAAAAAATAATAAAGTATTCAGAGTCAGATTTTTGATAAGATTTCAACTGATATCTTTACATGTTAGTAAAATTAAACAGTAAATAAAGATTTATTATTAAGTGCGCTTTAAATTCAAGTGTTTAAAACAGTAGTCTGTTTGACAGTAGCTAGTCTTAGTCATGGGATGAGTATGTCATAATTTTCATATTTGACATAGTACCTGTTGGTTGATTGAAAAACCATTTGAATTGAAAAGATCTACATTGTTCCATCTTACATTCATTTCACTTCGTATTACGTCAATATAAACAGATGAGTGGATATTTCCACGAAACCCAGTTTGAGAAATGTATGATAATCTTATAGAGTAATAAAGTCGGCTCCATATACCATCACGCCAAAAGATCCTGACCGCTATTTGGATGACCCATTTCATTTTTCCAGTTCAAAATCTTTTATATATCCAACAAAACATTCAATGTTATTGCTCCAACTCAATGTATTCCGTGGATTTAGGAAAATAAATTATTGCTTGGTTATTTTTAGTCTAGAGTTACTTCGATTTCATTTATTGGCAAGTGGAATTTGGTTCGCTTGTGCTGAATCTCATAAATTTCACATTTACATGAGTACAGCTTTATGTAATATCAATATCGTAACGTGTCGTAGGCATAGTATTAAAACATAACTGAAAACAACTTGGTTTTAAGATCCATTATTGGTAAAACTCTCCAAGGTTGAGTCCGCTATTCGGATGTAAGGAAACCCTGTGGAATAGTGTCCTCAATAGACGTCGTTTGCCTGAAAGAAGTACTAGGGTCTACGATCCACATTCACCTGTTTCCGGATTAGTAAGTCAAAGTTTACGATTGGCTCTCTGATTAGTTGAGATCTCGTAGTATTAAATCAAATGAGCTGTGAAATTTTATATCAAATGCGAAAATTAAAAAAAATACAAATTTAATATAAAATTCCATAAAAAAACAAGCTCACGCGAGTCGCTATTATTATTATTATCATTATAAACAAACTTAAACCTAACCTATAAATGCAGAAAAGAAAAGCTGGGACTAGTCCTTTCACCTTACTGAAAGAATTATTTCTAATTATCCGACTGCTAAGACGTGATGGAATTCCATTATCAATATTATAAAATTACTTAAAAAATAAGTAAAAACACAATTTTTTAACTTTATTCCACTAATTTATTTAACTTTATTCCATTAAATTAGTGGAATAAAGTTTAAAAATTGTGTTTTTACTTATTTTTTTAAGTAATTTTATAATATTGTTACTGAAAGAAGTCTGAAGAGATGGAAAGACAGTTAGACGTCATCATCTCGGGAAGCATAACTTCTGTCTCACGAACTAACACTGTGAAAAATAAAACGATGTTTCTAAACATAAACGAGATTTTTCGATCGTGAAAGACAAAAAAGCCAGAATCTGCCAGCTTATTAAAAGATAAGTGCATTTTTTTTCCTTTGGACTATTATGTAAATATTTACAGGATGTTTAGCATATTATTATGTAAATATGTCCGTAGTTACATACTCGTATGAATAGATTACATTACAATTTCCAACTCCAGTACGGCATCATAAAAAATGTTTATATTTTTGATTTAGTGTAATAATGTTTTATATATTTCCAGTACCTATCTCATTGATAATCTTTGGTTTCTTTGGCAGTTCTCTTGGGTTCAAGAATGCGTCGCATCTTCACATGATTTCTTTTCAATTAATCTTTGACACCAAACATTAACATTTTAAGTTTCTTGATTCAAAGGTCTCGGTTTCGATTCCCGGTGGAGACACAGTTTTTAATTGTGTTTTCAGTATGGTCCTGTGACACGAGTAATATCGTCAGTCTCCAGAATGTGGCAACTTGTTATTTAGTGTGTGTTAAATTAGTACCTGTTAGTTGCCCGAGAGTTAATATAAAATAAATAAATGAGTTAAATCATGGTTCCATTCTTAAACAATAATTTGACACATACTGCAATACACGTTGCTGACAAATAGGCATTTCAATTTTTCCTACAATTTCAATCTGCATAGACTTTACATCCACAAATTTCGTCATTACTGAAGCGAATAAGAATGAGAAAGATATGACGTTTTATCTGTTGTTAGCTCGTTGTTATTTGGGTACTATTATTTTTTGATAAAACGCAAAAAAGAATTAAAATATACAAGTAAATACACAAAAACGCATTAAAATAAAAATTGGAACGAAATATGTATATGTATAATTATTTAATTATCCATTAGTACCTAAATGGCTTCAAAGTATTATTTTAAAAATCTGATTCGAGGCACGTCGTATTTTTATTTATGTATGTAGGTATATATTATCCAGTGCCTTTAACGCCTATAAATAATACTTTGAAAGCACAAGGCACATCCTCTGGGATTACTGAAAATGAAAACCCATAATATAATAATTTTGAGTTGAAATATATTATTATACATCAGAGCATCGTTATTACTTATTACAATATTGTGTCGTTTTTATTACTGATGTGTTTTGTGGCTAAATTTGATTAACTGTACAATTGGGATTATTGATCAAAAATACACATTCAAAATGTGGTATTAATTACGTATAACGTTACATTTTTGTGAACATTACACTTTATTTCTATTTCATCACATTTGCTGGAATTTCGTCCATTTCCGATCCATTATTTGATAGTAAATATCTAAAAGAAAACCTTATTTTCATTCTTTTATGAGTATTAAATAAATTATGTATATCCCACCTACTTAGTTTTTATTATTCCTCTATTTGTCTAAAATATAAAGAATTTTTTATTCTAAACTTAATTTGAATTGAAATGAAAGCTCATCTTTTGTATCTCAATTAAGATATAAGTGATAAACATTTTAATTTTGAGGGAAAATGGATTTAGTCACCCACAGATCCTATAATCTCCTTCTATATTTCATAGAAATTTAATAACACAATTCAAAATTTTTACGAATACTTTTAATTATCATTTTTAAAAGATGCTCATTTTCATATTTCCTTTGATGTTTAGTAACATGTAGAAAATGTTATCACGTTCCGCATTTCAAATTTGAGAAATAATCACGATTTCTCGAAATGTTTATGGAATCAAGTCATTGTCGATTGATTTCTCAGAGTTTGAATCCAACGAGAATTTATTTAATATGAAACGCAATATCATATCAGGGCCCCAGCCAATTTTGTATTGAGCGGAATTGAACCGTTTGTATTGATATTTTTATAACTCATCAAAAAAATCTACGCTTTGCAAATAGCGTTTTGTCATCTTAAGTCTAGGGCCTGATCTTTAACAAATGATCCTAAAATAGTGAATCAGAGATACTGTAAAATGTATCATATTGATGTTCCCAGATTTTAATTAGGAGCGGATCTTCAGACGATATGAAATTTTTGAATAATTTCTGGTGTTCCTTTATTGAAGAAGAATATATTATAGCGACATTACTTATAATTTGAACCGTTCTTAGAGTCAGAATCCAATTAAAACATATTTCACATAAAACGGAATGTTGTCTAGATACTAAATAAGTGGATAAGATATACACTGTTACTACTTCATATACCTAATAGTTTGGTTAAAATATGGGACTGGAGTTTGATTTGGAGCGGATTTTCAGATGATAAAAATTTCAATTTTTTGACATCTATTTTCATATGGCCAATGCGGCCATATGAAAAAAATAAATGAGGGTGTTCGTATACAATTTTGTGAACTAGTTAGTCACACAATATCTTGAAGGTTTTTCGTTGACACAGTGGAAGTTCATAATTATAAATTGTGAAAAACACTTATTAAGTTAGATTCCACACACACAGTTAGACAGTTAGATTCCACAATGAGTATTTTGCCAATCACAGCTTAGGAAAGCGCTTAGGCAAATAAAAATACTCATTGTGGAATCTATCTGTGTTTCTACTTATAAGTGTTTTTTTACAATTTATAATAAGTCACATCTTAGTATAGGTTTATAAGTAAGATTTTTTAATAACGATCTTAACTATTTTAGTCGTACTTATCCAGTTGCGCGATAAGTAATCTTTTAACGAAATCTAATATGTAAGACCACAAAAGTTTAATACAAATATTAATTAACACCACCAAATCAGATCGACACATATCACACGAAGAATAATATATGTAATACACAATAACTGTTAGGTAGGGACAAAGATTTGTTATCCATCAGACAAGTGGCATGTTAGTCTTTAGTATGGTCTTGTTTTTTGTGTATTTTCCTCTTCTCATAATTTATTATATCTAAGGGAATGGCTAACGCCCAAGGAGTGAGGACTCCATAATACAACTTTAGGCAAAATCCACTCGTTCCGGTTTATGTGGCCATAATTTTAACTGAAAATGACGGGTAAATACTTGAAGCTTTACTTTTTCACGAAAGTTCGTAAATAATAATAGGATCGTAAACAATAACGAAGTTTTGCGATCCCAAAGTATCTAGAAAAAATGTCATTAAATTCGATGAATCGGAATATATGGCTGCCTATTCCGGATACCCACCTAAATACTTCCTGCTACCTTCGGTGTGTTTATTCAAAATGGTGATTGATCGAAGCACATTTAAAACATCGATGGTGATTAATGGTGGGACGTTTCATCTCATGATTGTAATTTATTGTTTCGTTTTGATTAAATCGAACTCGATTGATTGAAGTTAATCTGATATCAATTATAAACATAACGTTGATTGAATTCGTACGTTGCGCAACATTGTTGACTATGCGAAATATAAGTTCAAGGATTAATTTACGTTGTATTTGTGTAGGTATATACTTAGGCACCTTCTTAATTATCAAAAACTTACAGAAACAAAAACAAACAGAAATAGCCGATTTGCTATTTGTATATAAAACTGTCTTGTCCTGGTGTGGGGTTAATATGATTAACACATATGACAATTATACTCGGTTTATTGGTAGAAGAGCTCTTGGCCGAACAAGTACCTTAATTAACCCGTAAATTAATTTGAAAAAATATTTACATTAAATCGAACATTTTTAACGTTGCATATACGCAAACATTGTATTGTTTCACTGGCGGGAAGATGGAATGTTATTTATTTATTTATTTATTTAAGTACATATACGGCCTCTAGGCCATTATAAAATAAAAGTTAAAAACAAAACACAAAACTCGCATCAAACAACAATTAAAAAGAAAAACAACAGAACAATTAATCAATACACAATATTCATAACATAATTCCGCATCGACCTGACACTAGTAAGTGTAATCTATGGCCCGAGATTTCAGTTGGCCCTTAAATCGTTGGATTTGGTAATCCAAGTTAAAAGTTTAGGGAAGATTAAATTTCATTCACGTATTTCAGTGCAAAATGAAACGTCAGTTACGTAATCTTCAACTATAGATATATTTTACGTTTTTCTATGGTTATTGTCTATAACGCATCTGTCAAAATTGTAATAACCTTAAATGATACGTGACGCGAAGCTGTGACTAAATATTATTTTATTATTATAACAACACATTATTTTATTTGTTTCATTACACAGCATGTTAATTTTTCAATTTTTTATACCGATCGAGGTTTTTTTTTAATTAAAATCAAACATTGTAGTGAAAAAATGTCATTGAATATGTACTACGTACGTAGTACTACAATGCAAAATGTATGTACATTTTACAGATGGATATGGAACTAAGTGATAATGGTAAAATAGTGTCTTATGTAGAAAATGTAAGAATACACATTATATATATAGAAACAGGATGGATCAATTTAAAAAGTGGGATTAAAAAACATCGCAAAAATAAAGTTGCGTGCCTGACGTTTCATTATGGCTGACAGTTTATTTCGTTTGTTGTCATGCAATACATTATAATTATGTAAAAAAGAAAATAAATATTAAATACATGAACCACTTCTATATCAAGTCTTTTATTTTAACAACAAAAATAAGTCATGATTATAATTATTATGCATAGTTATTTGTAGTATAAAATGAAATGAAACATTAAAGCGTGCGGCGATTAGTACGCCACCTGGCGAAAAAGACTAGAAACAATACTTAACTCAAGATTAAGACACGCGATCCGCCAGAAACGTTGAGTTAAATATTTGTCGTTTTGTGACGTATTTAAGGGAAGATTAGGTACTGAAATACGCAATATTTTTGTTAAACTTGAGTTAAACTCCTAAGGGCCGACTGAAATACTGGGCCTATGCCTGACACCACTACAGGCACCTACACCTATCTATTATAGAAGATCATATTGAAATAAATATACTTATTGGGAATATATTTTAAAAATATATTGAATTATAATTGATTGGTGATTGATACTTAGTTTTGGTTGTGTTTTAATAAGTTTCTTTCTTTTTTTTCAGAAAAGCTTTTTACACCGCCTAAAGACGAAGTTCCTGGTAAGTTTTTTTATGTTTTTTTTTTACTTTTTTAATGTGGCGACGTACTTAAAATGAAATTGCAAAACAATAGCCATATATTCATTAAGTTTAATGTTGTTTCGTTTACAGAGTGGAAGTTCATAATGAAATTATTACGAATGTAAAACAGAGTTTTAATTCACAAATTGAGTTGAAATTAGCCTGAGCGCTTTCGATGGTTACACCGTCATCCTCAGAGGCGACAATCAAAACTGATTTGATTGCCGCCTCCGAGGATGATGGTGTAACCATCGAAAGATAGATGAGATAGATGGTTTAGATGGGTCGGTGGCAGAGCGGTTAGCGCGCTGGGCTAGTAATCCAGTGGTCGCGAGTTCGAATCCTGCCTCGACCGATTTCGTTAACCTAAAACGCTCAAAAACGAAAAAAATAAAAAACGCTCAGGTTAATTTTAACTCAATTTGTGGATTAAAACTGTGTTTTACATTCGTAATAAAATAGCCATATATTCGGTATGTACTTCAACGTGTTACAGGAACGATTTTCTCTTCGTCGGAAGAATAGGAAAAGAAGAGATAATATTTGTTTCCGTAACATGAAGAGTAAATAAGTGGTGTTACAAGATGGTATTTAATTTTGAGTATTTTATATTTATGGAATAAAAGAACCTTTAAGTCCATATATTTGCTTTGAGGCACCGGCTTAGAACAGTGCTTCCACTCTTTGCTCATTATCATAATTTTAGGGTGACATGTATAATAAGAGCCGAGTGTTCGAAAATACAAGTAGCAAAATAAAAAAAAATGTCCTTGTAGCTCAGTTGGTTAGGTTTCAACTGCTGATCCAAAGGTCCCGGATTCAATTCCCCGTGGAGACACGGTTTTTAATTGTGTTTTCAGTCTGGATCTGTGAGATGATTGATATCACAAGTATCCAGAATAAGGCAACTTGTAGGGTACGTGTGAAATTGATATTTGACTTGTTGATTAGCCGGGAAGTAATATATAAAATAAAATCTCACATGAGGTTCATCACCCATACTGAACATAGTGTAATGCCTTTTAGGTGAGTCGAGACTGGTGTGTGGCTATACACTCATTGTCATGCTCCCTTTTATAAAGTAATCCTCACCCGCACACTGGTTGCCACACTGTTTTATGTTTTTTTTATTTAACATTAACTCTGGCTGGCTGGAAGAAATTTACATTAGGCCAATAAGCCCGCCAGTATAGGTACTAATTATATGTACAGAAAGTAAAACAATAAATAAATAAGTAATGGTATGAATTAATAAATAGCACCACAAATGGCGCCCAAGAAAAGGATGGCACGACTATATGAACGATATTCTGAAATAAAAATGGAAATGTAAAAAGCCTTAACAACAGATGAAACATGAATGTTGACGAGACGATGAATGTGTGACAAGATAGAAAATGTGGCGATTTGTACTCTCTGCCTACCCCGTGAGGGACATGGCGTGTAAAATTGAATACAAAATAGTGGTATTTAAATTAATTATGAATTTTATACACGGCATCCCGAACAGTCTACATTTCGATTTAATTTCTTTTCAATATGGATTGTAAGTCCATAGTTCTTTTAGTGGTCGTATTTTAATTCCCGTAGTCTGCTTTTGTCCCGCAGGAATGAGCTTTTGCTTTTATATTATTATTATTATTGCTTTTATCGCCGCATCTTTTATTGTGTCGAGTGTGTTGTAGATTTCATTGTTCCTTTTTACAAACCTTTACTTTCGCGCTTCGAAGAAATCTCTAAACCGAAGATGTGAATTTTCCAAAGGCAGGAGGCTGTATTTCGAACCCACTTCTGTGTTGTATTTAATAAACGTAGTGTGCATGTATGTAGAAAGGTAGGCACTGTAGGTATTTATGGAATGAAATGGAGAATTTCGCGCATGTACCCTCGTCATTTTATTTTCTTTCGTGCTTCTTTTTACAACATATTCTCAACCCGAATATTTGAAACGTACACTTATTTGAAGGACAATCGTGGGCAATGTGTATTTCACAAATACCGTTGAATATGTAATATTTTTTCTCCATCCCCTACTATCGCGTCTTCAAAGCAGTCAAATCTAATTCTGATAGTGTTACGACGCGTCAATAGCACAATCATTGCACACATTTCGGTCGTGCATGGCAAAGTTCACCGGTCTTATTGGGCAGCTGCACAGATGTGAAGTGGTATTCTCTGCTATCCACTAGTCATTGGTCAGTTTATTCCCCTGGTTTTCCCTGTTGCAGGAAACAACCGGGAACAAAAGGTACTCCTTGTGTTGTCCGACGAGCAGCTGCTACGGGGATGAATAGGACTACAAGTCCTATGACGTTACCAACACTGATTTTTTTTAAATAGTAACAAAATTTCATGTTAAATTAACTGAACTATCGTGACTACAAAACATTTGGTTTTGTGCAATTACATGTTTTTTTGCACACAACCAAACCGTACAGTTAAAAATTGATAAACCTTTATTACTGATAACAAAGGTTTGGCTAAAACGCAGGAAGCGAGATCAGTTGTCATATTTTTTTCAGTGAATGAAGTGGGCTAGGAGACAGGAGATAATAAATAAATATATAAACACAAACAACACTCAAAAATCATTTTCTTCTCTAATGCTGGATGTAGGCCTCTTCCATACACTTCTACTCGTCTCTGTTCTGTTCCCTCCGCTCCCAGGTTTCACCACACTTAGACAATGTCTTCAGACCAACTTTTAAGGGGTCTTCCAACACTCCTCTTATTTATCCAAGTTTTCCACTGAAGTTTTCTGTCTCCCCTTGTCTGAACAATTTTCCAGTCTATTGCCACTCTAATCCAGCAACAAAAATACAATACCCAAAGTAAAAATATGTAAAAAAAAAACAAAAATCATACCATCACGGCATATCCCACAATGTGGGGTAACCAGCGAAAGGTGTGCGGGTGTGCATTGCCTTATAAAAGGGAGCACAATATATCTGTGTATACCCACACACCAGTCTCGTCTCACCTAAAAAGGCACTATATTCAGAATGGGTGGTGAACCTCATTGCTGAACTATGTGAGATGTTATAGTTGCCTGTTGTATTTTCGATTACCCGGCTCTTACGGGACACTCGAAAACAATAATAGAAAAGAGTGGAAGCACTATTCTAAGCCGGTGCCTCACAGCTTGTATTTTTTCAAATCAATGTATTTTTTTATTTATTATTTAAAATCAATGTATTTTTTTTATTGTAATACGATACAAATAAAATAACTACAACATAATCGGTCTTACTTCGGTCATATGCCCGCATTGGCTTTGGATATGCATTTTATTTATTTATTTTTATTTTTATTTATTTCTATCCAAAAATATACAGTATATATGAGATACAAAATATCTTAAGATAATATAAGCTTATTCATATATAGTTAACATACAATGTAAATATAAGTTATCTCATTTCAATAAATATCAATTTACCACTTCACTGGTGCTTACATAGTTTAAGCCATATCTTTTTGTTTGTATCTTTGTTACTAGCCCCCTCACTAGGCATAGCCTGTGCTAAGGTGAGCTAGTTTTATGTTATTGTCTATTACGTTGTTTATTTATAGATACATTTACATAATATAATATAAGTACATGTACATATATACGCTACGCATTCAAAACGTATGCATCTTTCCTTCTAAATACAATATTTCATTTTGAGTCATGCACACACAACCAAAAATTGTGGAAATAAATTATTTGTTTCACTTTTTTTCAATTGTCTATTCTGTTGTTTGTAATAGTGCATTTACATTTTATTTGGAAGAATTATTTCCTTAAGGATTTTTTCATCTATTTCATAAACCCATCTTAGTGATAGTTTTTTAAATTCTTTTGCATTACTGATGTTTTTAATATTTGTTGGTAAACTATTGAAAAGTTTTGTTGAAAAATATCGTACACTACGTTGTCCAAAAGTTGTTTTAATATATTATATGGTATATTTAAGGTATTTGTTGTACTTAATCTAGTGTGTTTATATTGTTGTGAGCTAGTATATTGGTCTTCTCTTTTTAGCTTGTATATTAGCAGATTTTTTGCATATATTTTTGTAATTGTTGGAACTTTGAATTTAGTAAAAATCTCTTCAGTATTCGTTCGAATAGGTACCTTAAGTATAACTTTTATAATGGCTTTTTGGGCTATGTCTATTTTCTTTATTATTGTTGGCGTTGCACTTCCCCATCCAATAATTCCATATTCCATCATTGAATGACAAAGAGCATAGTATATATTTTTCAAATGTTTTAGGTCAATAACATTTCTGATTGATTTAAAGAAGTATATTAATCTATTCATTTTAGATGTCACGCAGTCAATGTGATAGTCCCATCTCAAGTTTTCATCAAATATAATTCCTAGATATTTTATGCTCTCTGTTCGTTCAATGATCGGGCAGTTACATGTTGGTTGATAACTTAAGTTTTCGGTACAGTAATCATGAATTCTTAGTTTATGTTCGTCACTAGGTTTATTTCGGGAGGTTATGCTGTATGCAATGTATTTTGTTTTGTTTGTATTTAGTGCCAGAGAGTTCCTGTCAAGCCATTTTTTTACTTCTGTCAATTCCGTTTCAGCCATTTTGTATACTTTTTTCCAAGTTTTTTCGTAATAGATGAAAACTGTGTCATCAGCATAACTGATGATATGTCCTTTTGTGGGAATATTGCATAGGTCATTCATATATATAAGAAACAGGATAGGCCCTAATACACTTCCCTGAGGCACACCACAGTTAATTGTTAGGTTTTCGCTTATGTGCTTTCCCACTTTTACACATTGCTTTCTGCATGTCATGTAATTTTTGAGAATTTTTAGGGAAGTATCTTTTACACCAATGTTTTCAAGCTTTTTGAAGAGCAAATTGTGGTTAATGGTATCAAAAGCTTTGGTTAGGTCAATAAAAACTGCAAGACACTTGTTGCCTTTATCCATTAATTCTTTTATATGGTCAGTGACATACGAAATTGCATCTGAGGTACTTTTATTTTCTCTGAAACCGTATTGGTTTTTAGAGAGGATGTCATATTTGTTTAAATAGTTCATCAGTTGCTTCTTTATTACCTTTTCCAAAATTTTTGACATTGAATTTAGTAAACTTATTGGTCTGTAATTATTTATTTCTTCCTTACTACCATTTTTGTGAATCGGTAATATTGTTCCTTGTTTAAGTATGTTTGGAAATTCTCCTTTTTTTATTGATAAGTTTATAAGGTGTGTTAGTGGTTCACATAGTTCTTGCTGTAGTATTTTGAGTGTTTTTGATGAAATATTATCTTTCCCAGGTGCACTGTTTGTTTTCAGTGATGAAATAGTTTTTTCTATGTCCGTAATTTTAATTTCCTTTAATTCAAATTTAGAGCGAATTTCGGAGTTTGTGTCTGTTGTTACCATCCTGTCGATTTGGTTTTGTGGTTTATGTGTTTTGATTTTTTTTGCAGTTTCTTCTCCACAATTTGCAAAATAATGGTTTATATGTTTTACTATAATATCTGGGTTCTTTTCGAATAGCATTGTTTCTTCATTAATCTTAATTTTTTTAATAAATGAGTCCTTATTTTTTTTTGAATGTGTGATTGTAATCTTTGGATACCTGGATGTAATCTTTGGATACCTGACATCGAAAAATGAAAACATTCACCGCGTTGTGCTGTGTTGAGTCAATTTAAACACGATTGCGGTGAAGAATAACAAGGAAAAACGTTGTAAGTATTCAATTTTTTTCTCAATCTTAAATATGTGTCGGATCATATGTTAAACATCCGCCATTTTGAAACATTTTGTTTGACGCGTTAGTCAAGCGTTAATCAACATCTCGGCCTGTCCTAACTTGACGTCTATGAAATTAAAGTGTAATAAGGAAAGTCACGGTTTATGAGTAAACTTTTTCGATGATCACGCTCTATTATTACCAGTTACTATAATAGCTTACGTTTATAAGTAAGACGGTTAGTATTTACATTAAATTTTTGATTAAAAACTCCATCGTTGTTGTTATGGTACTATTAGTTTCTGTTTTAAAGTTTTGAACAATAATTTGATGTAATATCTTGATACTTTGCAGCTTTTACTTTGTGGTTCATTTTAACTAATAAATTAAAATAATAAATTTGTTTACACCACATTTGAAGTGGTGTAAACAAAAAAGTTATTATTTTAATTTAATTATTTGATGTTTCATTATAAAAATGTTGGCTTCGGACGGAAACATTATTTCTCCGGAAGCATTCTCCTGTACCAACCTGGTATCTTATTTTTTACGTCAACCGAACCCACAATAAATAGAAGGTTTACTGTGACGCGTAAATCTTTTTTATTTCTTTATTTAACTCCGCTCGTATTTCTGCTGTTGGAACTCTTCAATTCTTGGTCTTCGCAGTTTTATTCCGCGGTCTATATTATGTCATTCACCGTCGATCCGCATTATATATATATTTTTTCAGTGTTCATTTATGGTGTCACCGACTCGACTTTCGAAGGCAAACCGATTCGACTTTCGAAGGCAAACCGATTCGGCTTTCGAAGGCAAAGCGATTCGACTACACTAATCTGCCATCCTTCGACAGGATCAATTGATCTTTTTTATGTTTTCTTGTATATTAATCTTATGCAGCAGTTCACAAAATGCATAGGAATTTACGTATATACATTTTCGACAACCCACCCAAATTTAGGGTGATTTGTGTCATTTTAGATATATTTATGAGACACACAAATTATTATTTAAAGTGGAATAATTAATTAATTTGGTGGTTGAACATTTACAAAATAGACAATAAACGCGGTTTTTGTTCAGTGATAATAATTAAAAGACGAAGAAATGTTCTTCGTGACAATAGAATTATAAATATCAAATGCAGATCTACTCGGTCAACAAAATACTTTATTTGAAATATATGATATATGTCAAAAATCGGGGTATGCTATTTATTTTTTCCACAATAATATATACAGAACATGATTAAATAATTAAGGAATATTTTTCTTCATACTATGTAAGTTATTAAATTCAAAATAATTCGATTAGTAGATTGGATTCGATTAATAATAAATTCCAGAGCATTTATTTCGATATTTTGAGTTGTTTTAAAATAGACTTTTGAATGTTTTAACTGTATTTGGATACCTGATCTTAAGAGGACATATAACGCTAAACTTAGTGACTGAAAACATGATATATTAAAACCGCCCAATGCACTATGAAGTTACGCGTTAAGGGTAAATATCGCAAGCGTTAAAAAAGGTTTATACGTGATTTAAAATATCGGAAACCCCAAATTTGTTGATTTTTTGTATTTTAAGAACAAACCTTAGTTGAAATGAAAAAACTTTATCGGTCTTTCACTTTGATTTTATGCACTCTTTAAGCGTATAAAATATTTATTTCTCTACGACACGTGGTTATGGAGTAATTTAACAAAAATGCTGTGAAAAAGAATATTTTTAATCATTTATTTATGGGAATTTAGGCTGAATTTTAAAATTGTGTCACGAACATTCACTTGAGAAATGTTGAAAAGACTTATACTATTTTTTCTAGAAACACACTGTTTAAAATATTTGAGGGATTTGATTTGAAATTGAGGTGTTTAGGTTTATATGGCCCCTTAATTACCTTCGTCAGTTGTCATCGAATAACACTTTTACAACCCCAAAGTATTTGTAGGTCACATGTGGGAGTTCCTAAAACAGATTACATGTGGGTGTCCCTTAAAACAGGTGTTTCATACCATATCAAATAAGGGTTGTTTGTTTATGAACAAGTTTCAAATAAAATATTCTTACCTTTATTTTTTGAAATATATTATTTGTTTTGTTCATGTATTTTATAATTATCATCATCATCAGTGGACCTTTGCCTCTTACAGCATTCGTCGTCTGATGCTTGTGTCTTTATCCCGCTGCACCCTATTTAGCTATCGGAGTTTGGGTCTAAGAACGTTACTTGGGATTTTATGTAAATAACCCTTTTTGGTATTCGTTTCTCACACATTACCCCGTATTCAGTAACTTTTGTAACTAAAATACTGTCTTATTTCAGCGTTCTAAAATATCAACTTGGACTAAATGGAATAGGAGCGTACCTATATTGGCCGGAATGTTCTTAAAAAGTTACTGAATTAGACGTATTTTGAATAATTATGAAAATGAAGCGTTTCTAAACGGTAACATTCGTATTTCAGCGACTTAGTTGAATTAGAATGCACTTTTTAAGAGGGAACGTTCTTAAAAAGTTATAGAGTCGGACGTATCTGAAAGTTATAGGTATCTGACTGCTGATCCGTACAGGGTACCGGGGTTGATTCCCGGTGAAGACACAGTTTTTAATTGTGTTTTCAGTCTAGATCTGTGAGAGACGGTTAATATCGTAAGTCTCCAGAATGTGGCAACTTGTTATTGGGTGCATGTTAAATAATTATTTGACATAGTACCTGTTATTTGCTCGAGAAGCTATGTACATTAAATATTGTAAGTACTTATCATATCTTTTGAAATTTATCTTCTATGAAAGTGTTTCAAATAAAGTTTAGACTTAATGAAATTTCATTTAAGTTAGATTCATTAAATCATTTATTTCTCTGATTGTGTGGAATAATACCGCGAGTATTATTTATGACAACGATTTCTAGCTGATTGATACCCGTTCATCCGCACCAACTTTAACGAACGTTTCATAAAATCGACTTTAATGGAACATTTTACTGTCGAGATATTGTTAGATATCAAATGTGACATGAAATTTTTTATTAGATATACATTAAAACACACATTCCTGTTAGGATATTTATTGCGTTTTTAATTTCTAGAATTTAAACTGAACGCCATGAATATAAGTTTCTTTAATGGATGCTTCATATTTGAGCAATGTCACAAATTTAAAGTTTTCTGTATTTACTATTTTTTACTCCTTACTACCCTGTGTGGAAATAGTGGAAAGTTATCAACTATTACCATGCTGAGATTGTATTCTGAAAGTTTCATCACAATGTATCTGTGTGCGTGTGTGGTGTGTACCTACTATGTGCTATGCACTGTGAAAGGCGTATTTATTCGACTTTAACTATAATAGACTGAAGTACCTACTCATTCACTACAATATTTTTATTCTCAGAATTTTGAAATTCAATAAAAATTTGACTTTTCATATTATTTTTCCATATATCTTAACAACCATTAAAACTAGAAATACAAAATCTCAAATGTTTTTTTAGTAAATTTCAGGGTTTCTCAACCTTTTTATTAAAATTTATTTTATATAACAAATTTGTGTTTAACTGTTTAAAAATATCGAAAAACGACAGATGGAGAATGCTAGAGGATGACCAGTCCCCCTAGACAACATGCCATTTAAGCTAAGCGTTATCAAGCCAAGCGACAGTAAATGTATGTAATTGGTGGCTGTGACGTCACGTGACCGCCACCAATTCCATACATTTACTCTCGCTTAGCTTGACAACGCTGAGTTTAAATGGTATGTTGTCTAGGGGTGCTGACCATGACATGCGAATGTGGAGAGACACAGAACATGTCATACCTGCTGAACTGCCCGCTTATGGAAGGAGGTTGCTCTGAGGAGGATCTGCGGCAAGCGAATGAGAATGCTATTATGGCTACAAATTACTGGAGGGACACAACATAGGTTGATGATCTTGGACACGGAAAGTAAATAAGTAGGTACCTATTTATTGACTTGTACATTTGAATAAATAATATTGTATACTTTTGGTCTAGTAGATATTCTTATAACAATAAGTTTTTTCTATATTCTTCTTCTTCTTGTCGTGTCGGTCAACACATATGAGACTTAATGCCCATCCAGACCCAGAAAGCCACAAGCTCCTTTGCGTCGTCCTCTAGGTGGGCTCGTTCATTAAGTTTCTCAATCTCACTGGCCCGGAGACATTTGGGCATGCCAGGAGTTTCTCGCTGTCCTGTGTTTTTCAACTGTCGCACATCGCGTATTCAGCCATTCCCCATCTTAGGAGGTTTTTTCTTGTACGATCGACCCCAGTACTAATCCTCTTGAGGGTTTCCCACATTGGCTACGGTTGGTCATGTATTGGGGGCAGTTCTTCAGTTGGTGAATTAAAATCTAAGGAGTATCTGCTTGAGGTTTGGTCGTGTTTAGGAAACTCCCCTGAGATTTGAGGCGTCTCGGTGATGGTTGGTGTCCATATAGCATGTGTGGTGGCTGATCTGGGGGGCAAGTCTGGTTCGACCGGCGAAATCAAAACCCTAGTGACTACCCATATCATGGATAAAATTATCGCATGGAGCTCTATGACATCTAAAGATATTATAGAACTCCATATAATAATTATATCCATGATATGGTAATCTTGAGGGTTTTGATTTCGCTGATTGAACCAGACTTGCCCCCTGTTTGCATCTTCCCATCCTTGCTGTCACCTTTCGCCTGATGTTTGGCTGGGCAATTCCACTTTGAGCGTACAGCTTACTAGAGGGTGTTGATTTGAAGCATCCCATTATTAATCTGTTTGCCTCGTTATAGGGAGATAACTATAAAAGAAGTAGAATGTATTTTCGTGATTTCAAATGTAAATCGTTTTTTGCGTTTCTCATTATTTTGTTCATTAAGATGTATTTTCGTGATTTCAAATGTAAATCGTTTTTTGCGTTTCTCATTATTTTGTATATATCTCGTTTATTGTTAATCATATTTCGCACAGCATCCAATTTATCACTACATTGTTTGGTCTTATTTCTTTTTGATGTGCCTGCTACTGACAATATATTTCTATTGGCCAGTTATTTGATATGTTGTGTCCAATAGTCAAGAGATTATCAAAATCCAATTTAATATAATTAAAACCTATAAAGTTACTTGTATGGATTTTATTGTAGTAACTATGTTTTTTTTGGCAACATTATCTAACCTGTAATAAAGACGATTATCGTTATTAGCCTTTCCAAATAATGGTGAATTCTCTCCCCGTTTAATGACGCACATTTCATTTTTCATTGCTCTCCGTTATGACTTTTATACCGTTTTTCGCATCGAGGCAAGGACGAAGATATGATGAGGACAATGAAAAATAGTTGATTTTTCTAGACTTTCTACGCGTTTTTATTAACCACTTTGGCGTTATAACTTATATGATAGATTAATATGTCTGAAGTACAAATGATTATGCGGAATTTTATATTAACGTTGATTTTCATTTGTAGATGCAATTATATGTTTGTATCTGCGTTCAATTCTATTACGGAATATTTTTCACTTAAATTATTCAATAAAATTATCGGTAATTTCTCTCCCATTCCTTGCTTTAATCAGAACGTACAGCTCACTTTATCTAATAATAATAGTGATATCTTCTCAAATTTCAAATTTGCATTTAAAAACAACATAATCTCCCATTTCGAAAACTTTTAATTCTTGCATTTAATTTTTGTTTTGATTCTTGTGTAATAAGTTCTTGAGTATTTTAAGATTTATTGATTTCCATGCAAAACATGTAGGTATGTATGTCAAGATAGGATAGTATGGAGAGGTCAATCTCTTCTACCTAACCAGAATATGAAACCAACATGATGGTGTGTATGTATGTATGTTTGGAGATTAAGTATCAAAGTGTTGAATCCCCGTAGATATTGTGTATTGTGTATACTGCCATACAAATTGTATGAAACCGTCACATAATTCAATTTTTACAAAAATGGTTTAAAAAAAATGAGATATACCTACTACTACAATGTGCATATTTTTTATAGAAAATTAATTGTCTAGTAAAATTAATGTAGTTGGGGTGTTTCGGCGTTTTTTAATATATCAATATTATCAAAAAATTTGGATACATAGGCAGTTAAACACAATAAACTCTCCATAAATTATATTTTTCTTAAAAAAATATTTGGCAAACTCTGGAACTTTTAAAAATATATTATACTGATATAGCTTGATACTGTGTCGATATGTTAAGAGAAATAAATTCTCTTGAACAAATCAACAGTTGGAATACTCCCTTAGACTCAATTAGATTTTGAAGGATGACTGATCTGTGCTTTTCATTTTTTTAACTGTCAAATATTTCAAAGTGACCCCAAGCTCAGGAATTTAAAATTTCATGTTTTTATTTTCAAATTGTTAAAATGACATATCACTTTCATAAAATGGTATTGAAGAGTCATCAAGTATTCATTATAAAATAGTTAAATCAAAAATATTTTAATAAACTCATTTCATAAAAATGCTGAGGAAATTCCATACAAAAATTGAATACTTTGTGAAGAGACTTGGTAGTGAGGATACAACTCACTCGTTTACTTCAAAATTATGTTAAAATACAGGAGACTTAATGAATTACTTCCAAAATACTCCTTAAGTATAAATATAATTTGTCTGGTGCCTAATTTTACCAAGGTTAGGCTATAATCATAACGGTACAACCTTAAATCCAATTCATAGTTTCGCCGCGAATATTATTGAATGACTAGCTCATACGGTGTGGGTTCATGATAAAATTAAATTGTATGTTTGTAACTAACTACTGTAGGATTTTATTGCGGAGGAGCCGAGTGTATATAATGGCAGAAACCCTTTCTTCTTACCCCATCACCATCGACTCCCACCCTCTCTGTTTCCACACTATTGGCGCCATCAATTACGTAGATACCTACTCCAAACCTCTAAAAACTTCCTGCCGAAGAAACGGCCCCAGAGTCTTCGGCCATTTCGTGACGATTCTCATCAGATTGGTACTGTAATTTAACGATTGGATCGATTGAAAGCGTTAATTATGTTTTGAAAGAAGGGTTTTTGTACCTATTCTATTAAACCAGATTCGAAACGAATGTTTTCAGTAAAATTTAAACAGTTTTTTTTTTCATAAATTTTGTAGAGTTTGAAATAAAGACTCGGTATAACAAGATATTCCTACGGAAATATTGAGCTAACCTGTCCCTCTCCATACTTAATAACGTTTTGAAGTATAAAATATTTTTACAATGCTGGCTGTTGCAAAATGCATGTAATATGAATGAACTACTGATGGCAAATAACAAGGCGATATACGTCGCAGCATACTGGAGTGGCAAGGCATAAAGTCCGGACCCGATACGTGTAAGTGATTGACAATTTTTTTTAACATCTCAATAGAGACGAAGTTGGGATATTGTAGAAGAACCAGGCACCTATAGGGCTGACGACCTGTCATCGGCTGGTTTACGTGATCACTTTATGCGCTTGCGCAACGTTCGACAATTATGCCTTCTTATTGAGTTCCCTTATCAATGTAATTTATGAAAATTCTATTTATTTGAATAGTGTGTTACAATACACCTGAAATTAAGCTATTGCCATCTATGACTATGCTATTGCCATCTATGAAGTAACGAAAAAGCCGTTTTTGTAACGCCATCTATTGAGAAATAAGTTTATTTGTAAACAATAAAATATTTCGCTATCCGTTTTCTACAAATGCCTCTCTATCAAATGGAAACGTATCTACGAATTTTAAAGTGACAATTGACCATATTTTGGGTAAACTAGAGTTTTATGATTCTGTAATCGGTATTTCTAGTGTGTTGTTAAAATGAAATTATTTTTCGAATCGAAACATCCGATTCGCGTCCAAACCTTGTCGTTATAGCCTGTCTTACAGCGTTTTTATATCAGTGAGTAAGTATCGCGGTAAAAAGATAAAATTTTAGGACATTGATGTACCAGAAATCATAAAAAATAGAGATTATCGATAGCAATCTTTGCGAATGCATGATAAGTGATGACACAATGGATCGTTTATTTCTTGAATGCCCCACAATTGACAGATATCCATCCTATTATACCGACGTCACTGAGGTTGGAGTTCCAATGCTAGTTCCAAAGAAATCGGGGAGATAAAATTCAATGAGATGAACATGTTGATTGAAAATTCATCAAACTTATCGACATTATAATCTAACTTTATACACAAAATTAAATTAAATAAATAAGCGATAATAACTTTAACTTTTTTTTTTAATTAAATAATGTATATGTAAATTATTCACAATTACTAAATATAATTTTTATATTTAGACAATTAACTGAACAATATGGCTAAGAACACTCTTTACGAGGAAGAGCCATCTAAAAACGAGTTGGTTGTTGCCAACGCTTAACCCCTCACTAACAAGTCATTCTATAAAGTATTCAAATTTTGTTTGGAAAATTTTCAGCATTTTCATGAAACGAGTTTGTTAAATTATTTTTTATTTAAATATTTTATTACGAAAACTTCATAATTCTTCAATGCCATTTTATGAAAGTGATGTGCCTTTTTAGCAATTTGAAAATAAAAATTTCAAATTTTTAGTTTCCTGAGTTTGGGGTCACTTTGAAATATTTGACAGTCAAAAAAACTGAGAAGCACTATTCATATATCGTTCAAAATCTAATGGGGTCTAAGCGAGTATAAGATACACATATTTGCAAAATTTGAATAGTATTGAATGAGTACTTTAGTCTATAATCGATAAAGTAAAAATGAACACGCTGTACATAGCACACTGCACATAGCACACTGCACACAGCACATAGCACACAGCACATAGCACACACACACAAACAAATACATTGTGATGAAACTTTCAGGATACAATCTCAGCATGATACTAATTGATAATCTGCAATAAAAAAAATAGCCTTAAAAATTGCGAAATCATAACTCCCCACTATATCCCCTTGGGTTAGTGAGGAGTAAAAACGGTACCTAATAAAATAGTATTAGTTATCCAACTGTCGATTTGTTCAAGAGAATTTATTTATCTTAGCATATCGACAGTTTTAAACCAAAACGCGATCACTAGGAAGCAACATTTTGTATAGCGTAGTAAACTTTTTGACAGAATACCTACACAAACTTACATTATATTCATACATACTTACTTACATACCATTAAGCTGTTTACATATTCGGGGAAAGGAAAATGACTGACCTCCACACTATCCTATCCTGACATATAGAATATATTATTCAATAATTCAATAAAAATATTCAATAATTTAGATTTAAGGGTTTATATTCTTTGAAGTAATTTAGATTTAAGGGTTTATATTCTTTGAAGTACCGTCTAGGTCTTGTGTTGTACGAAATTTTGAATAATTTATTATTCTGAATTCGTAATTATTTAGTTATGTTGTTTTTCGTTTCTGGGATTTGAGTGAAACATCGCTTACCTAATATTATTAATATCTGGCGGTGCTCATTAATATTTAATGACATAATTGAATCTGTATAGCCGATCGAAATATTATTAACCGCGTTTAATTATGTAAATACTGAAAATTAAATTCAAGTCTCCTCCCCTGCCTTCCATCAGAGGCGAAAGGGAGGAAAGTTTTGATGAAACCTCAAATGCAAATCTTTCTTAAATTCGATCTCATACCGAATAAATATTTGTTCGGAGGCTGTGGAAAATTGATTTTGATATTGGAAATTAATTTTCCTAATTATTTCGAAAGCACAATTCGTCCAACATCTCATACATTGAATACCTACAATACGTCACGTTTTTTGGTTGGGCTTTACGCCTTATAGCTATGGTCCTTTAGAAATATCAATGCAAGTTGTTCACGTATATATCATAAAGTATATATTTTGGAATACAATTAATACCATACTATATTATCACTATATAACAATTTGGATGTGTTTCATTGCAATTTATTCTTGCGATGCTCTCAGACCCGAATGCAGAGTCCATATATAAATCCATGTTTTCATTGCACAGTCGCTCACTTAAGATGGGAGATCACGTGGCTTTCTAACTTAAGGATGCCACGTAGTTTTTGTATGAGAATTGCATTGCAGAAACATAATTATATACTTAGCGCATGCGCGATGGCGTAAACTTATATTTGCGAACTGTCAAAAAGTAAGGTTGATCTCGAGGAACCTTACGCGTGGTTTGATACTGAAATATGAGATGTTTTCGATGGTGATGATTTAAGCGACTTCTTTGCATACCTATGTATTTGGTATTTTTTTCAAATCAAACCTCACACAGAGTATTCAGCGATCTATACGAGATGCCGAAAATTAGCTGGAATTTCAGAAGAATCATGACATCGAGCTGTCAGTGTGAGCTTGATTACATAATGTTTGTGTTTTTATGACAAAAAACATTCTTAACGTCAGTATAAACCCGTCGAAAACAATCTATCTCTTTTTTTTTCACACACAATAATGAAAAAAATTCTACGCCATCGACCTTAAGTTTGACGTACCTAGTATTTAGTTAGTAATGTCTCTGCAACGCAATTGCTAACTTAAGAATACTTAATACTCCAGTGAGGTTAGGAGTTAGTATTTAGTCATCTAGGACTGTGCATTCGGGTCTCAATGTATGATTAAATAAAAACACTTCAAAGTCATTGTAATTGAACATAGAACAGTGATAACAAATCCGTACCTTTTTCAACCATTGAATTTTATGTATACTTTCCTAAATTATTTTAACATCTTCTGAGAGCTGAACAACTTCTTGTGATCGTTCGTTTCAATTTCTTGACCTTGTCGACGGGCAAATACTGACGAGAATCTTTTATTTATTACGAATTATTCCTTATATTACTTACGATTAATGAAATTTGAAATAAGTATTGCTTATCACGGAATGCAATGAGGAGGCGGAGGAAATAAAGAAATTAATCTCTGCAGGTAACAGGACATACTTCTCCTTGGTGCCAGTGTTTAAGTCTCGAAACGTGCATAGGAAAACCAAAATAATCCTATACAAGACAACTATTCTACTATATCGATTATAGACTAAAGTAGGTACTCATTCGATTCTTTTCAAATTTTATCTAAAACTCTTAATCTCAAACTCGCTTTTACCCCATTAGATTTTGAAGGATATCTGAATAGTGCTTCTCATTTTTTTAACTGTCAAATATTTCAAAGTGACCCCAAGCTCGGGAAACTCGAAATTTGCTATTTTTATTTGCAAATTGGTAAAAAGGCACACAATTTTCATGAAATGGCATTGAAGAATTATTCATGAAATATTTAAAATAATATAACAAACAAATTTCATGTAAATGCTGAATATTTTCAAAGTTGAAATTATTTATCACACATTTAATAAGAAATTAATATTTGCATAATGTCCTCATAAATTGATGTGTTTTTTAAATATGTTTTACTGTGAATTAGAATTTACCACATTTTGTCGTTTTATGTTTTTTTACATATATATAATATCGAAATTAATTGACGAGATCGAAGTCCACAGTATAATTTTCGATTATTCGCGATGCTATCAAAAAGTTGGTAAATTATGAATATTTACAAAAAATAATATTCGTTTACTTGTTAAACGTTCAGTTCATTTTTGTAAATACTTTATTCTCGAGTATCTATTTTTATTTTTCCTCCGGTCGAAATTCTTGCGCTTGGCAAAATACGATGAACAAAATATATTACTTATATCTTTTCTTTACCCTAACAAAACTTGCTACTTTAACGTAACGCTCACTTCTTCCCGTGTGCAAGTCAAAGTTGCGCAAACTTAACGCTTGTTTCTTTTTTCAAACCGTAACTCTCGAAAGTTTTTCTCGATGGTTGTAAGTAGAAGTAGGTATATCTACCGCGTAAATACCGCAACACGTTATAGCGTATGATACGATCAACGTGAATTTCATGTATAATTCGATATAAACAACGTTAAATTTTCTATCAATAGTGTTGTTTTTCTGATAATAATTTTGTATGACGTATTCATACATACTTGAGTAAGGTGAGGTATTCATACCTATGTAATAATGAAGACTTGCGAGGAGGTTATAATAACTTGGATCCCTTTAAGAGAATCTATAATAACGAAGCTGTGGATGCTTTGGTTAGGACAGCAACTGTCTCTTGTGAATTCCATTCTGATATGATTCTCTCCATGAGTGATTTTAAACGTTTGGCTGGGCAGGTTGCTCGTGATGACTGGAGAACATTCTAGGATCGAGAGAGCATGGTCAAGGGTTCGTTGTATTAGGAAATCCAAAGTAACATTTTAGGAAAGCCCTGGTATTACCGGATATAGTTAAATAGAATCCAGATAAGAGTATATCCCAAATTCGGTTCGGTCACTATCGACTCGATGTTCATTTGATTTGATTGAACGTTGTTAATTCTCCTCATTGCGAGTGTGGCCTAGATCTAGGAGATCTGGATCACGTATTCTCTGGATGCCTTATTAGAGATCGATACGATCTATACCGATCTCTTTGTGGTTAGATTGACGAAGTGCTGTTTCCTTTGAACATTCGACACCTTCTTGCAATTGCCTCCCAGATAATTCACAGGGAAATTTTAAAATTCGTGGAGAAAAACATGGTAGTTTTGTAGGCGTTGTTTGTATTTTGTTCAACTGTTCTTTGTTTGTTTTAAAAAAAAATTTCCTTGTCGCCAAATGGCACAAATGTCCTTGAATGGTCGTTATTCTGATATTTAAATAATAATAATATTCGTACATACCATCACACAAATCAGGTATTTAAAAAGTAACTGAACATCTTAAGTTAAAAAAAAATTGAATAATTGATGTTGAATTTTGTCGTTTTCGTAAGGTGGCCAAAGTAAATTTTCATACACCTGTAAAAAATCAAAACATAGTTTCCATCTACATGATTCATATTTCAACACAATGTTGACGTGTTTTTTATCAGTTTCGCTTAGTTGGTTTATGAATTATTTATCAGACTTATGCTTTTGAAGGTTTAAGAGGAAATTTGATGTTGAATTAATATACAGATATGTGTGTATTAGAAATTAAAACGATAAAGTCTTGTGTGATCGAACTTCGTTCGGAAGTACACAGGACAGTTCGTTTCGTAGAGGAAATTATGGTTTTTTGAAGAATTCATCATTACGGCGAGCATGACAAAGGACTTCAACAAAGGCAGCTACCTAAAATCCCTCTGAAAGGAACCCATCTCGTTCAGATAAAAATTTGAGGGATGCGTGTGGAAAATGAAATAGGTAAAAATATGATGAGAAATATATATCACGATATTCTTCCATGAAAGTATGTACATAAGAAACGTTTGTCATGTGTGAGACCACACAATGTTGCTAACAATAGGGTTGAAAAGGGATCCATCAGAAATAGCAGTCGCTTTTCAATAGATTTTTTTTATAAAACAATTTTTATACATCATTGCTGAGAAGCACCGCCATTGTTTTCTATAATTTTTTTAAGATGTCCGTCAAGAGCCGAGTAATCGTAAATACAAGGGGAAAAATAACATTTAGCCTCATCAATGAGGTCCATTAAGAGGACATAATATAACGACATCTAGTGACTGAAAACATGATATATTAGAACCGCCTAATGCACTATGAAGGTACCTACGTGTTAGTAAGGGTAACTCTCGAGTGCGTTAAAAATGGTTTATACGCGATTTAAATGATTGGAAACCCAAAATTTGTTGATTTTTTGCATTTTAAAACAAACCTTAGTTTAATTAAATGAAATAAAACACAACTTTGTGTACACCACTACAATTCAATAAAAAATTCCTCTACATGTTCTTCTTCTTTCTGAGCCATCTCTCCACTGCTGGATGTAGGCCTCTTCTAGAAGCTTCCACTCGTCTTTTTTCTGGGCTTTTCGAACCCATCCGCTTCCAGCGACAGGGACAATATCATCGGCCCACCTTTTCTGGGGCCGGCCCATTCCCCTTTTCATATCCCATGGTCTCCAATTTATAATTCTGGGTGCCCATCTGTCCGTACCCTGTCTGGCAACATGACCTGCCCATTGCCATTTAAGTTTTGCAACTCGATCCATGACATCAACAACTTTTGTCTGGCGTCTGATTCCTTCATTTCTAATTTTGTCTCTTAAACTTACGCCTATCATTTGCCTTTCCATGGATCTCTGAGTGCATTTTAGCTTATGTATGGTCCTCGCAGTTAGCGTGATAGTTTCCAGACCATACGTAAGTACAGGCAGGATACATGTTTCAAACACTTTTCTTTTCAGACATGTGGGAATATCTCTGTTTTTTAGGACATGTTTAAGTTTCCCAAAGGCTGCCCAACCTAGTCCGATCCTCTACATGTTACGAGAACAAAGTTCCCTTCCTCAGGAGGATACAAATTTAATTAATTGCAAAATAATACCACAAAGTAAAAAAAAAAGCATTGTTTGTCGATGATGTGAAGAAACTTTAGTTTGATTGAAAAACTTTATCAGTCATTCACTTTTGATTTTATGCACTCATTAAGCATATACAATATTTATTTCTCTACGACACAGTTATGGAGTAATTTAAATAAAAATGCTGTAAACGGATATTTTTATTTTTTTTTGGGAGGAATTTATGCTGAATTTTAAATTTGTGTGACGAACATTCACTGGAGAAATAATGTTGAAAACATTTACACTATTTTTTTTTTGAAACACGCTGTTTAACATATTTGAGGAATTTGATTTGAAATTGGGGTGTTTAGGTATATATGGCCCCTTAACCACCAATTCCTTTATGCGTGAGACTTTTCTGGTGTGTGGAGATGCACATATGTTAGTGCATCCTTTTACAAAGTAATGCACACTATACATCCTTACACCAGGATGATATGGATGAATAAAAGGATCTTATGCGTGTCAGAAAAACAAAATTCTTCTAAAGATACATAAATTACTAGTTGCAATCTGTGAAATATTTAATGTTAGATGAAGAAATATGTAATTAATAGACTGAAAGTTAATACATTGAGATGGCTTGAGCTCTCGGAAAGAATGAACGAGGATCGCCTGACGGAAAAATATACAAGGCGGACAGGAATGGAATAAGAAAGAGGTCGGGGTCGTCCTAGAAATGGATGGCACGACCATTTAAACGATATTCGTGCCAAGATAGAAAAATGTGGCGTTCTGTTCTCTTTGCCTACCCCTTGAGGGACATGGCGTGGTGGTTTGTATGTGTTTGTTTTACAGATATTTTTTTATTAAATGGCATTTATAGTAAAAATTCTTATCTTTTGAATCTCTCTCCTCCTTCTGAAACCCTCTCCTCGTCCTCCTTTTCACCACCTTTCATCTTTTGATCCATTTTAATATTTCCTTTTTTTTTAAACACTCTTGCGTCTATGATTTTTCTACACGTGTAAATGAAAAAAAAAACACTACACGTGTAAATGAAAATCTTACAAAGAATAAATTTATTTTTATCATTTTCTTTAGGTATAGGTATAGGTTTTCTTCATGTATTTGGATGTTTACTTAAATAATATAAAAATTGAATTTTTGGTTTACAATGTTTCTCCCTCGTTTTGTGTTTAGGCATTTTGATGTTTTTTTTTCAGTTTATTGAGTTAATTTTATAATCAGTTCCTAATCTCCGAAAACAAATTAATTAAAAATGACTGACGACGAACTAACCGAATCATTGTGACAGGATGTGTCTGTTGTGCGTGCCCACCTCCACCCACTCCGCATATGGGGACTGGAAACGCTAGTAAGAATGACAAAGAATGCATGGCACGAAGAGTAGCTCTAGAAGCTCCTCTAGTCTCGGCACAATTGTGTGCAAAAAATGACAATCAACGTCTGTGAAAATAATATTCACATACATGGATTGTCGCGAGAGTACTTCAAGCCTGTGAATGTAAAACTGGGCATCAGAGAGTTGACCAAGGACATTCTGGAATTTCATTTTTTTCATTCAGCAGATAGAAGGGCACTATAGCCATGGCAAAACAATTTGAAGGCTGTAAATTTCTTCTTTATTTTAATAACACGTCAAAATTGTGTTGAAATATGAAACCTGTATGTAGATGGAAACTATGATTTCATTTTGTACCTATGAAAATTCACTTTGGCCACCTTACGAAATCGACGAAATTCAGCATGAATTCTTTAAAATATTTTTTTTTTACTTAAGATGTTTTACCTATTTAAGATAAATTATAATATTAATTACTTTCAATAAGTATATAACATAATATTTAACTTTCTTTTACTATTGTGCGTCGCCTGATACATAAATTCATGGTGTAGTGAGCAGTACATTTTTGCCTAGTTGAATGTACTTTTATTATTTTTGTTTATTGCATTCTTGCAATAATATTTTAAACAAGTATATTTTTTTACAGTTTTTTATTATTTTAGTGAACCCCGGCAAACTTCGTATTGCCTGTATAATTAAAAATGGTCCTTCATTACCACCCGTCGCTTCAGACCCTTCAGTACCTCCCATCCCTTCAGTACCACCCATCTATTCAGGCCCTTCAATACCTTCAGTACTTCCGTCCCTTCAGGCCCTTCAGTACCTCCCGTCCCTTCAGGCCCTTCAGTACCTCCCGTCCCTTCAGGCCCTTCAGTACCTCCCGTCCCTTCAGGCCCTTCATTACCTCCCTTCCCTTCATTACCTCCCGTCCCTTAAGTAGGTTAAGAAAAAGTTTAATTCCCGAAACAATACTGGGAAGACCTACGAAGATATGAAAGGACAGTTGAACCTTCTTTTTCCAGGATCCTCCAACTTCATAGGTAAATGAACAAATACACGATAAGGAAGAAGAAGAAGAAAAAAGTTTGAAACCAGAAACCGTCCTGGAAGACCTGCGAAGAGATGGAAGGACAGTTGTATCTTATTCTCCCCGGATACTCCACCTTCATAGGTAAAACGACCAAATACACGAAGAAGAAGAAGAATAAGAAAAAAGTTTTAATCCAGAAACCATCCCGGGCATACTCTCGACAATTCACCAAAGTTTCATTGCAATCGGATGAACGGTTTAGGAGCGCATTCAACACATACATACATAGATATATAGATACAAACATTCAAATTTATAATATAGATTTGTTCATATTATTATATACGTACAATTTTATATATTTTCTTTTCTTACTTTTTCTTTTTGCATAATTTAGCCTACATATAAAAAGGTTTTTTTTTTGTATACTCACACATAGGCAATTGCTTAGTGGGAATTTTGGTGTCGTTAAAATGTTGGTTTGTACATTTACATATGTTTCAATTTTTGTAACATGTGCCAAAATTAAAATATCTAAATATGAAATAAAAATATAACAATAAATATATTGTAACACTGAAATATGTGGCTGTTAGTTTTCCTAGAAATTATAAACAAATATCTACAGAATGGTGATGCTCTTTGCGCGAAACACGTAAACGGTCGGAGTATGTATAGAGGAAGAATGTTTAAAATTGTGTCCTTTAAGTGCTTATTTTAAGTATTTAATATTATAATTTGGAATGGAATTCCGACAAGAATTAACAGTCTAGAAATTAGGCAATATTTTTGATCATTTATGAAGCTATGAATATAAGTTGAAGTTTGTCAATTCAATAAGGTGATGATAATAAATTTTCAACTGTCTGACTGACTGACGAGTTTTTTTTTCTAGAAAAGATCATTCAAAAATACAAGGAATCTGAACAATGAACGATCGAAGAAATATAATTGAAAAAATAATTCTATTAGCGGCAGTGCGACTCTTGTAAATGATCACCAATAAGTAAGAACTTTGATAGATGAGAAATTTCCAGAATTCTCAAAGTTGGCTCAATGTTCTCCATCCTAGGGAGAGATATACGTCAAAAATGTCGGCCCACCCCTCTCGTAAAAAAACAAATCACCCGAGTCGTAAATTAACATATCTGTCATTTGGTTGTCTCCGTTGGATAACTTCCTCGGATTTTTTCCCTTTCAGTCAATTCTCCGAGCGCTTTCTCCGACCTACTCCCCAGTTAGTAAGATGACCGTCCCGAATTCATTTTCAGTGTTTTTTTTTATCGTACGTCTTTGATAATTGAATCGCCTTTTTGTCGAATCGAAAAAAATAAGTTATTTCAACGCTCGAACTCTCGTGAATTTTATTCAGTCCACCACCTACATTTCATTTTTGTCGTGGAATTTTAAACGAGGCGAGATCCACACTTTTCATTGATGAAATGGTGTGATTTCAGTGCAATGCCTGGTGGTATTGAACAATTTGAAGAAAAAATTCGACGAAGAAGGAACCTCGATTTGAATTACTTTGGAATTGATTTGTTTTCAGTTTGGGATACAGTGGTGGTTGTTTTTTCACGTTTCTTTGAGACATTGGCGACTCCTCATAACAAATGCAGAATCAATATGAACAAGTAAAAATTTAGTGTCAACAAAGAGTTCATTTATTTGAATAATATTTGAAGATATTTAGAGAACTTTATTTTTCTAATACTAGTTGCATGTAACACATGAGATTCAATTGTCGATAGCGATAGTATGTATAGTTGAAGAATAAGTACCAAACTATAAACCTATAATTCCAAATTATTGAATATTTTAAAATATTTTGTTTTCTATACAACACATGTCGGTATGTATGTCAAGATATGACAGTATAGAGGTCAGTCCTTTTTTCCTACCCAGAATATGAATACAGCATGATGGTAAGTATGTATGTATGTTTGGAGATTAAGTAGGTATAAAACTATTAAGTCTTCTTAGATATTGTGTATAGGCGACTGTCATACAAATTGTATGAAGCGATGTCGTCACTAAATTCGATTTTTATAAAAATTGTTAAATATTTTTAAAAACTTTGGAAATATAGGCTGTTATGCACATAAGTTTATCATAAAAATAAATATTTTTCTTAATAAAAAATGTTTAAGAATCTTTGAAATTTTTTTTGAAAGAACAAATTTGAGATTTTGTATTTGTCTATATTCATACCAATTTTCAGCGTTCTAGCTTTTATGGTTTCTGAGATATATGTAAAAATAAAGTAAAAATTCAATATTTGACAACCCTTGACTGAAACAAAAATTCAAAATTCCGAGTATAAAAGTTTTGTAGGCCTATTACTATTTATATATTCTGAAATTTTGGGCTTTGTAAATTGAGCGGATCAAAATTTATAAGGGGGAGACCGACACATAAACACACAGACACACATACAGACACACAAAAAACACACAAAATGTTCTACTTCAAATTCTGAATTCATCCATTTATAGAACATATATGCTACGAAAAAGGACTGACATCCATGCTGTCCTATCTTGACATACATAGTTACATGTGTTGTATAGAAAACTAAATATCTTGAAATACTAAATAATTTGGATTTATGGGTTTATAGTTTGGTACTTATTCTTCAACTATACATACTATCGCTATCGACAGTTGGATCTCATATGTTACATGCAACTAGTGATTAAAAACATTAAACTAAAACATCATTGAACTTTTACACAAGAACAGCAGTTGAAGAAGAAGAAAGAAAAATAACAATAATTCCAGATAATTCCAGAAGTCGTTTATATTTTGTTGGGCTGGAGTTTTTGTCATTTTTATTCCTCGTATCAAACAGCACATAAAGTGACTAAATATTCCCTTGCCTTTGTTTAAGATATACGATAAACCGTACACACTACAATTTGTTTTCATTCGGTATGGCGCCTAGCGACTAGTGGTTACCATTATTATTTCATGTCATCATACGGAAACCCTCTCTCAGCCCTTGCAAACTGTGCTAACTCGGGTCACACACAGGGCAGGGTTGCCGCAGATACAAACAAAACGCGGGATTATTCTAAGTAGGTACGTGCGCCAATTTTATTTATGTTAACACTCACTACGACGCTACATTATAAATCATCAGAAGTGTCTCGAGAAATAACTCGCGAGTTTTGTAGAAAGGACATTTGATATGGGTAACGCCCGTCATTTAAAGGATGTCACAACAAGATCTTGTTTGTAGGTACCTACCTATATAGATATTTTACATTTTATTTAACGACTGACGACGTTTTCTTTTTGATATATAAAAACTTATACCTAATTGCAAATTTTATTCCATCAAGCTCTTTTTATATAGAAATTAATTCAGTTTATAATTTTTCGAATGAATAATTCTAATTTAAAAAAATAATAGAAATAAGTAAATATGAAGAAACCAAACATAGTGTATCTATCTGGTGTATTATTATTTTTTATTTTGTTTATTTTTGTTTTTATGTTTATTTTGTAATTTTTATTTTTATTTTTTTTTATGTTTGTATCCTCTTGTTAATTATTCATGTAACTACTCATATCGCTGTGTTAAGTATTCTCTACCCACCTTACAGAAGAGACGCACAATAAGAGACATGATGTTTTTATACAATACATATATTGAATAATCGCGTCGATACTCCTAAATTATTAGAAAAAAATAATCTCAGAGTTCCTGCACGTGCACGACAAGGAGTGACCGTTTATTCAGTATGCCTGTTGTTCGAACAAACTACGCAGGGAATGCATTTATTTACAGAACATGTAATCAGTTTGATTCTAAGTTCGCGGATTTTGACATGTTTGGCCCACCGGCCATTTTTAGGAAGATGTTGAGGCATTCGTAATAGTGATTTTCTTTTCCAAATTTATCCCATTCCTATTCATAGTCCTGTCCTTATTTCCTAGCTTGCCCATTGTTCTTTATCTTTATCTTTCTTTGACTTTTTTGTTTTTCTTTTTCGTAAGATCGTAATTTAGTAATTGTTGTTACTATTTTGGTTTTTATATTTAATAATTAAATTTGAATTTATATGTAGGTATATTCAAAAAAAAAATTAAATAAATAAAAATAAAAAATAAATAAAAAACTGATTGAATTAACTATGGTGGTTGACTGGTAGAAATTGCCTAAGGGCAATAATTCCGCCATGTTGTTTTATCGCAATGAAAGTGTTTAATTATCTATTATTATTATTATACTTTCTTGTCTTGACAATATGGGCCTAGGTTGTGGTTTTAAGGGCCTAGGCAAGTAAAGTCGCGAATTCCATCCTGTACAAATGGACAAAAACAATATGCTTACTAAATCATTTTTTTTAAATTGATAATACTGACGCTATTTAAGGTGTAGAAATCAAAATTTGTTTTAAAAAATACCTAGTGCTTACGAAGTCATATTAGGTAGGTACTCTATGAATGTTAAAGGAATGAAATCATTTATTAAGAACCAAAACGATTTTAGACAGAATCATAAATGAGAACATTAGCAAACTTTTTATTGTGATAATAGGGATTGCAATCCAGGATCAATTTCAGTCCGATTGGATCCAACCGGATTTTATTTATTTATTAATTTATTTAAGATTTGGTACACGATTAATACACAATACGCTTTTTGCATAATATCAAAACAAGCAAACCGTGCACACATAAATCCTGCAAGGCAAAAAGCCTGTCTGTGGGTATACCAATTAAAGTAAATACAAAATTATTTTGTTGGTGACATTAGATATCGATATAAAATGATAATAAAGCAATTTAGATGATATATAGGTAAATACATACATACATACCATCACGGCATATCCCACAAAGTGGGGTAACCAGCGAAAGGTGTGCGGGTGTGATTGCCTTATAAAAGGGAGCACAACACATCTGTGTATACCCACACACCAGTCTCGTCTCACCTAAAAGGCACTACATTCAGAATGGGTGGTGAACCTCATTGCTGAACTATGTGAGATGTTATTGTTGCCTGTTGCATTTTCGATTACCCGGCTCTTACGGGACACTCGAAAACAATAATATATAAGTACAAAAAATATAAACTGTATAAAGAAAATAACTTATAGATATAAAACATACCAAATATTATAGCCGCAGTCGACAGCAACTTGGCAAGTATAAATATATGAATGTCGCTGTCAATCTACTACATATTAAAAAAAATCAATTAAAATAAAAAAAAAATAAAGAATTTATCACATTTAAACTGAAATGAACAAATAAATAGTGAAATGAACAAATAAATACATTGTACTATTATACTACCTTACAGTAGGTAACAATAACCAATATATTAACACTATACCTACTAAAAATATATATATGTAATGGCACTCCGACACAGGCATTGGCCTAGTGGAGTGTCTTATCCAGAAATCATTTGCAAAACATAAACACTATAATGAGTAAGTGAATAGAAAAAAAAACATAAACTTTAATTTTAAGTTAATTTACTACCTTATCACGTTATATTGTACATACATAATATATTATTATATTTGTAAAAAGGATTTATAATAAATAAATAAATAAAAACTGTTGAATTTCAAAAAAAGCTTTATAAAAGATGAGTGAATGTATCACAAAGTTCCTATTTTTTTATGAAATACTTTTTGTTTACACTGATTGTACTTACTTAATTAAATCTAAATAAATCATTATTATCCGTCGTTTGAAACCGTCACTTCTCCACTCCACAATCAACTAGAATTATGAAATATTTTTTAGACTTTTTTGTATTTCACATTCTCCCAATTTAATAGTTTTTTTGAGTCTGAAATGTGTAGCTAAAACACTTATTTTCCTCATTTTCTTTTTCTTATTCTTTTGTCATTTAAAATGGGCACGAGAGAAGAAGTGGCCTTGTTATTTTCCGATTTTCGACAAGCCTAAGTCCACTTACCTTTTCGACTTTTGTTACATAAGAGAGACGCCGTATATATATTTTTTCCGTTTTACTTCGTCGGGAAGGTTTTATACGCAACCTCTAGAAAAACCCTTTCAACGGATCCCTGGATCTTCCAAGTAGGTACCCGAGTTTCTAAGCCGATTAGTACTAGAGTCTGTATGCGAGAGAAAGATCTATCCAACAGGAAGGGTCAATTTCACAAACATAATGGAACAAGAACACAGTATCCACCATCACATTACCGTCTTATTTCATCGCAGGATAAAGTTGGATTTAGTCTGGAGGGCACTTTAGCCGGTTGCGTTTAGATTATGAAATTTCCTGCATAATTCATAATAATTTCGTACCGCGGCTAGGAGATATTGTGAATTTACTTCGAACATTAGTAGCGAGTTGAGTCCCTGAATCACTTTGTTGAGAATTCCTAATGGTGGTCTGTCTGTTAATTCTATCCTCCACCCAGCTAGGGTTAATATTGTTTCATAATTATGGAATATGTACTCGTAACTACACAATGTTAAGGGATTATTTTGCTGTTATAGAAACAAAATAATTTGTAAAAGTTTTTTCCAAAACGTAATTGTTTCCATACGATAACATTATTTTTTGTTTACATTTGATAATGATACTCAAATTAAATTTTGAATATTCAAAAAAATAGTGGTTGTATACAAAATAATATGTACAATAGACCATGAGGTCGCAGTCGTCCATGAAAAAGATGGCACGATCATGTAAATGACATTCTGAAAGAAGGAAATGTACGAAGCTTGAATAACAGACGAACATAATATGAATCGATAGGTATAGGTATACATTAATGTTGATGAGACGTTGGATGCGTATTATTGTAGAAACATGTGGCATTCTTTTCTCTCTGCCTGCCCGTCAGGGACTGATGGTTTGTATGTATGCTTTTAATTCATTAATTTTTGTTTTACTCTTGGTGTTATTGAATAATTAATCCAAAAAAAAACAATTAAAAACATCTCTGTCTTTTGATTTTTGCTAAATGTTCTCTGTATATAAATTATGTATAAACATTAAAGCTAGTTTAAGGGGGGGACTGCTGCCAACGTACCTATTTTTTCAATTTGAATTTGCGTCATTACTACAAAACGAATCATTTTGAAAAAAATAACCTAGTTAGTTTGGATATTAATAAATAAAAATATACTTTAATTTTTTAATTATGGTCTGTATATATTCTTGTAGGCAAATAATAAGCATACCCCAATTTTTGACATTTATCTTCAATTTCTAAAAAAACTATAAGGTATAGAGCATTATATTTTTTTATTAATTAAAGAAGATCAAAATATCTGGAAAAATACGATGTAACGTTGCATTAATGCATCAGGTTAAGTTAATAAACCAAAAAAACTTATATTTCGCAATGGCACTGAATGGAAAATAAATGTTTTTTAGGTTTATTTTCTAAACCTGAAGCATTAATGCAACGTCACATCGTATTTTTCTAGATATTTTTGTCTTCTTTAATTTAAAAAAAAAATATGTTGAACTACGCCTTATATTTTATTAAAAATATAAGATAAACGTTGAAAATCGGGGTATGCCATTATATTTCTACAAGAATTTATACAGAACATTATCAAAAAGTAAAGATACATTTTTCTTTATGAATATCCAAACTATCTAAATTATTTTTTTCAAAACGATTTGATAAGAAATAATGATGGTATATCAAATTGAAAAATATGTACGTTGGCAGCAGTCCCCCCCTTAATGTTTTTTTTTAAATCTACTGCACACCCGTTGATCAGTGTTATGATAAAACATCGAGTAAAACCCATGGAGAAATTATTTAAAAATCTTATTTATAAACGCTGTATAACGACTGGGTAGTTGCAACAAACGTACAACAGAAATTAATCCAACAACGTCGTAATTTCGCAACCGCGCATGCGCAGAGCCGTCAGCCACCATCTGCCGTTCTAACTTTTCATTCCGATTCGTGATAGATTACAGTTGTCTTAAAACACCGCTAAATTGCCTTGAACAGGCGTGCAAGCGTTGTGTAAAGTTTGTATGAGAGATACACATTACACAGTCTTTAACCAACTGATTTGCTACACAGCGTTTATTAGTAACGTTTTTGCCTACACGAGTGTTAAACGGTCGTGTAACTTTTACAACTTTTTTTTTATCAAGAATTTTCCGTCGACAAGCCAAAATATTTTTTATGTCGTATTGATGACCTTCTTCAATAAAATATATGAATACCACAATATACTAACAATTAGTGGAATACCAACAATTAATATAATATAATAATTAGTAATTTCATTAGTAAAATCCATTCATGGACCAGCCGGAGCAAACAGCTTGTTAATTATAATTATAATTTTGGCAACCTTGTTTTAAATGATGTTCGTTTGATTTAAAAAAAACGACTAAATAGCTACAAGGCAAAGGAACATTCGTATCAATTAAGTATTGTGTTGTTAAGGGACTTAAACAATAATTAAATTTATTGGAATTATTTGATATAATAATAGAAGAATGAACTACCTCCTACACTTTGACATTATCCAATATTATGTTCATACAGTAATTCAATTTATGTGTATGTGAGATTGTTGCGTAATTTTGGATAGATTCTATAAAATAACGTGGGTTGTATCATGTGTTATAATAAAAGATATTTCAATTATAATTAAGGGGTACTTATTTGTCGTAGGCAAAAAACAATATCTTTATATCGATACGTGAAAATTTCGGATCCCTTTTTAAGCAAATTACGCGCACGGAGGAGTGTTAGATTTGGCATAATTAAAATTTACATAATATAAGTTATAAATACGTTAAATTAAATAAAAAATATTTCACATCAAAGCATTGATTGCTTTCTGTGGAAAGAAGCTACGTCTCACCAATATTGTTCTGTATTCTTATTTGGTTTTGATGCAAAGCATGTACAACCACAAACACAACACTGATTTTATTGTAATTTTAGATACATAGATGTGATCGAGTGACTGACCGTCGAATTTTATGTCTCCGAAATAATACATATGCCGAAATACGACTCAATCTTAATAGCGTTTTATTGTCACCGATGTTTGAACATTCACCGAGCGTCGTAAGATCACACTGGTCGCAAGTTAGTTCAGGCAAGGGAAAATAAGTGATAGTAGGGGTTAAAAAAAATCAGGTACGAGTTTTAAACCATAGAAAAAAACAAAAGAAAAAATAAATATAACAATATCTATCAATATTTAAAACGTGCAAGAGAGGGGAATCGTAACTTTAATACACCTGGGGGGCAAGTCTGGTTCAATCGGGGAAATCAAAACCACCGTGATTACCCATATCATGGATATAATTATTATATGGAGTTCTACAATATCTTTAGATGTCGTAGAACTCCATACTATAATTGTATCCATGATATGGGTAATCACTGGGGTTTTGATTTCGCCGTTCGAACCAGACTTGCCCCCATGAGTTGTATAAGCTACTGTGACCAAAATGCTGAGCTGGTGGCATACATTCACAGTGCAGTAGTCGTACCTACGTAACACGTGTCTCTTTCATGGTCGTTGTTTACGTTTAAACTGTCATTGTGGTGGTACCTACGACGCATTTATTTAAATTCAAATTTCAGAACATGTTAAAGGAAAATACATATCTGGATAGCTACTGGGAAACAATATAAATGATACTTAAACAATAATACCCATAACTTATTTTGATGTTTTTTTTCAAAGATCTGATACAGTGACTTTTCTTACTTAAAAATTCAATAAATACAGTCTAGTTTCAACCTCTGCGCGATCTCTAGTTTACATAAATATTTCTCTGTTATCTTTTTGCTTGTTAAAATTATATGCAATCAAGTAAACAAAGACGGGTGACCATAAGACAATCTCTTTCAACTAACTCAAACAACTTTACAACTATAACTCTACAACTCTAAACTTACTGTGTAATTTCCACCCACAACATAATAATTATATTAAGTAGGTATATAAAATACACACTGCACCTTCCGTTCACTGCAAAGTGTAGTCTAAGTAGGAAACTTGTATACCTAAATACAATACTTATTATACAATATGTACTTACCTATCTATAACTATTATGCGAAAAATATTTGGGCATTAATGCATGTGTCTGTGCTTGGTAAAATAATATAAAAAAAAACTTACAGAAAATCAAAGATGTTCGTTCCAAGAAGCAGGAAAGGAAGGAACGAAATAAAGGAAGCAGAAATAAAAATATAATATTAGTTTTTCCTCAGCACATTCATGCCTAAAAGGGAACATTTTGCTCCTTTTAGGGATGTAGGTACCTATATGTATTTGTCTCAAGGCTTTTTTTTTCTTTTTTAGTACTTCATCTAAGAAACAAGTATATTTTTATTTTAAGTTATCTTCTCGGGCAACTAACAGGTACTATGTCAAATAATTATTTAACACAGACCCAATAAAAATTTGCCACATATTGAGTAAGTTTTATTAAGAATTGTTGATTTCAGTACTAAATATAGTTCAAAAAGTTATGTGGCATTTATTATTTTAGAGGAATCCGTCTAAATATACATTCTGGTATAAAAAATCAAATTATCCACCGAAATAATATTATTCCCACGTTGAATCCAAACTCCGAGTTATTGAATTTCTTATTTTCGTCTTTATCCTATAATATCTTCGATCTTCTCGGTTGTATTTTATTCCTTTTTCTCTTTCCCCGATGCGAATTTAAATAAATGTTGACCTCTGATATCGTTCGCCAACATTTCTCATAATATTTTCGCAATATATTAAAGGAATAGGGCATATACATAGGATATATTTATTTTACAACTATGTATGTTGCTTATTGAGAAATAAGCGTGTTTGCAAGCCCAAATATTTTTCTCGTCCCAAAACAGAAACCAACACTCACATTTTTTTACGTGAATTGGAATATTGGTTTTCATTCGTTTATTTGCGATTCGCTAAAATACATCTCACCTTGAAAATGGATTACATTGTGAATTTCGATGATAAAACTCGAATTTTTTTTAACACCCTTTTTGTCGTTTTGTATTCTGTATATGGGTCGTATGGTTGGTTGCTGGCCTTTTGCAAAACGCTTTTTTTTTCTTGTAAAAATATATATTATTATTTACAAAATGATCAGATAGAATATAATTCAATATTGAAACATTTTAATTAAACTATTTGATTATATTTATATTTCAATTAATCAATGATTGTCAATCTATTTAGAAAATAAATTTATGTTTTTCCGTAAATAAAAGCTGAAAATACTCTGTCGGTAAGATAAGTCAAACACAGTGTTGTAGTGTAAGATTCTGTGATTCAAATTTGCATACGTCATTTACTTAATTCTTAGTACTAAGGCTGATTTTTTTTTCGGTAAAAGGATACACTCGCACGTAACAACGATTGAATAATATGAACCTGTGGGGGCTTTTGGAGATAACAGGATTCAAAGTGTTATTTATCCTCATCTTCCTGACATACCAACCAAAAGCCACCATAACTTAGGGTTCATATTATCAAATTCTACTATTGTATCCTTTACAGAAAAAAAGCAGCCTCGATACTGTGGCGTTATTTTAGCTATAGGTACTGTAAATGTTGCTTGAAATCGGTAATTTTTAATTTTAACTTACATGCAGGTTGTTTTTTTAATTAAATTTAATGTAACATTAAGTTAATAGAGATACATCTATAAAATCATGCAATATAATTGAATATAAAATCTGTGTGAAATCTATTGTATGTTTATCTATATTTATAATATGTTCATTATTTAATTTTGAAAGGTATCCTTATCTTTGCATCTGCAAATCTTTACGAAATCTTTTGAGAAAAGATTGGACCGACGCCCGTCGTTTTCACGTAAAAAATATATATTTTGTTTAAATTTTACGGCTTATCTGTTATCTTTCCTTCCCCTCTGTTTAATCAACCTTTTTCATTCCCCCATTGAAATTGTAACCTTAACGATGACACAGAAAATTTGAAAGCTTAATTTAGTCGATTACAGACCCTACAGGAAGTTCATTACACTTACCTAATCCAAAGACGTGCTCTGACAAATGAATTTGTTCAAATACCGCTGATGACTCCGATTGGATAAATGTATTTTGCGTTGTTTGAATTTACGCAGGTTTTCACATCCTTTGGATAGTTTTATATTCTATCTAATAGGGCATATAAATACTTAAAAATATCATTAGAGCACTCAATACATTTGAGTAAATGCAAGACACGAAATGCCCAGGGGGGGCAAGTCTGGTTCAACCGGCGTAATCAAAACCCTCACGATTACCCATATCATGGATATAATTATTATATGGAGTTCTATAATATCTTTAGATGTCATAGAACTCCATATGATGATTATATTCATGATATGGGTAATCACTAGGGTTTTGATTACGCCGGTTAGACCAGACTTGCCCCCCAGGAAAGAATTGGTCTTTGTCTTTAATTAACAGGTATTGTTTAGTATATAGTCTTAAGTTTTCCATATTCTATGTTTTTTAGTTCCAAAACAATACTTTTTTGTGGTATTTCGAATTGTGTCCAGTTATTGAGTTTTATTTTATTCAAGGGGAAAAAGTCTGGTCCAACCGGCGAAATCAAAACCCTCGTGATTACCCATATCATGGATATAATTATCATATGGAGTTCTATGACATTAAAATATATTATAGAACTCCATATAATAATTATATCCATGATATGGGTAGTCGTGAGGGTTTTGATTTCACCGTTTGGACCAGACTTGCCCCCCTGAATTTGGATATATATGTAATTATATATTTTTGTTTTTCTTTTTAAATCTTTTGCTATTTATTTAGATATTTATTTATTTATTTACTCATACATATACTGATAAACATTACAATAATTATTGATTCTGCTATGCCCCACCAGGCAAAATAACCTGTGCCGGTGCCAATGCATCTCGAGACAGTGACACTGTATTAGTTGATGCCAACATCAATCTTACATAAAAAGTGATAGTAGGTATTACAAATAACAATGAAAATAAAAAAAATATATACAAATAACATAATATAATAAAAATCATAAAATCTATTTAGTATCTTCTATCTCTTATAATGATTATCTGTTTCGTGTTATTTTGCTGGTGCATATGTCTCCCCTGTACCCCGCCAATATTTTAAGTTCATTTTGAATTTATTTTCATTCTTGTATAGGTAATGTTAGTCTAACATCTTGAACTTTTAGTCGATAAGGGGGGCGATTTGCACGTAAACCAACGAAGCAAAAATACACAAATTTGCGCTCTGCGCAACCGGTAGCTCGTTCAAGATGTTTGGCGAAAATTATACCAATGTGTGTGTAAAAAAAATATTTATGATAAAATACTATTCGTTATTCAACGTTTAAATAAACGAAAAATCTTGAGGATATAAAAGATAAGTTTGGTGAAGTAACCCGTAGATGTCTTTGTGATTTCACATTCTTTTGGTGAAGTAACCCGTAGATGTCTTTGTGATTTCACATTCTTTTGACACGGTTCTTGAATGTTCTGCGGAACCACGATGTCAAAGAGAGCCTTTTACGGTAAAAGCTAATTAATTAGACCTCACTAGGGACGAAGAAAAAATACATTATTTCCTATTCCCGAACCGCATCCTGTTCCCCTTCCTGTCCTATCTTGTTTCACTTTGATCTCTTTTAAATATCTCATTTTTTTGAGCCGTAATGCAAAACTTTAATTCTTATGAAACTGAAACACTGTCTTAGGTTTTTTGTATAACTTTCGCTGTAGTTTAAATTTTATTTACATACATTATGCCATGTCCCTCGCGGGGTAGGCAGAGAGAACCAAACGCCACATTTTTCTATCCTGGCACACATTCCTCGCCTAGTCCACATTCATGCATCATCTCATACATGTTGCTCACACTTCTAAGAATTAAAAACATTTTTTTTTGGTAAATAAATAAATAATTTTTCCGTTAGTATGTAAAAATTTAATAAGTATTTTTTCTGTTGTCTTTTGTAAATACGTATTCTTATGTAAATAAATAAGAATTTTTTACGTTGTCTTTTGTAAATAAACGAATTAGTATTTTTTAATTTTTTTTGTAAATATAATTTGTTTTATTTTTTTTCTTGATAAATAAGTATCTTTTTTTTCCGTAGATACCTACGTTCCCAAATTGGTTCCGGTTTTTCCAATATCACCCATTAAACATATTTAACAACAACAAAATCTATTAAATTATTTTAACACCTTTTCAAATAGAATCCAGTGTTATTAAAGGTTTGGATTGTGCCATTTATACGTTGTAATGCCTATAACATTATTAAGTTCACATGGAGAGTGGAACTAAAATGACTTTCTATATCACAATCAAGTCGCTGCTTTCTCTGAAACGTTCCAACCCGCCCAAATCCTTACGTATTCCTTGGAAACTTCCCGAATATATAGTTAGACCGTTACTGAAATGTTACTTTAAACCTCAGGTTATGAGGACGGGCTATTCTGAACTCGATAGAATGCCCCGGAGAGCTTAAAAGTCTTCACGTGGCATTGCAATTTAGTTCCGCCCAGAAGTCAAACTGATTTGCATTGGAAAGTTGAGATGTTTCTTTTGATGTTATTTTTTTTTTCAATACGATTTGGACTCTAGAACAAATCGAACTCCACAGTATTTGTTTTTTAGGTTTCTTGTATATGTTTATACCACCACACTCTAATTATTCCTTTCTCAGTACTATCATTAAAAGATTTTCCGGGATATTACATTTTAATTTTTATCAATCTTCCAATCTTCGATTTATTTTAAATATTTCACTCAAAAAATGTAGTTGTTAAAAATAAATGATTTGCTGCTAATAATAACCAAGCAACTTTGTTAATATAGTACCTGCAAAGTTCGTTGCTAAAAATTGCCAAGTAAATGGTCTGCTAATTTTAACCGAGTAGCTTTGTTAACAATCTGTCAAAATTAATCTAGTAACTTGGTTAACCACGGACAACTTTGTATAATCAGCCAAGTAACCTGTCAAAACTTAACCTACTAACTTTGTAATATCAGCAAAGTAACTGTCAAATTCAACCAACCTAGTTGGCTAATTTCTATCAACTTACTCGGTAATCTGAACTAATTCATTCAGTATCCACAACAAACAACTTGGCTAATTTCAATCTACTAATCGGTAATCTGAACTAATTCATTCAGTATCCACAGCAAACAACTTGGTTAGATTTAATTAACTACTCAGTAATCTGAACTAATTCATTCAGTATCCACAGCAAACAACTTGGTTAAATTCAATCTACTACTCAGTAATGTGAACTAATTCATTCAGTATCCACAGCAAACAACTTGGTTAAATTCAATCTACTACTCAGTAATGTGAACTAATTCATTCAGTATCCACAGCAAACAACTTGGTTAGATTTAATCAACTCACTCAGTATTCTGAATTAATTTATTCTGTAGCCACAGCAAAGCTACTTGGCTATTTTCAATCTACTTACTCAGTATTCTGCTAATTTACACAGGTAGGATATTTGGAGTGAAATAAAATACAGGTTTCATTCAAAATTTCATTTATTGCACAGGAATGTGATTTATTGTATTAAAAAAATATTATATTTCTAATACATAGAGACATATTAAACATAATAAATATAAAAAAAACATCTTTTTATTCTCAAGAGTACATAATTTTTATTTCATGCAAGTTAGGTTGGTTCTGAAAATGCCAAAAAAACAACAAATTCTGGGTTTCAGATAATTTAAATTAGGTATGAACTCTTTTCATGTAGGTACATGCGATAGTTACCTTTTCTAAAAATTGCTGAAATTCACGATACAACCCTTTCAAAAAGAATTTTGTGGATAAACGAGTCAAAATTTACTAGCGAGGGGATTATAAACCTTCACAATTTATATGCATGTGGTCTAATGAGAATCCTGCGTGGCCCGTTTAGTGTACTTTCAGAGAAAATTTAGAGTCAATGTTTGGGCAGGAGTGATAGGCAATATTATCGTGGGACCATACTACTAGCTGGACAACCTTAATGGTATAAATTACATGGATTTCCTTCAAAACAACTTGTTGTGTCCGGCTCACTATGCAATAGTATGCCAATTCCCGGATTGGAAGTCTAGGCCCCATTCCGTGGCCCGCACAATCCCCAGAGCTATCGCCACTTGATTTCTATACCTATTTTGTACAGATAATGCAAACATCTTATCTTCTTCAGAATATTTTCAATGAAATTTATTACGTCTAATATTCTGCTCTTGGTTTTCAAGAAAATATTTTACAACTAGAGGCAGCTCATTCAGATATGACCATTCACCCTTTTTTAAACATTTTTTCAATACCAGGACACGTCTTTTTAAAGATATATGTTTCCGCAAACAATTATTTGTTTTCTTGCGAGTGAACGAAGAACGCCTGACGAAGAAAATATACAAATCTGACAGGAACGGAATAAGAGGTCGCGGGCGCCCTAGAAAAGGATGGCACGACCATGTAAACGAGGGGCAGCTGCACAGATGTGCGGTGGTCTGTTGTTGTCCACAGTCACATGTCGTTGGTATTCCCTGTTGCAGGAAGCCCCATGTAGACAGGTTATCCAATGTTCTCCCAACGCCCGTCCTCAGTCTGTTTAGTGTCTTCCACGTACGCCACTCCACGTTGTGGCCCGGGGGAAGACTCTCTTTAAGACTCTCCACTGAATTCTGGCTGCATGTTGTTTTTTCATCTTGCCTCCTTCTATAATGAAACAAGAAATGTTTAATAACAATGATGCATTTAATTTCTATCAGACCATCATGGAGAAATGCAGTCGTGGTACCTTTGTATTAAAGTAAAGGCTCAAAGCTCGACTGCAAAAACTATAGAGCCATAAGTTTGTTAAAATTGAGTACTGTTATAGTGCGAGATTTGATGTATGCAGACGATAAAGTTCTGTTAGCAGTAAGTATGGAAGATCTACAGTATCTTGTAAGTATGGTATATGAATATCCGTATCCATACACCGTACCTACGCCATACATACAAACACATCATGATGAAAAACTCAGTGTGCACTCTCTACATGATATCCGTTGAGTAATTGATGTAAAAAATATGCTTAAAAATTGTGAAATCATGACTCTCCACTATTCCATAGTGTTACACCTTTATAATCAATATTTAAATAAATAAATAAAATATAAACTTTGTTTAACTTACTTTTCGAGGAACGTCCTGTGGATTACATGGAAATGTAGATACATAGGGCGACAAACGTCGAGCGAGGTTCAGGAACTGAAAACATACACAGTTCATTAAGTAGTTAATACATCAACAATATACCATCACGCCAGGTCCCTTGCGGGATAGGCAGAAAAGAGAACCGAATGCCACATTTTTCTATCTTGGCATACATTCATCGCCTCGTCAACATTCATGCATATTCTCATACATGTTCGTCTATTGTTCACACTTCTAACATTTCTGTCTTTCAGAATATCGTTCACATGGTCATGCCATCCCTTTATTGGGCGGCCCCGACCTTTCAATCCATTCCTCTCCGCAATGTTTATTTTCTTCGTCAGGCGTTCCTCATTCATTCTTCCCATGTGGACAAACCATCTCAATGTGTTCACTTTCATTCTATTATTGATATCTTTCTTCATCTTACATTATTTCCTAATGTCCTCATTTCTTATCCTGCCACAAATCAAGTATTTGCAAGTAATACATCAAGTGTTTGCTATAGGTACATTTATTGCAATTAAATATTTTATTTAACTTACTTATGATGGATGTGGAAAGAGTGGTGAACTTGAGTGGACAATCGTAAGCGGGTATTATCTGGGATGAGACGGTATCCATTGATGTTGACACATAAATGAGTTCTGTAAAAACAAATGTAGAGCGAGCGTTAATCTGTTATTTTCTTACAACTTTGAATTCATTTAATAGCATGATATCACACTGTACAACTTACCATTTCATCATTCGTCCTTTTCCTCATGACTGAGGATAGCGGCTGTAGTCTGTCGCCACACGTATGGCCCGCCTCCATGCCAATCTATTTTTGGCTGAACGCAGAGCACCAGTCACCGAAGACCCCGTCCCTCCACGCTGCCCATCACAACAAGCTTCTCGAGGCAGTCTGGTTCCCTTCTGGCAATGTGTCCAAAGAATTGAAGGATACGTCTGTAACATATCGTCGATAGACGATCCTCGATCCTTAGCTCGTCTAGAATTGACACATTGGTTCTTCTGGCTGTCCATTTATATTTTTCCAATATTGTCGTTAATTCCGTTGAACCACAAGAACATTGATGTGGCATTTGATAACATTGACAACATTGATGTGGTATTTTTAAATAATAAAAATAACACCATTACACCACACAATTTAAAACAAAACAGCAAGACACAAAAATATTTGAACAAGAAAACACGTCGTTTTGAGTTTTGACAGAAGACCAAAGCGAAACGGTTGTGCGTAATACATATTATTGCCAGAACAAAAAAAAATTCAACATCATTTCAGACATTTCAGTTCTTTCCAGTAAATAAATTCATCTGAATATTTTTAATAAACGCAACATATGTAAAAAAATAAGAAATAACAATTATTTTAATAAATAAAAAACCACCGAAACGTAAATATTTGACATGTCGCTTTATACACAAATAGAACGTAGAATCTAACCTTAAAATTGACTAAATACAATATTCGTCAACATTATTATTGAATGAAATTGTTTATTTTTCAGTGTGTTAATTCAAGAAATGATGTTAAGAAATTGATCCTAATTTTCTATAACAGTTTTACGTTCCCGAGGTTTTTTCTTAAAAACAATTTTGTAATATGAAAGTGTAGTTCTTTTAGGATCGTTTTATCATTATCAGTATACTATACAAGTCATTCCTGTGACAGGCTCCAAATACAACGAAATTAATATGTTTTAAAATTAATGAAACGCATTTTTTCAAGTTAGCCAGTGTGATATTTTTTTTAATATTAAAATGACAAATGAAAGAAAAAATCATGAATATTAAGTTCAAGCATATCAAAATAATAATAGGTATACATCTGCAAAAAAATTTGCTGTCTAACTTGCTTAACTCAGAAAGTATGTTGCCTTAGTATGAAGCAGTGCTCAACTGCAACACAATCGCTGTCAACGTTAATTCAGTTGCAATATGGATTTCGAGGAGGAAACATTATTTATTCTACTATAAAATAACTGACCTACATGGGCACATCCAACATTGAAAATACTGAATATTTCACACTTTTGTATCCATTACAGAAAAATACAACAAAATCTTTTTAACTGATGTCAATGAAGAACTGACTCATATTTAATTTTATTTATTTTGTTCTTTTTATTTTTTTAAATATATTATTTCATATTTTATTTATTTATGAAATAAAAAATGAAATAAAAATTAGGAAACGGACACCGTTATAAGAAAAAGTATTTCTCCTAAAGAAAGTCTAGCAATTGTAGTGGTCAGATTGAAGAAGTTGTGTATTGCTGTCACAACTAATCTAAGAATTTAGCTACACGGCGAAATTCGACCGCAATCCGACTGCTCATTTTGGCTACGACTGCTCAAGCGGTTAGTGTTTTGTAAACAAGAATTTTGCACTGGAACTGCAAACATCCGTGCTGCAACAGTTTGAAACAGCCAACCCCGACTGTTTCAAGCACTTTCTATGGCGACCCATAGTCTTTTAACATTTTATAAATAACAATTGAGTGAAAAATCCATATATTATTTATATTCCGAATGACACATCATGCCAATCAAAATATTTAGAAACCAGAGGAAGCAGCTATCTTAAATGCGCTGGAAGAGATTGCAGAGATGTTGAGTTTATTAAAGAATACTATATATCAGGGGTGGCCAACCGGTTGATCGCGATCGATCTGTCGATCGCGACTATTAGTCCAGTCGATCGTGGCAAGGCAAAAAATATAAACATACATAAATACGTAGAACAGATTGCGCAACGTAATCACCAACTGCTGCACCCATCACGTTACGTTCACGTTGTCACGTTACTTTATTTATCTAGATTTCTGGGCATTGGTTTCCAACGAGAAATATCCATGTTTGAAGAAATGTGTTGAACAATATTGCATTTGTGTTTTGGTTCAACATATTTATGTGAGTCAGCATTTTCCTACTCAAAGCAAACAAAAAATAAACACCGTTCTCGCTTGACAGACGCTCATACACTGGATTCTTTAAGGTTAGCAATTTCCAACTACAAACCTGATTTTGCTAATCTAACGGAAGATGCTCAGACGCAGTGCTCACACTAATATACAAGTAGTTACTAAGAATAATTTTCAGTTTTATGTTTTCCCTCTTAATAAAATTTAAAAAATACTACTTAATTGTGTACTGAACCATGCTGTTTCATTTTAAATTTCAAGAAGTATGTAATTGGTAGATCGCACAGGGCTTCCTCAGTAAACAGTAGATCTTGGATCTAATCAAGTCGGCCACCCCTGCTATATATAATATATTATCATGCAAGTATTAATAACAAAAGCGTTGTTCCTATCTAAAGATCTGCAACCATACTATGGATAGTATGCCATGTCCTAGTAGACTTGCATAGTATGGTGAAAATGAATACATTATCACACTGCCTACAGTTATAAGCAAATAACTTGAGAAATCACATGGGCTGCGTAGAGCGTCAATTTGGGTATTTTGCTTAGGTTGTACACCTATATGCAACCATCCACGATGAAAATTCTCAAGTAATTCCCTCAAGAGTATACTTACTCTATTTTGATATAAGTATATTTACTTTGTTTTATTTTTTTTCACATGGAGAAAATGTATTTGCAGTCTAAATGAGGTTTGATAAATATATAGTATGCAGACAAGTTCATTGAATATAAATTTTTTTTTTTTACTATCATAGTTCACTATCAGGATTATTCAGCCCTTATGGTTTTAACACAAACTACATTGTTAACATTAATAATATGTATATTGATAACACTAATATCATGTTGACCCTTCTTCTTGTTACTCTAGGATTTGTGTTAAAATATAACTTGTTTAATATCGTTGGGACATAAAGTTAACCGTTTATGATTTTAAGCAACACAAACAGAACGGCCAACTCTCTCCTCCTGCACAGGCTGTTCATTCCAAAGAATAAGTTAATTGATTGTGTCACACTGAATTTCCATTGAAATCCTTATATTCTTTAGTTAATATCATAGTGAGGTGACCAGACAGTTGAGCAGTTGATATTCAATGATGCTGAGAGTATAGTGCAATGATTATCTATTTATTTAATTTGTTTATGGTCATAGTATGGGTAGGCTATAGTTAGTCTACATATAAAGCCTAATATTCTGTATGCTTTCCCCAGCATGGCATCAACATGAATATTAAACAACAATCCAATATCAAACGATTGACTCACACTTTTCAAATGGGTGTATGTTAATGTTACATATTTATGTAGATATTTATTTTATTATTTGTGAATGTTATAAACTGACATTAACTAATATTGAAGTTATGAGTTATTTATATTAGTTATATTAACTAATACATACATACCTAAACACAATAACCATATTGGGGCAGAGAAAACCAAACACCACAAAACCAATCTTGACAAATCAATGATCTTGACATAATTGGACATAATACATTCTTTACATTCATTAATTGCCCCATTATGGTCTCTTATTATTCATCCAGCTTTAACATCAAAATAGTATAAACATCTTTACATTACATCTCAAATGTAAATATTAGCAAATTAACACAAGATATTTGTGAATAATAATGATAATCTTTGACGAATATCTCATCTTAATTCAACTTAATTCAATTATTTTTCAGTGTCACATGTCTAATTTGACGAGTATTATACTTTACTTAATCATTTTTTAATGTGACATATCATATTTGGCGAGAATTATACTTTATATAATATTTTTTTTAATATATCGTGTCAAATTTGAGAAATATTAATATTTTTATGTATAAAATGTCAAATTTGACAGATGCCAAATACAAAATGTCCGTATAGGTACCTGTTACTCGGTAAAATTTAAACAAGTACATTGCTATTGGTAAGCAACTTCATTCTAACAGTATTATATTCGCAAATAATAACCAAGTGCAACTTTGTTATTTTTAATCATGTATAGGTCAATAACTACCAACATGACTTTTTACATTGCTATTGGTAACCAACTACACGTTAACAGTATTCAATTGTTAGATAATAGCCAAGTGCAACTTTGTTATTTTTAATCATATATTGGTTAATAACTACCAATATGACTTTAACCGAGCCAAAAAGGTACTTTGCTAACTTTAGATTTTTTCAGTGTTCGTCCCCAACGTCAGCAATCCTCAGGTTTTTCTAATTATTATTTTTAGATTCAAATGTGTTGCGAGAGAAATTTACTTATACACTTTAAATCAATTAAATTGAAGGTCTCTTGAATGAAATACACCATTCTATTGTAGATCGGTTTATATGGTAGTCAAAGATATGAGAAGGTAGTACGTAATGTATTGTGATTTAACCCAGTTCAGAATAGATGATAGATAGACATGTGTGGGTCTGACCTGGTGTGTGTAGATTCTAATGAAGATATATCATTATCTATTGTTTCCACTTGTATTATCATCTTACACACTTGATATGTTTTCCCACACGTTTATAGTCGATTCAACGATTTCCAAACTTATCTATAACGTTCTCCGTGAACGTATTTTATTTCATAATAATATAACAAATATAATATCTGTTCTTGTTTAAAAAAAGCCGATAACACGAGGTTATTCTTTGAATTTTATAGGACTACTCACAACAAATCGTCCGCTTTATTGACTCTTTTAAGGAATTCTCCACCTTTTTAATGGGTTAGTACACTAATCCCGACGAAGTATGTCTAAGATGTCTCCCAGAGAATTCTTCGCTCTGATTAAGTTTTTCGTTGTATCGTGGTACCAGGTTCATCAGAGCATCAAATACTATCGGAAAAATCTTCTTGTCGATTCGCTAGATGTAATGATAGGACGAAGATAAATAAAAATAATTTTAAATAACTCATTGCACCATGTACCTACAAGTTGTACCCTTATTGTCAATCGGCACTATTTACTAAAATTTCCAGCAGATTGTAGCTGCGCTCCTGATTGTCTGGAATGTGAATATCCCGACAGAATGATGACTGAAGTTCTGTCTGCAAAAGAAACGTGCTTTCATTCTCGCGTCAACCGCCTCGCAGCAATATTAATTGTTAAGTCAGACACCGTCACAGCAATATTAATTGTTATTTTTTATCGAATTTGTTACACGACCCTTAAGATCGCGAAAAGCTGCAAAATTTATTAAGTAGTTTAATTGTTATATTTTTCGAAATAATACATAAACATTGATCATGTAATAATCTTTTATTTGAAACCTTTCATCATTGTAAATTGGTATCTAATTTTGAACCGACAAATATCAAAATATCATATTGGGAGGTAGATGCTTAAATAGTAAATATTTAGAACACGCACATAAAGTATATAAACTTAAACTTGTGATATTTAATTCTTTTAATTAACCAACAAACATAATATATACCACCAAAAAAAAACTTAAATAAATACTGTTGAATTATAAAATGATTTTATATATAATCTTTATAAATTATAATTTTATACTTTTCTTCCTTCATCACCACGCGTTCTGCTTATAACTAATAACGGCCTCATGCAAATCTCTGAAGGAACACACGAAGAGTCCGGAGAACTCTAAAACCTTGCAGACACTGCACTGTGCCAAAGAGAGCTAATCATGTGGAAACAACTGGCTCACTGCTCAGTGATAGTGAAGATAATAGTGAACTGAATTTAAGACAGAATGTCTTGAAAGCCCTAAAGTTGCTCTTCGTAATTATATACTATATGAAAATTACTTACACAAAAATATACATATATCAATTATTCATCAATAAATATATATTTATAATAACGTTGAAAATGTATATTTCGTTTTATTTTGGAATAAAACTCACGAAATATTGTAATCCAATATTTTCCATTGTTGAATTTCATATATTTATTGATCGAAGACACTTGTTGAAAACCAGCGTTGATCATCGGCATGGGTACACAACTATGTGTTTCATTTCGCAATAATCAAATGGATCATATCTACGGTTATTTTGAATCGTATATCGTTTATTTGCGGTGTTGGCATTTAGCTAACAATGACGAACTGATCATCCGACCATCCACATTATACAAACATTCATATCTAATGCGATTTTAGGCTTCGATAACAAAGACAATATTGTCAAACGAAGAGTATATCAAGAACAGAGAAAGGTATCTATAGTGGAGAGTCGTGTGTAATTAATTAGTCATTATATTCGCTTATTCGCGTGTAGGCTTAAACCTGCAATAGACCCTGATAGCACGTCTATAATTTATTCTAAAGTTGTATTGTTCGCCTATTTATTTGTCAAAGGTGGGACTGGCGGAAAAGATGTTTGCTCACATATAGAAGTTTGATGTGGAATTTTACACCCTTTTCTTTAACTTCACTTGTCTGTCTGTACTAGAATTTTGATCGATTTTTAACTAACTTCCCGACCAGTTAGAGGTCTGAAACTTTCCGAATTTGTGTATCCAAAACAACCTGATTAATTTGATTTTTTGATAAAATTGAAGTATTATAAAAAGGAAATAAATCTATGCGTTTCAGGCTGGACGTTAATAAAATTTGAATTTTATTAGGTTCGTTGCAACAATGGTATTTTACTGTTAGTGTAGTGTAAAAAAAATTAAAATCTTGATTATATACATTTATAAACACCATTTTACTGTAAACTAAATTGTATGCTAGTGAAAAATCGATTACAAAATTAATATGTGATGAAAACTTTGAATTGGGTGTCTATTTTTATTTATTTCTTTACTCCAGACTATTTCAATTATAATGATTTATTTATAAGTTTATAAGAATGTAGTTTATTTGAATTATAATGATTTACTAATATGTTTTTTCTTCATTGTCCATTGTTATCATAAAATAATAGTTTTGAAATAAATAAATGAGCTGAAGAGTGCTGCAGAAGATAGAGAGAAGTGGAAAGCGAGATGTAGACTTGTTCTGCAAATCAATCCGCAGGATTGAGACTTTTGATGATGAAAAAACACCTTTTTTATATAATATTTCGGGAAAATGTAATAATAACATGATAGTTAATAACGCTCTACAAAGTATCACCTGTTCTATGACTGGATGAATAAATGTATTATGTTTTATGGAAAAATAATGTATTACGTTTATGGTGTGAGCGGTCCAATTAAGTGGAATGCATTTAACTCAAAGCAAGAGCACTTTCACTAAAAGGCTGGAAGTAGCTTTGTCAAAACAGCAACTAAACTATTAGTGCCCTTGGAATAATCTTGAGTCATTATACGGCGCTATATTAAACCCCTATTATTATTTTTATTCAGTCTCTTCTCGGAGTAACCGATAAGAATATACCAAAAACGGAGGAGTTTTCAAGTTGCTTAATTATTATGCATGTAATTTATTAAATTTGTGTAATTGTTTAAAGTGGTACCTGTAAGAATTTCCTGACTATTGTACATGTGTTATTATTACAGTTTTTTTATATGTTGCTGATGACGTATGGAGGTATCTTTAGTATGTCTATATTTTTGAAGTGTTTTTGGTATGGTGCCTGTAGATGATAATGTTATCGAAACTATTGGTACTTTTTCTTGTTTCCATTGTAATTTTATTTGTTCTGCTAACGGTATGTATTTATCGATTTTTTCCAAATGTTTTTTTTTTTGTAGATTTGATGTGTTTTATTCTATTAGATAGGTATTTTATTTTATTTTATTTAAACCTAACAATTTGTCAATTTTAGTAACGTCTGGTCGGTTGTGTAGGTTTGTTCTGTCTTTGATAATGTTTCTATTCCAGTATAATTTGTAGTTGTCGTTTTCTATTACTGCTGGTAGTATGTATTAATACCATCTTTGGTGTTTCGATGAATTTTTGTTTGTGGGCTAGTTCCAAATATATGTGTTTACAGATATTATCGTGTCTAATTATATATTCCATCGTGTTATGTGTTCTATGGTTTCTTTTTGTGATTTGCATTTTCTAAATGTGTCATTTGTTTTTGAAATGTGTTTTATTGTCATTTGTTATTGTATTGTCCTTAATTTATTAATTATTTATAACCATTATATCATATTTTTATTCCTTTATTTTTGTCTTAAAATGGCTCATATATTGATTCCATATTCAATATGTTTTCTTTCTTGTAATATCAACTTATTTATAACATTGTACTATTATTGATAAGTTAACGATGACGCCGCGCCGCTATTAAATATAAAAATATTCATTGTCATTTTTCCATTGCGAAAATAATAATATGAAGCCCTCTCTCTTTATACACAAAGTGTAGTGTGTTTTCTTAGAAATAAGAACTGAGACATCAAATGTCAAAGCTCTTGTAAGAATAAACATAAAGTAGGTAATACTTAAGCTCTTAGCCTAGGGAAAACATTATTAGGTATTTTTATACCGGATGTTAGCTTGAACCATTTTCTTTTCATATATATTTTATTATCATTCTTTTTATTATCATTCTTTTTATTACAAACAATCTCACTTACATAGTTTGATTGATCATTATGAGCGTTATTTAATGAAATTCTTGTTGTTTATTTATGTAAACATTTTTTAACATTTCTCGTTTATTTGAACGATTTAAATTATTTTTGATAGCTTCTCGGGTAACTAGCAGGTAGGTACTATGTCATAAAATTAAGGCGGTGTGGCCAACTAAAGGCCAGTGTGTGCCTATTACCAATTGGATAGGTCAAATAAAATTAGTAACCAGAGGGGTTTACTTATATATATATCATTAGAATCCTTAGTTAGGTTCTATATTTTTAGACTCCAGAAGGGAAATTAATGCAGAATGAACTTCTTGTTGTGACTTGCTGGAAGAGAGGTCACCAGAACAGAAACTGTTCGCTTAAATAGAGTGCGAACTCTATTAAGTATTATAAAAGGTTCCAACAAGTCACAATCAAGTTAAAGTATTTATAACAGGGTAAAGTCAGAGTAGAGATGAGAAATAACAATTTAAAATGTTAACTTACAAATTTGTATTTAGCACTATCACAGATTTTATAAACAAGAAAAATAACAATTTTCACTCGCGTATAAAACTTTAGCAGGTCGATGATTTCGCTAGGAAGTTTGACAGGTAAAGAGATAATGTACCCCCTGTTGTTTTGTTTATATACTCATTATTTGGGTACTTAGGGTTCATTGAACTGTCGTCTGTAAAACAGCCTTTAGGGTATATCAGTATGAATAATTAATTATTGTTGTATACCTAAAGAGAAAGTAACACCTTTAAGTCATTACCCTTTGGTGATTGTTTTGACTGATTAATTTACTTGTGACAGAAATACCATGTTTGATGTAGGTATTTCTGCCACATTCCTCCCCTCCAAGAAACATCGAAGATGTCACGATATTCCGCAGCACATCACGGTTGCCACCTCTGCGTAAATCGAACCCTTCTGCTCGACCTGGTGGTGACTGGTCCCGCTGGCTGCGTTGAGGCCGTTGCTGTTGATGACGTCATGGAAGATGCTGCCTTTGGAGAGATGGGTCTTATTGTATCAGTCTGTAGTCTGTCTGTCGCTTGTTTACATGGCAGCGCCATGTATGCTGGTTTAACTCTGTCGATGCTGACCCTGACTGATTTGTCATTCTTTTGTATGACGATAGTCTTGCCGTCGTTTTCTTCAATTCGGTAAGGACCTTCGTAAGGTGGTTGTAACGGTTTCCTCACCGCGTCTGTCCGAAGAAAAACATGTGTGGCAGAGTTCATCTCCTTGTGTATGAAGGATTTCTCGTTGCTGTGATTGGTCGCTGGCACCGGTCTCAATTGTCTCATCGTTTCTTGAAGACGTCGAGCCATGGTGTCTGGTGCCTCATCAGGATAAGATTCGAAGAACTCTCCTGGTAGATTGACGTTGCAACCCAGAGTTAGTTGTGCTGGTGAAGTCTCGCTGTCCTCTCTCGTCGCTGCCCGAAGACCTAGCAGTACTAGAGGGAGGCTTTTTGTCCATTGTGTCTGACTGGTCGCCTTCAGCGCGCTCTTCAGACTTCTATGCCACCGTTCTACCATCCCGTTAGCTTGAGGATGGAAGCTAGTGGTGCGAATTTTGTGGATGCCCAGTAGTCTACATATTTCTTTGAAAAGCTGGCTTTCAAATTGACGTCCCTGATCCGTGGTAATGGTTTCAGGAACTCCGAATCTGGCCACCCAATGCGTGATGAAGTTGACGGCCACCGTCTCGGCTGTAATGTCCTTGATCGGGATTGCCTCTGGCCATCGAGTGAATCGATCGATCATAGTGAGAAGATAAGTATAGTCTTCTGAAGGAGCAAGTGGCCCAACCAGGTCCAGATGAACGTGTCGAAATCTAGATGTCGGTGTGCTAATCGTGTTTGACGCACTTTTATTGTGTTTGTGCACCTTCGATTTTTGACAGTTGATGCAATTTCTGACAATTTCCTTTACATCCTTGCTCATGTGAGTCCAGACGTAGCGATCCTTGACGGCTCGAATTGTCGCACTAACTCCCGAGTGTGAGAGTCTGTGAAGGTTATTAATGACGGTCTTCCTCAACTGTTTAGGTATGAAAAGACGATTCTTTCCTGTCGACACATCACACCATACTTGCAGCTGTGTGCCAGGTACCTCTGTCTTGCGGAATGAAAGAGCGGTGTTCCCATTGCGTAGGTGAGACAGCTCTTCATCGGTGTCTTGCAAATTGGCGAGGTTCTCGTAGTCGAGAAGGGTTGGAGTGTGTACTGTGTTGATATGCGGTGTTGCGTCGGTATGCGAAGATGCGTTGCTACTTGTAAATGCGTCGATACGTGACAATGCGTCTGCGACGTAGTTAACTTCACCCTTAATGTGAACTATATCCGTGGTGAATTGCGCAATAAAATCGAGTTGACGCCGTTGTCTCGGTGAGCCGTTGTCAGTCTTTTTTGTAAACGCAAATGTTAATGGTTTGTGGTCAGTCATAATAGTTATTTGCCTTCCTTCAATGTGTTCTCGAAAGTACCTGATGGCTTCAAAAATAGCTGATAACTCTCTATCGTAGGTACTGTAATTAAGTTGAGCTTTGGAAAACTTTTTTGAGAAAAATCCTAGCGGTTGCCAGTGTTCGCCAGTCTTTTGTTGAAAGACTGCTCCCATAGCTGTGTCCGATGCATCAGTGACAAGTGCGAGTTGTGCTCCCATTACAGGATGTGATAGCAATGTTGCTTGCGTGAGTGCTATAATGGTTGCATCGAAAGCATTTTCCAGGCGTTCCGTCCATTGAATAGGGTTTTGCTTCCCTTTTCCCAAGCGAGATAACTCGTCGTACAATGGTTGTTGAGTTTTAATCGCTTTAGGAATGAATCGACGGTAGTAATTTACCATTCCCAAAAATCGGCGTAGTTGCTGTGCTGTGTGTGGTTTCGGAAAATTCTTGATTGCGAGAATTTTATCGGGAAGCGGTTGTGTACCATCTGTAGACACAAGATAGCCCAAAAACTTGACCTCGGTGTGTCCAAAGGAGCTCTTCTCACTGTTGATGACGAGACCGTTGGCTTCAAGTCTTTTGAAAATTGAACGAAGATGTTCTTCATGTTGTTCGGCGTTGTCAGAGGCGACAAGTATGTCGTCTATGTATACGACACAATAATCTAAATCTCCCAAGACTTGATTAATAAATCGGGTGAAGGATTGTGCGGCGTTGCATAACCCAAACTGCAGCGCAGTAAATTCAAATAACCCGAACGGGGTTATTATAGCTGTCTTTGGAATGTCAGCCTCTTCAATCGGTACTTGGTGGTAAGCTCTCACGAGGTCCAATTTTGAAAAAAATTTCTTGTCGTGTAGCTTAGGAGTAAAATCACAGAACTGAGGAATCGGATAGCGATCCGGGACTGTCATAGCATTGAGACGTCTGTAGTCTCCACAAGGTCTCCAGGTGTTGTCCGCCTTTCTAACCATGTGGAGAGGAGAAGCCCAGGGACTCTTAGAGGGTCGACATATTCCTTGATCGACCATGGTCTGAAACTCTTTCTTGGCCGCCTCCATCATTTCCGGTGTTAACCGTCTTGCTCTGCTGCATACAGGGGCTCCCTTTGTCTCTATGACATGCGTCACGCTGTGGTTAGATCTTGAGTGTTGCAAGGGACGTGTTAATGATGGATATTCTGCAAGAATGCGATGCCAACTGTCATTTTTGTTGACCGTTGATACGCCTGTGGCGCTGCAAACTGTTTGTTGGCCGTTCGAAGTCAAACCAGTATTATTGTCTATCAGTCTAGCTTGTTTTAGATCTACGAGGAGACCGTAGTGCGTAAGGAAATCTGCGCCTATGATAGGTGTATCGACATCTGTGATGACGAATGTCCAAGGAAAATTTCTTCTCAGGCCCAGATTCACGTTGATGGTACGTGTGCCAAATGTTTTGATGACCGACCCGTTTGCTGCATATAACGCAGGTGATGGATCGATTCCCAGATTTGACTGTGCGTTTTTGTGATGCCTTGGAATGATTGAGATTTCGGCGCCGCTGTCAATCAGGAACTTCAACTTGTTGGAGTAGTCCTGGATGTGCAGCCTTGTTTCGTGGTGTTGCCTGGAGGTCGCTGCTACTGTGCCAGGCGTGCCTCGTTTCCCGAGGCCTTGAAGGTGCAAGGTTGCTCGCATCTTTTTGCTTTGGAGCCAAATCTATGATGATAAAAACATAAACCTCCTGGTGATCTGCTGCGCGATCTTGAGTTTCTTCGACCGAAGGTATTATGCCTTTGCCTGCTCCTACTTCGATTTTGCTGAGTCGATTGCATGGTCGTGGTTAAAATCGCTACTTGCTCGGCAAGTTTGTTGATCATCATCATCATGGTTTCTGGAGTTGATTGTTGCACCGAGGTTGATGGTGCGCTCTTGGTGGCTGATATCTGGCCTGCACCCATCACTTCAGCCACTCTGTCTGCTACTGCCGCCATTGTTTCCAGATTCTGAGCGTCGTCGACCGCGAGAACGACCTGCACCTGTGGTGGAAGTCTCTGGAGCCATAATGTTTTCAAGAGTTCATTATTGTGAAGGGTTGATCCTCCGAGATCCCTCATTTGCCGAAGTAATTGCGAAGGCAGTCTGTCCCCAAGTTGGATGCCATCGATAAGTCTGGACAATCTCTTCGTTTCAGATTCCTTAAAGCGGTTGGTGAGTGCAGCCTTCAATGTTGAGTATGGTAGGTCTTTTGGCGGCTCGGTGATAACGTCTGAGATAGTTTCGAGGGTTTCTGGGTCGAGGTTGGCTACGATGTGGAAGTACTTCGTCCGTTCGTCAGTGACTCTGGAGTTGGTGAAAACAGCTTCGGTGTGAGCGAACCACAAATCTGGCTTGGTCTTCCAAAAAGTTGGCAATTGTACCTTGACTGATGATACTTGTTTGTCGTCGACGAAAGACATCTTGGTTGTTGGTAGACGTCAAGTGAAAGTCAAGTCAGTAAGTCAGTCAAGTGTAATTTTTGGTCGACAGTGAAAGTTAAGTTTCAAAATAGCAAGATATTAAATTATTACACAGCAGGTATACTTGAGAAAATAAAATAAAATAATTTAAAACTTTAAAAGAAAAATAGTAATAAAATGATTAAATTAAATTTGCAATTGACCAAATGAATGATTTTAATCACTTAAATATTAATTAAATGACAAACAATTGTAAAACAAAAACATAAAACAACAAAAGAATGCGTTTACAATGTTTGTTAGTAAACAACAAATATACCTAGGTAGGTATATAAGTATACCTGAGTTTGTATAGAAAAATATGACTCGTTCGTAGTGCGTGCTTCAAACGTGAAGTTAGGTTCAGTTAGTTTTGCTAACAAAAATATACGTACGCGGCGCGTATTTTTCTGAAGTATTGAAAAACTATTTAATTGCTCAAACAGTTACCAATTGTGGCTTTAATTAAATTAAAAATGTGTTTAAAAGTGATAGCAATGTGAATAGCATTAAGTGAATACAGTGCAAAAGGTTTAAATTAAAAAATTCAGCCAATATAAAAACATCGATAAGGAAAAAAAAATATTGTTCCCGTACAAAAAGTCGGTTTATACGAAATGTCTGGAATGTTCCTCGCGGTAAGTGCGGTAAGAATGAGGTGGCGGGTTTGTTTACAAAATACGTAGTATCGCGCGGTTTAAAATGTCCCGGTTTCAATGTGAATAAAATAGTGTGTGAAATTACAATTTAGGTACTGACATGTACGTTAATTGATAATTACAATAAAAATAATTTTGAATTACGCACCAGGAACGCGGTGATATGATACGAAACCCAAAATAAAATCGCAATATGTTATTGCGAAGTGACTTCGAATCACCTGGGAAAAATGATCGTGAAACGAAATGCAAATTCTACGAAATGATCTCTTTGCCTGTGTTTGTGATTGTGCTTGCTATTGCTAGTTCTAATCTCTCTCGGGAGAAAGAAAGGATTTTGGATTGGAAACTTACAAGGTAGGCAAACAAAATCTACTATAGTTCATTCACTTAGGTATTTACGCGTCCAGATTTAAACCTACGTTACGGTAAAACCATACAGCAGGTTTAAACTCACGTTTTCGGGGTAACCACTAAGGCGGTGTGGCCAACTAAAGGCCAGTGTGTGCCTATTACCAATTGGATAGGTCAAATAAAATTAGTAACCAGAGGGGTTTACTTATATATATATCATTAGAATCCTTAGTTAGGTTCTATATTTTTAGACTCCAGAAGGGAAATTAATGCAGAATGAACTTCTTGTTGTGACTTGCTGGAAGAGAGGTCACCAGAACAGAAACTGTTCGCTTAAATAGAGTGCGAACTCTATTAAGTATTATAAAAGGTTCCAACAAGTCACAATCAAGTTAAAGTATTTATAACAGGGTAAAGTCAGAGTAGAGATGAGAAATAACAATTTAAAATGTTAACTTACAAATTTGTATTTAGCACTATCACAGATTTTATAAATAAGAAAAATAACAATTTTCACTCGCGTATAAAACTTTAGCAGGTCGATGATTTCGCTAGGAAGTTTGACAGGTAAAGAGATAATGTACCCCCTGTTGTTTTGTTTATATACTCATTATTTGGGTACTTAGGGTTCATTGAACTGTCGTCTGTAAAACAGCCTTTAGGGTATATCAGTATGAATAATTAATTATTGTTGTATACCTAAAGAGAAAGTAACACCTTTAAGTCATTACCCTTTGGTGATTGTTTTGACTGATTAATTTACTTGTGACAGAAATACCATGTTTGATGTAGGTATTTCTGCCACAAAATAATATATATTTTTAATACATATTTTGGAAAGTTCACCATGTTGGTCCTTTCACAGTTTTTTTAAAAAATTGAAATACCAGTGAGAAAACTGTTACTTTAAGTGGAATCGAATCTACATTTCATCTGATGTCAATTTGTCTCACTATCTGAACTACACAACGATACAACAGTCATCAGGACTGTTGTATCATATGGGTGTGAGGCTTGGACACTGGCAGCAGGGTCTGCGGAGATGCTGGACATCTTTGAAGGAAGAGTGCTGCGTAAAATCCTGGGATCCGTGAATGATGGGCAAACATGGAGGATTGATTTAACGATGACTTGTACAAAATATATGAAGCTTCTGAACTTTCTGAACAAAGACTAAGCCGGCTAAGATGGGGGCGGGCATGTTCAGAGAGAGACTTCATCGCAGATACCAAAAATAGTCTTAGGAGGGCACCCAGGAGGCAAAAAAAGGTCGGGAGACCGAGGCTGCGATGGGAAGACGATATTGTGAGGGACTCGTGTCTCAGCTTCTGAGTGTGCCAAACTGTCAGCATCTGTCAGGAGAGGTTGCAGGAGGAGGTTGCTGCTAAACTACACAGATTGACTCTTAAAACATGTTTTTTTGATGTTGTTATAACTTAACAACAAAAAAACGGAATAACTAAAATAAACATTTAAAACGAAGGTAACGTAAAAAATCTGAATAATATGAGAACATTACCATGTATGAGGCGATGTACGAAAGTAGAGTAAACCCAAAATGAGACTGTTTAGCGTTCGATTCTCTCTATCCGCCACAAAATATACAAACCGTGATGGTGTGTATAAATAACAACCAATATCTTAGTATTATAATTAGATTTAATTTTTCGATCGAAAGTTCTTGATGGAATTCCATTAAAATTTCTTATTTTTTTTTAATAAACATTATAAATAAAAAAAAACTCGAAACCGGCTGTAGGTTTTAGTCTAAATAAACAGTGACAAACAAATGGATACGAGAGAAAACTAAAGTTGTGGACGTAGCTGAGAGGATGGCTACCCTGAAGTGGAGCTGGGCAGGTCATATTGCCAGATGTACCTACTGACCAACGATGGACAAAAAACTCCTAGAATGGCAACCTAGAACGGGAAGAAGGAGTGTGGGAAGACCACAGGCTAGATGGTCGGATGACATCAGAAAGACTGTAGGAGTAAATTGGATGCAGTGTGCCCGGAATAGAGACATGTGGAGGAGCAAGGGGGAGGCCTATATCCAACGATGGATTGAAAACGGCTGAGGAAGAAGAAGAAGAAGAAACAGTGGAATTAAGTTATAAACGTTTTTTTTATTTTTTAATGTTAATTTTATAATTACATATATTATGAGTATTATGAAATAAGAGACTTGTATCTCCCACAAAAGACTGGCACAACCATATTATAGATTTTTAATAACTAAAAGACATCTCATAAATATGTGACGTGCAACGCTCATATTTATTCGCCAAGATGTGTATAATATTTGAATTTATAATAATAATATTCATATCTTTGCCGAAATATACTAACGAAATCAATTATGTATGATGAATATATACATAGTCTATGTTTTCTAATTTTCAACTAACGATCAAACACCGCTTTAATAGTAAATTTCATAATATTATTGATGTGATTTTTACAATCTCGCTCGACTTAGCGTGTGAGTGCATTGACACCACAACACTTATGATTTAAATATAAAATATATTCCGTTGAGCACTAAGAAAACGGCAATTGAATTTCAAATGAGTTTAAAAATGGCAAATTGAATGAGTTTTTCTCTACGGTACGGGGTCTACATATTAACTCACCTAAATCATGTTTATGACTCACGCTTTTGGCGTGAACTCACATACATTGTTCTTATTTCATGGGAATATTCATCTTTTGACTAAATGAAATCGATCGAGACAGGATTCGAACCCGGATCCGATAAGTCTGGCAAAGCAACATTATTTTTATAGAATGAAAATGTCCCTGTAACAAATACATATACCTACATCCTCATATGTACATTCCTTTAATTAATCATAAATTTCAAGTAAAATGGCTGCATTCTGAGTCAATAATTGTTTTTGTTCATTGAAAGAATAATAAGATTTATCGCAAAAGCCGGGTTATCGAAAATTCAACAGGGAAGCAAGTTCGATCAAACCGTGGAATCAAAACCTTCATGATAACCCATATTAATTATCTTATGGAGTTCTATAATATTATTAGATTTTATAGAACTCCATATGATAATTGTATCCATGATATGGGTAATCATTGGGGTTTTGATTTCACTGTTTGACCGGACTTGTCCCTGGTAAAAAGACATCTCTCAAAGTTCAGCAATGAGGTTCACCGCCCATTATGAATGTTGGGTTTTTAGGCACACCCGCACACCAGTCGCTGGTTGCCGTGATGGTATGAATGAATGATTTTTTTTAATTTTAATTTTGGCACATGTTACAAAATTAATGAAACGAAAAAAATTTCAAAGAAAATTACAAAGTAGAATAACATGTAGCCAAATAACCTTTGCATGAAATTTAAAAACAAATAACCTTATGTAATAATCTGAATTTGGCAAAAAAACGAGCGGTTCGAGCTATTTTTATAGTAAAGACAATATGATTTTTAAATAGAACTTTCGGCCACGTCTTTATATGGAAAAGAATGAAGTATCAAGGAATTGTGACTGAGAAGGGATGAATGCCATGGAGTGCCCTCGCAGGGAGTATCTTGAGGATATGTGCGATTAGTGGGCTGCAGCACCTGTATGTGATGCTAAAAAAATGAGAAAAGATGAGAGAAAGAGAGAGAGAGAGAGAGAGAGAGAGAAATTTAACCTCATGAGCATATATTGAATACTTTTTAATGAGTCTTCATCCTCAGGTTCGAAATACTCGATGAGGGATGTACCGATTTTGCTGTTTTCTTTCATCCCGACATTGATTAATGAAGAAATGTTAATTGTTTTCCGTCTCGAACGATTTATCTTGTGACCCTAAATTTATCAACGAATATAACTCCATTCCTCTGTCATGTTGATTTTTATTTCTGAAATATTGTCTCGTATTTAACCCCAAACTCAAGAGAGGCATCGCGAGCTCGTATTTCGCTTAGAAATTAACATTTTCATAAATAAATACTCGCCATTTGTTGTTGTTTTCTTATAAGAAATGAGCATAAATTCGCGCTATTTATTACAGAGATCTCTCTCACTCTCTTTCTCTCTTTCTCCACCACCATCACGATACGCCACTGAACGACGCCATTAATCAGAACACGAATTAAGCTGTTTGAAACGCCACTGGCTTGCGATATTATATTATTAGTATCTATGTAAACGACATTTTTTGTGATTTTTCTCGAATCGTTATCGGAGATGCTATGACTTTGCTTAGGACGGTGGTTCCCAATAGACCGATATTTTTACTAACCACTAAGCCTGAAAGTGATTTCGGACGATGGTTCCCAACCGACAGACTTATTTTTACTTACCACTAAGCCTGAAAGTTCTCTAGGACGATGGTTCCCAATGTAAAGATATTTTACTAACTACTCAGCCTGAAAGTGCTTTAGGACGATGGTTCCCAATCGACAGATATTTTTACTAACCACTAAGCCTGAAAGTTCTATAGGACGATGGTTCCCAATCGACAGATATTTTTACTAACCACTAAGCCTGAAAGTTCTATAGGACGATGGTTCCCAATCGACAGATATTTTTACTAACCGCTAAGCCTAAAAGTGCTTTAGGACGATGGTTCCCAATCAACAGATATTTTTACTAATAATTCAGCCTGAAAGTGCTTTAGGATGATGGTTCCCAATCAACAGATATGTTTACTAACCACTCAGTCTGAAAGTGCTTTAGGACGATGGTTCCCAATCAACAGATATTTTAACTAACCACTCAGCTTGAAAGTGTTTTAGGACGATGGTTCCCAATCCACAGATATTTTTACTAACCATTCAGCCTCAAAGTGCTTTAGGACGATGGTTCCCAATCAACAGATATTTTTACTAACCACTAAGCCTGAATGTGCTCTAGGACGATGGTTCCCAATCAACAGATATTTTTACTAACCACTAAGCCTGAATGTGCTCTAGGACGATGGTTCCCAATCGAACGATATTTTTACTAACCACTCAGCCTGAAAGTGCTTTAGGACGTTTAGGGCACAAGCTATTAGGACCTAATAGGACTCTTATAGCTAATTTCCCCTAAGTAGTCATGTTAAAAAAATGTCCCACAGTGTCAAGACTTTTATTTTTGATGTCATATGTGTTTTATTTATTTTTTTATTTTTATCTTTTGACCTTATAAAAAATATTATTGGAGTGAAAGCCATTGGATGATAGCTCTAAATAATATGTGAATTATTTCTCGAAAAAACGTGAATGCTTGAAAATTAGACGAACTTGATTATAATATTCTATGGATTGATCATTAAGTAAATATTTTTTTTTTCTCATTTTTATTAATTATGTATTCTTTTTGTAAAAATGCTGAATGTATGACTGAGTGAAAATTATGTACGTGCGTTCATGTATGGGGTGTGGATGATAATTCAATCGTCCAATCATTCCATACATTATATATATATGTTCATAAATGCATGAAACCAGTGGGCTTCTAGTCTGTTTTTCATGCTTATATAAATAAATAAATAAATAAATTAGGATATTAAGTAAATATTGGGTCCTTCTGAGTCGGAAAAGTTATTTTTCTTTTATCATTTGTTGATATGTTTCTATGTGTATGTAAATTTGTCGCGTATCAATAAATATTTTATAATTATATTCATAAAAATAGAAAAGAATGGCGCTTAATACACATATCTGTATGGTAGCTATGAATTTGATGGCCAAAAATATAGGTTATATGTAGGTTCATTTTTCCTATATTACCTATATGTATTTAATATTGCTATATTAGTTTATTGGGTTACGCCCTAGACGCATTCCTCTTGAAGTAGCCATTGGACTAACAAAAAATATTTTCGCTTGTCCATCTTCAAATCCTAATTATTTCTTACGACTTAATTTCCTCTGTAAAAAAACATCCGCGTGGCGGTCGAATAAATTTTAAAGCTTTTTCATTATCATTTTTCAAGTTTTATTTTTCTGTTTTCGGAAATTCCAAACTTTTAAAGCGTCTCTCTGAATTATGATTGTTTTAATTTCCTTGTCGTGTCCAAAATATTCCTGTTGTTTTATTAATATTCGTCTCCATTTCCCCAATCATTGCGTGTGCTGCTCTCGCTTGTCTGGTATATTATTATGAAGACGGAAATTTTACGCCTTGTTTTGTAACTCTAAAATAAAAACATGATGTATATTATTTTAAATTCAAAGACGATACATACTTCCCATGTATTTTTGGAACGAACGATGACTCGAACAAAAAACGCGTCCAAAACACGCGACATCATAAACTTTAGAAGGTTTTAGATTAAATTTGAAATTTAAAAGTGTTATTGTTGAGGTCGATTCTTAGGGCCGGTCTTATAAACGAAAGACCAAATATTCGTAAGTATGTTTACGATTTACTAACGGATGGATGTTCCTAAGTAGATATTACTATCGGCGGTATTATAAAACTATTTTAACTGTCCGTTTATTTGACAGTTACAGTCTAATTAGACTACAATGGATTTTCAATAGATTTGTAATGGACTATAATGGATTGTAATGGATTAAGCGGTGCTGTCATTGCAATATATAAACAGAGAGTGTTTAATTTTTTTGCGTACTTCAAACAATATCAAAAATTACAAAAATGGTGATAATCCTTTATTATTTAGCTAGCGCGTTGGATTAGTAATTCAGTGGACGCGGGTTCAAATCTCGCCTCAACTGATTTTGTTCACATATATCACAAGCATTTATGCCTAATTTATGGCATTAAAATGAAATTTAAAAACTTAATGCATGTGTAGGTACTAGTTACAATTATTTATTTATTCATTCATTTTTTTAAATAAGAAAAATAATTAAAATAAAATAAAACGAAATTCAGTGTCATCAATAGTAAATTAAAACTATGAAAAAATTTTATATTTAATTTACGTTCTACTTAATTTTTTTCGCAAACGCGACTCCCATTCACCGGTATCGCTCTATGATGAGCATCGTCAGAATGGTGAACAATAATGATGATGGTTCACCATTCTGACGATACTCATCATAGAGCGATACCGGTGAATGGGAGTCGCGTTTACGAAAAAATTTAAGTAGAACGTAAAATTAAATATAAAATTTTTTCATAGTTTTAATTAATTATGGAGTTCTACCACGAAGTGACAGTGTCCAATATTGAAGAAAAAAAAAACATCATCAATAGTACTTATGTTGAAATAATAAAACATTTGGTCAAACACAAACTTGTTATCAAATTCGTTTTGGTTATTCAAAATTTTGGATTTTTATATTGAATTGCTTTTTTTTTTACCCAAAAAAAAAGCAATTCAATATAAAAATCCAAAAAATATGAAACAGTATATTTCAAAATATTCGAAATATTAAAAATGTACCGCAACATAAAAAAAACAAGTGTGGTAAAACTCAATCCTTCCATAACTTATCGTTAACGAACGCTTAGGGCCAGTCTTATAAACGAGAGACCAAATATTCGTAAGTATGTTTACGATTTACTAACGGATGGATGTTCCTAAGTAGATATTACTATCGGCGGTATTATAAAACTATTTTAACTGTCCGTTTATTTGACAGTTACAGTCTAATTGGACTACAATGGATTTTCAATGGATTTGTATTGGACTATAATGGATTGTAATGGATTAAGGGCCGATCTTATAAACGAAAGACCAAATATTCGTAAGTATGTTTACGATTTACTAACGGATGGATGTTCCTAAGTAGATATTACTATCGACGGTATTATAAAACTATTTTAACTGTCCGTTTATTTGACAGTTACAGTCTAATTGGACTACAATGGATTTTCAATGGATTTGTAATGGACTATAATGGATTGTAATGGATTAAGCGGAGCTGTCATTGCAATATATAAACAGAGAGAGTGTTTAATTTTTTTGCGTACTTAAACAATATCAAAAATTTTAAAATGCTGATAATCCTTTATTATTTTGCTAGCGCGCTGGATTAGTAATTCGGTGGACACGGGTTCAAATCTCGCCTCAACTGATTTTGTTCACTTATATCACAAGCATTTATGCCTAATTTATGGCATTAAAATGAATTTTAAAAAAACTTAATGCATATGTAGGTACCAGTTACAATTATTAATTCATTCATTTTTTAAATTAAAAAATAATAATTAAAATAAAATAAAACGAAATTCAGTGTCATCAATGTCATGTTGAAATAATAAAATATTTGGTCAAACACAAACTTGTAATCAAATTCGTTTTGGTTATTCAAAATCACTCTCGGCCGACATTTTTTTACCGAAAAATAGCAATTCAATATAAAAATCCAAAAAATATAAAATAGTATATTTCAAAATATTCGTAATATTAAAAATGTACCGGAACATAAAAAAAACAAGTGTGGTAAAACTCAATCCTTCCATAACTTATCGATAACGAACGCTAAATCGGTGGTCCGACCGTCAGTAAAGGCTATCGGTAAAATTTTACTAAAATTTAACTAACGGATTGTTATAAGACGAAATATAGAGCATTTGTATCAAATTTCGGTTTGTTTGGTCTGAAATCTAACTAACGGACGTTTATAAGACCGGCCCTAAGCGGTGCTGTCATTGCAATATATAAACAGAGAGTGTTTAATTTTTTGCGTACTTCAAACAATATCAAAAATTACAAAAATGGTGATAATCCTTTATTATTTAACTAGCGCGCTGGATTAGTAATTCAGTGGACGCGGGTTCGTTCAAACCTCGCCTCAACTGAAATTCTTTTTTTTAAATAAAAAAAAATAATTAATATAAAATAAAACGAAATTCAGTGTCATCAATGTCATGTTGAAATAATAAAATATTTGGTCAAACACAAACTTGTAATCAAATTTGTTTTGGTTATTCAAAATCACTGTCGGACGACATTTTTTACTGAAAAAAAGCAATTCAATATAAAAATCCAATAAAATATAAAACAGTATATTTCAAAATATTCGTAATATTGAAAATGTACCACAACATAAAAAAAACAAGTGTGGTAAAACTCAATCCTTCCATAACTTATCGTTAACGAACGCTTAATCGGTGGTCCGACCGTCGGTAAAGGCTATCGGTAAACTTTTACTAAAATTTAACTAACGGATTGTTATAAGACGAAATATAGAGCATTTGTATCAAATTTCGGTTTGTTTGGTCTGAAATCTAACTAACGGACGTTTATAAGACCGGCCCTTAGTCAACCTTTTCTTCTAGTTCTTTTCCGATATTATGATTTACCATATATTGATATGGTTAAATTTAATCTTTATTATTAATTTCAGGTACCTACCCATTCTTTTATTATGAATATTGATTACCTACTTGGGAAAGAAAAAACAAATGTTCTGTCTGAAAGGGCATTTATTTGTAAAACTACATGTTTGACAAAATTTAGTATATAACATCAATATTCGTCAATTAATAATGAGTCTGATTCAATGTGAACTCATTTATATTAATGTCGAAATTATTTTGCTATTTAAGGATATTTAGCTTTCACGGGTATTCTTCTTCTTCTTCTTGTGTCATATCAGGTCTCCCCGACGTTGACGACCACCATAGAAGAAGCCTTCCTGTTCTGTGCTGTGCGACATAGCCCCTCCACAGTTCTCATACCGGTCCATCCCCGGATGTGTCGCAGCCAGGAAAGATGCTTTCTTCCGACTCCTCTACGACCCTCAATCTTCTCCTTCATGACAAGCTGAAGGATGGCGTATTTTTTACAGTTACATATTAAAAAAAAGTCAATCGAATAGTTTTGTATAATAAGCAAATAAGGAAAAAATGATCTACTTTCATACTTATAGGAACCAGAAAATAAAATAATACTTACATATTATGTACATGTAGCTGGCAAAAATCTTCGTGATAGAGTCAAAAAAACAGAGATCCGAAGAATCCGCGAAGCTAAGGACATCGTAAGGGGCACCAAAGGAGAAGGTATTGGAACGAACACGTCAGCCGCATGTCCGGAGATAGGATCCCAAAGATAGCCCTAGACAACGTACCAGAGGGGTCTCGACCACGAGGACGCCCACCAAAAAGATGGTGAGATAGTTGGCAGTCTACATCACAGGAAGCTGATAATGTAGCACGAAACAGGCCCTGGTACTAATGAAAGAACTAGAAGAAGTAGATTTGATTAGACATAATGATGGTATATCAAATTAAAAAATAGGTATGTTGGCAGCAGTCGCCCCCTTAAGAAAGTTCTTGGCTATTATGATATTTAAGGCATCGGAGTGGTTGTTGAACTAGAAAAACGTTGACGAATCTAGCGACAGTCGAACTAAGTGGTTGGTTGGGATATATATCTGACTACTGATCCAAGGGTCCCGGGTTCGATTCCCGGTGGAGACACAGTTTTTAATTGTGTTTTCAGTCTAGATCTGTGAGACGATTAATATCGTAAGTCTCCAGAATGTGGCAATTCGTTATTGGGTTCGTGTTAAATTAATATTTGACATAGTACCTGTTACTTGCCCGAGAAGAAATGATAAATAAAATTAAATAAATGTATAGTATAATTAAAGAGACATCGCACTTGGAAGAGAATTTGTTGACTTTAAATTCTCTTCCGCACTTGTCGAAATGACTGCTGGTCTTTTTGTTGATAACATATTCAATTAAATATCACATAAATTGTGGTGTTATTTTAATGTATGAAAATACCATGAAAATTCACGATCATTCCCTAAATCGTTGTAACACTTCTTGCTGGTGTATAATTAGGTAAAATACAAATAACTATGTGGTGATATTCGAAAATATCTGAAAGACGTTATTTTTTCCTCATAAAATGAAAGTACATATTTTCCCAACAAATTCTATTAAAGTAAACATCACGTCTTGCGAATTGAAAATATCAGTATCAGTACCTATTTACACATTATGTTCATTTTCAGTGTTTTTTCGAAAGATGTTTCTGTCTGAAATATCTCTGAAACCCGTTGTCATACAAAAATATTGGGTATCGCGTTATATTTTACGACAGTATTCTATGTAAATTTCTATAAAAAAAACAACTAAATGTATGTGTTTTTTGTGGTACTTTCAAAACAAAAATAATGTGTTATATGCTACGCACATATATTTTCTTAGAAGATCATCCAACAAATTGATGTATGATAGCATAGGAATAAATATACAAGAAACAAGTGTATCTTGAAGAAGGAATTATCGACACAATGAATATGAATACTCTGTACTTGATCTCATACGGCCAAGAGGCGATGTCAATTTTTACTACGTTGCAGTTGCCACCGATAGAAGTGCTCGCCACTATCGGTCGGATGCCTTAGAAGTCTGCTGCGATCGATATATGCACTATCGCGACTATTTAAGGTGAATTCATTCGGAATTGGCTGCGGTCAGTCGAAACATTAGATGTGTAGTGCTGTGTTTGGACACATAATATAGACTACGCATCTTTCGTCGGACTGGGTGATCTATCGAGGCTACGATTTCTTCTGTACTGGTAGGTGATTTCCTTTCTCGATCCATTTCTTTTTATCTCGTTATTTACTTTATCGCCGTGGATAACGTTCAATTATTTACATAATACAGTTCACTGATCTCTTAGCCCGAGTTGCAATCGGCAATGTCGACGCTTACATTTGAATAACATGCATGAATGATATAAATATTATTAATATTTCACAAGAATGTAAGTAAAGCTGGAAGATGGACGATGAAATAAAAGGATTGGAGAAGAAAACATTGGCTATAGGTGCCATGTGCACAATATTCTGGATGAAGAAAACGCTAGAAGTTTAAATAACAGAAAAGCATGTTTGATGTGACGAACGTATAAAATACAATGGCATTTGATTTGTTTCTGCATTCTTCAATACGAAGAGGTTGGTTTTTCTTTTGAACGATGAATCCGGGGTTCGCTCCCGACCAACGTTGAATGAACATTAGTTTAATGGACGAAAATGCCATTAGATTTTATCCACGACTTCGCAGACGTTGAGTATATAATACATATTAAATGAAATTCTTGCTTTTTTTTAAATAATTAGTATGTTGTAAGAAATAGCGATTCTGCAATAAATATGCCATGCATGTAATTAATTATTACGGTGTAAGGAGTGATGGTGTAGGGCTCCAAGCAACTGCATATATACTGTGACAAAACAGAGTTAAAATTTGTAAAAATCTATGTAGGTGTTTTATTATTATGTGGAAAGAGTCGTATGATTTCATAGTAGGTATTCAATATCCAATGATACCTTTGTAACAGTACATCATCTGCCAAAAGGTATCGTTCGATTTTACGTATTTCCAATCGATTGGCCATTATTGAGAATCGTGACCGATCTTCTGTGACATGTTTCCAGTGCCCCGATCTGTTGGAAGTTGGCTTTACTTGGCCGGAGCTGTTTTCAGAGATGTCTCATATTGTTACTGTCACACCGTCACAAAACCCATGGGGATATTTTGTTTTTGGCTATGATCCAAAATATGTTCCCACTTGATTCATTTTCAAAGCCTGACTTGAGTTAATTTTTAGTATATTTATTGCGAGTCAGCCTTATATTAATATTTAATATTTTCTCAATTTTAATATTTTTTTAAAATATTTATATATTAATAAGGAATAAGCAATCGTTTTTATAATATCGTCACCCAATTATTTTGCAAAATCGGACACTGAAAAGTGGTTTGAAATTTGATTGAGTTTAACCATTGTAAAATGTTCAAGTGATGGCCACAACCCATTCTTTTTTATATATTGCTATAAAGTGTGAATGAAGTATAATATACAATTTCTGCACGCATGGACTATGCGAAATGGTTTTAAATATGACTGTTTATCAACGTTGTAAAGAGATTGGTTTGGCCACAACCCCCATTTTTAAATATTATCATCGAAATAAATTGTTATATGTACCTATTGAAAATTTAGTAATTTTGGATGTTGGGATGTGGTTAAAATTTGATTAAACAAATGTACTGAAAAGATCTACTGTTGGTCACATCCCATTCGTTTTTATATTTTTTCATCAAGGGTGCATTATATTTTTGCACAATTAGACTAATAGACTTAAAATAGACACAAAAGTCTACATTAACGAAGAAGAAGAAGACCTAAACTATGGTAAATAGTTTTTAATTTGAATATAAACGTTGTGAAGAGTTCAGTAATGGCCACAACCCCCATTCTTTAAATATTGTCAACTAAATCAAATATGTAGGTGTTGAAAATTATTCAAAATAGGATGATATAAATGGTTTAATATTTCTGCACAATAGACTATTAGACTTAAAACTAACCCAAAAGTCTAAATAAAACAGAGAAGAATAAGTATAAGACTATAAGAAATAGTTTGTATAAAAACTATCCCAATGGTCTACATAAAATAAGTAAAAATACATAAAATAGAAGAATTAGACTATTGGAAATAGATTTTATAAAAACTAACCAAAAGGTCTTCATAAAAAAGAAGAAGATTAATCTATAGGAAATAGTTTGTATAAAATTCACCCAAGTTCTACATAAAATAAGAAAACGAAGAAAAAGACTAAAGGAAATAATTTGTGTAAAAACTGACTACATAAGTAAGGTTTACATAAAAAAGATGAATTAGACAATCGGAAATAGTATGTATAAAAGCTCGCCCAAAGGTGTACAAAAAAAGAAGAAGAAGAATAATTAGACTATTGGAAATAGTTTGTATAAAAACTGACCAAAAGGTCTACATAAAAGAAGATGAATTAGACTATAGGAAATAGTTAGTATAAATAATGATTCAAAAAAAAAAATAATTAAACTATAGGAAAAGTTTGTATAAAAACTCACCCTTGGTCTACATAAAAGAAAAAGAAAATGAATAAGACTATTGGAAATAGTTTGTATTAAAACTCTCTCAAATGTCTACGTAAATGAAGAAGAAGAATAATTTGACTATAGGAAATAATTTTTATAAAAAACTGACCCAAATGTATACATAAAAGAAGAAGAAGATGAATTAGACTATAGGAAATAGTTTGTATAAAACCTTTCCTAAAGGTCTACATAAAATTAAGAAGAAAAAGAATAAGACTCCAGGACCCGTCACTTCAGACCCTTCAGTACCTCCCGTCCCTTCAGGCCCTTCAGTACCTCCCGTCCCTTCAGGCCCTTTAGTGCCTCCCTTCCCTTCATTACATCCCATCCCTTCAGTCGGTTAAGGAAAGTTTAAATCCAGAAACCATCCTGGAAGAACCGCGAAGAGATTAAAGTACCTTCTTTTCCCAGGATTCTCCAACTTCATAGGTAAAATGACCAACTGCACGATGAAGAAGAAGAAAAAAGTTTATCTCCAGAAACCGTCTTGGAAGACCTGCGAAGAGATGGAAGGACAGTTGGACCTTCTTCTCCCAGGAATCTCCAACTTCATAGGTAAAATGACCAAAAATACACGATGAAGAAGAAGAAGAAGAAAAAAGTTTAAATCCAGAAACCTGCGAAGAGATGGAAGGAAAATTGGACCTTCTTCTCCCAGGTTAGTCCACCTTCACAGGTAAAATGACCAAATAAACGATGAAGAAGAAGAAGAAAAAAGTTTAAATCCAGAAACCTGCGAAGAGATGGAAGGACAGTTGGACCTTCTTCTCCCAGGATTCTCCAACTTCATAGGTAAAATGACCAAAAATACACGATGAAGAAGAAGAAGAAAAAAGTTTAAATCCAGAAACCTGCGAAGAGATGGAAGGAAAATTGGACCTTCTTCTCCCAGGTAAAATGACCAAATAAACGATGAAGAAGAAGAAAAAAAAGTTTAAATCCAGAAACCTGCGAAGAGATGGAAGGACAGTTGGACCTTCTTCTCCCAGGATAGTTCATCTTCATAGGTAAGATGACCAAATACACGAGGAAGAAAAAGAAGAAAAAAGTTTTTATGCAGAACCCGTCCTGGAAGACCTGTGAAGAGATGGAAAGACAGTTGGACCTTCTTCTCCCAGAATACTCCACCGTCATATGTAAAATGACCAAATACACGATGAAGAAGAAGAAGAAAAAAGATGAAATCTAGAAACCTGCGAAGAGATAGAAGGAAAATTGGACCTTCTTCTCCCAGAATAGTCCACCTTCATAGGTAAAATGACCAAATACACGATGAAGAAGAAGAAGAAGAAAAAAGTTAAAATCCACAAACCGTCCTGAAAGACCTGCGAAGAGATGGAGGGACATTCGGACCTTCTTTTCCCAGGATACTCTCCCTTCATAGGTAAAATGACCAAATACACGAAGAAGAAGAAGAAGAAAGTTTAAATCCAGAAACCATCATGGCACACGCTCGACAATTCACCAAAGTTTCATTGTAATCGGACAAACGGTTTAGGAGCACATCGCATACATGGATACATTCATACATACATAAATAAACAAATAAAATAATTTTCTGATAGGAAATCAGTATATTATTGATTCGTAAGTAAATAGTAACAGGTAGGTACCTACCTACAACAATGTACTAAATAAATTCGATTCATAACAAATTGTATTTGAATATCAGAATGTGCCCGTAACCATAGTAACCATTCCAACACGTAAAAAATATCAAATGGTTTGAGACATTTTTTGAATATGTAGGTACCTACATACATTGGTTTCTTCGATGCCATAAAAATGAAAATTGTCAGAAAAATTAAATATTATTTACAAATTATGCAATTTTATTATGCCTATATTTTTTTACTAATAATAAACACATTTTTACAACTTGTCTTAAAACTTGCTGTAATGTCTTGTGTTTCATTTTATTCTTTCATAATTGCATTTATTTCAAAGGTTTATTATTTTCAAGAAGATTTTCATTCGTAAGAAATAACAAATATTGTATGAAGAGATATTAAAATGGCGGGGTTATATGTACAAAACGCTTACTTTAAAAATAAGTTAAACATTATAATTAGACAAAGTATTCACCATGTTTTTCACTTAAAAGCTAACTTATACTTGAAAATATATTTTTTTCGTGTAAATACGTACTTCTAACTTTTAAACTAACAGATATTTGCGTGCAAAATGTACACTTTTTTGACAGATATGACTTGGAAAATTTTGTATGAAAAAAATAATTATTGAAATATTTTTAAAATTAAGCAATTTTATCGCATTATTTTTAGCGTGACACTGCATCAGGTATACTGGTACATGTTCGCACATAAATTAGATTTTTAGATGCTCTTGGTTTTTCTGATGGCGTGAGACAAACACACACACACACACACACATACACACACTAACATTTTGATTGCTTTATTACTTTAGATTGTTAAGATGCAAGATTGTGAACTTCGATGATCTCGCTCATTACTGTCGACTTGTATTGAAGTTGCATGGTGTGATGGTGCATTTTATTTTTCAAATCAAATTTTTCAACAATTCTGAAACCAGAGTTTGCTAAACAAAGAAATCTAGGAAGCATATCAAGATGTTTTCATTTTGCCTTTCCAACAATTTCCAACAGATTAAAAGTTATAAGATGTATGAACGTTCGCTCTGTCAAACTACCCTCAGCATCCAGTCACAACACAAATAGAGTACCCACCTTATAGAAACCTTTGCCTTCGGTAACCAGAACTTTTCTTATCCCTGGATCTCTTGATGTTGAAAAGTTCCACAGAACAAGTCTGTAACTTCCCAATAATATATTTAGAGATGACGTGATTTTTCCAAGACAAATAATAAACAATAATAATGCAGAAAACGTGTCACAGATATTCTCTGTATATTTCAGACGTGATTCACACAACAAGATTGATGACTAAAACACAAAGGTTTCGTATTTTCAGAGGAAATGTCGTCGATTTTTTTTTTTACCTTTTCTCAAATGCATAAGTTCACAAATACTCGTAAAATAGAGCGCAGTATTTTTCACATGATTATTGCAATAATGCCGAGAAACTTCGACGAGAACGTTCTATCGTATTAATCGAATCTGTGGAAAAATACTGTGTTCTATTTAATTTGATATTTTCAAATGAATTTCTACTCTGTAAACATAAAAAATTTAGCGTAATAATATATTGTTTGCATGTAGTTTTGGTTTCTTTCTTGTTCATATATCGCCTTGATTCCTTATGAATACTACTATATTTTACGATCTCATGTTGGATTAAGAAATCGTTGGGCAGTAAAAAATCGTCTTCATCTCATGAATTACTATAAAAATCCATGAAAAGCTTATGGAGGCCTCTGGTTTAGTCCTCTTATCTGTAATAATGAGACCACGGAGCAAAAACCAAGATTTTACTTAAATATAATTATTCTTCGACTCATATAAAGCGTTAATTCTTTATTAAAATTATACAATTAATTTTACATTTTGGTTTGTACTTTTTTTAGCCTTTTATTAAAAATGCACTTATTTACTGAACATTTTATTAAATACGTCTTATTTATAGCGTTGTTAGAGTTTTTGAAATACATCATACAGAAATATGAAACAAGGAGATATGTAAATTTACATTTATCTTCCCACGTTACCCATTATTTTGTAATCAATGAAGCATTCCCTCATACAATCACGTACTCATTCGCATGGCACGTATCTATTGAATATGAGTCGAATATAAACATCAACACATTCACAAGTTCACTAACGCACACTTTGACACCTCAATGTGGAGCAATATTATGACTGTACAAAAGAATGCTGCGCATCATTCTTTCCCCACGAGAAGTTTTCAATGTCAAGTCTGCGGACCAGCTTTGGACCAAAATTACTTGTAGCAATACGTTTCAATAAATCAGTGATGAATGTTTGTGACGACTGGGAGTCCGTTGAGGCCAACAGAAAGGCTCTTTCGGAGTTCCACCGTAAGTAGTAATCAATGAATAACGTAATATTTTTTGCTTCTTAAGTTGGTTCATATAGTGTATGTAACCAATCAGATAAGGATGTTAAGTCAATGACTTTGAAATTGCATCAGGGTACCGAGTTGACTTTTAACAAAGATTTTGCTCAGATGTTAGTTTTTATAAGAGAGAGAGAGATGCACAGAGAATGATCTAATGTTATATATGCATTAAATATTCGTTAATCTAAGTATGGGCTTTGAAAAAATAATGAATATTGAAGCGATCATTCAATGTGAATCTATAATATGTACAAGCTTGCACGAATGACTCGCGATGTATGGAGTCTTTACTGTCATTTGCGACAAAATTGATTATAATATGCGATATTTTTATCGTACAAATGAATGAATAATTATAACGATGCGCTTTTTTAGTGTGAATCTTCGCGTATTTGTTGTTGCACAAACGATTTGCGATATCATTCACAATAGTCGAACAGCGCTGGTTGGTGTATCACCAGTCTTCCTGAGGCCCGTTCTAGACGATACGGTAAAGCTAAATATCTCCGCAGCACCTCCGTTCCGTCCCATGACCTATCGCATTTTTCGTCGCTCACGGCTCGTATTGTTTGTTATCATCAGGCCCCAAGTATCGAGAGCGAGTGAGAGAAGGGACGAGGATTGCGGGGAGAGCATTGGCGCGTGCAGCCGCCACCAGCCAGCCGTACCACGTTCCTCCTCGAATCGCATCGTATTTATTAATATTATGATACGGCCGCGGTGCATTCGGCCGTGGTCGGCTGGCGAGTTATCGCCTCACGGTCAGACCTGTTTTTGTGCTTGACTTATTATTCTGCAACACGACAAGAAATACTATACAACATGACGATACAACAAAAACCCAGTCGCGGTTCTGATGGGGTTCGCGATAGTCGCTCTCGCGTTCCCCCGTCGCATCGCCGATAGAAGAATCGGGTTCGTTTTGACGCCAATTCCTTGTTACAATAGTTGGATTATCGGGTTTTGTTGACTGCCTTTATACTCTTTGTGAAGTTTTTTCTGTTTTAAAGTTTTTGTCAGAATCACCTGGTGAATCGTCTAAGTGGTTGTTTGAATATTGTGTTTTGTGAATTTTTGTTGTTGTTTTTGTACATCATCCTAAATGGACAGTGTTGAGTTTTTTTCTGCGGTGCGTCTAAGTTCTGCTGTGTTGTTGTTTTTTTATCACTTTGGATTTATTCGAGTGTCTTGAGCAATGTTTACGGGTAAGGTTTTTTGCTGATAATTGGTTTAAACTCAAATTGTTGTTTAGTCACGAAGATTTTTTGCGGGCGCTGCTGTTTGCTACCGGCAGCCGCGATAATTCACTCTTTTTGCCTTTGGATAATTTGATCTGTTGGAAATGGGATCGTTTAAATACGTTTTAAGAAATAGACAACATTTAATTTTAATCAATGTTTTAAAGAATCATAATATTATGGCTTTGAGTAAAAGACCTACTTACATAATAATCGTGATTATTGTTATCATTGAAACGCCAGTCATTCTGTGACGCATAGCAACAACCTATTAGTTTATGTCTATTGTGCATTTAGCTTCTCCGCAGATTGATGAGTCGTATCTCCTGCAATTGTGCATTTTATTATTTGTTAATAGTTTCCGATAATGCTGGAATAATACCCTTTTCTTGTTTTTGATTTTTATTCTTAAATATATATTTTACGATGTATTCTAATAAACTAAGTGATAACCATTATTTAATTAATACATGCGAGTAACAGTAGCGGAACAAAAATACCGTTGCCTACTCTACAGAATCAGATCAGTTTACATGCGAAATGGAGTATCTTGATCTGATTTTGATATAGCGTGAAGAGAGAGATTGTATGTATACTACTTACATACAAAAGTCGGCCGAGTACTTTTTAACACTTGACATTTCAATTTCAATCGTTGATTTAAGAAGATTTTAAGAACAATTATAAATTTTCATTTTATATTGTATTTCATATCATTCTTGCCTAAATATCGCATGCGTTACGTTTCTTTGATGCAATTGAAAAGATTCCCGCAATTTTATCTACTGTTTATTTATTTATACAAACATCCATTACAACACAAAAACTTATAAGAAAATCCAAAATATATGAATAGACAAAATCCAAAATATTATTGTCAATCAAATATGGATGTGTTTCCACTCCCCTAACCCTAAGGCATGTTCTGGAGGCTGAAGAGTACGTATTTTTTTTATGTATGTACTTTTTTTATTGGCTTTGTAGTGATTTCTGCATACGACACTTCACTAGGCCAAAGCCTGTATCATACCGTGCAATACTGTGTTATTGTCAAAGCGTTTTAGATCACTTTTATCTGTGGTTGGTTTGCTGGTGTTTTTTTGGTATTGCATACTCGTACGTGTTTTCTAGTTTCAATATAGTACATATATCATTAGTTTATCTTCTCTGTAACTGTCAAATAATGCATTGTGCATATTTATTGACTGATAAATAATGTTTTGTTTTTGATTTACACGATTCCACTCCCTAATATCTAATTACCAAGAAAAAAAAACAAATTACTATGTGTTTTTATTTAATTTATTTTTTTAAGATTTCGTATACCTACGGTTAACACACAATACACAAATCAAACATAACAAAGCAACCATGCACACAAAATCCAGCAAGGCACAGCCTTCCTGCTTCCTGCGGATATACCAATTGAAATATAAACATATTTATTTTGATTTTTGAAGAATAACAATCAAAACCAAGTGTAAGACAAACGTACAAAAAATATAAAGAAAATAACATATAGATATTAAATATACATACACATAGGTACCTATATACAAAATAGCAGACCGACAGCGGTCTTACCAAATATACCCGCAGTCAGTTGATATAATACAAATAATAGATACGTTACTTATGTTAAAATTCGGTTAGCAAAAAGTAAGGCGCATGCCTCACTCTATTCTTATCGCACTTTAGTAACACAAGATTGTAGTGTTAGGACGTATTGTGTTAGTCAAAATACCATCAAGTATGATGAAAACATGTAAAAATTACACTAGAACTATGAAGGAACGACCAGATATATCATTTCATACTGAATATTTATTCGATATTAAATATATTTATATTGATTTTTAGATTACATGAAAATTCTTCGAAACACAATTGTTCGAATGCGCAATTGTACGAATAACAATTTTTCGAAAATCAGTTATCAGAATGACAATTGTCCGAAAGCAAATTATTCGAACTAACATTTGTTGGAAAACCAATTAACCGAATTTAATATATTTTTGTGTCATTATGTTGCCTCCTTTGACATATTTGTTGCCAGTAAAATATATTCGATGAAGACTATTATTACTTGTTGTATTATTGTTGGGTACGTATGTTTGCACATTTTTAATAACTGATGTTTGACAGCGCGGGATAGCCTAGTTTGTACACTAGTTTATGTTTATCTAGTATTCACACCAATTTAGTTATTTTATTTTAATATTATACTTACTTTTTTTAATATATAATGCAACTGGCTCACGCCAGTCGCAATTATAACTACAAACAAACCTAACCAACCTATTTTTACCAAAGTTTTGTAGATTTTGGTTTAAAAAATAGGTGTACATCCTAGGACAGCGCGGTGCGTCGCCATGTTGTTTATTCCATAGATTTTTATTAAACATAATATACTATGTAGATGTAGTACTCCGTGAAAAAAGTGTGTCATTTGTTTTCGATTCATACAAAATTTGCTAACTACGACATCTAGTATATTATGGTTTATTCCTCTCACAATACTACCAACATGACGTCATGAAAATTCGAACAATTGTAAATTCTGATAATTGTGTGTTCGGAAAATTGTTTTTCGAAAAAATGTGATTCGAATAATTGCCATTCGTAAAATTGATTTTCGTAAAATTGAGCATTCGAATAACTGTTTTTCGAATAATTTTCCTGTCACCGATTTTTAGATAGTTATTTTTGTTAAAGTAAACAAGAAAGTAGTCAAATCATATTCGCTTGTAGATATACAGAGGTGTTCTATTGTTCTATTAGCTTTTTCACACAGTTAAAATTTAATATAAGTTCGTCTCTTCCACAGTCATTATTTGGTGTGAGAGATAATAATAATGTGATTGCACTGGAGTAAAAGAGAAAATATGTCTGCAGTGTGTGTCTGATATCTCTTTCTCACGTAATGTTTTCTGTCGTGTGTGCTCTTTTCTTGGTGACATTGTAAGAATTAGTGTAAATGTACCATTTTTGTAGAGCGTTTTGTTCGCATATAACGTGTCTATATATTAAATGCCATTGCCGGCAGTCGACAGTTTGAAATCTTATCCGAAGAATATTGTTTGCTGCAATAACCTCGGTCCACATTTACTTTTTATTCTGCAAAGGGGATCTTTAAAGAAATGTTTCATAATGAACAGTAATTTAGATACGAACAGCAAATTTGTTAAGTCAGCTTGTAAGTGCCAACGTAGTAAAGCGAAACTAGCATTTTTGAAATTTAATAAACGAGGGCTATTTAATTCTAAAAGCAGCTGATATATGGCATTGATTAGTCTCCATTATCGTTAATCACAATCATAAATCACCACTAAACGTTTTCTTTGGAGATGAATGGTTTTGTTCATTCTGGTAGAGAGTATCTTCGGGTCGTTTGTACCACGTTACTTTTTTTCTAATTTTCTGTCACTTTTATTAGAATTAATTGTCGCCATTGAATCATCATCGTCCATAAATTTTAATAGTTTGTACGATCTGTTCGTGTATAACTTTGATCATTATATTGATTTAATTTTAGGGGAAAACATACAATTTGCAAAATATAAAATAAATAATACACACCCACACTAATTCACACATTTTGATATTAGGTATAGTACGTAAGAGGTACATGTTATATTAGTATTTTTATTTATTAACTTTTAATAATTGTATGCATGTACTGTGTGCTGTCATTTGTAAAATAAAATAAAATAAAATAAAAATATATGTTAACTGAATGTTATAACATAATCGGTCTAACTTATTAGATTTCGTTATTAGCTTACTAATGCACAACTAGATAAGTACGACTAAAATAGTTAAGATCGGTATTGAAAAATCTTACTTGGTATGACGCGTTAGTCAAGCGTTAAACAACTTGTCCTAACTTGACGTCTATGAAATAAAGGTATAATAAAGATAGCCACGGTTTATAAGTAAACGTTTTCGTTAATAACGCTCTATTACCAGGTACTATAGATAGTTTACGTTTATAAGTAAGACGGAATGTATACAGTAGAGTGAGTTTAAATTGAATTAAAATATACAAAATTCAAAAACTTACAAGGTAAGTAATTGAAAATTAAAATGCAAATGATAATGGGATTGAGGAATTGGGGGAGGTGGGGAGGTATTAAGGAGTTAGGTATCCCCCCCAATTATAATATTACTGTTGCATCCAATCGAGTAGAATTCAAATTTTACTGACGCTCAACTGGAAACGCAAAGTTTTTTCATGCTTTGTTTACTTTGCATGAAATAATAAATAGTTCGATTTTGTCAAAATATCTTATAAATCAAGATGAAAAGTTTCAGAGCTCTATCTGGTCGAGAAATTAGTTAATGATTGAGTAATTGCAGTGCAGACAGACAAGTCAAGTTAAAGAAAAGGGTGTTTAAAAAAAGGGAAGTAGGTAATTAGCGGAATTGCTTATAGAAGCCGAAAATCTTGGCTTGCCTATGAATATTATGTTAAGAAATTTAAGACATATATTTTTTGTCTCTTTTATTGAAGCCATAATATAAGAATAAAAATTGAACCGTATTTAGATATGATTCTTGACAGGGCCACAAATGTAAATATTATTTTGGCATGTGATTTTTAAATATTTTCATAGTCACTCAAATGAACAACGATGTTAAAAAAAACAAAAAATTTTCGACATTTCCCAATTTTCTTTCAGAGTTTGCCTAGTCCAAAGTTTCTAGGCACGCCCCTGGGCAATACTATCTTAAAGGAATTAGGAATAAAATAAAAAAAAAAACTAATAATGTGGAGCAAATCACTTATAATAAATAATTAAAAACAGGTAAACACCTCGAGTTAAATAACTGCAAATATATTTTTTCTATTCGCTTTTTTAAATTTTTACTTTCAGTAATGGAATCAAATTTTGTCTAAATTAAACAAAAGCGTATTAATTTATTTTAATTCAATAATAAAAACAATTTATGTTTATTGTACTCGATACAGGATAAAATGGAGAAATTTAATATCACAATAGATAACATTTCTTAATACATACGAGTAGCATTGCGAGTCACGAGTTACGAGTCATTGCAGTTTCAATTCATAAAGTTGCACATCTACGAGTATATCGTCGTCAAATCACAAGCGCTAAAATTTCTCTCGGCATTATGTTGTATGAGTCTGAATTGTAATATGTATATTTAATGAAAGCACCGTTTGTTTTGGTCGACTTTCTTTGACTCAAAATATATACATACAAATATAATATAAGCGTTTCTCTTGATATTTGTGTTTTATTTCTTGTTTCACAATATGCAATAATTAATGGCTGAGAATACTTCGAATCAGGGTACACCAATTTGCAAATTTAGATTATTTCTCCAAATTATTACACTTATAAACATATTGTCTAAAATTAATGAACAAATATACCAAAGTATTTTTCTCTAAAATTAATGAACAAATATACCAAAGAACAAATATGTCCTCTTCATCACGGAATGGAATCCTAGTGAGGTAGGTGCTGGTAAAAAAAAATGTACCTACTTTTTTAAATGCATTATTAATAAAATAAAAAAAAATAAAAAATAAAGGAAAATTGGCAAATAATTTGAAAAAAAATTTTTTTTTCTAAAATTAATGAACAAATATACCAAAGTATTTTTCTCTAAAATTAATGAACAAATATACCAAAGTATTTTACTACAATATTCGATTACAATGACCGAACGTTTTCGTCGAGGTGACTCGGCATTATCAAGGTGTAAAATGAAACCAATTTATACAAAAATGTTTTAGTGTAGGATGATTTTTGTTTAAATTGTTTAGATTCAGACCTTGATAATGCCGAGTCACCTCGGCGAAAACGTTCGGTCATTGTATTCAAATTTGGGGAAAAATACTTTGGTATATTTGTTCATTCATTTTAAAATGGATTTCCACTATGTTGATACAAGAATACTTTAGAACCTTTAACATATTGTCTTATAATTATTATTTATTTAAAAAAATATATATTTTTTGTACATACATACATACCATCACGCCATGTCCCTCACGGGGTAAGCAGAGAGAACCGAGCGCCACTTATTTCTATCTTTACATACATTCTTCGCGTCGTCAACATTCATACATCGTCTTATACATGTTCGTCTGTTGTTCACGCTTCTAACATTTCCGTCTTTCAAAATACCGATCACATGGGCGTGCCATCCCTTCCTTGGGCGGCCCCGACCTCTCATTCCATTCTTGCCAGCTGTCTCTCTCATTTTTTTGTGGTTCTGGTTATTTGTGTGTTTTTTAAAATAACCTCACATTATGCGTGTGCGATAATCGTTGTACCATATTGACAGTTTAAACGTAACCAACGATCACGAAAGATAGGGAATACATAATATGTATGACTATTGCAATGCGACTACCTCGGTTAGAAATTTAAAGTGAAATATTCGTTCTTTAGCACGTATTTAAGGAAATAAAAGCCATTAAAGGAAACCTTGAAAAATGGACCTTGAAAAACCTATCTGCAGATGATGACACTCTTGCGGATGTGACTGCGGTGCGACAAAGAATGAGGGTCACCTTCTGCTATGCCCACTGATGGGGGAAGGATGCATCCCTAGGAGCCTGATTATGTAAAAGATTAAAAATTAAAGATATTGGATTGGCAGAGTTTGAATTAGCCGGACACTTAAACGAACTATAAATGGAAACTTTATACAGCATCAGTTACAGCCCGGCTTATATTATTCAAACAAATATTATTACCATCAAATTTTTCTTTTACATTTTTTGTTTAATTAGTTTTGTTTTCTCTTATGGCTTGACTGTCTATATAATTTTCTTTATGGGCTCAGATGGTTTGATTATTAATGTTCGTGTTTATACCCATATGTATACGTTTCTCGGTGAAATAACAGTTTATTTATAGTGATTCATAATTTTTAAGAGATATAATATTTATTTTTACTCTGCAAAACATTAAGTAAACGATATTTTTTGACAATTGAATATCGCAATAGAGATTTAGTTGAAATATAAAAAAGCAACGCCGGGTATAAAAAACTAGTAAATAAATAGAATAATTCTGGCGCATCTCAAAAGAGACATCTATGCGATCGCATAAATCACCTCATATTATATAATTACCGTTGATTTCATTGTTTACGAATCAAATTCTCAATAGATGGCGTTAGTAAAAAGTTTATTCTTTACTTACATAAACGGCGATGGTGTTATCAGCTTGTATTCAATCACTCATATATTGATGAGTTACATTATATATATGGAACTATCAAAAATTGGATTGATAAGTGATGTTAGTAAAGGCATGACTGGTGTAGGCTGCGCAAGCGCTTAAAGCGATCACGAAAACCAGCCAATGACAGGTCGTAAGCCTTAAGGTACCTATAATATTCCCCGGTTCTCCTGTTATATTCCAACCTCTTCTATCTTAAGATAAAAATATACATATTATATGCAATCATATAATATTCGATTTAGTATACATTACGTGATTTTATTGCTGCTAATTTGTTATTTAAATGACGTTGTTTATTATGAAATGTTGAATGTCTTTTTCGGTTTGTATTATGTGTTAAATAAATCCATATTCGTAATATTCCTCACACACCGCAGAATCATAATATTTGGCAAATACAATTATTATGACCGCAATATCCTTTCAAATCGTGTTTTTTTTTTTTTTTTAAATATTAGGCAACCCACCCTTATAAGAGTGATTTGTGCCAAATGGAAGAAAAGATAAAAAATAAGTTATTGAATGTTACGATTTACAGATTAATACAATTGATAAGGATAAATTTGGATATTGCGGAATAAATAGCAAGAGAGTTTAGTGATAAGAGATGCGACATGTTGACTGGTAGAGGGACTTTTAAGTTGGGATAGATGTCATATTCGTAGTGCATCGGGCATTCAAAGAACACGTGATCGAGTGATTCCAATTCTGCCCCGCATGCACAAGAAGGGTTTTCTTTTATATTTATTTTATAAAGGTGAGAGGCAATTGAGCAATGACCCAATCTCATTCTCGAGATATTAGAGATCTCTCTTTTGGACATTTTTTTTTTATGAAACCATGGAAAAGATGGAATGTTTAATTGGATATTATAGTAGTATGTTCCTTTGGTTTCAGAAGTTATTTTCCACAGGTCTTGCCATTTATTTTTGGCAATGTTACAATGAGAACGAATTGTGTCTTGGATGGAAAGGGAATTGTTAAAATAAGAGGCATCAGAACTGGAGGCTTGTTTTGCTAATTTATCCGCGATCTCGTTCCCATTTATACCTACGTGGGAAGGGATCCATGCTAGTATAATTTCATAGTCTTTTTCTATAAGACTACACATGAGATATCTGATAGAGCAAAGTAGTTCGTTGTCTGGAAATTTAGAGAGATCGTTGGATAAGGATTTGAGGGAACTTAAGCAATCAGAAAGGATCAGAATTTTTGAATGGGGAAGAGAGTCTAGAAGTTTTAATGCTTCTCTTATCGCCAAACACTCCGCTGAATAGACAGATGACCCAGGGGGAAGCTTAAAGAGAAGTTCAGTATTTAAGGAAGGAATGTACACTGCGGAGCCACATGGTCCATTTGGATACATTTTTGACCCATCAGTATAAATTTTAAGATGTGACGGCCATTTAGAATTTACTATGTTATTGAAGATTTTGTTAATGGTGTGGGGGGGTAATTGAGTCGATTTGTTGATGCCAATATTTTCAATTATATTGGGAATAATGAAATTAACCTTAAAGGGAGTTTGGTAGTATGGCAGGCAAGAATAGTTAGGAGAATCGGTTATTCTATCACGGAGCTTTAAATATGCTAAGCATAAGTGAGGATATGGTTTTTTGGCCCAGAATCTAGTGGATTGACATAGAGATAGCAAGGATGATAGTTTACGCATGATGGGGTGTGTATTAATATTTATCCGCTTTGTGAGAAATTTGACTGCCAATAATTCTCTACGAAGATTAAGAGGCATGTCTAGTGCCTCCACTTGAAGAGCATTAATGGGTGTTGAACGCATAGCGCCGAGAACCAGTCTCAGGCCCTTTGATTGAATTCTTTCAAGTTTAAGTTGAAGAAATGAAGGGATCGGGTCCCAAAGAAAGCTACCAAAATCAAGGACACCACGAACCAGAGAATTGTAAAGGATTTTCATGCATGATGGGTGAGAACCCCACCACACTCGGGAAACGGCTCGAAGAGGGTTTAAATTTCTTTCGCATTTGGCAATAGCATGCTCAATGTGAGGTTTCCACGACATTTTTCTGTCTAAAATTAAGCCCAGAAATTTAACTTGATTTAACACAGGAATTTGAATATTGTCAATAATTATGTTTACTGTGGGAGTTTTGTGTTTACGAGTAAAAATTACAACCTTACTTTTTTGAGGGGAAACCTGGAGACCATTTTTAAGAGCCCATTTGTTTATTATTTTGATAGCCATAGTTAAATCCTTTACGGATATATCAATAAATTTATTTGAAACATATATGCTAATATCGTCAGCATAATTAACAAAGGAAACCTTATCAGGGAGTTTCGATTCGAGATCTGAACAGTAGACATTAAATAAAATAGGACTTAATACGGAGCCCTGAGGTAATCCTTTCCATATGGTTCTTGATATGTTTATATTATTTCTATTGATATTAATAGTGCGTTCGGAAAATATGTTATGAATGAGACGACACAGTTGATCCGGAATACCTATTGTAGATAATTTATTTTTCAGTACAGGAAGCTGAACGTTATCATATGCGCCAGATATATCTAAAAAGGCTGCTGCAGTAGATTCTTGTTTAGAGAAAGCAGTCCGAATGTCAGTTGTTAAAATACTCAGGTTATCAAGACAAGATTTTGATTTTCGGAAACCAAATTGTGAAGTCGAAAGAAGGTTATTATGTTCTATATACCAATCTAATCGTTTTTTCAACATACGCTAGAATAATTTTAAGAAACAAGATGAAAGTGCAATAGGTCTATAGGAAGAACCAAGTTTTGCATCTTTACCCGGTTTCAAAATTGGAATAACTATCTGGGTCTTCCATTCTGAAGGTACGAATCCTATTTGTAAAATTAGGTTGTACATATCTAAAAGGTATGACAGAAGATTAGCAGGAAATTTTTGAAAAAATATATTTGAAATACCATCCACTCCTGGAGCCGTATTACATAATGACTGAATTTGAATTAATAATTCTTCTATTTTAAATGGAGAGGTTAGCCAGGAGGCGGGCTGTGAATTATGAGAAGAGTTGCATACCTCTTCAAAGCTTGGAACGTAGGCAGGGGCCAAATTATCGGTAAATGACATTATCCAGTCATCCTGGGAGTTAGTATATGTAGGAGAATATGATGCACGAAATCTATGAATTTTATTCCAGATTTGAGAAGAAGAAGATTCTGGAGAAAGGGAATTACAGAAGTCATACCAGCCTTGACGTTTTTTTTTCTTAAAGTTTTCTTAGTTAATGCTTGAATATTTTTTGCATTAAGAAAATTGGACAGTGACATATTTTTCCTGTATTTTTTCATGGCTTTTTTTCTCTCTAGAATGAGTTCTGAGCATTCGTCGTCCCACCATGGCGGGAGAGTTTTAGATTTTTTCGATTTTTTTGTTTTTGGAATGCAAGACTCGGCAGCTGATTTAATAACTGATAATAGTTTAGAGAAAATTGTATTTAAATCCGCTGGAAACATAAGAGGTGGAAGAGTGCTAACGGATTCTTCTAAGATTTTATGGAAGTTATACCAATCTGCTAAATTCAATTTGAATTTACTGACTTTTGTATATGTTGTTGAAAACGATGGACTAGGAGAATAGTTTAGAATTATTGGGAAATGGTCACTAGAAAAGGTGTCATCCATGACGGTCCAGGAAGTGGAGGTAGCAAGATTGGTAGAACACAAGGAAAGGTCAACTGCACTTTGATTTTGTGATGGTGAAGTAAATCTAGTTGGTGAGCCATTGTTCAAGATACACATATTATTATCATCGCAAAACGTCAAAATTGAGTCGCCTGAACTGTCTTGAGAAACACATCCCCAGGAAGGCGAGTGGGCATTAAAGTCACCTAATATAAATATTTGAGAGGAACATAATGATATCAATAAATTCCAGTAGTTAGGATCAAAAAAAGTGTTAGGTGGACAGTAAGTTGAGATGTAACTTATATTATTTATGTTAGCAGCAACTATTTGGATATTAGAATGTGAGGGGATATTTATTACATTATATGGCAATGAAGATTTAAATATTAACGCAGCTCCTCCATGAGCATCATATCGATCGTCTCGTAGAATCGTGTAACCGGGGATAAAAAAATCGGATCCTGGTTTAAGCCAGGTCTCTGATACCGCAGCAATATTAATATTGTATGTTTTTAAAATATAGCAAAAGTCTATTTTATTCGAAACTAGACTTCTGCTGTTCCATTGTAATATGCAGATTGAGTTATTATTCTTTGTTTTTGGATGTGGAGCCATTATATTGCATTAGATCGTTGAGGAATGGAAGAGAGTTGGCAGCGTAGGACGGTAAGTTATCGATGTCAGAAAATAAAGAAATTAGGATTTGGGCTATCATGGGGATGATTGACGTCAGGTCGTTGGATTTGTTGAAAGGTTCTGGGTTGCAACGCATGGCGCAGCCGTCACTAGGCATTGTAGCTTGGCCATTTGTGTATGAAAGAAGATTTTCATGACTGGCTTTGTCAAAATGTGGAGAAACTTTAGGTCTTTGTTCTTTCGGAATGTTTTTAAGAGTCATTTTAAAGGATTGATTACGTGAAGGAATGGAAATAGGCGTGGAGGAAGAAGCCGATGTAGCTTCTGTGTAACTCATTTTACTTGTTGGGTATAATTTTGACGCTTCTACGTAAGAAATGTTTTCGGAGGCCATTGAGTGTTTAATGTTTTTTTGTCTCGAAAATTCGGGACAAAAGAGACTAGAAGCAGGATGAGCACCGGAACAATTAATACAAACAGGTTTTGTTGATGCACAGGTTTCCCCCAAATGGGATTCCCCACATTTGAAGCATCGAGGCTGAGAACGGCATTGGGATTTAGTGTGACCGTAACGGCAACATCGGAAACAAAGAACTGTTGGGAATGTATATAGCTCAACTGGCAAAGAGTTATAGTAGAGGTAGACGTTCTTCGGAAGAGTCTGACCTTCAAAGGTCAAAACAACCGTTTGAGAGGGTTTCCATTCGATAGATCCAGACGAGGAATCTTTATAATTCAAACGTCTGGCTTTGATTATTTTTCCAAATTGGGATGGCACAGACACATTTTCTATAATGTCATCATTTGACAGTTCGGTGGAGATGCCTCTTACTAAGCCCATTTTTGTAAGTTTAAAAGATGGAATATATGCTTTAAGGTTATTAGAGGTAAGAATTGAAGAATCTACAAAGGAATTAGCAGCATTGGGGTTTGTGAAGGAGACGGAAATCTTGTTTCTTCCCTCGGCTTTGACACCGCCGGGAGAGACATTAACAATTTTGTTTTTGTAGAGGATTTGGCCGAATTTCATAGGGTGCAGAGAAGCATCATTGTCCACATTCTGGACATAAACCAAAAAGGGGGGGAGAGAGTTACTGCTGTACTTCAGATTTAAGGGACTAGCGTGAGAAGCTTCAGATACATCAGGATACTTGGAAGTAGGGGAAGAAGGAGAAGGAAAATCGTTTCCTTCGCGTCTTCTTTTATTAGGTTTTGCGGCAGAGGAATTCGGTTGGATTGTTATGTCGTCAGGAGGGTCAGGAGGTTTATGGATTTCTTCCATTATGACAAGATCGAAACAAAAATAAAAATTTCACTAACAAAAAGAATAACAAAGTTAAATAAGATAGGAATGCACCTATATATGTATATAAATAAACGAAAATTCGTTACCACGAACGGAATAAATAAATCAAAATAAAAATCAAAAGATAAATAAGTAATATAGGTATAGAATAACTGAAAAAGAATAAATTTTACATAGAAATGAGAAAGAAAAACATCAAACAACAATACGATTATAAAGAAAAAATCACTTCCCTTGAGCGATTCCAACACCAGAAAATCACGGAACAATAATATCACTTAACGGCGAGTGTGGCGGCGAGTGAGCATACTAACACAACCTCCCTTCGCGGTGGCAGCGATACAACTGTTCAAATCGTGTTCATAGTGTTGATTTAGAGATTATTTTGTTTGATATAGAGAAGCACTAATTTGACTTATTCATGTATGTTTTCGAATATTATTTACATTTTGGACAGTTTTAATACAATGATTTATTATTTATTTTTTATACTGCGCAGATTACACAAAATATATGGCATTTTATAATCTTAAAGGAATATAATACTTTTTTAAAAATATATTAATTTATTTATATGCTTACTGGGGCGACAATCCTTCCACATGGCAATAAACTCGCCACATGGCAGTAATCTCGCCATATGGCAATAAACTCGCCACATGACAATACACTCGCCACATGGCGTTTAACTCGCCATACGGCAATAAAATTACAATTTGGCAATAAACTCGTCATATGGCAATATATTTACTATTTGGAAATAAATTTGTCTCATGACAATGAACTCGCCATTTGGCAATAAACTCACCATTTGGCAATAAACTCGCCATAAAGCAATGAAATCGGAGACATTTAAAAACAAAAAAACAAAAAATATTTATAATACATTATTATTAACTATACAAAAAGGTGTAAATATTATCAATATTATTATTAGAAGTTAATACGTAGGTATCTACACTGTACAGTTGTTATAATTTCCGTCAATCTTTTTGAATATATTGAACATTTTCACCCGGGGGGGTTGAAAATGTTCAAGAAGATTGGAGGAGGAAGTGGTTTGCACATATACCATCCGAGCAAAAATACACAAATTTGCGCACCCACGTGACTGACTCAAGTTGTTTCCCGATAACTATCCACAGTATTGAAATAAAATGTTCTGCATGAATGTAATATCAGCAATTTTAAAAAACATCAATCATAAATTCTAAAATAAAATTATTCCCAATAACTGGATCGAATAAAAATAGCTGAAAAAAAAAATTAAAGAAAAACGTCTTGAATAAATTTCTTAAGACGCTATAGTAGGCTATATAGTATATTTTGAAAATAATTTCCCTAATGCCCTCCAAAGATACGTCTTTGAAATAAGGAGCAGTTTGTATGTACATCTTTATTCTATTGCATGAGTTTTTGGAAATTTGAATTTGTTTAATACTCTTCTTGTAAAATTAGTTTAAGTAAAACCCTTATTTATTTTTTTACTGTAAGTCACTAAAAAACTACAATGCCTATGAAGTATATTTTTACTTCAATCGAAAAAAAATACATATATAGAACTGTTTACAATTTGTAAGGAAATCTCTTTTAGGTATTTGGGAATATTTGGGAATTTAGTTGCAATTAAAATAAGGATATATTTTAAATAATGATGTTTCCTTATTTTGTAGTACCTACGTGTACTCACCTTTTGAAAAAAAATATATACTTATATATATCGGGCATCTTTTTAATTGAATCACCCGTAACTTATGACATTACTACCTATTAATTTGGGCACTACATCATATTAAGTAGTTATACCTATTTGTTGTCAAATAAATAAATTTTAAAAAATAACTACTTACTGTGGTATTTGATACCACTGAGCACATGTCGTTAGTTGACGTAAATCTTCGGTTATTCTTCGTTCAACCTTGAAAGCGTTCACACTATGTCAAACTTGGTATTATCCCTATAGAAATCGCTTGCGAAATTTAAGTAAATTAATTTGTTATACTTATTGTATATATATTGAATGTAAAATAAACAGTGTTAAATTGCATTGGTTTGTTCATTGATAAATATACCACACTTGTAAAAACTGTTTCAAGATATCTATTATTTCTCATGTAACCCTTTGTTGGTATTTGACTTCAACTACAGATTAACTATTTACTAATCTGTGAAAAAACACGCTTTGAGACCTTATTATAATTAAAAAAAAGATATTCTATAATAACCGTGCGATTGTTTCATACTATTTCGCTTGGATTTGTATTTTTTTCCCCTCCCTTTCAGCCCTCTGTGTAGTCCTCAGGGTCAGAAGTTATCAAATCCATTTAGCGCCAAATTGTAAAGTTTCGTGAATTGGACAGTCTATTTGTTTCAGCTGGCGCGTTTATATGGACGTCATTAATCATTGTTTAAGTTACAGAAGCTAACTTTGTCTACTGGTCGGTCCCTAGAACTTTCCTTAGTCCATTTAAACTAACCCAGTTTCCTATGCACTTTATCATAATCATATTGTATTACTTATATTATTATCACGCAATTTATTCGCTACCACAACTTGTATTTAAATCAGTTTCAAATTGCTATTGAAAGAAACATGTATTTTGTCCTCAACATGCTTATCTACTTTTAATCAATATATAATTATTTATAAACTAACATTTTTATAAATTTAATTACAAATATTTTATCAACAAAGTTTTGATCCATGTTGACGTTTTATTTTAATCCACATTTTATTTATTTATATATTCTTGATCACACCATTTACATATTCGTCATTAAAAATAGATAACCGCTGCCCAACTAGGTATATCTGTTCTAGAGCTAGCAGTGTACACGTTATTATTAGTGATAAGCAAAAATCTTGCAAGTCTTGCAGTCCTGGTCTTAAAAATTTTATTATCTTCTTATTTTTCAATTAAAAAGTAACGCATTATTTATGTACTATCGACAGGATGCTTAAAATTGATGTTTTTTGTCATATTTCATTGTAGTAACCTACTGAATTTTAATCGGAATATAAAAAAAAACATTTTTTTTGGAAAAGTTGCATGACTTGCAAGACCAAGACTCTATCGGGTATGCAAGACCAACGCCACATTTCTAAATGTAAGACCAAGAAAACCCCGGATTAGTTCAAGACCATCACTAATTATAAATACATTTCACAGGGAAAAGAGATATCTAAGTTGTATTTACATTTTAATAAGTAACGAAAATATATAAATTAACTCGTAATTGTTTTTATTTCATTTATGTTTTGTCTCAAGTAACTATCAGGTAGGTGCTATGTCAAATATTAATTAACTAGTCTCTTTCTATGACTCTGAAATAAAAATTGCGTCAGAGATTGGATTTATGACAGGTATTATGGCGGACATTGGGATCTGGTTGGTCTGTTTTGTGTGAGCTCATATGTTTGTTTGCCCATTAGCCCATTGTGAGTGCAGAAAGTTGATATTGTGTACATATTTAGTGTGGAACGGGAACAATCACCTGGTTCATAATTGTATATAATTGTCAATAAAAATTGTAAACTGCTAGCCCTAGAACAGGATTTCCAAGTTGGGAAGCAGTAATCTACTTATTGTTTTCATTATAAATATGGTGTGATAAAAGGTAAATAAATAAATAATAATAAATAACACGCACCCATTAACAAGTTGCCACATTCTGTAGACAAACGAAATCTATCTTTTCACAGATCCAGACTGAAAACACAATTAAAAACTGTATCTCCACCGGGAATCGATCCGGGAATGGGATTTTTATTTTTAAAGATAATATGGTACATGTTTTTCCGTTTAAAATAAACATTTTGCTTGGAAGCAGGTACTTAACTTTTTTAGTAGAATGAAAATTCTGCCTATGTCCAATACCCCATACTCTTCTCAGGTTCATGGTTTAATATTTCAATATATTGTAAAGAATATGGAATAGTTTTTTTTTGTGACTAAATCTGTGTAATCTAATGTTTCTGATTAGTAACAGCTGCAACATCCTTTTTGGGTGAAAAGCCTTAGAGATAAAAAAATACTGCCTTTTTACATTATGTGTTGATTAGGACCTTTAGCCGATATGTTTGTCCTGTGAAGATAATAAATCTTTGTGACGCCTAAATCAGTGATTTAATTATTATGAAATATATTCATTGTATTTCTAGTTGCTCACCATCAACATTTACAATTAAAGAAAATAATGTAGGCTCTGACTTATCGCGACCCGTGGTATAACGTCACATAATTCACTGGAAGTAATTAGTTTGACCTCGTCTTATACACAGGTAAACTACAATTATACACCTCCTGTTGAATAGATTGTACCCATACATTTACCAACTCACCTAGATTAGAAGAAAGTCATACCTTCCGGCAACCATCGTTTCAGACACGTGTCGGGACAGGCATAATATTGCATTTTGGTTTGTATTTCAACCGACATGAAATGTTTGAGTAGTCACTTTCCTACACCTTCCATGTCGCTAAATATGCGCTTCGAAACTCAAGTGAGGGTATAGCGTTGGGCACAAACCAATCATTTATTCAATGTTTGAACTAGTGAATGTTGATTTTGACTCTTTTTATATTTTTGTTTTATGTTCAGGTACCTTTTTTTTTTTAATTCGTCGATTTAAATTTAATCAATTTATAGTAGTCAATTGAATAGATGTTGTTATTTTAAAAATCGAAAAAAATGAAAATGTCGATAGTTATTGTTGAAAAAATAATGTCGTTGAATGAAATTGAAAATCACAATATTTTGCAGACACGACGTTTGAATGTGTTAGATTATGAAAGTCGTTGTCAGTATGCCGTATGTCCATTTTTCCTGTTGACCGTTTATAAATATCCTGTAACTATACGCTTTCAGCACGTTTGTTGTCTGAAGATGTGAATAGTAATTTGTTCGGGTTTGTCATTCACATACCTTCACATATCCACATCGTAAATTATGATAACATTTTGACGCCTCTTATTTCTTGTCACGGAATGTGGCCACGGAAGATAATATCATTGTCTCACAAGAAGTTGAGCAAAAAGTATTATCTTTGTTATTATGTTTTATCTCCCCGTCAAGTAAATTTGATGGTTTCCTCGGAATACTTCTAGAAATTACATTCGTGCTTTAGGAAGTTTATACATTTTTACGAATCTACTTAAAATGTGTTTTGGGTAGGTACCTACTCTGTTTTTTAGCCGCATTAATGTTTTGAGGTTAAATATGTGAGTTTCAAAGGAATGTATCGTAGTTCGTTGACATAATATTTATTATCATTTTTATCGTTATACAATAATGTTTGCTTTGTAAATATTTGTTATTTCATAAACATATATACATTCATTCATACCATCATGCCATATTCTTCACGGGGTAAACAGAGACAACCGATCTCCACATTTTTCTATCTTGATACACATTCATCGCCTCGTCAAAATTCATACAATGGTCATATACATATTTTTCTGTTGTTCGCGTTCCTATTCTAAAAAATATTACAATCAATAGACAATATAATTCAAAACATAATGGAACATTATTTGTGTTTATCAAGTTTTGCGCGGCAAATATAATATAAGGATTTTTCCAACTGTCGATTTGTTCAGGAGAACTTTGTTCTCTTAACATATCGACAATGTATCAAGCCAGAATACGCGAGAATTGTATGGAGAGGTCTACTTTTTTCACGGCTTTTCCAACTTTGAAGTCAAAAAACACCAACTTAGAGGCTTCGCAGCATATATGTTCCATACACGGATTTAATCAGAATTCGGAGTAGAACATTTCGTGTGTCTGTGTGTGTGTCTGTGTGTGTGTATGTCTGTGTGTGTGTGTGTCCGTCCCCCCCTTATAACTTTTGATCCGCTCAATTTACAGAGCCTAAAATTTCAGAATATATAAACAGTTACAGGCCTACAAAACTTTTATACTCGGAATTTTGAATTTTTGTTTCAGTCAGGGGTTATCAACTTTTGAATTTTTATTTTATTTTTACCTATATCTCAGAAACCATAAAAGATAGAACGCTGAAAATTGGTATAAACATAGACAAATACAAAATCTCAAATTAGTTTTTTCAAAAAAATTCCAGGGTTTCTCAAACATTTTTTATTAAGAAAAGTATTTTTTTTATGATAAATTTATGAGTTTAACTGCCTATATTTCCATTTTTTTTTAAATATCGAAAAAAGCCGAAACACCCCAACTAGATAATTTAATTTTATATAAAAAATATTAACATTGTAGCAGTACATCTCAAATTTTTTTTAACAATTTTTATAAAAATTGAATTTAGTGACGACATCGCTTCATACAATTTGTATGGTAGTCACCTATAAACAATATCAAAGAAGACTTAATAGTTTGATACTTCATCTCTAAACATACAATATACATATACCATCATGCTGTTTTCATATTCCGGGTAGGAAAAAAAGACTGACCTCCATACTATCCTATCTTGACTACCTAGGTACATGTGTTGTATAGAAAACTAAATATCATAAAATAATAAATAATTTGTATTTATGGGTTTGGTTCTTATTCTTCAACTATACATACTATCGCTGTCGACAGTTGGATCTCATGTGTTACATGCAACTAGTTTTAATAAGGACATAGCCACCGATAGAGGCAGAGTATAAATTGTGCCTCTGAGGATGCCAGCTGAGACTGGTGAAAGCGCTTAGGCGATTAAATAGTCATTGTGGAATTTAACTGTGTTTCATTCTATAAGTGTTTTTACAATTTTTAATCTTTTTTTGTTGTTTTGGGAAGGTTTCTATAGTACCTATAACATATGTATATATAATTTGTATGTTTTATTGGTCATGCATATCTGATGAGGTTCCCTAACAGCTTTAGACGATACGGAACCAGGCCATTTCAGATTCTGTCCATCTTCATTATCCCCGAGTAGGTAGATATTGTTTGAAGTTATTTTTTTTCGTAACCAGGTGGTCATGTTTCCATACATTTATCAAAAACAATGGCTCATTGTTCGTGTGACTCGTCGCTTAATCTCTGTTAATACGCTTTTGCGTTTAATGTTTCGGAAAAATATAATTCCCTCATTGAATCAAAACAATATTATTATTATTGTATTCCAAATTCTAGTAATTTGATCATATATCATCTTTCCGCAAACTTTTTTGCCGGCGCAATATACACATTCTGTCACTACTGTACAATATTCTCTCTAATCCAAACCTGCCACAGTACCTTAAAACGAATTCACTTATTTATCGAATTATGGACTTAAAATCCGATCTGCTGAACATACAACACTATCCATAACATAGAATTTCTCAGCTCGTCGTTCGGAGTACGCTCAGCAAGACTATGGAATAGCCTAAGACCGGATATTGCGTTGTCAACTCACTTTGTATTTTCAAGAAAAAACTAAAGAAAAAATATTTTTCAGTTTATAATCCCAATTTCTTCTCCGTGTCCTTTTCCAATCCTTCTTTTTTTTGCTATGAAGGTTTTTTCTGTTCTTTTTTGCATTTTAGTGTAATGTATATTCTTTTGCTGTCTTTCATACATATATAATTTTGTCATACATTGTATTTTGGTTGTTTACTTATGGCAATAAGCCCACCAGTGTGCATCATTTTTGTTTATATTGTGTACAAAATAATAATAAATAAATATTAAAAAAACAGGAAAAACACCGCTTTTGGTAACGAGATTAAAAGACTTTGGCATTCTCGTAAAATATTAATATTACCCTTAATATACCTACATACCTACATAGTTTTATCGTAATTTGGAAATTTTATGTGTACCTATCGAAAAAATATTAATAAAAATGCAAAAAATCGTAAATAATTAACACACAGGATCAGTAGGTAAGGTAGTATATGGACCTCTTTAGAGACTTATTTATTTATTTATTTATTACTTCTCAGGCAAACTAACAGGTACTATGTCAAATATTAATTTAACATGCACCCAATAACAAGTTGCAACATTTTGGAGACTTACAATATTAATCCTCTCACACATTCAGACTGAATATACAATTAAAAACTGTGTCTCCACCGGGAATCGAACCAGGGACCTTTGGATCAGCAGTCAGATACCTAAGCAACTGAGCCACGCAGGCCTTATCTATTGATATGTGAAATCTCTGGTTGGGTGAAAATAATTATAATTGAATGCTTGATCGGTGCGTTTGTTGGATTTATTTTGATTAAAAATTACAATTTACGCAAATTATTTTAGTCTGCGAATTCTTTCGAGAATTCTTTCATTATTTTTCATAATTGTAAATTATCATTTGTAGTAGGTACTATATTTTTATTAATATAATTAGGAAGTCGGCAGTCACCATCAAAAATTAGAATTCATCCGCATCACCTGTGATATTTTGTTTATCCCCACCTATTATAATTTTGGTAGGACCTTTATTTTCAAGATAAAATTTAGACTTAAAGGCGCCCGTCATCTAATAGTTCATCATTCATGCTTTTTGACACAACTTCGGTTTACTCTTCCTCCTCACCTTAGTATCACTTTAATGGCTTACATATGTTTTTTAATGGCCAGTGATTTAAAAATAACCCATGCACTATTCATTTTAGTCCTTCTGTTTCCTAACAATCAGTTGTCTCACGACCATTTTTAACTTATATATCAGGTTGTTGTTGCTATGTTGAGAAGGATTTCGGTTGTGCAAATGCATGTCTTCTCAACAGAAATGTATTTTTGGTAGCTTAAAGGTGGGGTTATTTCGCGTTAAATTGCATATTTTTGATTTCATTCAAATTCTTATATGAACGCTTCTACTCTGAAAAAATATTTACTGCATTAAACTGGCTACCTGCATTTTAGCAAAACCTTTGTTGTCAGTATTAAAGGTTCATCTATTTATGACTGTACTGTTTGGCTGTGTGCACAAAACATTTAGGTGCACAAAACTAAATGTTTTGTAGACACTATTTTAACATGAAATTTTGTTTCTATTTACAACAAAAAAATCAGTGTTTCAATGGCCTAACTTATGTATTTGTAAAATATGATTAATTTACAATTCATATTATTTTTATTATATTTTAGAGTTTTCCTTTAAAAATTAATAACTTCTGATCTCTTTCGCGTTGTTTGTTTCTCACTTGTATGAATTATTTCACAACTTTTGCAATTAGACGGCCAGGAGTTTTGCTGTGAGCATCCTGCAAACTTTTCCCATTGTTCTTTTAGTTCACGACACCATTTATTTTTTTCTTTTATTAGACTCATAATTCTATCATCGTCGTTGTTCGAAATTTCACATTATTATGGACAACTCCGATAAAGTGGCTTCGGTATTAGAATTCCAAGATTGTTTATGGGAAATAATCTTCAACAATGTAATATATTATAATAGGAAATCAATATTTTTTAATCATTTTATATTAATTATATGCGATAAGTCCTACATAAATAAATAAATAATATATGATTTAACAAAAATGAAAAAAAAAAACAAATCAAATAAACATTATTTTATACGTACCTACTAAAAAAATCAAATTCTTAGCAATATTCTGTGGTGAAACGTATTTTTCAGTAGCGCTACTTTTTCGAAACTAGCGTTATAATTTGTAATTTTTTGCTTATGTAGGACTCCTAATATTTCTTCATTTTCTAGCCTCTTTCTATTAATTTCTTTCTATTAATTTATTTCTATTAATTTTGGTTTATGCAAATAATCATCCACTTATGTATTATGTCGGTACTAACTACTATAATTCCCCAATACGAAGATTCCATAGATTGGGAAATAAATATGCTAATATAACACAATGACATTTTTGCAGATTCCCTAGCTATGTACAAGCGATTATTGTCAGACGTACATTTGTTGTGATGACTAATTATATTGTTACTTAAGAATGCTATACCCAAAATGTGTTTTTATTGTTTGTTGACTTTTATTATCTTTATTGATAAATTTGTGTCCTAATTGTAATTATTGTCAATATTGAATTGTGTAGCGTACTTATTTAAAAAAATATTTAGGAGTTTTTTGTTGTTGTGATTTTTAAGTGTTTTATATGTGTAATTATTTAATGGTGTGTAGCTGTATAGCTGAATAATTAAATGAATATCGTTAGAGAGTTGGCACTAGGTATATAGTTCATAGTTTCTAACACTTGGTACAGCAATTCCGGTGTTTGTTGGTTTTGGCAAGTTGGAGCTAATGGTTTCTTAGGGTACATGTTTAATGGTTTGTAAAATTTTGGACATTGGCAATGCACGCGAAATCTCATCCATAAATCTATAAACAGCATATTATTATGATATTGAGGGAAATCAACGCGTCCTGTTGCGACGATCTTATCGAGGTTTTCTACTATTGTATTTGATAGTAAATTCCCTTCTAGCTTAAATTAAATTTCAATTTCAATTCATTATGCATATTATGATAGTCATGGGATCTTCTATTAAGCGAATGAAATGTTCCTATTCACTTTAGGATGCATCATATTATGAGTACAGTACGTTATGAATATTCATCATGAGATATTTACTTTATGGCCGATGTAATACGATACACGCCACACCACACACCACGCCATGGACAAACCTAGTAGACTTGTTAGTATGTTGAACGTCAAATTAAATTTAGGTCTAGTTAATATGTGGGGGATATCATGTTTACTGCTATCAGGGTTGTCAGATGGTTTAAACACTAAAACATTTTGTCTTGTTTGAATATAATAAATAGTTCACTGGAATGAAACAACAATCAAAGGATGAATGAGTGCTGAGATTTAATTTTTGTTTCTTTTTCTTCTTGGATAACCCTTTTCTTTAATATACGTGTTGAATATTATAAAATCGCTTCAAATTTTTGTTCCTACCCCAACATTGTTTTCTTTTTTATACTTTTGTTTAAAAATAAAATTATTTTTTATTTATATAATTTATGTACATGTGTACAAAGGCAGGTTTATTGCCACAAGGCAATTTCTTCCAACCAACCCGAGCAACGTGAAGTCTCTTAGTTAAATTGGTACAGTACTAATTAAGTGAGAAATAAATTGATAAAAATAACATAAAAGAGTAAGAAATATAAAAAAAAAAAAATTACAAAGAGAAAAAAAAAATGAAAAGAGAGTTTAAAAATAATATAACTCTGAGGAAATCAGATAATTTGCTTCGTCAAATGGTGCAAGATCCATATTGGGTGCTACATACATTTCTATAATCATTAGGGTTTGTGTGAAAAATTTTAATAAAAGTTAAATATTTCGTTCTATTTAATCAATGCTTTTGATCTATATGGTACATTGACACATTTGTATTGGACGTTTTTTGTTAAATTTTTTAATATTTTTTACTTGTGAAAGACTCATCAACTCGTTAATGAATGTAATATCAATTGATATGTTGAGTCGGTTACCGTGTTTCGTTTTCAAATTTATTTAACCACCTAATCACAGCCGACTTCACGTTGGTGTTTGAAATACGAAAATAAATTCAGTGTCATATTTCTACACCAATGCGTCATAGAATCCGCGAGCAATGAGATGTGTTCTCGTAATGCTCAAAAGTCGATTATTATAAAGAAAAAAACCAACACCACACTCACACAACTTAACTTTAAATTGTTTGGCCTTTACATGTAGGTATAATGTGCTAACTGACGCTTGGAAAATGATGCAAACAGATAAATTGAAAAAATATAAAAAATTGGCTTACTAAAGCAGGTTTACCTGGTACATGGGACGTCCAATGAGACAGTATAATAAAGCATGTTCATCTGGTACATATTATATCGTCCAATGAGACAGTATAATAAAACAGCTTCACCTAGTACAAAGGACGTCCAATGAGACAGTATAATAAAGCAGGTTAACCTGGTACATATTATTATCGTCCAATGAGACATTATAATAAAACAGGTCCACATGCTACATAGGATTTCCAATGAGCCAGTATAATAAAGCAGGTTCAACTGGTACATAGGACGTTCAATGAGACAGTATAATAAAGCGGGTTCACCTGGTCATAGGACGTCCAATGAGACAGTGTAATAAAGCATGTTCATCTGGTACATATTATATCGTCCAATGAGACAATATAATAAAACAGCTTCACCTTGTATGTACATAGGACGTCCAATGAGACAGTATAATAAAGCAGGTTAACCTGGTACATATTATGTATAATATATCGTCCAATGAGACATTATTATAAAACAGGTCCACATGCTACATAGGAAGTTCAATGAGACAGTATAATAAAGCGGGTTCACCTGGTCATAGGACGTCGAATGAGACAGTTTATTAAAATAATGCAGCGTAGAATAATGAAAATCAATAATACATTCACAAATAACATAATTATACCTATATTCAAAGATTAAATTTATATCTACGTTTAAATATTCTTCACAAAATTTTAATTACATATATTCCGGCACATCCAAGTTATGTTCTTGAAACAATCTCGGGTGGCGCGATACTTATTTAACTAAAAGTATTAAAGTATTCAGCTTTACATTATTACCAGGGCAAATAATAAAATTCCCTTTATATACTTGTACAGTTTCTGGTAAAATTATTTATAATACTTAGCGAAAAACAAATTTTTGAAAGGGTCGGGTGTTTCGCTCATTTTAACCTTATTAAAATCCGCCTAACACTGTTTGCTTTTAATTAAATTTAAAAAAGCCGGAGCAATTATTCGTAAAATGAAACATTCGACTTGGTTATATACAACTCATTAACATTGACGTTTTAAGAAAGGTAAAATAAGACTGAAGATATAACAATTTATAGTATCCTTCGGAATGATTCTTTGTGGTTTGTATTGAGATAATTGCTAGGTATATCATATCAATGTTTTATTAAGTACGATTGAATCCAAAAAATATTGACAGTTATCAAAATTTTATTTAAACATAATTAATTGTTATTTATTTAATCTCAATTAAAGCAAAATATTGGTTGTTACTAAACATCAATTTTAACAAAGGTACATATTTGTGTATCGATAATTGACGAATTCGACAGTTATCTGAGTTATCAAGTATTTATTTGAAAACAATAATTGTTAACAAATAATCAAAAAAAAAATATAGTTATTTATTTATTTGCACCTTTCTGCACAAATAATTGGAACACTGGCAGCCTTATTGCCAATTGGCAATTTCTTCCAACCAACCGGAAGTAATGTTAAATATACAATATAGTGTGTACTGTGGCAATAAGGTATTATTACATGACAAAAATAAAATAAAGATGACGTACGAAAGAATATGGGTGGAGGCAGAGCGGTTTGCGCGCTCAGTAAGTAATACAGCAGTCGCGAGTTCGAATCCTGCCACGACCGATTTCGTTCACCTATAGCACAAGCAATGTATTAATATGCATATGTACCTGTTACAAGAACATATTATTTTTTTTATATTTTAAAACAATACGACAAATAGATTGAATAAATGAACAGTTCATATCAATGATAGGAAAACAAAATGAAAAGGAAAATTATCAGTTATCAATTCAAATATGATATTGACATGAATAGTACACCAAGTGCTTTTTTAACCGAATTAAAAAAAGGTTATTATTTGACGTATTTTTTTATGTCGGTTCCGCGATAGTCCTTGACAATATTGACCAATTTCGATTTTTTTCATTAGAAAGGAGATTTCGCATGATTGGTACCGTTTGAATTTCGTCAAGATAATAAACACTTTTTGCGCTCTGTGCAAGTGGCGAGTTTATTGGCATTTGGAAATCTCTTCCAACTAACTAGTGTTTCCAGTCCAGAGAAACAATATTTGCGTTATAAATGAATTTTTAATAAATTTCTCCTCCGCTCGAGATCGAACCCAGGAAACCCGCATAGATACAAAACGGCTTTCCAACTGTGCCATTGTTGAAATATATTATACCTTTCTTAATTGTAACAATTGTAATCTTATGTTTTTCCGGACACTGCCGACAATTGCCGACGGTCTCCGAGGATATCACAAAATGTGTATCATATTATTGCTTGTATTCTATCATTTGTCCATAACTGTTGGATACAGAGAGAAGGAAATATCGTACCTACCTGGTGGCGAACTTCTTCCTTCGTCTGGGAGGTCTTCACGAACGAGATCGCGGATAAATTAGCAAAACAAGCCTCCAGTTCTGATGCCTCTTATTTTAACATTTCCCTTTCCATCCAAGACACAATTCGTTCCCATTGTAACATTGCCAAAAATAAATGGCAAGACCTGTGGAAAATCACTTCTGAAACCAAAGGAACATACAACTATAATATACAATTAAACATTCCATCTTTTCCATGGTTTCATAAAAAAAAAAATGTCCAAAAGAGAGATCTCTAATATCTCGAGAATGAGATTGGGTCATTGCTCAATTGCCTCTCACCTTTATAAAATAAATATAAAAGAAAACCCTTCTTGTGCATGCGGGGCACAAGTGGAAATACTCGATCACGTGTTCTTTGAATGTCCGATGCACTACGAATATGACATATATCCCAAATTAAAAGTCCCTCTACCAGTCAACATGTCGCATCTCTTATCACTTAACTCTATTGCTATTTATTCCGCAATATCTAAATTTATCTTGATCAATTGTATCAATCTGTAAGTCGTAACATTCAATAACTTATTTTTTTATCTTTTCTTCCATTTGGCACAAATCACTCTTTTAAGTGTGGGTTGCCTAATATTAAAAAAAAAGACAAAATATTGATGAAAGACACACCACTTCCAAACACGGTTTGGGTATATTAAAAGGGCGCATGGCGCTTAGTATTTAGTTGATCAACACGAAAGGACACGAAATATGTATATTTCGAGTATATCGAAACTATTTTACTTTATCAACTATGTGTGACGTACACGACGACGAGTTGTAGACGATTGTATTCAGCTGAATACTCATGTAGGTAGCGATATTTTAGGGAGAGGAAAAGGTTGAGAGTGTTGCCACATTTATCGAACAATAACCTTTTTATACTTTTTTTACTGCTACTCCAGAGAAAAAAATTCTATCCCCTCTGCGATCAAGGCACATGGAGAATCAGGTACAACCACGAACTACGGAGCCTATTCAAGGAACCAAATTTAACCGTTTATATATTTAACCGTTTAAACGATAAAAATAGGAAGGCTTCGCTGGTTAGGACACGTGCATCGTATGGACGATGACCAAATACCGAAAATAATCGTCACACCACGTTCGGAGGGAAGAATAGATGTGGGAAGACCAAAATTACGATGGACGGAAGAAGTCGAGAAGGACCTTCAGATAGCCGGTGTGCGGGATTGGAGAGAAATGGCTATGGAGATAGGGTGCAATGGAGACGATTCCTTGAGGAGGCCAAGGCCCATCCTGAGCTGTGGAGCCACTGATGATGATGATGTTTACAACCAATTTTTAGGGCTTTATGATTATTTATTTAAGTAATGAAATATTTATATACCTAATGGATTTATTTCTTTTATAAAATACGAAGGCAATAAATATTAGGTATTAAATATTTATTGCCTTCGTATTTTTCTTTTATACATATCATTGGGTTTGTTTTTAAGAGGCCTGCTCTGGTCAGCGATGTCTGGTGCTGTCCATCCGTTGAAGCTGACTATACCAGTATCTATCATCATCATCAACCTTGCATATTTCCCTTATTCTGATGTTCTCACTCGGTCTCTCTAGGTTTTGCCTATGATTCTGAGTGTCCTCATTTTTGAAAAACTCAGCATTTTTTACATCTGATTGTGTCTGCTCGTGTCATTGCTGGTCTTACGGATGCCTTGTAAATTGTCATATTGCTCTTTATAGCCATATCCTCATTTATCTTTAATATTTATTGCCTGTATTTTTATATCGCAGAATATATTTAGATGAAATGAGATCGTTAATTTCGTAATTAATGATCGTACTTACTCGTGCTCATACCATCACGGCATATGTGAGGTATCCAGCGACAGGTGTGCGGGTGTGAATTACCTTATTAAATGAAGCACGACACGTGCTTATATACCCACACAACAATTTCGCCTCAACTAAAAATCACTACATATATGGTGGTGAACCTCATTGCTGAACATTCTTGAGATGAAAATAAATAGTGAGAGAACTATTCTAAGTCGGTGACTCACACCAATTATTGTCTTTATAAACCATACACGTATTTTAAATAGAGTCGGCTACTTATTTGATTTAAAACATTTAAGTTAGTTTTACAGCGGTGTATAATATATTATTGTACTAAGTGGCGGATCTCACGGAAGCACCTCAAACTCCTGTCGAAACCTGCTCGCTATTGGCCAATGGAACAATGCTTTGATTATCCCCACGAAACAACGAGGCTAGAAACTTCGGATCACATCCTTTGGGAGTGTTCCCACCCAATTGTGTCCTCTTACAGATCGGAGCTCCTCGTTGCTGTCTGTGGGCCTCTTCAAGGTCCCATTGGACATGCGGACTTTGTGACCTCGAAGAACAAATACAAAGCCTTTAATCTATTTTGCCATATATACGGTGCCTTATTATCCGAAGATTCTCACTGATTTGTCTGTTTCCAGAGATCTTGGTCACTTCTCTGATGCTTTATATATATATGGATCTGAAGTCGCCCACAGTCCGCAAGTGTGAATCTCAATTCGCACTTGTCGATTGTTCTTTTTGCACCATGGTGCCGAGATTGCTAATCTAGAGGGCTCCATGAGCTACTCTTCGTGCCATGCATTGTTTTTTTTTGTCGTTCATTCTAGCGTTCTGCGAAGGGGCCGTTGACAGTCCCCATATACGGAGCGGGTGGTGGTGGAAGTAGCGAAACGAGGCTCCATAATATGTCAAAATGCAATGCAATTTCAAATTTATTTTTAACGAAATGATGCGAACTTTTTTTGCTCATAGAGCATCTACATCATTTTGTAGGCAAGTGGTCAAGAATGTTTAAGAGTGGTAAAAAGTTAAAAATTGAGAGGTAAAGAGTTTTTTTACCTACATATTGTAATCAATTTAATATAATTGATAATGGAGTTCCATCACGAATTGACAGTAGTAATTTCGTGGAATATCAACTTAAAGGTATTTAATTTAGACATAGCGGAATAAATTAAGATTTCTTCGAACATATTCTCATGCCTTTGATTTCTAAAAGATAATCTGAAAAGATTTGTCAACCTCGTTAAAAACAGAACTTTCTCGTTCACTCCAACATCTTAAAGTTGTTCATTTTGTTTGGACTGGGAATAAATAATTACAAATTAGCATTAATGCGAATTCACTAAAGGAGATGTTGTTTCCTTAATGACTTTGGAAACTATCGCAGCATCCAGAGTGAGAGAAGGCCGCCTATAATAATTCACGTTGGAGTACCTATTCATTTTATCTTTGCTTTGATTTGAAGACTGAGGGCCAATGTTTCGTTTTCCTGGGAAGCAGATATCTCTGCCTGCATTATTTTTGCACGTCCTATTTGAATGTCGAGGGTTAATTGAAATTTTATATTTCGAGTGGAACTAGGGAAATGAATAATCCTTCTCGCAGTCGCAGTAGGATCGTATTCAAATTTATATTTTTGAACGTCTTCAGAGTGAGTTGTTGAGTGTTTGCAGCATTTCATTCCTTTACAAAGAAAGGGCTTCGTCCATTTGTCTGTCGGAGTTAATATCAAATTGCAAATATTTAACTTTTTAAAAAGTACTCTAGTAAGCACTGTATTGAATTTCTAATTCAGAAACCCCATTTGATTTTTGTTATCAGTCTTATTCTAAATACCTGAAAATGATGATATATTTTTAGATACTTATTTTATTTTCACTTGTAATACCAAAGATGAGATAGAATCTAATTCACTGAAGAATTTTAATGTATAGGTACTTATCCCTGAAAACGTAATGATAATATAGATAATTATCATTACGTTTTCAGGGAATTACAAGAAGTAAAGAATAAGTGTGTTTAACATTTGGGAGAATTGTAAAATTAGTATCAGCGACGAAGTTGTGAACCTCTGGGAATGGACTTAATGGATTTAATTTTTTTTAACTAACATAACTATCGTATATTCTGAAAAATGAAAAAAAGTCGTATGAATAATTCTTTGTTGTGTAAAAAACGATTATTTTAAATCCAAATGTTCAGCATCAACTTATATGCCACACTGTGACTAGAGTTTTTGAGTATTCCGTGTGTCTTCGTTTTATAAAAAAAACACAAGCTTTACATGGCTTAGAAAAGTTTTAATATTTCGAAAATATTTCACCGGAAAAATCCTAAATACGCTTTACGTTGCCTTAACACTTATAATTTACCTATGAATACTTGAGAACGTTTTCGCAATTTCCTTTACAAAATATATTCCTCAGAAATCCCACGGTATAAAAAAATATAATATTTTAACAATATTATTACCTTTTTTTCAGATCTCCATAATTCTGCTTCTCTCAACTACACAGGATCTTTCGATAAAGGTAAGAAACTCTTTCATTCTTATCATTGTTTTGTTTTTTATAAAGTTTTGACAGTTCTGGGTTCTTTTAAAAATTCGATCAAGTTTAGCGGGTGACTGTAACTTCGACGCTATCGAACCTAGTGGGTTTCTTTTGCGATAAGCGCAATTAGCTACATTTGTAATAAAATTGGCAGTAATTATGATATTATATTCAAAATCCTCAATTAAGAGTTTCGTAGCTTCTGCTCTAATAATGGGAGAGGACAAAAATGTCTGGAGGAGTTCTGTCGGAGAGGCAAAAATGGCTCATCAAGTTGAACACGACCTTCAGTAATGAAGAACACGACCAGGGAGAATAGTTTTAAATCTAGATTTTTTATTTTAACAAATACAATAAAGTTCTGCTGAACTAATTGGTTTGACTCGTTAACAATTTCAGATGTGAATAATTACATAAATCAATATTTTATTAACCTAATATATATACACGATCAATTCCATTTTCATTTCTTTTATTCATTTAATGTCTATGACAAAATATTGTATTTTTTTCAGTTACATTTTACACCATTTTTCTATTTTAAATTTCGTATAAATGCTTGATATCGAATCTAATTGAAATGAATATCACATTATAAAGTAGTTATTATTTATTACTTATTCGATTTTAGGCGTTTCTATTTCGGAATATTCAAAATAATTTCCTGTTAAGTTGAATCTACAAACTGACAATTATTTTAAACGCCTTTTTTTATAGCGTCCTGATTGCGGAGACTATCGGTTTTATCTAGTTTCTAAATTTATTAGTGACAATATAAATAGACTTATATTGCGTAATCCTCGTCAACTTTGCATAAAAATGTTCACTTGTAATTTAATTTTACGGTTATTCTCTAACAGGATTCTATTAATATAAAAAAAACAATACAAAATACTCCTTAGGTAAGTGCGTTAGGGGTAATAGACATGAATACTAACGATATTACATCGGGTCCACTTCCAATACTGTCGGCGAAATTCAATAAAACTAACGAATTCTCCAATTTTTTTTCCGCTTCAGATCGAGGTTTTGTTTATTAAATTGGTCCGCATAAATTTTGCATTATTCGAAACGATACTCGATAATTCTGGCTATTTTTCAATGCCCGTAAAATTTTACGCCCAATCAAAGCAAAGTTTTGCAATTATAACAAAACTCGCGATATTACTTGGTAGAACAAAACACATTGTGTTGATTACCTCCGGACCGAGTTGGATTTGTTTTTGGGTATTGACTGTTATTATATTATTAGGCTTATTTTATTATCTTTACTTTGATCGATTTATATGTGAGCTTTCCTTCTCGTTATTCGATTAAAATAGATTAATTTATTATTGGCTTTATTTACCCTCAGTCAATTTTGACATTTAAATTACCATTTAGGAGAAATTTATAGATAACCTTTTGGAAATATACCGAGGGTATTTTTGTGCACAGTATTAGTGATATTTTTCTTCTATAAATTTACGATTATTATTTTGTTTTTGTGCTTTTTAATACCTATTTTTATTTTTATCGGAACGTTTATGAATAACTCTTTGTTGTTTCATTTTGACTGACGGTGGCTTTCATAAAATCAATATAATAAACTTGCTCCTTTCCTCACACTTAAAATCCCTGATTTTCTTCACTTTGTTCTATTATATTTTTGTTTATTTATTTTTTTTGCTTATTTTTTCTATTACAACTTGTTTTTTCATTTTTGTTTTAGATACTTTTATTTTCATTAAATTCAATTAAAAAATAAAACAGTATGTTTTAGATTCTACGTACCTATATCTTTTAATTGGTCGATAGCTATTTCGTCTTGTTATTTATATTTTGTAATTTATAGAAAACATTCTCGACTTGTAATTATTTTCAAAAGCTCCATATTGTAACCACGCAATTTACAATATGTTCTCTAATAAAATTTAATAAATTTATATATTTGATATTCATATTTCATCACGATAGTATAAAATTAACTAACATTCTTACACCATTTTCAGTTTATAATTTCAAAAAATATCTAAGATTCTGCACAAATTCTGCATATTAAGCAGTAATCTGTAATACGGTATGTAATATATAACTATGTACCTTATCGTTGTATTTAAAAGGTGTGGCTTTATGTAATTATTTCTTTGATGTGAAATTATGCTAAATAATTCTGAAATCACAAAAAAGCTTAAAAATATCAAAGATCCAATTCAATAATCTGTTTTACCTTAGCTGAACAAAATGCTGAACTGACCTACTTTAAAAAGACAAGACCACGCTCAGAAGTCACAAGACGAAATTGGCAAATAAAACCGATAGAAACTCAATATTTTGTCAAAGAACTTAACCATTAGATTCAGCAATGAAAAATATATAAAACTTTGTTCCTAAATATTCGAAAACAGACCATTACATACATACATATTTTAATATATTATTCTTAAAAGAGATGAATATGGACTGTAGACTTTGGCTGGCGGCTTTGGTTTTTATATAATGTAGCGTTATCAATCTAAATAATGAATACGCTACTTCTTAATTTAATACGTTCAACTCTTAGTTCTAATTATTCGTATTGCCCGCTAAATCCTTCAATTAATTTTATGTCATATTATTTCCTTCGGTCGCTAAGAGATGGCAGTACCTACCTCTCTGCGGTGGCTGTGGACTTTTTTGGTATTTTTTTCCCCGCGCGCTAGAAGCTCCTAGAACAATCTGTCCGCCATCTTGCATCTTGTTAAAATTCCCTTCAACGGCTTGTCCGTTGCTCCGCAAAGTAAACATGTTAATATCCGAATATATTGGCCTACGGCCTCGGAGTGATTTGTTATTTATACAATAGTAACTAATCCTTGTGATAAGTGATACGTATCCCTTCTTCAGTGAGTTTTACGTGTGTAATTGAGAAATGTAGCCTCTGTGCATATCACACCTAACGGTTTCTAACCGACAATATATTTTGTGAAATAATAAAAACGAACAATAACATCGTAATTACACAATGAGTGAAATTCCTGGACAGACCTTCAAATGTATTTATTGAAGACGTCACTCTCTATTCCCAATCCAAGTGCATTTCCACCTAACCGCAGGTTAGTCGTCAATCTGGTCATCCTACGTATCAGAATCCCGTTCAACATGTCTGTCATACTCTTAAATGTACACGTGTGTCTACAGTCTGTGTATTAACATTCCATAAGCGATTCAAAGTCGAATATACCAGACCAGTGATGTATATTTGTAGTTGCCAACCTAGGCTCCGAACTTTATTTACCTTCAGTTTGAATATAATGAAGACCCTTCAAGGTACCGAACCTACCCATTGGAATAGTGCGCCCACATTTTCGATTCACTATATCCACGCAACCACTGCTCGCTGGAAGCTGTTCTTTCTGGATTACCTTCACCTGTACGAGGTCTAAGCGGATGTTTGTGAGACAACCTCCACCGGCATCGTTTCTCCGACTCTTCGAGATCCCCCAACCAATCATGATAGCTGAATTTCTTCTACCCCCGATGTCCGCTACTCTACAACGAATGTCCCCTTCGCCGACAGCCGTCACCCCCTCTGTAATACCTGGAAATAGGAAGTTTCCCTCCGTCCACATACGCTTCGAAAATGGTCAGATCTTTTATTTTTAACTGTTATTTTCTTCGTGAGCTAATGATACCAAAGGTCAACTCTCGTAGTAATTTGAATTTTCTTTTATAAAGTCCGCCTGTGTAAATTCATTGTATTTTGAATCATAAGTTGAATAATTTAAATGTCTAAATGTCATTCATTCCTTCAGGCCTACTAACTGTCTATGTCAATTATAATTGTACAAAGATTCACTAGCATCATGTGTTGTATTACCTACTTTGAATTTAATATTTGGTAAGATTTCTATGTTCCTGTCAAATCTAATTTCTGTTCATTCATTCATGTCTACTATGTAGGTGTGCCCATGTCTATGGACACAGCCAAGGATGTGCTTGGACAAATTATAATATTATTAATGTAATGTATTTAACATTTGCGATGACTCCGTCTAGATTTAACTTGTTGAGTTCATTCATTCATGCATACCACTCTGGTACGCCGTCCAATTTACAATTAAAGGTTTATACCATCTGTCAAACCTCTGATATTAATTTGATCATTTGATAAATTTGCTTACCTGTGAACATATTCATTCATTCATAGCTACTTACAGTGAGCTACCAATTACAATTTAGAACTCGCAACAAATTACAAATTGTGGCCCACCAATGCTCATACTTATAATGTGAACTGTGATCTGCTTCTTTGTTTAATTATTTTTACAGATTGTCCTGTCATATTACCTTTAATGTTTTATGTAACTTTGAGTATTCATAACTGTATATTATGTTTTATCTTTCAATATATGCAATTCAAATGACACTGGTGACTTCTGATTGATCCCGATATTTGTTTACCCACATATTACAAACCTTGATGATGAGAGCAACTGTTCAAACCTGAGCTACCGGACTTCCTAGTCTCTTTAAGAGATTAAGTTAACATCTAAATTAAATTCATAATAACATAAGGAATGGACTTCTCCTTCACGTTACAATAAAATCACAATAGATGTCTTGAAGCGGGATAATAATTATTGAGGTTTATAGCAAAATCTTTTGTGTTTATTTCTAAATATGACTAATAAATAAAATAACAGAAGAAACAAAACGCTTTCATAAACTAATATTTCAATAGGCAATTGACATATCTCAATCATAATTACCTACATATGAGGAAAACGTGCTTATCATTATATTCATATATTTATTTTAGGTAAGTGAACCTAAGTAATGACTCTACACTTAAAACCACAAAATTTTGATTATTTACTTTTGATTACTTATACTTATTTGAACACAAAAATATTTATTAATTTATCTGTAACTTCCTGTAACTACATATTCTTTGTACACTGGCGGGTTTATTGCCAAACGGCAATTTCTCACAACCAACCAGGGGGGCAAGTCTGGTCCAACCGGCGAAATCAAAACCCTCACGATTACCCATATCATGGATATAATTATTATATGGAATATCTTTAGATGTCATAGTACACCATATGATAATTATATCCATGATATGGGTTATCAATAGGGTTTTGATTTAGCCGGTCGGACCAGACTTGCCCCCAGAGTTGATGTACATATACAATGTTAACTATGGCAATAAGACATTAACATGAGAAAAATAAGATAAAGATTATAAGGATAAAGATTGTAGATAAAAAATTAGATATAAGAACAGTTCATTGCAATGATAGGAAAACAAAAGCATAAGGAGAGGAAGAAGAAATCAGGTATTGTCAGATAGATATTTTTGCTCTAGCCTTTTTTTAAATATGTTTCACGAGATAGCCGACGCAATGTCAGAACTAAGACTATTCCATAGCCTTGTTGACTGTACCTACTTCAAATGAAGAGCAAAAAAATCAGTAACTATGATTTGGAATAGATAGTTAAGTACGTCCAGCAGATCGTAGTGGACGACTGTGGCTTGAAATATAAGTGAATTTATTTTTATTAACAAAATTTTTTAACATCTGAATAGAGACGAAGTTTGGATATTATAGAAGAACCAGAAAATCGAGGCACCCACAGGGCTTACGACCTGTTATCGGCTGGTTTACGTGATCACTTTATGCGCTTGCGCAACGTTCACCAATTATTCCTTGTTATTGAGTTCCCTTAATACCATTTGACTCCCGACAGGGGAAAAATCCAATGTTTGCGTATATGCAATTAAAAAAATATTCTAAGTAAATTTATCTTTGAGATACTATGGTAAGTTTTTTTATTAGAAAGGACACTGTATAACGATGACAAAATATGTATGTATTTTACGTCGTTGTCGTATCTTGGGCCAATAAAGAGGATTACGGTAATGACGTTATGAGAAGATAAAATGGATGCAAACATTTTTCATTGTGATTAAAAATTATACTATTGAAAGTAAAACTGGTGTTTCATTAGATGTCATAGTGGAGTTTCACCAATAATCGTCCGTCGACAAAGTATCTCAGATTATACTAATTTCTCAGTTTATACTGTGTTACTTTATAACCCAATTGCGCTTTTATTTTACGATCAGTCTTTCATAATAATAATTCATTAAACGACGCATCGTTAAGTGATACAATAGAACTTCATACTTCTAGGGCGCTATGTATTTTAAAAAAATATTATACATTTTTATTTAAAAGGACATATAACGCTAAACTTAGTGACTGAAAACATGATATTTTAAAACCGTCCAATGCACTATGAAGTTACGCGTTAGTAAGGGTAACTATGGCGTGCGTTAAATAAGGTTTATACGTGATTTAAAATTTAAACTATCGGAAACCCCAAATTTGTTGATTTTTTGCATTTTATGAGCTAATTTTAGTTGAAATTAAAAAAAACTATATCGGTAATTCGCTTTGATTTTATGCACTCTTTAAGCATGTAAAGGATTTATTTCTCTACGACACATAGTTATGGAGTTATTTAAAAAAATGCTGCAAAAAGGATATTTTTAATATTTTTTTATGGGCTGAATTTATTATGTGACGAACATTCACTAGAGAAATGTTGAAAAGACTTATAATATTTTTTCTAGAAACACACTTTTTAACATATTTGAGGGATTTGATTTGAAATTGAGGTGTTTAGGTTTATATGGCCCCTTAACAGAATTTAGATCTCGGATGAAGAATGCAGAAACACGATTCAAGAGTATTTTATACATCTTGTTTTTCAATGGCGCTTCAGCCCAAGTTGAGGTTTCACCTTCTTCAACGACTCATCGTCAGCACTCAGACGTAGATGAGCATTTCGTCCAACTATAGCACAAAATTTGCGTTGTATTAAATTTTTTTGATGTATGTACATAATAATTGTATTGTGCCAGTGACACATTTATTAACACATATATTATTTAAGGTGAAACATTATTTGTACGCCATATTAGCATAAAATATAATAATTGATTTATGTTTAACACGCGCTCATTTCGTGCTACGCCGCTCGAGAACGCGTGTTACTCCAGATCTTAAAATAGATATAAAAGAATCAATTATTAACCAAACATTTAATTATATCGCCTCCATTGAAGGTGAAAAAAATATCCAGCAACCGACAAGTGCGAAGAAATACCTGCCTTTATTAGACAAATAGAAAACAATTAATATGTATGAAGTGTCGAAAGTAATTGTGAATTATTTAAATTGATAATGATTCGCAATTCACTAATGGTTGCTTAGTTCCTTGTTTTTTTTTTTATTTATGAATAGGATGTTCGTGATGAACAGTTTTCTTGAAGTTGATTTCATTCCTTTCTTATTTAAGACTAGCTTTTATGTCCCGCCGTTGGCCAAGAATGTAAAATTGTGAAGAAATAAGCAATCGTTTTATATAATATTGTCACCCAATTATTTTGCAATATCGGACTATGAAAAGTGGTTTGAAATTTGATTGAGTTTAAGCATTGTAAAATGTTCAAGTGATGGCCACAACCCATTCTTTTTTATATATTGCTATAAAGTGTGAATGAAGTATAATATACAATTTCTGCACGCATGGACTATGCGAAATGGTTTTAAATATATGACTATTTATCAACGTTGTAAAGAGATTGGTTTGGCCACAACCCCCATTTTTAAATATTATCATCGAAAACAAATTGTAATATGTACCTATTGAAAATTTAGTAATTTTGGATGTTGGAATGTGGTTAAAATTTGATTAAATCATGTACCGAAAAGATCTAGCGTTGGTCACATCCCATTCGTTTTTATATTTTTTCATCAAGTGTGCATTATATTTTTGCACAATTAGAGTGATAGACTTAAAATTGACAAAAAAGTCTACATTAACGAAGAAGAAGAAGACTTAAACTATAGTAAATAGTTTTTAATTTGAATATAAACGTTGTGAAGAGTTCAGTAATGGCCACAACCCCCATTCTTTAAATATCGTCAACGAAATCAAATATGAAGGTGTTGAAAATTATTCAAAATAGGATGATATAAATGGCTTAAATTTGATTAAACAAAAGTATTGAAAAGATTCTAGTGCAGGTTACATTGTCACATCCCACATCCCATTCGTTTTTACATATGTATTTTCATCAAGTGTGCATATCTCATATAGATATGCACACTTGATATCATATATAGATATATTTTTCCATTCTTATAATCAATTCCGGGAGAGGGTTAGGTGCGAGTGCGGACGTATATCATAATGACGAAAGGTGTTGTGACATACCATAGTTTCTCTACCTCTCACATTCCTCCACTTTTCTTTTTCTATTCCTACAGTTCCTCCCCCATCTCCGTCATTATCCTTGTTGCTTTTGTTATGTATATATTTTTTTTAGTTTTTTTTTTATATTTTTTTTTAGTTTTTAATAGGTATAAAATATTAATATTTTTTCAGAATCAACTGTAAATATGTACTTTGTGGACAGTTTTTTGGCCTTGATTTATTATTCATTGTTTTATATTCATATTAGTTAATGATGCTGTTATTGTCCCAAATAAACCAAATAAATAAATAAATAAATATCGTTAGTAATATTTCTGCACAATAGACTATTAGACTTAAAACTAACCCAAAAGTCTAAATAAAAAAGAGAAGAATAAGTATAAGACTATAAGAAATAGTTTGTATAAAAAACTATCCCAATGGTCTACATAAAATAAGAAAACATACACAAAATAGGAAATAGTTTTGTATAAAATTCAACAAAGAAAACGAAGAAAAAGACTAAAGGAAATAGTTTGTGTAAAAACTGTAAAGTCTACATAAAATTAAGAAGAAAAAGAATTAGACTCCATGAACCGTCGCTTCAGACCCTTCAGTACCTCCCGTCCCTTCAATCCATCATTACGTCCCTTTCAATCAGGCCCTTCAGTACCTCCCGTCCCTTCAGGCCCTTTTATACTTCCCATCCCTTCAGGCCCTTTAGTGCATCCCATACCTTCATTGCATCCCGTCCCTTCAGTCGCTTAAGAAATGTTTAAATCCAGAAACCATCCTGGAAGAACCGCGAAGAGATGAAAGGACCTTCTTTTCCCAGGATACTCCACCTTCAAAGGTAAAATGACTAAATACACGAAGAAGAAGAAGAAAAAAGTTTAAATCCAGATACCTGCGAAGATATGGAAGGAAAATTGGACCTTCTTCTCCCAGGATAGTCCTCCTTCATAGGTAAAATGACCAAATGCATGATTAAGAAGAAGAAGAAAAAAAAAGTTTAAATCCAGAAATCTGCGAAGAGATGGAAGGACAGTCGGACCTTAATTTCCCAGGATATTCCCCCTTCATAGGTAAAATGACAAAATACACGAAGAAGAAGAAGAATAAGAAAAAAGTTTAAATCCAGAAACCACCTCGGGCACACGCTCGACAATTCGCCAAAGTTTCATTGTAATCGGACATACGGTTTAGGAGCACATCGCTTGCATACATTCATACATTCATAAATAAATAAATAAAATAATTTTCCGATAGGAAATCAGTATATTGTTGATTTGTAAGTAAATAATAATAGGTAGGTACCTACCTACAACAATGTTCTAAATAAATTCGATTCATAACAAATTTTATTTGAATATCAGAATCTTTCCGTTACCATAGTAACCATTCCAATACGTAAAAAATATCAAATGGTTTGAGACATTTTTTGAATATGTAGGTACCTACATACATTGGTTTGTTCGATGCCATAAAAATGAAAATTGTCAGAAAAATCAAATATTATTTACAAATTATGCAATTTTATTATGCCTATATCTTTACTAATAATAAACACATTTTTACAATATATGTCTTAAAACTTGCTGTAATGTCTTGTGTTTCATTTTATTATTTCATAATTACATTTAATTCAAAGGTTTATTATTTTCAAGAACATATTCATTCGGTAGGAAAATGAAATATTGTATGAAAAGATATTAAAATGGCGGCGTTCATGTACAAAACGCTTACATTAAAAATAAGTTAAACATTATAATTATACAAAATATTCACCATGTTTTTCACTCAAACGCTAAGTTATACTTGAAAATATATTTTTTTCGTGTAAATACGTACTTCTAACTTTTAAACTAACAGATATTTGCGTGCAAAATGTACACTTTTTTGACAGATACGACTTGGAAAATTTTGTATGAAAAAAATAATTATTGAAATATTTTTAAAATTCAGCATTTTTATCGCATTATTTTTAGCGTGACACTGCATCAGGTATACAGGTACACGTTCGCACATAAATTAGATTTATAGATGCTCTTGGTTTTTCAGAAGGCGTGAGACAAACACACACACACACACACACACACACACACACACACACACACACACACACATACACACACACACACACACACACACACAAACACTAACATTTTGATTGCTTTATTACTTTAGATATATTTACACTATATATTACTTCAATACAACGACCACATAAATTAATCTGAGTTCCGGACTCGATAAGTAGTAAGTAAGTAAGTAAGTAATTATACTCAAAACAGATAGATTTATGAATGTTTACTCCGACGATGATTTTACCAAAGTGTTTTGTTCACACAAAGGACATTCGTTTATTCTTATTAATTTTATAAGAATTATGATTAAATCAAACGATTCGTGGTGGTATATTGAAATAGTTAGATATAGGTATAATTGCAAATAATCAATTTATTATAATATAATTAACGATTTAAGTATATATAATATTCAATCATGGATTTGTGTCTCTGAAATTCATAACGAAAACAAATGTTTGGAAAGAGATTTATATAAATTAGCTCTCGAGTTCTTCTCCGTCCAAACCCTTTCTTTTAATAATTTTTGCAAGATGTGGTTTATGGGTGGACGTGTCGTCACAAGTCCTTTTTCTTACTTTTTCCTCGTCTGACCTCGCATGCCTTTCCATACATCATCCCATTAACCTCCGCTGCAGGCGAAGCTTGAACTATCATATTCCATTACTTAACCATATTCCTAACTTCAATGTATCATAATGTTGTGTTGCTTTGCTCAACACAGAACCACGCCTCGATCTCATTTTTCATCCAACTTTTTCTAACGACAAACAACATGTTTACCCGTAAGTCGAAACTTTATTTTGACGTAGAGTTTCGACTATCGAGTAGCTTCGTAAAAGCGTTGTAAATAACTGTGTACCTAAACATTTTTAAGGCAATTATTTTAATATCTCATTACAGAAGTTGGAATATTAAGGAAGCACCTAGAGGGCTTACGACCTGTCAAGTTTCTTCGTCATTTCATGCAATTCAGGCAACGCTTAAAACAGCCTTTTTTCAAGAACAACAATATCTTGAATAAAATATATTGAACTACCAAAAAATGGATTTATAAGGAAATCAATAAAAAAGGCTCTATTGCTAAACGTTACGCAAGTGCATAAAGTGATCACGTAAACTAGTCGATGACGGGTTTTAAGCCTTGTGGGTGCCTTGATTTCCCAGTTTTCTCTTAATTTTCCAACTTCGTCTCTGTTGAGATAACCAAAAAATTATCATAAAAATATTCGATTTACCTAATTTAAATTTATTTTCGTGAAGAAGAAATATGAAGAAATGTGTGTATCTACTTTTTTTTCATATATTCAAATCAAACATAGATACTATCCATGTGTTTTATATAAGACCCTGAGAATGGAAGCCACAATTTATTCGAAAATTAACAAATAATATTATTTCTTTTTTTTTTCAATGTTTGACACGATCACTTGATAATATAACTCCATAATCACATAGAATCATGATGAAAAACAACATCGTTCTGTTTACTATAAAAAAGTTTGCAAACGCCGACTCCCATTCACCGGTATCGCTCAATGATGAGAATCGTTAGAATGGTGCACAATTGTGTTGAAGACCATCTTTACATAGATTCAAAACGAGGATACGAATAATAAAGAAGAAAGAGGTAATACCAAGATACAATACCCAGAAGACATTAAGGTAAATAAGTAGATACAATAAAATTTAAAGGAATGAATATAAAATGACTATTGTATTAAAATGACAGCAATTAAGAATATGATAAGTTTTTATGTAAATACATTGAATTATGGCCAACATAAAGAACCCGACATTAACTATTCTAAAGGTATTAACAGTGGAGATATTTCAAATCTATTTCTGCGTTAATTAAAGGAATGTTACCTACTGTTACATTTTACTCTATTTATCCCTAATATTTGAAATTTCATCTAATTTTTTTACCTTATTTTAAAATATGTATAAGATTGATCCCGGTTTTTGAATTCAAGGAATGCTCGCTCTTAGTATGTCAATATTAGAGATAAAAAAATAAAATGTATCAGTTACGTTCCTTTGATTAACGCACAATTAGATTTTAATTTTTCCCCACTATTATACCTTTGGAATATTAGGTAAGTAATGTCATTCATTATTCAATGTATTTATTCGTAGACTTTTTATAGACGAACAATAAAATATTCACGAACTAAATAAAAAAGGATACGCCCAAAGCGATTGTGTAAAATGATCAAAAATACTGTGTTAATTTTTATGTACTAGCCATGATAATTTCAGCGTCTAAAATAATATTAAAACTTAAAGGTCAATTTATTTACGAACTATTCTAATCTGAGAAGTGTCTATTTATATACGATTATATACATTGAAAAAATGTTAAGTTAAGCCTATGAAAGTGAACATAATATTATATATCCTTCGGTTAATGCTTTGATGGAGATTGATGAGGGGTTAAATGCTTCCCTCGCTGTTTTTACACTCCTCGGGAAAACATGTAAAAAATATCTTTGTAATACAAGCAATAGTCAACATAACTTAATATCCCTTTTGCTTCAACAGTATTCTGTGAATTGCTTCTAAATAAGACATAAGTTTATGTTTTGTTCTTCTAATTAGATCCATAATCCATCTTTTTGGTTATTTTTGGGTTCCAGAGTTTATAGTTTTCTCAAATATCTTTTGAGTTATTGCTACCTTCCATAAACAAAATAACAAATTCAAATATCTTATAAATAACGAAAGTAATCTTAGTGTACATTGAAATCCTTTACAAGGCAGTTCTTCTCTTTCAGCTCATTTCTTGTCTTCTTTTTATACCACCAGTCTTTCTCCGATATAATGTATTTTTATTGTTACCTTGCTTCAAGTCCAGACTGATAAATACAGGGAACAACTGGGTCTTTCCTGGGTATCTAATCTAAAACTTTTGGACAGGAGTCGATATATATATATATATATATATATATATATATATATATATATATATATATATATATATATATATATATATATATATATATATATATATATATATATATATATATATATATATATATATATATATATATATATATATATATATATATATATATATATATATATATATATATGTATATATATATTTAAATTAAAGAAGTATATATATATATATATATATATATATATATATATATATATATATATATATATATATATATATATATATATATATATATATATATATCTGAGCTCTGATGGTCGACTTTTTGATGCATTGCTGTAATTTACCTTAAAATTGAGACAGTATCTCTCTTAATCTCGTCACTCCATCTATTGGGGTATAGTTTTCTCTCGACTCCATCATTGCCTCCAAATTATGATTGATTTTTAAAATGTGACGAAAATAATTATCCTTGCCATAGTGAAATTATAACTTCAATAAAACGGTTATTGATCACGAAAATTGGGAGAAAATGACAACGCTTTGTGAAATTCTGTTGATCGGTTTGAAAAAAAATATCGGTCGTAATTGTGGGAGCTCAATTTGTTTCAGAGTTGTTAAGCCATTTAAAGTCACTAAACTTTTAAGACTTTTCGATACTTACGGTTGTTCTGGAAAAGAGTTATGATTTCTCGGTCTATAAAACTCAGTTCAGTGATTTCAATTTTCTCTGTGTACAGGCATGTGGGTTGCGGCCAACAATAATCCGTCTACACAACAAAAACATAAGATTAGAAAATAAAACATAACTTTTGAAACACCTCGCTTAAATCAAAATGCACCTTATTGAAGAACATATTTTTTCTAATACATATGTATATGTCAATATCTGTTACATATATGGATGAAGGTGATTCAGTACATGTACATACAAAAAAAAAGTATAAAACTAAACATTAATACATTTATACAGCAAAAAATATATAAAAAAGAATGACAAAATGCATAACTATTGATGTTAAACAAATCTTAGATGAAACCTGATATAACACTATAGAAGGGAAGGGAAAAAAAGGAGAGGAGATGTGTCTAACTAAAGGAATAGGGAAACTATTGGGAAGATACTTGGTTAGGAAATATAAAGTAGGAGCGCACGCTTTAATCTAATTTTGAAGGTTGCTTGCGTTGGTGCAGTTCTAATGTCTAGGGCCAAGTTGTTCCATAACTGGGCAGCATGGACAGTAAAGGACGATGAATAGAAAGCAAAAAGGATTATATTTCGCCCCAAAATTTCAAGCAAAAAATAATTTTAAGATGTGTTCCCCTTTCAAATTTGTGTCGGAAAATCAACCACAACAATAATGACTAAAACCATGTCTAATGCATGGATGGCAAGAGAATCGTCAAAATTGTAAAGACAGAAATTCCCAACAATATAGGACTGCCCAGAAGATCTGCGAAGAGATGGAAGGACAGTTGGACCTTACCCCAGGATAGTCCACCTTCAAAAACAGGTCAAATGACTATTAATACATGATTTATTCAGAGTCACTTATGTCGTGACTTTATTTAAATTTATATTATGCTTTACTATTTCCTAGTGTCCTTATTTCGTACCCTGTATGAAACACTGATTGTTAATATTTACTCGTGTCTATGTACTCAAACAATCGTGTAAGCCCTTGTGATTTGGTAACGTTAACATACCTTTGGAAGTCTAAATGAAGAATGAACGGCCTATTTAAAATGACCCAACCAATATATTCAAACAACACTCATGAGATTAAAATGGTTGTTAGGTACATAAAATTGTAATCTTGTACAACGTACACTGTATTGTTATTTTGTCCATTTTCCCGGATTATGTATTGTACTTATATTTAACAGCAAAATCTGATTGTTTTCTACCAATTTTGTCTGAATTTAAAATGAATTCACAGTGTGGTGTGTTTCGGTACAATGATTGCATTCCAAACACCGTTGTATTTTTTCTTATAATGAAAGTTTTATAATTAAAAGTATAGCGTTTAATGTCTCTTTTATTAATCTGGAGCAGTGGTTCTTAAATATTTCAGTCACATAATATCTTATCAATACTACACCATTTCTCTCATTTCAACATACAACATAATTTCTATCATGTTCGCTGTTCCTTCCGAAACACAAATGGGAACTATAAATAATCGCTCCGTGTACAAATTTCTTAGTATGAAGAGCATCTCACAGAGCTAGGTATGTTGTTCAATAATAATCATAGATTGTTATTGAACAACATACCTAGCAAGATATTCATTCCCATGGATTGTGCTCGATGTTTTTATGTGCATAATGCAAACCGAGGTTGAGGCGATGTTTATGAACCGATGATAGTATGACGTTTAACCTTTATCTACTGACGTGGATTTTTTTTCACGTAAACACTGACATAGGGGCTTAGCAGACCTTAAACTTTTTGTGATTATTCTGCCAGATAATAAAGCTTTATAGGTTTATGTAGTTTGTGAAATAAATATACCATCACGGCGAATCCCACAATGTGGGGTAACCAGCGACAATTGTGCGGGTGTTAAAAGAATTATAAAAAAAGAACTAAACATACGTGTAACGAATAAGCAATTTTCAATCAAATAAACTAATTTTTGAAATATTCTTTTATTTATGAATACTTAAAATGGATAGTTTTGATATAGTCAGTATTTTTGACAGAAATTACCTATTTGAGATCAAAAATCACTCGGTATATCTTGAAATTTTAGAAGATATCAACAAATCAAATTTTATTCAATAACCTATATTAATAAACTACTTATATAATCAACTATGTTACTATAAGTGAAATAAAAAAACTGCATGCATGTCACCTTTGTTCACAAAATACAGTTCCCATGTGCGGAGCGGGTGATAGTGCAAGTAGGTAACGTTTTTTTCAGATTCAGCACTAACTGTAAGAATCTATATCTTCGTGTTGCTCGGGGGCAAATATATCCCCGATATCTTTTACCTCTGAAAAATTAGTCCTCATATTATTTATTCAAAAAGACACATACGCGGTTTTTAAGAAAGCAACGTAAATACTGACAAGGGGTCTGGGAGGCCCACAAAAAAAAGTTGAAGTAAATTTGCTCAACGAAATGCGCACACCAACACATACATACAACCACTCACGGTATTGGTGTAACTTAACTAGAAGTTAAGAAGAAGAAAGGATGTAGAAGAACCATGTGCTTTGCTTGCTGAGTAGAGGAGTCTCAGAGTCCCCCACCTTAACAATTGAGGGTTAATTCTCAATACCTTCCACAAATATAATTATGGTGTGATATTGAATACGACTTGTTAATACGATATTTTTGTAATTTTTATAAATACTTTTTTAAAATCAAAATACTTCATAATTAAAAAAAGACATTATGCGTGTTATTCCTTTAAAATAACAATTATATTTCAATAATAAAAGTACAATTTATTTTAATGCTATTCTAACATGAGTCTTGATTATTAATAAATCTATGCTTCCATTGATTGTGAAAAAAATATGGGAATTTAGGAATGACATAAGTAAAGGTATTATGTTTTTTTAATGGCAAGCTTTCGACTATTATACAGTTTCAAAAGCATATGGAATAAATAACTCATATCCATACCCTGGTTTATTGCTGTAAATTCACTCATACGGGAAAAAAGTTGCCGGGTGGACGTAGAGCGTAAAATGTGAATTCTCGTGTTTATGAATTTCAAAGTAGATATGAAAACTTCATCATTGATTATTATCTGATTCATCGCGTTTTTGTATACACACTTTGTATATCGCTGGTTTAGATTCTACATTTTAACTCTGCACAATAATATCCGCAAACTTGTATTCATTGCGCTATCAATTCACGAAGCACAAATTCTACATTTGCAGTTATATATATGTAATAACTGATGTTGCGGACTCGATTCCAAAAGTGTCATACCCAGTCAGACCTTATTTTCTCTGAGAAAAAAATGTGATGGTTATTTTGGCTTCGTTGTAGTCATTCGTCTCTTTGAGCTGAACATGAATGGCTGGTTGCAATATCTTTTGATTTTCAATAGATATTCATATAATACTCTTAGGTTTAACATTCTGAGATCCCCATGCATGTACCTATAAGACGTATATATTATTATATTTGTTGATAAAAGAAGCGAAGGTTATCTGCCAGGATCCAAATATTTGGCGTTCTCCGCAATGTTTGATAGTTTGTATTTAAATAAATTGTCTTGGGCTTCAACTTTTGTACAAAAGGTACATAGACGTTTCATTTTAATTTCATTCTACGCTGCTTTGAAGGAGGCGTGTAAATATGACATAAAATATTTTTATATCCTTTGTTTACCTGTAGTGCTTCGAAGGAGACATCTTCCGTCTTTATTCATAAACTTGATCATGTCCCGTTCTTATAGGACTACCGCAGCGCAGCGCCGCGTTGAAGTGTCGTAATGACGCAAGCCAAGGGTCTGTCTTGAGTGGAATCCTCTAAAACGGTCTCAAATACAAACATTTTTTCTTTTGTGTCTCGAAGACCTTCCTTTTAGTCTTATCGTCACCGTATTTTAACGGTAGCCCCATATTGTTTCCTTACTTCTCGTTACCTCCCGGGTCATTTCGGTCAAATTAGTACTTATATTTTTTCGCACAATGATTTTACGCTTTTTAACATGCACCCACTCACAATTTTTTTTGTATACCCATTTGAAATTAGCTCATTTTAACAAAAGTTTCAAAAGCTTTGGTATATAACAGTTAATGGGACACGTAGCTGCTTTTGTAAAATATTATAAAAAGTTTATTGAATAAATTATCTCTCGAAATGGAAATCTTTTGTGAATTCATAAAACGTGTTTAAAATTTACAAATTTTCGTATTTAACTCGCTCTGAATCTTGAATAGTAATGACAGCGCGTGATTCTATGGTAGTTCTGTGGAAAAAAACAGGAGATAATAAGGGTGGTTTTGAAATTCTGAAAAATTCTAATTTCTATCTGTGATTATAAGAAGAAAAAAATTGTATTGATAAAAATGAAGGTCATTAGAATATGGCACTTAATACTTGTAAATTTTGAGTTCCTTCTGACGCTTAAAACAAATATCTGCAAATATTCAACCTGTATTAAGTGATTGTCAGTCTTTGTATAAACGAACAAGTGTAGTGTACATCAGCATGTGTACCTAGTAGAATATTGTAAAGTCCTGTTCTCTACAAACTCGTTTGTAATAAAATTATATCGAAGTACCTACTACTTCATTGTTTTTAAATTTTCAAAGATATATTCAAAATGAAAGGAGATTGATTGTTAAGTTACTTTCATCTTTTGAAAAAGATTACGTCTCTAGTCTTGGATAAGGAAGAAAATTGATACATTAAAATATATTGATTTTAAAACCAGAATTCTATTCCAACTGTCGATTCGTTCAAGAGAATTTAATTCTCTTAATGAATCGACAGTATTAAGCTAAGACGCGTGTATGTAGGAACATTTTGTATGGTGTAGTGGACTTTTTGCATGCCAAAAACAACAACTAAGAGGCTTCGTAGCATATAATATGTTCTATATATGGATGTATTCAGAATTTGTAAGTAGAACATTTTGTGTGTCTCTAAGTGTGTGTGTCCCCTCCCTTATAACTTTTGATCCGCTCAATACACAGACCTTAAAATTTCAGAAAATATAGATTATTGTAGGCCTACAAAACTTTTATACTCAGAATTTTTAATTTTTGTTTCAATCAGCGGTTTTCATATTTTGAATATTTACTTTATTTTTCCATTTATCTCAAAAACCATAAAAGGTTTTACGCTGAAAATTGGTTTAAATATAGAAAAATATAAAATATTAAATTTTTTTTTAAATATTAAACATTTTTTATTACGAAAAAAAATTACGATAAATTTACATGTTCATCTACCTTCTTATATTTCCAGAGTTTTTAAAAATATCTAAAAAAGCCGAAACACCCCAATTAGATAATTTAATTTTATATTAAAAATATGAACAGAAGTACCTACATCTCAAACTTTTCTTAATCATTTTTATAAATATTAAATTTTGTGACGACATCGTTTCATACGATTTGTAAGGCAGTATACACTACACAATATCTACGGGGACACAAAAGTTTGATACTTAATCTCCAAATAAGTGTTCATAGTTTGGTACATATGTACTTCAATTATACCAAAGACCTTATAAAGTATATAAGGTCTTTAAATTATACATACTTACTTTCGCCATCGACAGTTGGTTCTCATGTGTTACATGCAACTAGTTTTTAATAATATTTTTCAACATTTGTACCTCTCAGTACCTGGCACTGATTAAACAAATTGAACTAAAATAGTATTTGATGGTATATCATTTTCCAGTCTTCGTTGTCTCTGACTTAGCATATTTACTATGTTTTTTTTTCGAGGAATATGGCAGCAATAAAATATCTGCGTATCCTATTACTGGCGCTGTGTGTTATATTTACAACCAAAGTTTGGTTATCGTCTATGGCAGATAGTAAAATATGATTTGAAATTTATTCAGAGTGGATGGTTTTGTTTTCCTGTTATGCTGTCTGGAAGTGTTATTCTTATGTCCTCTACTCACAGCCCAAATTTCCTTCCCCGCATTTTTCCAATCTCACTATCTTATCACCGCTGTATTATGTGTACTGGAGGTAATATAATAATCAAGGAAGCCAGCAGCGGGGGATTTGCTATGAAAGTGATATCGAAATTTTCGCAAAAAGACCGTTAACAATTAGGGTTGACATCTGAAAAGTGGGCTTTGTTGGATTTGAAATACAAAATTTAGTTTACTTTTTTAGTGATTTCATGATATTATATAAGATTTTAAGGTCTCATTACATTTAATGTTCCAATTACCCGTACGCAACAAACACATGCATCACTATTTTTTATCATATGAACTAGTAATAATTATTATATTCACTCGCCAAGACTACATAGACTTGGTAATGAATTATGATCTGTTGATGTCTTTTGCTTTTCAATATATGAATATAAAGAGAGACTTTTAAAGATTGTATAAATTCTGGGTTCTTCTTCTTTTTTCTTTTCATTTTTTATTTATTGCTTATTCCTTTACTTGTTTATCTCTAAGTTTATTTTCACCGTACGTCACTACCTATATATTTTGTAAATTTGTACATTTTTTATTAATATTTTGTTGGTATATATACCTATTTATTATTATGTATGTATGTATTTTGCTTCGTGGTTCATGAACATAATAATTTGTAATTGTGTATGTAAAAGCCCATTTAGGGCGTTTATATAAATAAATAAATATATAAATAAATTATATATAGTTATTTTTTTTTATTTTTTATTTTTTGATTAGGAAACAAAACAGGAGTACAGAAATAAAAGTACATGATAAATATAAAAGAAGTATACAACAATCTGTACACCCAATAACATTGTTTCACATAATAATAGAATGGTAAGTACTACAAACTATCCACATCAATAAATATAAAAGAAGTATACAACAATCTGTACACCCAATAACATTGTTTCACATAATAATAGAATGGTGAGTACTACAAACTATCCACATCAATAAATATAAAAGAAGTATACAACAATCTGTACACCCAATAACATTGTTTCACATAATAATAGAATGGTAAGTACTACAAACTATCCACATCAATAAATATAAAAGAAGTATACAACAATCTGTACACCCAATAACATTGTTTCACATAGTAATAGAATGGTAAGTACTACAAACTATCCACATCAATAAATATAAAAGAAGTATACAACAATCTGTACACCCAATAACATTGTTTCACATAATAATAGAATGGTAAGTAAACTATCCACATCAATAAATATAAAAGAAGTATACAACAATCTGTACACCCAATAACATTGTTTCACATAATAATAGAATGGTAAGTACTACAAACTATCCACATCAATAAATATAAAAGAAGTATACAACAATCTGTACACCCAATAACATTGTTTCACATAATAATAGAATGGTAAGTAAACTATCCACATCAATAAATATAAAAGAAGTATACAACAATCTGTACACCCAATAACATTGTTTCACATAATAATAGAATGGTAAGTACTACAAACTATCCACATCAATAAATATAAAAGAAGTATACAACAATCTGTACACCCAATAACATTGTTTCACATAGTAATAGAATGGTAAGTACTACAAACTATCCACATCAATAAATATAAAAGAAGTATACAACAATCTGTACACCCAATAACATTGTTTCACATAATAATAGAATGGTGAGTACTACAAACTATCCACATCAATAAATATAAAAGAAGTATACAACAATCTGTACACCCAATAACATTGTTTCACATAATAATAGAATGGTAAGTACTACAAACTATCCACATCAATAAATATAAAAGAAGTATACAACAATCTGTACACCCAATAACATTGTTTCACATAATAATAGAATGGTAAGTACTACAAACTATCCACATCAATAAATATAAAAGAAGTATACAACAATCTGTACACCCAATAACATTGTTTCACATAATAATAGAATGGTAAGTACTACAAACTATCCACATCAATAAATATAAAAGAAGTATACAACAATCTGTACACCCAATAACATTGTTTCACATAATAATAGAATGGTAAGTACTACAAACTATCCACATCAATAAATATAAAAGAAGTATACAACAATCTGTACACCCAATAACATTGTTTCACATAATAATAGAATGGTAAGTACTACAAACTATCCACATCAATAAATATAAAAGAAGTATACAACAATCTGTACACCCAATAACATTGTTTCACATAATAATAGAATGGTAAGTACTACAAACTATCCACATCAATAAATATAAAAGAAGTATACAACAATCTGTACACCCAATAACATTGTTTCACATAATAATAGAATGGTAAGTACTACAAACTATCCACATCAATAAATATAAAAGAAGTATACAACAATCTGTACACCCAATAACATTGTTTCACATAATAATAGAATGGTAAGTACTACAAACTATCCACATCAATAAATATAAAAGAAGTATACAACAATCTGTACACCCAATAACATTGTTTCACATAATAATAGAATGGTAAGTACTACAAACTATCCACATCAATAAATATAAAAGAAGTATACAACAATCTGTACACACAATAACATTGTTTCACATAATAATAGAATGGTAAGTAGTACAAACTATCCACATCAATACAAAATAAAGAAAATAATTATACATGACAAAATATTTTTTAATTATGTACACTTATGTGTACAATGGGCGGTCTTTATCTATTTATTAGAACAATCCAAAAGAACGTGAGGCCTTAAATAGAATAGTGGTAGGTATAATAAATTTATTGATACATAACATTATTAAATGATGGGTCGATGGCAGAGCGGTTAGCGCGCTGGGCTAGTAATCCAGTGATCGCGAGTTCGAATTCTGCCTCGACCGATTTCGTTCACCTATAGCACAAGCATTTATTTGCTTATATTAGGGAACGTAGGAAGATGTATATGTACTTGTTTAACAAGGACATATTCATTTAAAAAAAAAATCACAGCGTCGAAGAAAGGAGGGAGATAGAGGTTGTGAGAGATGATATGGAAGTAGTGCCAATTAAAGGTTATTAGACAGATATAACATCTTTTGTCTTTTTTTAAGTTTAATCGATTGAGACGTCTTAATATCGTCATTTAGATGTTTCATAGTGTTGCTGTTTGGTCTTTGAAAGAAGAACTGAGAAATTCAGTAGAATTCATGGGATTAGCTAGTCTGGTAGGATCAGCAGATCGAAGAGGCAGACCTTGATAGTTCTGGTATAATACAAATAAAAGTACATACTTGAATACAAATGACTTGTGTTCATAGTACATCATTAGCTCTCACATTGTTCTGACGATGTGACTTGCACAAAATACTTCAATAATGTTATAAAAACAACAGAATTTAAAAAAGAAAGTCACAAAAGACTCTTCTTAAGATGGGTTCCCTTATATAGTTAAAAAGTTAGATTTGAAAATATTTAACGGATATATTGTAGGGGAGAGAAAGAAATCAGAATGATGGAGACAGAAACGTACCTATCTCAAGAAAGAATACGGTGATGAAATTCATATTGATCGATGGCAGAACGACTGGCTAAATGTATTTTATTTTATTTATTTTGGATATATATCCAGCATTACAGTAGAATATAATAACACAGTAAGAGATTAAGAACAATGGAAATAACAGTAAATGACAGACTACGGAACATGATAACAGGACATCATATCAAATGATTGTTTTAAAGTTTTAAGTACATTTTTTAACAAATGAGAAAAATAATTACTGGAGCATACAAAGAAGATTACAAAATTGGACCATAGCATGGGATTCTAACGTACTTAAGGCTTAACGAAATTTTATTTTTATCGACACAAACAACATAAATTATATTTATATTTTTATTACCAAATGAGACTTGTGGCAACCCTGTTTGGTATTATTATCCTTCCTTTTCATCTCAATAAAATTATGTTTTGTCTCGCCTGTTTATTAAGGGCAAAGGCTTAAGACGAGAAAAACATCACCTCCGTCCTGCTTTATGTTTCGGTATTATCCATATCATCTATGTTGTGTCTTTACAGGGCTTGCTAAATACATTATTAATTCACTGCGTCTTGAAAAAATCATATACGCTAATTTCTATTTAGGATTCTATTTCGACATTATGAATGTATTATTTAAACCTTTGTATAGGACGATCTTTTCAGCCGACTCTTTTTATCAACTAGGATCAAATTCCACTATGTTATTTGTTTATGTATTTGCAAAAGAGTGGTATATGAATAAAAATCAGCCTCGCCTGGAAAAATATACTTTGAAATATGTTTTAATTGTTATCTTTATTTTATTTTTGCTTTTTTTTCTTTGGTGCTATACGTTCATAATTTTTTAATACTGTGAGATATGTGATTGAAAGAGATAGCATGTATGTGTGTGTATATAGTGTTTGAATGAACGCGGGGCGCGTTATTCTGCGTTTCGCCGTCTAGTTGTAATTGACCTTGAATTGTATATCGTATTATTGATCGTGTGTAAATAAAGTGTAAAAGAACATACATCTTTTACTGCACAATCACAGAGTTCCACCCCAGCAAATAATTAGTCTACAAAGACACTGTACATACTTTATAATCTTTGTTATCTGGTTGGTTGGATGAAATTGCCTTATGAAAATAAGCCCCCCAGTGAGCATTATATATTTTTTTTTAACATGTCTACGTAGGGGACGCCAGCTATTAGGATTTGGGTCCATTTTACTCTTCCGAAGAAGCGCACTACGTAGCGTTGGGAGGGGTTTGCAATCTAGAAAAGAGTTTATTAATTCGGATTTTAAAAAGACCCGGGTTGTACGAAGATGGAAACACAGAATTCGGAAGATCGTTCCACAGTCTTATTTTATGTACAAAATTTGTTTATTTTATGTACAAAAAGATAAAAAAATAGTTAAACAGATATTTTTATTTATTTATTTTATATTAATTCTCGGGCAACTAACAGGTACTATGTCAAATATTTGCCATATTCTAGAGACCTACGATATTAAAAGTCTCACAGATCCAGACTGAAAACACAATTAAAAACTGTGTCTCCACCGAGAATCGAATCCCGGACCTTTGGATCAGCAGTCAGATACCTAACCAACTGGTATATAATAGTGCTTCCACTTTTTTTCTTTATCGTCGTTTTCAGGTGTCCCTTATAATTCGGTTAATCGAAAATACGAGAGGCAAAATTACATATCGCATAGTTCAGCAACGAGCTTACCATTCATTTGGAATGTCGCCTTTTTAAGTGAGACGAGACTGGTGTGTGGGTATGAACGCACGCGCTTCCTTTTTATCATATTCTGAACACCCACATGCCTTTTCGCTGAATTTACCGCGATGGTGTGAATATGAATAAATAGATCGTTCCAAAAGATCTATATTCTTTCACAAAAATAATATACTTAGAAAGTAAAATGAGTTTCTGTTTGCAACGTTTGTGTACCTTACTAGCGTACGGTAGGTATAATATATTTCAAGGGTGAGTAAATATAATATATATTCATTATGTTCATGAATTTATTGAGGTTTACACTTAGAGGGGTATATCGTAATAACTTCTGCAATACCTGGAAAGTATGGCTTGTTTAAATATTCACTCACTTTTCACTTACAACGTAACATACTCCAACGTTAAGTAATATTATATTTTGTTACTATGTATGTGTGAGAGTGTAGTGTATGTATTTACACATGTATGTACATATTCATCTTGAATTTGGGATGAAACATGATAAGTGTGTCCATTAAGAAAGTGGTCTTATTTTGTATTCTGGTAGCACACTGTTCTCTAACTTTTTGTATCAAGTTTGTATTTGGGTTAATTGAACATGGTGAGTTCTGGGGTATAGCATTCACAACTTTTTCTATCTATCTCTCTCTTTCATCTAATTCTATTTGAATTATACTTCGTTCCTACACTCTTTAGACATAACTTAGTATGGATACATACTCATATTGGATTTCGTTAAATAAATAAACGGAATTCAGACAGCAAAACACTTTTATGTGTCTGATTAAAACAGTATTTCATTTAATTTAAACTAGCAGTATGTTAATTATAATTCATATTTCGTTCTCCTTTACTACGAGATCTTCCTCTTCGTGGCACTGTCTGTGTTAACTTCCTGCCTTTATTGGCAGTTGAGGTCTGCTCTTCTCGTCCTCAGGCCATATCTATACTCTGCGGTTCTGGGTAACGCTTCATTGAGAGTCATTTCTTTGTAGGATATTGGAACAATTGAATAATCAAGGTGTTATTTTTTTATCTTACTCTGGATGATAAACGTGGAAAATTAATATGTATTGTCTTATTTAGTAATTTATTTATTTATTTATAAACGGCATAAAATGCCTTTTACATACATAGATAAAAACACATATTGATGATAATAATAGATAGAATAAAAAAAGCAATTAGGTATACACTTGGCAAAAAAAACTTAAATCTAAACAGTAAGACAAAAATAAAAAAATACATGTAAGCAAACATAAAAAATGATATAAGTACATAAGGATCCAAAAAAAAAACAAAACAGTAAATTCAAAAATAAAAAAACATTAAATTCAAAAATCAAAAAATCAATAGACGTATGCAAACATAAAAAACGATGTACATATGGACTCAAAATCAACCAAAACATTAAATAAAAAAGTATTATTAATAGAAAAAAAAATATCAGTGTCATGTAAATTATAAATAAACAAAAAAGATATGCAAAAAAAAATAAAAACAAACATTTAACAATCGCAAATATACATCACAGGTTGTTTCTCTCATAAAAAAATGAGCATATCGTCTGTTTATATTTGTATTGAGACAGCATAAAAATGTCACCTAAATGAGAATATTCATTTCCAGTATTATTGAGTCGACTGATTAGCGAGTGATATTCTGTCTGTGTACGTTTATGCTAAATTTAAGTCTTGTTTAATTTTTTAATACAAGAACATATTCATTCTTTTTTTGCAATACAAAATCATTATTCACAAACAAATGATTGCCAAATAACTACTTATTTTGTTTTTGCCAAAAATAACGACCGAAGAGACCGTAGTTTTATTTTTCAGTTGTACTGTAATCTTAAATATACGCTTCATTTTTGGCATTTTATATGTCTACAGAGTTTAAGAGATTTCTGGACTCGTTTATATCTACTTCTTGTTTTCTTTCATTTCTGGACTCTTACATACATATAACATATATCTGTTCTTTCATTTCTGGAATCTTAGATATATATCTACTTCTTGTGTTCTTTCATTTCTAGACTCTTACACATATATATATATATATATATATATATATATATATATATATATATATATATATATATATATATATATATATATATATATATATATATATATATATATATATATATATATATATATATATATATATATATATATATATATATATATATATATATATATATATATATATATATATATATATATATATATATATATATATATATATATATATATATATATATATATATATATATATATATATATATGTTATAATATTTTTATCTCGGTTTTCCCGTGTCAGTAGGTCTTGACTAAGACCATTTGTCTTCCGACGTTTCGCCTGAATATCACCAGGCATTTTCAAATACGTTTATGCTAAATTTAAGTCTTGTTTAATTTTTTAATACAAGAACATATTCATTCTTTTTTTGCAATACAAAATCATTATTCACAAACAAATGATTGCCAAATAACTACTTATTTTGTTTTTGCCAAAAATAACGACCGAAGAGACCGTAGTTTTATTTTTCAGTTGTACTGTAATCTTAAATATACGCTTCATTTTTGGCATTTTATATGTCTACAGAGTTTAAGAGATTTCTGGACTCGTTTATATCTACTTCTTGTTTTCTTTCATTTCTGGACTCTTACATACATATAACATATATCTGTTCTTTCATTTCTGGAATCTTAGATATATATCTACTTCTTGTGTTCTTTCATTTCTAGACTCTTACATATATATATATATATATATATATATATATATATATATATATATATATATATATATATATATATATATATATATATATATATATATATGTATATATATATATATATATATATATATATATATATATATATATATATATATATATATATATATATATATATATATATATATATATATATATATATATATATATATATATATATATATATATATATATATATATATATATATATATATATATATATATATATATATATATATATATATATATATATATATATATATATATATATATATATATATATATATATATATATATATATATATATGTTATATTTGATGTTTTCACGGGTGAAATATGTTATAATATTTTTATCTCGGTTTTCCCGTGTCAGTAGGTCTTGACTAAGACCATTTGTCTTCCGACGTTTCGCCTGAATATCACCAGGCATTTTCAAGGACTTAACGAAAAGCACGCGCGCGTCACACGTCTACTCACACTGAAAGCTCACCGTCAAGTGACTCGTAGCGTACAAGATGGCCGCTTATGTCAAATATTGTTAGCGCGACGTGATTGGCTCCTTGTGACACGCCCACCTGCTGTCGTGTTCGTTGGTAATAATATTTTATCATTATTTTTGTGTTGTGATTTATTGTTAATTTTAGTTGTGACATTAATATTATTATTGTTGTGTTTTGGGGTTATTTTCGCTATGGTATTATTAATATTATTATTGTATTGTTTGTCATATAAAATGTTCTTCCAGGTACTAGGCAAACGAACTCCGTCGTCCCGATTGTTCATTATATCCCTTCTCTTATATATTTCTATAGCTTCCCTGTAAATTCTGAGAGGTTCACTGTTTAAACTTGCTATTATTTTTGAATGGTCAAAATCTATTGTATGTCCTTCTGTGAGCGAGTGTTGTACAAGTGAGGATGTAAGTTTTTTGTTTCTCATGTCGACTCTGTGCTCCGCTATTCGTGCTTCAACTTTTCGATTGGTTCTTCCTACATAAGTCTTATTGCACGATCCGCACGGTATTTCATATACTCCATGAGCTTCAAGTGGAATGATGTCTTTCGGGTTTCTTAGAAAGGTTGATATTTTATTTGTTGTGCTGAAAACGGTACGTATGTTATTTTTGTTTAATAGACGGCTGATTTTATCGGTGACGCCTTTGATATATGGTAGTCGGGCTGTTGATAATGGTGTTTCATTGGATTTTTCTTTCACTGTTTTTGGACTCTTTAATGCTTTGTTTATTATATAGTCTGAGAAACCATTACAACGTATGAAACACCATTATCAACAGCCCGACTACCATATATCAAAGGCGTCACCGATAAAATCAGCCGTCTATTAAACAAAAATAACATACGTACCGTTTTCAGCACAACAAATAAAATATCAACCTTTCTAAGAAACCCGAAAGACATCATTCCACTTGAAGCTCATGGAGTATATGAAATACCGTGCGGATCGTGCAATAAGACTTATGTAGGAAGAACCAATCGAAAAGTTGAAGCACGAATAGCGGAGCACAGAGTCGACATGAGAAACAAAAAACTTACATCCTCACTTGTACAACACTCGCTCACAGAAGGACATACAATAGATTTTGACCATTCAAAAATAATAGCAAGTTTAAACAGTGAACCTCTCAGAATTTACAGGGAAGCTATAGAAATATATAAGAGAAGGGATATAATGAACAATCGGGACGACGAAGTTCGTTTGCCTAGTACCTGGAAGAACATTTTATATGACAAACAATACAATAATAATATTAATAATACCATAGCGAAAATAACCCCAAAACACAACAATAATAATATTAATGTCACAACTAAAATTAACAATAAATCACAACACAAAAATAATGATAAAATATTATTACCAACGAACACGACAGCAGGTGGGCGTGTCACAAGGAGCCAATCACGTCGCGCTAACAATATTTGACATAAGCGGCCATCTTGTACGCTACGAGTCACTTGACGGTGAGCTTTCAGTGTGAGTAGACGTGTGTCGCGCGCGTGCTTTTCGTTAAGTCCTTGAAAATGCCTGGTGATATTCAGGCGAAACGTCGGAAGACAAATGGTCTTAGTCAAGACCTACTGACACGGGAAAACCGAGATAAAAATATTATAATATATATATATATATATATATATATATATATATATATATATATATATATATATATATATATATATATATATATATATATATATATATATATATATATATATATATATATATATATATATATATATATATATATATATATATATATATATATATATATATATATATATATATATATATATATATATATATATATATATATATATATATATATATATATATATATATATATATATATATATATATATATATATATATATATATATATATATATATATATATATATATATATATATATATATATATATATATATATATATATATATATATATATATATATATATATATATATATATATATATATATATATATATATAGCGCCCGATAACTTCGTCCGCCCTAAGGAGAGTCTTCCTTCGGGCCACAACGTAGAGTGGCGTACGTGGAAGTCACTAAACAGACCGAGGACGAGCGTTGGGAGAACGTTGGATAACTTGTCCACATAGGGCTTCCTGCAACAGTGAAAACCAACGACATGTGACTGTGGAGAGCAGCAGACCACCGCACATCTGTGCAGCTGCCCCTCAAGACCAGTCAACTGCACCATGAGATCTTAAGGTGGACAATGAATATGCTATCGACGTTGCTAGGCACTGGCAGAATATTGTATAAATTCGTTGCTGATACGATAGAAGAAAAGAATGCTGAAATAGATACATTAAAATTTTGACATTATAATTTACTTTGTATTTATATTGGTTACCATCAGAATATTTGTACAACACTATATGTGAAAAAATAATTTGTGATTTTTTGGGAATCAACGGGAGCATGAATGCCTTTTTCACCAAGTTTTTGAGGACATTATTTTGACTTTTTCTCTGTAGGACCTATTATGAAGACTTATTATGTCCTCGTTGGACGAAATAGCTTTTAACGAAGTCCAATTAAAATCTTCAAAATTTTTTTTTTAATTTACCAGTGGACCTTGTAAATGAATTAATTAAGGGAATTTTTTATGATGTATTGTGTACTAATTACAAGGGCATATTCATTCTTTAAAAAGGTGGTATTTCAATTAGCAAAAGTGTTTCATTGTGAATTTAAGTCTACTTTGTGTAGGTATATTAATATAATTGTGAATATATATGTGAATATATATTAGCTGTGAGGCACCGGCTTAGAATAGTGCTTCCACTCTTTTCTATTACTGTTTTCGAGTGTCCCGTAAGAGCCGGGTAATCGAAAATACAACAGGCAACAATAACATCTGACATAGTTCAGCAATGAGGTTCACCACCCATTCTGAATGTAGTGCCTTTTTAGGTGAGACGAGACTGGTGTGTGGGTATACACATATGTGTTGTGCTCCCTTTTATAAGGCAATGCACACCCGCACACCTTTCGCTGGTTACCCCACATTGTGGGATATGCCGTGATGGTATGAATGAATGAATGAATATATATATATATATATATATATATATATATCTTTTTTTTTATTTATTAACAAAAACAATACAAGGTTCACATATTCTACTTCTTGTGTTCTTTAATTTCTTGACTCTTACTATATATCTAGTTCTTATGTACGCTAAGCGTGTCACACGATGAAAATTGGTATGAATATACACAAATACAATATCTCAAATTTATTTTTTCATAAAAATACCAGTTTCTCGCACGCTTTTTATAAGATTTTTGGGATAAATTTATGTGTTTAACTGCGAATAACGCCGAAACATCCCAACTAGATAATTTAATTTTCTTTAAAAATAATGTACATCTCAAAATTTTTCAACAATTTTGTAAAAAAATAATTTAGTGACGACATCGCTTTATATAAGTTGTATGGTAGTGACCTATACACAGTATCTAAGGTGACTCAATAGTTTGATAATTAATCTCCAAACATACATACATACTATCAAACTGTATTCATATTCTGGGTAGGAAGAAAGGACTGACCTCTTTTTACTATCCTATCCAGACATACATACCTGCACATTTTGTATAGAAAATAAAATATCTTAAAATATTCAAGAATTTGGATTTATGGGTTTATATTTTGTACGTATTCTTCAACTATACATACTTTCGCCATCGACAGTTGGATCTCATGTGTTACATGCAAATAGTACATATATTATAGATTCTCTTACATTTTTTTCAATGAATCATTCTTGATATATGTTGTCGTGTTTGATTTTTCAAATTTTCTTTTGAATTATGCGAAATGTTCGTGTCCTATCTTTGTTAAGTCACTGTTGTGAATAAATTTAAAAATACATTATATTTGTAAATCCACGTCTGCCTCCTTATTGGACTAAATTGTATTTTCGGGGAGAAGTTAGTTACATAAAAAGATTCCCCGGTTTAATTTACCGAATTTGCTTTATTTTTATCTCAGTCGTCCTTTTCTCAGTACTTAGTTACCAAAAGAATTCCTCCAATTTCCCTGTATAAAAATAAATACATACACAACGGTAATGGGCAACCTTTTCGGGAGAGCCACTTCAAAATAAAAACTGTTGACGAACCACAAATTTAAAACCTCTCCCCTTTTTCGCTCACCCCAACGCCATTTTTTTTGGATTTTTGGAGGACGCTGAATTTTCAGACACTCGCGCTTTGTTGGTGAACTAGCTGCGTTTGAGTTTTTAATAATATTTGAATTCTCGGAAAGAGTACATCAATAAAATATTAATTAAGAGTTTTAATTTTTTATTATACATTTTTGAACTCATTTAATTTGGATAGATTCTTTTAATAACAATATATAAAGAAGCTGTTTTTGGCGCAAGATCATTCGAACTACACTCGTGATCATTTTTTGCTCTACGAATCAATTCCACGTGTCAAGGGGTGATTTATTAATATTTACATGTCAATTTATACTTCATCCACCACCACAGTTAGCCGCTCAGTAGAATCTATGTACCTAATTCTGGATCACAGAGAATCTCTGTGACACGGACAATCGCATAAGATTAATCAGTGACAGCTTGAACAATCGGGAACCAACAGCCTCACTCAGGCCTTAAATTTATTTTACTAACCGAGTTATCGACGTACAATTCGATGGTCTTTAACAGACCGATACCGGTCAGTGCCTATATTATATGAATCCAAAATATGTTGTGAAAATAAAGTAGTTTATTATTGTTATCGTGAACGATGTCTAGTGCTTTTGAATGATTTGCCTAATCACTTGAATTTGCTGATAGAATAGCTTCTTCTTCTTCTTTCTTCAGCCATCTCTCCACTGCTGGATGTAGGCCTCTATTTTTGGATCTCCCGATGACGGGGACAATATCATCGGCCCACCTTTTCTGAGACCAACCTTTATTATAATAATCAGTAGAACAGCTTATATTTATTTATTTATTTATTTATTTATTATTAACAATACAATGAGGAATTTACAAATACTATTACATACTAGAGCTAGAAGTTATGTGCGTGTGTACATACATGTGTGTATGGGTGTTATTCATTGATAAGTATTGTAATTGTTAGGGTACGATGAACACATCACTAGGAAGTCCTGTGCCGAGGTGTTCATTCGAACAGTTGTGTGACATAGATAGTACATTATGTATAGAGTTATTGATATGAAGTTATACATTAAATAATTATTGTGAAAAAAATGTGAAGTTTTATTATATTTGATTGGGTGTAATTATGTTATTGATTTGATCTGGACCGGTGTTATATATCCATGCTGATATGTGTTTTTTGTATTTATGTGACGATGTGTTTTGTGGTAGCAGTTTTAGTAAGATTGGTAGGCAATTAGGTATGTAGTTTGATGGCATAGTCTTTAAAATGTCTTTGTCCATGAGTAGTTTGCAAATTTAGGATATTTATTGTGTTGGTGATAGAGGATATTGTTGTCCTTGGAGGTTGTGTATTGTGTACAGTGGGTATGCTGTGTTTAAATGCTTAAGAAGTGCAGATCTTGCGTATAATTGAAATGTCATAACTTCCAGAGTCTTGAAAATTATTATAATAGTCTTTTAAAAAAATATTTTATGGAAATTTAATCTTTTGAATTATTCGTATTTTTTGGTTGCTGTTGAGTTTTCGGAAGTTGCACTTCCCAATGCACTATAACCGTTGTGAACACAAAATCATGTTTTTACATTCAATTCGTCTAGCCGGATAGATCACGCGCCATATTATGTAGTGTCGAGTATGTACCTTATCCTCCGTCTTGCACTGAATAATGCAATAACTTGGTGAGATATTCACTAGCGAACTCCGCGCTGGATCCTTTCCATTACTTAACAATTCTGCCGACGACACAGCACCATCAGCCGTAGCTGCTGCCGCGATTCCAAATTGTATGTAGTTATTTCAAAGTTTATGAGTTTGTCGTGGATTCTGTAATAGGTTCCTTTATCGCATGGCAAAGAGCATCCTGAATTGTAAAAGCTAAACCTTTACATTTCGTCTGGTGGTGTTCCTGCTTTGAATTCAATTTAAATGTGACTTACTTTCTATTAAAATTATGTGCATAAAACAACTCAACAAAAAAATCATTGCAAATTTGATTACAGAGTATACCAAATTCCGATAAAATTAATATTCTAACATAATAATAGGTAAAATGTTCTATTCACAATAATTGTGATCTCGAAAACAGACGGAATTCACTCGACTTACCACAATGCCACCTTGGTCGGTTTTTCTATATAAGATTCCTCCCATTTCTTTATCTCCTATAGAGAAAAACCTAGAAAAAATTTGGGCTGGTATATACTATTATGTACCTCGGTATACTAAAGTTTGTCGTGTGACGAAGCCTAAGCATTAGGAACGCATGACCGATGAAAGGTTGACAAAGCAGATTTTCAAAGGAAGATGAGGAGAGAGTAAAAGAGACGAGGTGGTAGGAAAGAGTAATAGGAGGAGGGAGGTAGAGAAATGAAAGGACAAGATAAATCAGATTTTGAGATGGATGTGTGAGAAACTTGTGAAATGGAAGATCTTGTACACAATGAAGGTTCACAACTCTACGACACAACATGAAGTATAGAAGATATTATACATAACACATGTTCCTACTGATGTATTATTATAAAACTTACAAAGACCCTTCTTACATCAAAAGATAAATGTATGATATTATAGACGTTGGGAATACGTATTTCCCATCAAATAGTGACCTCATTTGAGTTGACCAAAGAAAAATAAACTCACCTGTTCATTTTTTATCTGGGGGGTAAGTCCGTTCAAACGATGGAATAAAAACCCTCGTGATAACCCATATCGTTCATTTAATTATGTTATATGGGTGATAGTGGGGGTTTTGATTCCATCGTTTGACCGGACTTGCCCCCCATGGTTGTCATTGGACTTTTTATGTGTTTATTTATTAGATGGTTGGTGGCAGAGCGGCTAGCGAGCTGAGTAAGTAAACCAGTGGTCGCGAGTTCGATTCCTGCCGCGACCGATTGTGTTCACCTATAGCACAACCATTTATGCTTAGTTTAGGGAATGAATGTCTTATGATTATATATGTTCATTCATTCATTCATACCATCACGGCACGGTAACCAGCGGAAGGTGTGCGGGTGTGCATTGCCTTATAAAACGGAGAGCAACACACCTATGTATACCCACACACCAGTCTCGTTTCACCAAAAAAGGCACTACATTCAGAAATTAATTAAGATGTTATTGTTACAAAGACTTACATATATTATTCAGTATTTTAAAAAAATATCCACCTTCCATAAGATTGAACATATCCACATTGAATGGAATTGAAATCTACAAGATTCAAAGATATGTTATGAGTAGAATGAAAATAATAATACTCTGCGATGGTTCGGATATGCAGAGAAAATGAACGATGAACGCCTGACAAAGTATACAAGGCTGAAGTCAGAATAAAAGGAGAGCATTTATGACATGATGCATTGATGTTAATGAGGCAAAACATGTAGGTATTTCAAGATAGAAGAGTCTGGCGTTCGGTTCTCTCTGCCTACCCCAAATAACGAAACTGCGTGATGGTATGTTACTTATTTATTTATTATGTGACCCTGGTTCTCAGTGAGGTACAAAACTCTAACAACTGGATTTGAGTTCCACTAGATTTCTGAAATTGACAACATCATTAGAAACATGTTATTTTTTTTCGTGTATAATATGAAGTTCATTGATAAAAAATAATATATATATATATATATATATATATATATATATATATATATATATATATATATATATATATATATATATATATATATATATATATATATATATATATATATATATATATATATATATATATATATATATATATATATATATATATATATATATATATATATATATATATATATATATATATATATATATATATATATATATATATATATATATATATATATATATATATATATATATATATATATTTTTGGATGAATCAAATAGGTCTGAGCAAGATTTCAACCCAAGGGTTTATATTTTAACGAATCTATAGCCCCAAGGGTTTATATTTTAACGAATCTATAGCATGCCAACGAATAGTATTTATGTTTATTATTACATATATTTCTTTCTTTACTTGTCTATCTGTCTGTCTGTACTGAAATTGCAATCGATATTTAACTAACCTCCCGACATGTTTGAGAAACTTTCAGAATTTGTGTATTCCCGATGACAATGCATGTTAAAAAGCCTTTAAAAAAACTTGATCCATTTGATATTTTGATTAAATTTAACAATTTTGTTTTTCATATAAAGTAAACATTGCTATGATTTTTCAGTTCAGCATTAATAAAATTTGAATTTTATTATTTTATATGCAACAATATATTTTACTGTTTTCAGTGTAAAAACAATTAGTTCATTTCTGAACATGATTTAAATATCAACTAAATTAAAATAAATTATTTTTGTGAAATATCGATTACAAATTTAATATGTGTCATCAATTTAATTTATTAACTGTTTGTTTATTATTTTGAAAGTCAATCTGGTTTTTGGTTCAATGGTATTTTCATTTTTCGCTTAGAATAAAATAAATAAAATCTGCGAGATCTCGTTTTGTCAGCCACAGAACCGCATTATCTGAATCTTTTCACTCTCAGGGCCGCATAAGTGTATGTTATGGCACTAACTGGTTCTTTTCTGTCAAAGAGCCAAATTTCAACAACAACAGCGCCACGCGGCATACAAGATTCGTTCTTCGGTTTTCAGAGGAGAGCTCACTCGACAAACACTCCTGTGCTGTGTATATATTTGTTTAATCTACTATCTATTACCCGTCTAAAATGACGGAATTTAATAAAAACAACATATTATAATAATAATAAATAATTTACACAGCGCCCTTTAATGATTCTGGATCATTTCAAGGGCGCTAATATTCTGTCTTATGCTGCTCTACGCAACAAAACTGTTTTCCGTCATTTAGATAAAGTGCTCATGCTTTGTGCACTGCCGACATCTGGAGGCAATCTATTCCACTTTATAAGACCACTCACACTAATGCATGGATCATAGCAAGACGCTTAATTGGCTGTGTCCAACTCCTTTAGGGAGTTGTTACTCTGTGATCCAGAAGACCTGAGTGTGAGATGCCCGACACAGCTCTTGAATGTTATTGTGATGCCAGGTTAATCAAAGCATTAAACACCGTACAAATAAATTTTGTAGTCATCTCGCTCTGAACACTTCAACCAGTGTAGTTCGTTTAGTAGTGGAGTTATCTGACATCGTTTTTCTGCACCATAAATGAGCCCAGCTGCTGCATTTAATACCATCTGTTGTCTATCGAGCTGATACATATTAGGCAATCCAGCATAAATGCTATTGCAGTAATCAAGCCGAGATACTACGAATGCATTTATTAATATTCTTATCACCCTAATAATAATGCCATGTATAACTATAAATTGGCATTCCTTTCTTAAACTCTTTCACATCCCACAACCTCTATCTTCCTCCATTTTATTTATCATTTATTTATTCACCTTTTATCACACCATATTTATAATGACAACAATAAGTAGATTACTGCTGCCCACCTAGGAAATCCTGTTCTAGGGCTAGCAGTTTACAATTTTTATTGACAATTATATGTAATTATGAACTAGGTGGTTGTTCCCGTTCCACACTAAATATGTACACAATCTCAACTTTCTGCAATCACAATCATTACCTCAACAAACATATCGGCTCACACAAAACAGATCAACCAGGTCCCAATGTCCGCCATAATACCTGTCATAAATCCAATCTCTGACGCGATTTTTATTTCAGAGCCACAGAAAGAGACTAGTTAACCATGTTGGTGTAATTAATTTGAATCACATGGTTCTCAAATCAAATCAAATAATTGTTGCTGTGATTTTAAATTTAATAATGTAACGTGTTTATTTTTGTGATTTTTTTTATTATAAAATTAATGTTCCTACCGCTACGCTATTTATAGTTGATTTTAATAGCAGCGTTACGCGGACAAACAAACATATGAAATTATATGTGTTGATATTTGTCTCTCTCTCGCCATATTTTTCCACTGAAACAGACAGAACTGGTAGGAAATAATATGTCAGTAATGTCATGGAACATTTTAATGCTCCTGTCAGTTGTCGTTCTGTGAATATTTGAGGACTTTTGCTCGTAAATCTTTGTCCGGGGTATATGTATACCTATATACACAGCCAATGTGATGAATTACAATTCATAACAATGTTTATTATATACCTTGTTATTTTTATATTTTGTAAGTTTTTCATTAAATTTCTACAAACGAAATGCCACATTTGCTGCTGCACATCTGCTGACGTATTAAATTTAAATAAATTTACCTTTATTACCGAAAAAGGGAAATATCTGATTGGTGGCAAATGTCCACATAAAAGAAGAAGAAGTCTTATTACCGAGTAAAGTTTCAATATTTACATTAATCATTCCAATTATTTATTTCAATGAACCTAAAGATTAATGATCTCAAATATATAATTGAATACCCCACTATTGTCGATATTTTTTTCCGAAAACTTTTCTTTAATGACTATACTTAAAACATATGTTAGAAATTATCAACTAACCAGAATTACTCTTGAAAATCGTTTACGAATACTAGTATTGAAAATAATAAATGTTTCCTTTATTTTGATGAAATTATATAAACAAATATTTTACAACAGACCCAGTCTAGTATATATTAAACAATATTTTTATGCTAAGCCACATTTCGAACGCCTCTTATCTCATCATAGGCTTCTTATCAGCTTCTATACAATCTGCTTAAGAACTTAAGCAACCCTTGCTTATAGTTTCATTATATTTTTGTATAGCATAAACAATACAGTTTAATGATGTGTATTTTAGATAAAGAACGTTCCGGCTTAGATCAATTGTGCTGAACAGAGTTCGCTGATCCTGCTGTAATCCGTGTAAAAGTTGAGCTGAAAAGGGTAGGAAAACTTAAAAAGGAAGGATCTAAGCCGACAAAGGGCGAGGATATAATTATAACTTACGAAATTGAAATGTAAAGAGAAGATTCTTTAAGTAAATGCTGGAAACACAGTCGATAATATCATTTTAATAATATTTTTATGTGATTTGAAATTATCTATATACCGAATTCTGTAGTCCCTTTTTATATCCATAATTTAATACAATTCTTTTGATACTTAGATTTTCTGATTAGTGTTGGCTTTTACAATAAATAATCAAGTTATACGAAATGAACTCCGCAGGCACTTCATCATAATCAAGTGATACGTAAGCATACATGATAATAAACTCTGTGGTCCCTTCATATTGCATGATAATAAACTCTGTAATATTTTCGATAACAATTAAGTTATACGTAACCATGCATGAAAATGAACCTTATAGTCTCTTCGTAATGCATGATAATGAAATCTGTAATATCTTTATAATAATCAAGGTATAGGTACGTAAGCATGCATGATAATGAGCTCTATTTTATTTTATTTTATATTACTTCTCGGGCAACTAACATATCCAGACAAAAAACACAATTAAAAACTGTGCCTCCACCGGGAATCGAACTCGGGACCTTTGGATCAGCAGCCAGATACCTAACCAACTGAGCCACATAGTCTCTTGTAGTCTCACTATACTCTCTTTATATTGTATCGTAATACATACCATCACGCCGTATCCCTACTTGGGGTAGGCAGAGAGGACCGTACGCCAGACACCTCTATCTTGTATGCTAATTAAATCAATAATCACTTCATGATAAACAAGTTATACGTAAGCATGCATGATAATGAACTCTTGGGTCTCTTCATAATGCATGATAATGGACTCTATTCTAGATCATCATCATCATCATCAGTGGCTCCACAGCCCAGGATGGGCCTTGGCCTCCTCCAGAAATCGTCTCCATTGCACCCTATCCTTGGCCTTTTCTCTGCAATTCCGGACACGGGCTATCTAAATGTTCTACTCGACTCTTCCCACACCTCTTCTTCCCTCCGGACGTGATTTGAGGATTTTTTTGGTGTCTGGTCATCTTCCATACGATGCACGTGTCCTAACCAGCGGAGCCTCCCTATTTTAATCGTTTGGACGATATTTGGTTCCTTGAATAGGCTCCGTAGTTCGTGGTTGTACCTGATTCTCCACGTGCCTTGATCGCAGAGGGGACCGAAATTTTTTCTCAAAATTTTCATATTTTTTATTTTGTGAATTTTATTTCTCTTGAAGTTATCAAGTTTAACGTTACTATGCCTTTGTGATATTTATTATTCTCGAAATGTATCTGTAATAATGTCTTGAACGAAATGTTAAGTTAAAAATAAGATCTTTTCCACAAAGTCACTTCACTAATGGTTACCTAGTATCGTCTTGGAAATAGCGAAATGTGAAAATTGATAGGTATGTATGAGAAGATATTCTTTGATATAAGATGATGAAGCCCCATGGAATATGCCAAGGTATCCGTGATATAAGCTCAATGGAATATTTCCTTATAATATAGAGAGCTACGTGTCATCGTTACAAGTCAGCGATCATAAGTAAACTCCTCGCGTACTTGCAATGTCTTCCAATATCCAGAAATAAAGATATTGGATCGTATTTTTATATCACATAACCTATATTAAACCTAACAGGCGGCAAATTGTCTGCTCTTCTGAACCTACATACTATATCTACGAACCTATTCATACATGTCTAGGCTATTTTAACTTCAAAGAGAAATCTTTACATATTTTGTACCATTACTGTTTCTTTGAATTATTAATATTTTTATTGGATTTCCCAATACATACATACATGCTTATTATCAACAAAAGAAACAGAACTTTCCCTTCAGACGATTTGCTTAGAATTTTTACTGTTCCAGTTCCAAGACAGCTGTTTTAGAAATCTGCATTAATTCATTTCCAAAAGAATATAACTCTACATAGTAGAAGCCAGCAAACGCGTTTCACTAGGCCAGCAAAGGGATTGAACTGCTCTGTGTCTATAATGAAAACCTCGTTTGGACAGAGACGTTTATGGTGTTATTGCTCCTAGAACATTCAATAAGCTCGATAAAAAAATAAGCAAACGGAAAATAGTCGTGCAATTAAAATTAAAATAAAGGAATGGCTCTTAGTATCAAGCAGATACTATGCAGAGGAGAATTTTCACCCATAGCTTTCCACCCCATACCTACTTTATTTTGCTCTAAGTACATTAGTGCATTTTTACTACTTTTTTGTGTGTTTTTTTATTATTTTAATTGTTATTTGTAATATTATCACTTTTTATGTAAAATGTCACTATGAAGACTTTAAAATCGAATATTTTGAGATCTTTTTGAGACCTTACGATACAGCCTGCATATATACATGCAGGCTGTATCGTAAGGTGTGGATTATCCGAAGCAGGACGATAACCCACATATTAGTTCAGCGATATTGGGTGGTTCAAAAGTTATGTAGACTGTTATATAATTCGAATTTCAGATTATAATGAATCACTCTACATCTCTATTCATATGACTATTAGGTTTACGATCATGATTTTTTTCTGGTAATAGTTTAATAATGATCCTTATGTTATTCAAAACCGCTGTTGGTCGGCACCCAATTACTTATTATGTTTTTTAAAAAAATTTAAAAGCTTAAATTTTTCACTTACTTTTGGAACAATAATTTGACGTGTGTTTTTTTTTATAAAATTACTACCATTCATAGGGAGCTAGTCCTGCAAATTTCATTCGGCTTATGTTAGAGGATCTTGTTGAAAACTTCACTTATGTTGTACGAGTACCAAATTTCAATTTTTTTTCCCTAAAACAGAGATTTGTATTCCTAAAACATTCCATCTTCGTCCCTATTGAGATATAGATTTGTCATAAAAATAAAATTGATTCCTTTTTGTAATCACATTTTTCAATACATCAATTGGTTTTATTTACAATATTTTATTTCCGTTTAATGAACGTACCTTAATTCCAAGTCATCGAAAGTAATTTTATGTAACACAATTAGGTTTAAAATAATAATAACGAGGAATTTGTATTAAAACTGTATCACAAGAGACATACACCATACATGTTTTTAAAAGTTTTTTCCACTGAAAGTTCACCATGTCGAAGAAAGTCTTGTGGATGTCAAAGAATTCAAATTCATTTATGTCCGAAAGTTTTTTCATAAACGAAATTAATGGAGTTACATTTGGTAAAATAACAAATTGAAGACTGCTTTACTCTGTTCTTATCCTGTGAAATTGGGTTTAATCCTCGTTTCAAGATAGACAGAGATACATATTATTTACATATGCTTAGAATTGTGTTATTCCCACACATATCTATAAGAAAATATTTCAACTGAATTTGTTAGTTATGAAGATTATGCTATAGTCTACTCAATGATATATTTTTTTTATTAATTTATAGGTACTATTATATACTGCGTCCTGGTATATATCGGATATTGCTCCTGGGACACGGACGTCCAAATTAATGTCCTTTCGTCTCTTTAGTGGTCTGCCTGGAGTACTACTGACTTATGATATGACGAAATCTGTTGGTGTTTATGTTTAACTAGATTATGTTATCTATGGGTGGCATAATCAGAAAGCAGAAATTGTTACAAATATATCAAATTAAATAAAAAAAATCAAACCAAACACAGATTATTATTTAAAAGTCAAACCATTGATTATTTACTCTCATACTGCCAATACCCCCTATTCAGTAACTATTGTAACTAAAATAGGAACATACTTAAATTGTAGATTTTAGATTTGTGGTCTTATTTCAGCATTATAAAATATCAACTTGGACTCAATGGGATAGGAACGTACATATTTTGGCCGGAACGTTCTTAAAAAGTTACTGAATCAGACGTATTATGAATAATTATCAGAATTATGAAATTTCCATCATTTTCATAATTATTCAAAATACGTCTAATTCAGTAACTTTTTAAGAACGTTCCGGCCAATATAGGTACGTTTCTATTCCATTTAGTCCAAGTTGATATTTTATATCGCTGAAATAAGACCGTTAATCTAAAATTTACAATTTTAGTATGTTCCTATTTGTGTTACAATAATTACTGAATAGGGGGTAATGTCAAATAAGTGCAAGCAAGTGATGTTGTTTTAAATTCAAATATAGCATGTTAAAGAAAAATACTAAATCTACTATTAAAGAATATGTATCAGGGTTCTTAAATAATTACACTTTGTAATATGTGAAAAGAAAACAATGTACCTACCCCTTGATGAATACATGATGTTTTTATCATACATAGATTAGGTTCAATAACTTTTCCCTTAACAAATTATTGATTACTGTCGAATTTCGACCTCGGAACTATCACCAGTATCAGTAATATCACTATCGAAAATGAGATTTACGAAATACGGGAAAAATAGATAGCTCTTTTTATTTTCGAACTCGTTCATTATCATTTCTTAGCATTTAAAAAAAATATGTTGTTTTTCATTTTCTCAAGCTGTGTTTGCTCCAGTTATCAGTAAACGGCACCCATACACTGAACAAATAACGTTTGCTCAAGCGCATAATTAGTGTATTTTTTTGAGATTCTACTGTTTATAATTTTTTGCATAATACCTAACCAAGATCATCATAGTTTTGGTTCATAAAAACATGCGAAACATCATCGTGGATAGTATGTCTGTTATGTTTTCCTTTAATTGAGAATAATCATGCAATAAGCATGATCAAATAATGGATATCTATCACGAAACATTATCGATCCACGTGATATGTTTATAATGCATCGTAACGTAATTATGCTTAATTACTCCATGCGTAATTACTTTTTTTATATGTCAATCAAATTGTGTAATTAGTTTTGTAATAGTTGTTAACAGTCACGTCGTTTTAATTGATACATAATTGATATCTTATTTATATATTTTTATTTATTTATTTAATTTATATACAAAACGAGTGGGCTATGGAAACTTATTATTTTTTTTATTAATTTTGAATACATATATTATATGATGTGAGAAGGTGTGTGATATTGGAACAGTTTTTTAATATGATTGTGACCTGTATAAATGGTTCAACGTACTTATTCAAGTCACAACACATGCTCCAACACTTCCTTCCACCAACAGTCAGCGATAGAGGCAATGAGACTCGTGAAAATTTTAATCTCAGGGTCATGTTTTAATCGTGAACATATATGAAGACAAAATGAATTCAAACAATTAAATTAAATTAAATAAAAGTATCAACTGAATATGAGAAATAATGATGTACTGCATTAGGAAGATAGAGAGACAACGCACTTTGAGATATTTACATTTTTATTGTATAAGTAAAATTATAATACATGACTCTAAAATATCAAACATTGTTTGGATAGTACTAATTATTTCCTATAAGAGGAAAATGAAAATTGAATACAAAAGTGAAATTTTTAAATATTTGTTATAAAAATAATGTTAAAGATTGAAACTTACATATAACATGAATTTACATCGAAATCAAACCTAACAAAATCTCTTTCATATCATACTCAAAATCATGATATCAATCTATATTAGGTTCAAACATAATGGATTCACATTCATATATTCAGACAGTAAATCATAAAGATATAACTCATCATACAGCTATGGAGTAAACATTTTAAACAATATCGACTCGCAGCATGAATAAGGAGATTCCCTCGATGACCAATATCTTCAAATGAATCCGGTTGTAGAAGATGTATTTAAATTTTAAAATTCTCGTGACTATTTGTATCTTGATCCCTCTATGTTACAATAAAAATCCCAGTGAAGAAATTTGTTTGTGTCCAAGTAAAAAAAATCCAAGTGAAGAAATTGTTTGTGTCCAAGTGAAAAAAATCCAAGTGAAGAAATTGTCACTGACAATTTCCTATAAGTGACTTCCTTGGCATCATATGGTATAAAATTTTAGATCAGGCAGAATTAAATGTCGTACATTACATCGTTATGTACGTCCAGGCATGGTAATTGCAAAATAATATCCAAAAAATAGGTTTCCAATGGCAAAATAAATGGAATTACATTCGAATAATCCAAATGCAGAATTTATAAAGAAATTATGTTCATCAGAGTGGATGTGTAATATAAGGTAGGATTGAATTTGGGATGACTGACATTTATATCAGCATCTAGATTATAGAAAAGAAAACAGGATTATTGGTTTTAAAAATGATCTCTCGCAAAACTATCTTGACATACGAACACATAAAACAAACTTACCCCAAATTCAGAAATTCTAATTGACGTCGGCCGCCATTTTCCTACACTGGCCGTACCGCTTCGATAGGTGTGGGCAAAAAGAAAGAATTTGACATAAAATTTACTGATCATTATAAAAAATATTGCCACTTGACAAAAATCGATTTAGTGTGTTCGCAAAAAAAACTAGAAATTCCCAATTATTAATTTTTCCCTATATATAATTTTCTATAACATAACAGATGATATAGAAAGCAGTGTCGGTATTGTGTGTTAATCACAACCAAACTAGAGAAGCCTGTGTCATGATGGCATAAATATAAAACATTAAATACATTCAAGACATCATTTCAAACTTAATTTATTAGTATACGTATTTAATTAATGTACAGCCTTCTGCATACATGCGGGTTTATTTCCATAAGAAAATCTTTCCAACCAACTCAGGCAACGTGAAACCTCGAGTTATTTTGACACAGTAGTAACTATATGGTACCTCAGAAGTAAAGGAAAATATAAAGATTAACAGACTGGTCCATAGCCATGAGAAAAGGAAGAAGGGATATAAAGGACGCTGAAGGAATATCGATCAAGAATAATATTATTTTGTTTGTCTTTTAAAAACAGTGTTTTTATTAATTTAGTATTAAATAATATCTACCTATATTTTATTCAAATTAATTATACAAAATAAGTAATAAATCAATTTAATTGACTGAATCATTGCCAATATTTCATATTATGAGTATAAAAATATTCCCGAAGGATTACTACAACGGGGATAATTGACGTTATAAAAAAATATGTTGTTAAATACAAATACCCGGTTTAAAATGTCCATATGTAATTGACAGCTCTGATGTTAAATATTTAAACTGACATTGTATTGCACAAAGTTTGACACATCTAATTGACTGGCATCCATAACCTGTCACGCAAAAGATTATTGACCAAAGTCCTCCATATTACAGGGTATTTAAAAGTATCTCTCAAAAAAAAAAACATCCACGAAACGTTGCAGTGCTCATGAAAATAAAAATTGTAGTTAGAAGTTATTAATGATTTTAAACTTTTGCCAAATTATTGGTGGTTTTTAAAGTTATTGAACAATCAGCGCCAGCTTTATCTTGTTTTGTTTCTTATTTTAATGAAAATTTTGAATCCATAAAACTATAATTTGCCTCAACTACTTTTTGCCAAGTTTTTTTTTCTGTTTCACCGTTGAAAATATCGTTTGACGTCCATGTTTTTACATCATCATATCGTTCACCGTAATATATTATGTAAGTATCCCAAAAATATCGGGCATATTTATCGTAAAATATTTTCATCGCTTCTGTAAGAATCTAGCCGTGTAAGGGTTTTTGGAAATAACGTCGTTCAATATTGGAAATGCTTATGAGTATTTATGTCAAGAATATCCGTTGTCTTTCTTATAATATTATCGCTTTATCAAGAAGAAAAACTTCTATTAATTTATTGATATCTAATATTGTATATTGTCCGTGTGTTGTCCAATATTTTATGTAAATATTTTTGAATCCTTTTATATTTATTTTAAATAACATTCATTTGCAAAACGTGCTTTATTTTTTAACAGTTTTTTTTAACCTAGTAGTCTTAACGTAATTATTGTGCATTGTCTTTTAACCTAGTAGTCTTAACGTAATTATTGTGCATTGTCTTTTAACCTAGTAGTCTTAACGTAATTATTGTGCATTGTCTTTTAACCTAGTAGTCTTAACGTAATTATTGTGCATTGTCTTTTAACCTAGTAGTCTTAACGTAATTATTGTGCATTGTCTTTTTTTAACCTAGTAGTCTTAACGTAATTATTGTGCGTTGTCTTTTAACCTAGTAGTCTTAACGTAATTATTGTGCATTGTCTTTTAACCTAGTAGTCTTAACGTAATTATTGTGCATTGTCTTTTAACCTAGTAGTCTTAACGTAATTATTGTGCATTGTCTTTTTTTAACCTAGTAGTCTTAACGTAATTATTGTGCATTGTCTTTTTCTAAAATTACGAAAGTTTTACTAGGAAATATTCCATATTCCTTTCCATGTACTTAGGTACCACTTATTTATCATGAGCTATTTTTTTTCTAAAAATAATATTATTTACTTTTCTTTCTAATTTATATAAAAAAAAAACCCGAATCAGTAGGGTCCTTTGGAATTCTTAAAAATTTTGTCAGGGCGCATTTAGGCGGATAGGGTAAAAAATGATTTATCAACTTACTAAGAATAATGAAAGGAAATTGATTGCTTAACATTTTTTAAAAGAAATGTTTCGAAACACCAGCCAAGCTTTGCTTTCATAATTGCAAAATGTACCGAATTTTAGTATATAAGAAATAGCAGAGTTTCTATGTTTACCAGTGGATAAGGGCCTAATAAGCTGAAACGGTCGTCCTGGATTCAGGAAAAAATATATATGTAGACCAAATCATTTGTTTGATTTAAAATACCGATTATTATGGAATTCTACATATTCAACACCGTCAGTATTGACAAAATTAAAAAAATACAGCTATCTTAAATATATTCAAAGAACCTTGGTTCCTTGTACAAATATGTTTCTGTCCAAAACTTGCTGAATGTAAGGATGACCAAAAAAGGAATATGAATTGAATAATAGGAAATGTACGTTATTTTAATGTTTTTTTTTATAGTACCTATTCCTCAGACAAAATTCAGTATTGTGAGGAAGATCGTTTTTCCTTTTAATTTTCCTTTTAGACTCACTCTACTCTGAAATATGCCCAGTATATGTTTCCTGAATCGACTTAAGGGCATTGATACTATGATGGCAGGATTGTAATATTTTATCCTGAGAGATTGATGAATGGCACGCCAACAAAGGGTGAGAAGAAAGATGTGACCTCTATCAATATGGCATTCATCACCATTTTTTAAAATATTTTTTGCGCTCTTTTCTTACAATACCGTCCTGACATATTTTTTTACATACTCGTTTTATAGTTTTAGGTTATTTTTTATTAATATCAGCATCCTGAATAACAATCATCATCATCAAAAATGGCGCTATATCCCATATTGAGCTTTGGCCTCCTCAAGAACTTTCCGCCATTCCGTCGGTTCCATCGTCCGCACCTTCCAATTACTTACATTGATTGCTTTCAGGACCCTTTCTAAACCATCCATCCACCTATATTTGGGTCTTCCCACGTTTCGCCTCTCATCTGGTCGAGTGTTGAAAATCTCGGGAATCGTTTCTCCTCCATGCCCTTGAGATGTCACAATCATGTGTTGCAATAAGTACAATAGATATAGATTAACTTGATTGTTTAGTGTCATTTCACATCCTATTATAGCATAATTTACAAAAAATAAATACAATAAGTATAAGAATATTTCATGTAGGGATATATTATACCTAAGTTATTTTATTTATAGAAATAAAGACGAAAACCTAAGGACCTTAATATAATATAATAGAAATAAAAATATTTTCAAATGTTTGAATGTTAACTTTATGGTTCATATTTAACAAATTAAATTTAAAGATATAACTTTGTATTAACCACGTTTTTTGGTTGAAACGATGCGACCGGTTCCGAAACCGGTCGCATCGTTTCAACCAAAAAACGTGGTTAATACAAAGTTATATCTTTAAATTTAATTTGTTAAATATGAACCACAAAGTTAACATTCAAACATTTGAAAATATTGTTATCGCGAGTACGGCGAGTAAAATAAAAATGTATAAGAAATTTTCAATTAAATACAGAATAATGTGCTTAAATATATTATTTTATCAAACGTGCTTAAAATATGAAGTGTTTCCGAATTATATTAATGCTAAATTCAAAACTGATAATAGTGATAAAAATAAAAATCAAAAAGCTTTATTCAAATCAAAAATAGCTTGGTTAAAAGAAGACTTAAAGACTGAATTTAAACTACGAAATAATATAAAACTTCAAATAAAAACCCCCACCCTACCTCTACCTCTTGTAAGCACGTCGTCACATTCTGTTTCAGTTGAAAGTTAGCCTGATGAGGGAACGGTTAGTACCGAAACCGGTCGCATCGTTTCAACCAAAAAACGTGGTTAATACAAAGTTATATCTTTAAATTTAATTTGAAATAAAAATAATTCAGTTGACATTGAAATTAAAATTAATTAGTAACATTAGTCACCTTAGTCTCCAGAATGTGTAATATTTGTAGTAGTGTTTGATATTTACAAAATATCTTTTTATTTATCGTTTGATCATCACCTTCGTGGCTCAGTTGGCTGGATATCTGACTGCTGAGCTAAAGGTCCCGACGTAGACACAGTTTTTAATTGGATATTCAGTCTGGATCTGTGAGACGATAAATATTTTAAATCTCCTGAATGTGGCAAATTGTTATTGGGTGCGTGTTAAACTAATATTTGACATAGTACCTGTTAGTTGGCCGAGAAGCAATATAAATAGAAATCACATCACATAATTAGGCATACTAAGATTGAATGATAAAAAAAACCACAAACCAAGTATGCCAAAATACGTAAAATTCCTAAAATTAAAAAATTATGATGAAAATTCTTCCGTATCTCTTCCGTCCTGCCCCCCTAGACAACGTGTCATTTAGCTCAGTAAAGAAACAAGAAAAGATAACTCAATGAAATGACAGTTGTCACGTGACTGCTCTTTTCTTGAGCTAAATAACACGTTATCTAGGGGGGCTGGGCTGCGTTCAGATTGAACACTCGACTTCGAGTGTCGTATATACCTGAAGTTGCAGATAGTGACGTTTATCACACCAATCTCACTGAACGATTGTGATCGGTGTTTCAATCTGAGCGGGCGTTTTAAATGTCAAATGTTATTTATCATACATGTACCTTTTTAGGTTATATTTTCATGAAAAGCCAACAATTGGGAAGTGGAGTAACTAATGCTCTCTGACCTTTTACCTTTTACGAATGATGATTTTCTTAAATTAACCTTATTGTGAATACATAATATCATCAGATATAATGTCATCTGACTTAATATACACCATAGAAATAAATAGAAGTCATCATTCCACATATAAAATAAAAGTCAACAGATACTATAACTGTCCGAGCGTTTTCAGTTTTCACCCGATGATTTTACAGATCGTTTGAAGCGTACACTCGATCTTCAATCTGAACGCGATAGATCGTCTGTTTACGGTTATTCTGAACGGCCTATAGAGCGTCACTAAGGCTGGACTGTTTCAACAAAATTATCAGTTATAATATAGTTAAATACTTTAATTTCATAGTTGTTCAAATTGCCTCGCTTAACGGCATTAGATAGATTTGTGGTGGCAGAGCGCTTAGCTTGCTGGATTAGTAATCCAGTGGTCGAGAGTTCAAATCCTGCTTCGACCGATTTCGTTCACCTATAACACAAGTTAATGCTTGATTTCGAGAATGTATGAGGATGTTGATGCAGTTGTTACAAAGACATTAAAAAAATAACAACCTAATATTTTGAACAATTTTATGAAATCAAAGTATTTTAACTATACTTTTACTTAATTCTTTGTTCGAGAAACACAGCCAAAATGCAGTCGGCGTTCACTCTGAACGCACTGCTAACGTTCTATTTATAAATTCTTCTTTTTCTCGTTTTCTCGACGTTATCTATCATTTCTGCGAAGACTTCTCAATCTTAATTTCATGACGTATCAAAAATTGTTTTCTTAAACCAGTGATGTATACCTACTTGTAGTGTATATTACTATAAATATTTTTTCTGGGAAATTGAGCTCGTTTTTCTTAATGGTTTAAAGGACTTTTTTGGTGTCCTTAACATCACAATATAGATTACATTAATGATAAAACGTAGACTAATTAAGGGACCGCGGGCTATAATTAACTGTAATGAATGTAGTTTTTTTCATTCTTTCCTATTTCACTAAATGGTTTTTACGTTTAACTTCTTGTGATTTATAGTTTTTTCTTTCATTCCTTCAAGAATAATTTATTTGTGCTCTCGAAAAAAATATTATTTCATTATACTGGAATAATTCTTAAATCGTATGAAGGACGGTGATTTATTAATTTAGTGGTTATTCTTGTATTTGTAATTTCGTATCACTAATGTTAGTTATTTTATAAAGATGAAAATATTATGGAAAAAATACACGCAACTTTTTCCAGCTTCTTGTCAGAATTTTTTTCAATTTTGCAATATTTTATTTATTTTTATTCTCATTTTGATATCAATAAAAATTAAAGGCCAAATACACCTATCACCTTATTTCACACCTTACTAAACACCCTCATCCTTCTAAGCGTAACCTTCCAATACACATACGGGTTTATACCCTAATACAGGCCTTTTAATCATCTTGTTTGCCATGTATAATAATTATTGGGTGTGGCTAGTCCTATGTTCCTGTTTATATCCATGTTATACTTTATCAAATTACATTGTCCAATATTTTTTAATTGCATATACGCAAACATTGGATTTTTTTCCCTGTCGGGAGTCAAATAACATTTTTATTGACAATATCATCTTAATAGAGACGAAGTTGGTATATTATAGAATAACCAGGAACTCAAAGCGGAGTTTTACAAAAAACTTTTTTTCATCGTAATATAGGCACAAATATAATAAGCACAAAGTCGTCATTAATAGTTTTGTGTTATAGTTGTAATAATATTGTAAAAATAAACTTTGCAAAGTTATATAGATCTATACAGGATAATACATTGGACATTTAAAACATTTTTATTTTTTTATTACATATACCAAAAATGATATTTTATATAAGCGACATAACAAATAAATTGGGTTGATTTGGACCACCTCACTAGGCCAGGCCTGTTCCGAGGTGGTTTTATAATTCTTTATTTTCGATTTTTCACAGAAATCTGTTTCATTATTTTTTCATTCATCGTCGGTAGATATATATTTTTTTTATTTTCAAATTATTTTTTTTACAGGCGTTTTTATCCCATGAACTTGGATATTTGATATCTTTATACGTCGTAGTTTTACTTTTATGGCACATTTTAACTAATAAAATTAAAATTACAAATAACTTTGATCAAACCACTAATGAGAATTTATGGTTGACTAGTTACGGAGGTGACCCGCTCCCTCATCAGAACAAACTAATACTAAAACTTAAGACTATGTAAAGAACGTGTGTAGTGTTATTGCAGTTAGGGGGAGGAGTTATAAGTGCGTGTGGGTGGTAGTGGAAAGATGTTGAACAGGGGCGTCCGGTTTAAATTTATTTGATTATTAATTATTGCTTCTTTTTTATTTATCGATTTTTGTATCTCCAAAGCCTCCAAGTTGTCAAGTCTTGGACCCTCCTTATTTATATGTAAGATTTTAACACCCATTTCTTTGTCAAATGAATGGCTACTGTTTATTAAGTGATTGGCGAACTCAGAAAAAAAAAAATTTTTAGACACCTCATGTGTTCTTTAATTCTTATTTCAGAGTTGGATTTTTGATATTTTTTCTCGATGATGTCTCATTTGAGGATAGGCCCTGCAGAATGCCTCTCGTGTGAACAATGCGGACTTATCATTATGTTGGCACGACTTTATAAACGGATATATCCACACACGCCTCCCGTTTTCTTATGATTTCCGGATCATCCATTCAAATATTGTGTCAGAAGGGGGAAAAACGTAAAATAAAGAAAGCTGGTAAAATCCACAGAGAACTGTATTTGATATTTCACCGAGGGGTAAATGTAGGTGACGTCGGATTCCTCTCATTCAATCTATTTTATTTTATATTTTTTGTAGTCAAGGGACTCGTTTCCTGAAGTTAGTATTAGATATTATGTAAACCTATACGGTATGAACGCAAATATTTATATATTGTATATATTTTATTTAGATGTAAAAAAAATACAATTTCTTACATCTAGTATAAGCAAAAATAAAAACAAATAATAATAAAAAAAAACAAATCAACATCGGATGACTAAATGAACACACAAAAAGACACGTACCTATCAATATCAATAAAACAAAAAATAAAAACAAAAGGAAAACACACCACCACAATAGAAGACATCAAAGAACATGGAAAAAAACAATAATATAATAATATAGTATCAAAACAAGCAAAACAGATATTATAGAATCTTAGAACATATATATAAACAATAGAAATACACGATTTTTAAAAAAAAATTTTGTTTTATGTATTCAGCACCTAAGCGACGAAAAGCGGCAAGACTAGACGCCTCCTTTACACATTCAGGCAAATAATTATAAAGTTGTAAGCCTTTGTAGTACACACTATTTTGTGTACCTGCCAGGTTTGTCTGCGGCAGTCTGAAGTCCCGCCTACTTCTCGTCGGGTATGCGTGAACTTCAAAATTGTACATAATATTTTTTTGTAAATAAGGTGGTAAAAGTCTATTTTTTAATTTGTAAATAAAAATTAGCACATTCAGAATTATTTGTTGTTTCACTGTCAAAATTTTCAACTGCTCAAGCATATATTTAATACGGATAAATCTATTGCATTTTAATATTGTCCTCATTGCTCTGTTTTGTATTATCTGTAGTTTTTTATTTTCACCTACATTGCTCATAAATAATACACTTGAGCAGTAGTTAATGTGCGGAATAACAATGCTATTATACACTAATTTAGATGTTTATGTATTTCCTTTTTTCGTTGCAGATCAGCTTTGAATTCGATATAGAATATTTCGTGTATCTATGTGTGTCCCTTTATAACTTTTGATCAAATCAAATCTAGCGTATCATGGTTTAATACTTTGTCGATATGTTAAGAGAACATGTTAAGAAAAATATTTTTTTATAAGAAACTTCTGTTCAACTGCCTGTATTTTCATTTTTTTAAATATCGAAAAACGCTCAAACACTCCAACTAGATAATTTAATTTTCTATTAAAAGTACATACATTATCCAACTGTCGACTCGTTCAAGAATTTTTTTTTCTTTTAATGAATCGACAGTATTAATCTTAGTCACGTGTGAGAGAATTGTATGCAATAGTAGAGTTTTTGGACGGTTTTTCCAACCTTGAATCCAAAAAACATCAACTAAGATGCTTCGCATCAATACATGGATTTACTCAGAATTTGGAGAAGAACGTTTGGTGTGTCTGTGTCCCCTTATTACTTTTGATCTCAATGCACAGAGCCCAATATATAGATAGTTATAGGTCTATAAAACTATAATACTTGGTATTTTGAATTTTTTTTTCAGTGAGGGATTATCAACTTCAGAAATTTTATTAATTTTTTTCATATATCTCAAAAACCATAAAATCTAGAATAATGAAAATTTGTATAAATATATACACAAAACATTATCACATTTTTTTTAATACCAGAGTTTCTCTCAAATTTATTTTAAGTTTCATACTTTCTCAAACTTTTTTTAATCGAGAAAAACATTTTTTTGTGATAAATTTATATGTTTAAGTGCCTATATTTATAAAGTTTTCAAAAATATCGATAAAACCTGAAGTATCCCAACTAGATAATTTAATTTTCTATAAAAAATATGAGCATTATAGTAGTACATCTCATACTTTTTAAAACAATTTTTATAAAAAATAAATTTAGTAATTTGTAAGGCAGTATTTACTTCACAATATCTTTGTCAACTCAATAGTTTGATACTTAATCTCAAACACACATTCATACCATCATGCTGTTTTCCATAGAATTATTATGCTGTTTTCCATAAAATTATAATATAATCTAAGCTGTTTTCACACTTATTTATTTATTTTAATCTTTTTGTACATAATATAATTAGTACACTGGCGGGCTTATTGCCTAATGGCAATTTATTCCAACCAACCAGAGTAAATGGGTAGGAATAATAGAACTGACCTTCATACTATCCTATCCTGACATACATATCTACATGACGTTTTATATAGAAAACAAAATATTTATTAATTTGAGTTATAGTTTGGTATATATTCTTCAAGTATATTTTTTTAAACGTACTCTATTGAGAAATTGGTTTGTTAACAATGAAAGTCACAGTTATAAAATTACTCGATTTACAATTGTGTCAACATTACTCGATCACGTCGGGGTCACCAGTTTTGGCGGTATGTAGGCTCACCAAAGTGCCAGAGTGGTCACTTGGATGAGAAGCGATTGCACACCAGCCGGAGCTGATATGCAAGCCTGTAATTGAGGTGGTAAGGTCGGTCAGTTGGACGTGTAGGTATAACCTGTTTGTCCGCCTTTGGCTACATACAACCAAACGATATCTCACCCGCCTGGTTCGAACCTGGAGACCGTCTGTTCGGAGAGTCCCGACAGCTGGGCTACAGATTGATCGAACAAGTAGCTGCGATACCGTATACAATAGATTATTAAATATTAAATGCAACTCAGGTAGAAATGGATGACAGATTAAAAGATGCAACAGGAAATTGAACTTACTCTTTTATTGGTATAGTTGTACAATTGACGATTATTGATATAAGTAGATACAGACAATATTTAATTATTATAATGTAAATTTGGAACGCGGACTATTTGAACGACGGCGAGCGGTCGGGCAGCGTGAAGACGAGCCATGGTCTGGATAATAAGCGGAATGACTGGGAGCTCTGTGCTTCTCCTTATATAGGGGTTGAGCTGTGCATACGGCGCAGGGCAAGATGGCGTCTGCTGACGTAACGCAGCTCCGTAGCGCAATTGTTAATCGCGCCACAGAATATTTTTATTTCACTTGGTTTTGTAGTACATGGTTAACGGTACATGGTTCACAGAGATATCATCGGATATTTTAGATATAGTCTAATTATAAACTTTTTGATTTTATATGATCAAATTATTGCTGCTAGTTTTTTTTTGTCACTCTCTTATTGAATTAACTGTGAATTGAAAGCTGTGGCGAATTAGCCAGCGAAGCCAAATTAAATTGAAATCTCGAGAACTCACCATTGCCGGAAAGATTTCTTCGTTGGACGTGAACCAATTAACCAACTGTATAGATTGTGTCCGAAACTCCGTATTTCAAAGTGCTAGAAAGTAGGTGTATCTTTCTTAGAGTGCGATTCATTCCCACGGAAAAGAGCGAGGGAATTAAGTCCGGCGTTTTCGTTTTGCCCATTGTAAAGTATTGGAAGGATTTTCTTTCACAGGCAGACACTGGTGAAGTACTTTAAGTGTCGTAACCCGAAACCTTCTGGCAGAACTGTATAGTATTGGAAATTATACAAATACCGTCCTAGATGAGATTTAAAGTCATTGTTATGCAAACAACACTGCTTTGTCTATGATTGTATAACCGGAATACCGAAAAGTAATTATTTTGTCCTAAATAGAAGTTTGTATTTTATTTTGTGGTTTTCGTAACGAAATAAATGAGTTCTGCGTTATTCATTATGTTTATTTACAGTTAGCTACAAAACATATAAACAAACTAAACATTATGTTATACTAACGTAAAATTACACGCATTCAGTTGGTTAGTTTTTTATGGGTATAAGTCATCTATATGTATTTCTCTTATTTTTTTTAGTTCTTTGGTTTTCAAAATGAAATGTGTTTTTCATTAAAAAATAAATTAAAAATATCTCAATAGGGATGAAACGGGAACATATATTTATAAAAAAAAACGGAAATTAAGGCACCTACAGGTATTTCAACCTGTTTTTCATTCTAAAATCGTATCAACTACATCAGTATAAAATACCATTTGCGTTTATAAAAATATTTTTAAACCATATCACACATGCATATGTACATATCTGAGAATGCTGTTTCACTCAATATATAAATCTATAATACCTCTGAATGAACACACTGCAATAATATTGAATGCTGTTTCACTCAATATATAAATCTATAATACCTCTGAATGAACACACTGCAATAATATTGAATGCTGTTTCACTCAATATATAAATCTATAATACCTCTGAATGAACACACTGCAATAATATTGAATGCTGTTTCACTCAATATATAAATCTATAATACCTCTGAATGAACACACTGCAATAATATTGAATGCTGTTTCACTCAATATATAAATCTATAATACCTCTGAATGAACACACTGCAATAATATTGAATGCTGTTTCACTCAATATATAAATCTATAATACCTCTGAATGAACACACTGCAATAATATTGAATGCTGTTTCACTCAATATATAAATCTATAATACCTCTGAATGAACACACTGCAATAATATTGAATGCTGTTTCACTCAATATATAAATCTATAATACCTCTGAATGAACACACTGCAATAATATTGAATGCTGTTTCACTCAATATATAAATCTATAATACCTCTGAATGAACACACTGCAATAATATTGAATGCTGTTTCACTCAATATATAAATCTATAATACCTCTGAATGAACACACTGCAATAATATTGAATGCTGTTTCACTCAATATATAAATCTATAATACCTCTGAATGAACACACTGCAATAATATTGAATGCTGTTTCACTCAATATATAAATCTATAATACCTCTGAATGAACACACTGCAATAATATTGAATGAATATATTTTATCGACGAGATTCATTTTATGATGTCCAATACGTGGTGTCCAATGGCGGTATTTATTATTGTGTAAAACAGCCTACGAGTGAAATTTGAATAGCGTTTTCTCGTTTGTTTTTACTTACTGCCAGGACGAGTTTAATTATTTGTATTTGAAATGAAAAATTACATTCAATTTGCATGCAAAATGATGGAAATTAAATAGAGCAGAACGTAACGACACCTATTTGTCAATAAACGTAATGAGAGTACTCATTATGTTGTATTACAATCTTTAAAAGAAAGAGTTAATATTAATGTTGGGAATCTCCTTTATTTTATTATATAATTGTTGTTTTTGTGAGTTATTTAGTTATTTCGTCTGCATTTTAGTCCTCTTATTTCTGTGTGTAGATCAAGCTGATTTTGTAAATTAGTTGTTTATTTATCGGCTTTTATTTAATGATACTGGTTAATATCATATACTATGTAATACATTTTTTTTAAATTTGTTTTGTTATCGACTTGAATAAATAGGAGTAGAATAAATACTGTATAGAATGAAATATGATGACATAAGGAAAGAATGCAAGATAAAGAAGGATATTATAAGTAAAATGAAAGTGAATGCCTTGAGGTAGTTTGAACATATTGAAAGGATGAATGATGAACGACTGACCAAAAAAAATATACATGAGTGTAAGAGACGGAGTGAATAGCAGGGGCCGCCCCACAAAGGGATCGTGTTAATGATATTTTAAAATAAGGAAACAAAACAACCTTGAACAATCGACGAGCATGTATGAGACGATGCATGGATGTAAAGGAAGCCAGAAATATGTGCAAGGGCCGCCGAATAGCAGGGGCCGCCCCTGAATGGGATGGCATGACCATGTAAATGATATTTTGAAAGAAGGAAATATAAGAAGCTTAAAAAATCGACGAGCATGTATGTAAAGGAAGCTAGGAATTTGTGCAAAAATAGAGGAGAATGGCGCTCAGTTCCCTCTGCTAACTCCGTAAGGGACATGGCGTGATGGTATGAATGTTATGGAGTTTCAACAAAAACTGATTATTTCATCAACAAATTTGATGTTACTTTAATTATCTGAATTATTAATGACTATTACGATTATAAATGTATTTCACATTTAAAAAATGTACAATTTCATTAGGATCATATGATTTTTTTTTGTTTGTTGAACGAAAGAGATCATCGTTGGTTCTTTAAGTGTAACAAACAATACTTAAATAAACGTGGATTGGTAGACGGGCCACGCCTTGCTAATGACATTTGGTGAAAATTGATAACAAAACTAATCAAACATTTCAGAAAACTGTAGTTAAACCTGTACGAATATCATGTTATGTAAGCACTTCATTTATATAATTCTAAGTCTGAGATACACCAAGGCTGTCGTAAACATTGCTATCCAGTTTATTTAGACGATCAATACCTTTTGTTTAACAACAGGTATCAAATTAATATAACTTAAGTACAATAGTTTAAGACTATGATAAATGGCTTTGCTGAAATGTCTTCCACGCCAAATGAATTGTCAAGGTGTACTATCTATTTGCTGTTTGTGTTGTTTGTTTACTTAATTTATCTAAGTAATTGAAATATGGTATTTCAAAAGATATTATGGTTTTCCATTACTTAAATTTATTCGATTCTGTGATATTTTACTGTAAACTATTAATAATCTTGACATGATTATTATAATATGATGGAATTTCTATTCAATGGAAAGTGCAAATGAAAAGTTTATAATTTTCGGTGAATTTTCTCTATCCGTATTTGTTTGATTTGAAGACCTTGTTGGTGCAGATGATAGATACATCCCATTTATACCTATCCTCATATTTTTGACATACAAATCCTCAATTCTAACCTACTCCCACACCTTGAACGTGGCAACAATACTTTTGCCCCTTCTCCGCGTGAAAGTAGGCCATCTTCAGTTCCAATACTCACTTGGTCTTTTTTAATGTGTGAATGTGGCAATCCCTGTTTAACAGAGTTCACATTATAAGCACATATAATTTCTAAGAAATATCTAAAACAGATCGTGTTAATAATTAATAAATATGGGTCATCTGTCGAAAACCCTACCATCCATCAAGCCAGCTGTTTTCGGAATTTGAGGTCCTTGATGTTAGACACCGCTATATTATAACAATAATTATAGAACTACATAAACACCCAGAAAAATGTCTACCATCTTCATACACAAAATAAACATTTACTGCAACCGACACATACTCAGACTTTTTTTGCCAAGAGACACTTCACATATTTAGCATCCAAAATATATAAAAGATTTGTATCTGATATCTTGGACTTAGTCCAGCCGAGTGGCAATAATTTTGGAAAACTGGTTTCTGATTGTTTGATTAGGAGAGGGAGAGAAGAGTCACAGAGAGACTTGACGTTTGTTCTAAGATAACATTTGCACTTAGTGAGAGATCTTTTCTTACGCTCTCATACACTCTCATCGCACGGTGAGAATAAATGTGACTCGATCCCAAATTTCGGCGAATCGAGTAAAATCCATAAATCGACTTAAAAAACATATTTTACCCTCTAATAATTAAAAAATCAGTCATTTTTCCGTCAAAGATCGCAATATTTAATAAAAAGGGACTTTTTTAGATTATAAGGTATGTTTTTTTTAAGCTGATCGATGTATTTCAACTTGATTTGCCAAAATTTTGGATCGAGTCTCTTCGTAGCAAAAATATTTTCCATGAATATTGTTAGTATTACCCCAGAAAAAGCCCTTGCTTAGTTAAGTATGAAATTGTTTAAATATGGTAATAAATTAAATAACCTTGCCATTAATTTGACATTGTCGACCTCCGTAACAAAATCAAAATTCTTACTTTTACGATTTTGAACCTAGATTTATTTCCCGGTGTGGTCACATTATTTAACCCTAATTCAATATTACAATACTAATATTAAAATATTTTGTAATTTTTGGAAATTAAGAGATATTTTTGTGCAAAATGGTTCATGAAGACATACTGAAAAAATATTCCTTATTAATAATAATTTACTGAATAAAATAAAAATCAAATGTGTTGTGATATTTGATATAGAAATTATGTCATAAAATGGTTTCAATTAAAAATGAATTTCAAATTTTGACACTAAAAAAGGACTCGGAGGAATGACTAATGAGAAATGAGATTTGATGTTTGGGAAATTTTCACAAGTTTGGAATAATATGTTATGTACAGGTACCTTAATTCAACCACCCGACGCTGCGCCTGCCTCGACAGAGTTTAATTTTCCGAAAATCAATCATCTGCCTGAGTGAAAGTTGAACCGTATTCTAATTACTTGCAAATAACACACAGTCGGGTTTGATTCAACACCTCATGAATATCCGCATTCAAATGATGTCTTCAATGCCGATTTGTGATATCAATTAGCGAGAGAAATAATTTAATTCGTCTCTTAAACCTTTAGAACATTCAGTCGTTCGGTTTTGAAAACTAAGTCTAGGCATCCTTTATTAAGTGTTATTTTGAAGATGACAAGAACTGAACTGAATTGTTAAAAGGTGCTTGATTCGCACTTATTCGTTAACATTGTATCTTTTTTTGAAGCTGGTCTAATTCACAATGGTCTATTTTTATTTGTATCCCCCTAGCCGACATAACATTTTATTCGATAATTGTATAATTGTATCTACCTACTATTGCTGAATGAGTCGATTTACCTTCCTGGCCAATGACTATTTCCGTTTGGTGTCCATCCAAATTCCTAATAGTGGATAACCCCTAGACTCCACTCCACCTCTATCAGCCGTTTTCATAATTTCAGTCTGAATTGTGTCAACTTTCAGATTTAGATTGTTATAAATGATATACACGTTTGAAATTTTAAAGTGTGATATTATAATAATGTTGTACCTACACATGTATTTTGGTTTTCGTAGATAAATCGCGTTTCTCTAGGATTCCATGCTAAAGATATTATCAGTATATTACACTGAGGGTACCTACAGCATCTTGAAATAATACGTTGAGTATTTCAACACCATAAATCACGTGAAATGAACTGGTTCGCTCTAGTGATTTTGACTCAGCTACCGAGATGCTTTATGTATTTCATTTTCATTTTGCAATCCTGATATGGTGATAAGGAACAAATAATAATATTTCCTCTTTTACTCTGATGATGTGCTCTCGAATTTATGATAGTCGAATTTATAATAAGCATTTCGTGTAGTGCAACGTGAATTCTGAAGCTATAAATATGCTTTGTGAAACATTAAGTCATTCTCGTGTGCTATGAGTTGTTTTTTTTATACTGTCGGGTATGTGAGTTATGTTTAGGGTTGCTAGTGACTGGATGTAGAAGGCCCAGGACAGAGAAACCTGGAGGCATATGTCCAGCAGTGGCCAGAGACGGCTACATAAGTTAGTAAGTATATATATGAGAAGAAAACCTAAATTTAAACCGTTTAAAATGTATTTAGATATAATACAAATATGAAAAAATACTTGGTTTTTGTTATATTGAAATTTGATTATTGACGCGTATCGTGCAAGTCACATCGTCAGAATAATTCCGTGCAACGCATATCGTCAGAATTATTCCGACGATGTGCCTTGCACGAAACGCGTCAATAATCAAATTGATTTCAACATTTTTTTTTATGACACGATAGTCGATGGTTCTCCTATATAATAAAGTAATAACGATTCAGTTAAGTATAAATAAAAGTAGAAGTATAATTTTTTTATTTTTTTATTAGTTAGGCAATTCACACAATATTGTATGATTTGTGCCATAATTCTATTCACAGAACACTCAAACTTAAATATATACAAGACATACACTATGAACAGTAGCAAATAAAAGAAAGTCACTTAACACTAAAAAATAAACATAACATATCAAAAAGTACATTACAGAAGGATATTATTCTTAACTGTATGCAGATGACAAAGTGGTGATTGCTGAATGTGCGGATGAGCTGCAGTATTTAGTGAATAAAGTGTATGAAGGATGCCTGCAAAATGGACTGAGAATGAATGTTAGTAAATCTAAGATATTGGTATTTGAAAAGACTGAAAGTATAACTGCATGTATGATAAATGTAGAGAACGAATGGCTAGAACAAGTTGAGGAATATTTATATTTGGGGAGTATGTTTGAACGGAATGGAAGACCCGATAAAGGTATTGAAAGAAGAGTTATGGCAGGGAATAGAATAAACGGAGCACTTAGACCAGTAATGTCCGACCCAAGCATCTCAAAGGAAGCCAAAATTGCAATACACAATGCAATTGTGGTGCCTACTTTGACGTATGCAAGTGAAACATGGACCTGGCAAAGAACACATGAAAGTAGAATAAATGTTGTAGAAATGAGATCACTAAGAAGAGTATGTAATAGAACGATATATGATAGAATAAAAAATGAGGACATAAGGAGAGAATGCAAGTTAAAGAAGGATATTTTATGTAAAATGAAAGTGAATGCTTTAAGGTGGTTTGGACATATAGAAAGAATGAGCGATGAACGACTGACCAAAAAAATATACATGGGTGCAAGAGATGGAGTGAATAGCAGAGGTCGCCCCAGAAAGGGATGGCATGACCATGTGAATGATATTTTGAAAGAAGGAAACATAAAAAGTTTGAACAATCGACGAGCATGTATGAGACGATGCATGGATGTAAAGGAAGCCAGAAATGTGTGCAAAAATAGAGAAGTATGGTGCTCGGTTCTCTCTGCTTACCCCGTAAGGGACATGGCGTGATGGTATGTATGTATGTATGTATATTATTCTTAACAATAAATTTTATTAGCTTACGATACACATTATTTTTTTTTTGAGAGCTAGGAGGTGAGCAACATTAAAAGGTCTAGAAGTATAATTTATTTTATACAAAACCACAACGTGAGAGCAATATATTCACAATCATTTCTGAGATATCAGAGAGAGGCCTTTCTCCTGTAACACCTTATCCATTTCTATCTACGGAGAATAACGAACCTTCATATCCGTTAGTTTTCGTCAATTCCTATAGACTATACTGATTTCTGCTAACCAGGCGTCACATCAATATATTACAAATTCCATTATTCGATTAATTCTAAAATGTGCCAAAGAATTAGCAAAATCGTTCGGAAGTAAAATATTTTTTGACTCTCGCAAATTTTATTTTTTACAAAAATTATACAAGTCATGAATGGACCAAAGAGTATTAGCTAAATTGCATCTCGTATAGTTCTCGTATTGCTCTAAAGTTTTTCCTATATAATTGCTCACTTTGGTTCATACATGGATTCAAAAAGTGACATCTCCCTTACATGTAGGTACAGCAATCAAATTGTTATTTAGAATTCAGATGATGTTTTGGTGAGTCGCTGTAGTATACGAAATGTCATCATGGCCGCTCTGTAAAATTTATTATTTCCAAGCAGAAAACAACCTCGTCCCTTCCACCTGCACAACATGTCTTCAGATAAAGTTCTTAGCCAAGGATGGCTTTGAATGTTTAATGACTGTCCTCATATTGGGTTGGGATGAGTCTCACAAGGAAATGTCAACAATCTTCAAGTTTGTATTATGCTGAATATAGCATTACTTGTTTAAATACAAAATAGGCTATGTTGAAACTTTTTCTTGCAAAATATTTTTCATTAGATATATTTGATAATCAAAATACATAAATAGATGGGTCGATGGCAGAGCGGTTAGCGCATTGGGTTAGTAATCCAGTGGTCGCAAGTTCGAATCTTGCCTCGACCGATTTCGTTCACCTATTATAGCACAAGCATTTTATACTTATTTTAGGAAACGGAACGTAAGAAGATGTATATGTACATACTTGTTGAAAAAGGACAAATGCATTAAAAAAATATATTCCTTTGAATTATCAGTAACATAATAAACAAATAAGCTATAAACAATCACATTCGTTGATTTTGTTGTATAAAAATTTCATTTTTAAATTAAAATACATCTATTTATGTAACGTACCCACAAAATATTTGTTTATGGAAACGGCATTCGCATAATACTTATTTAAAAACACAAAAATTAAATGTGAAGTCTTTTTACACATTTTATAATATAATGTACTCTTTACACTTATTGTTCTTTAATTACGTTTACACACAAAAATCATAATATGAAAACAAGCTACGTTGAGTAAATTCTATTAATTCAAATGTATTTTAAAGGATTTTTGTAATTTGTATGCATTGTTTTTTTTTACAACTTTATTATTCAACGAGCGAATCTTTGTTTTTTTTAAATATACATGTGAAAAGAAAACCGTTTAATATTTATTAATTTAAATAAAAATACATTCTGTTTGTTGTAAAAATAATTCCAGACTAAATTTGAGATGGTTCAATGATTACAAGAATATTTATACGAAAATTCGTTAAAAAAAACTTTAATTTGTATTTTATTCATACACACGTAACATCATAGCATACCCCACAATTTGGGGTTACCATCGACCAGTGTTCGGGTGTGAATAGCTTAAAAAAAGAAGCACGCCACATGCGTGCATGTCCACACACTAGTCTCGTCCTCTACAAGGACCAATACATAAATACCAATATTCACAAAAATCAACCAATTATCATAAAAATGAGAAAAATAGAAATTATAATTTATTAAATTGGGTTCGCATGATCGTTTAAATAATATATTCCCTCATATGAATAAATTACTAATTCAGAACGTAGCGATATGATAATACATTGTTATACGATTTCTAGAAGTGAATTATCATTTGATATTCAAATTTTTATTTTAAGTTTAATTGGAAAAAAGTTATTTTTGGTATAATTTATATGCGATATTATTCATTCCGTGTGGTTTTCTCCAAACCATCCTTCCTTTTCACTGTCCACGAATATCGCGTATGAAATTTGGGATTTTGTGAGAATTCTCGGTTTCTGAATCCATATATCCTCGTTTGACTCGGTAATTTATGGCGGGTCTCGGCTCTAACCGTACCATGAATAAAAATATGAGAACTCAAATGCAAGTATTCGCGCGTCCTCGTAGCCCCTCTAGGTTCTGCCTAAAATTGCTGTATAAGATATGCACCAACGTTCTTTCCTGTCAAGGATTAAACCATGCTTTTATTTATTTATTCATGTATAAATCTGTGCTATAATATGTACAGTGAATAAATTACATGTGTATTATATTTTTTGTAAGGTGGCAACACCAAAATATAATTGGTTTATCCGTCTAACAGCGACATCTCCCTCTATCTTGCAAGTCGCCATTAAGGCCGCGCAGGCACTCAAATGCGATAAGTTGCATTGGCGTTTCCTCATTTACTCAACCAATACTGACATTATCGTCTTGAAACTGAAGACAGGGACAGATTAATTATTATAGTATTGTATACAAAAAATTGTAATTCCAAAAGTAACCCTAAAATTTTCGAGATTCGCTCCGTTTAATTTTTTAAACGTAAAACTATAATTTAGCAAAAATGTTGTTTAGTATGTAGCTGCGCCTTGCGAGCTGCAATACGTATATCCTCGATGATTCTCGAATACTCACGAAGATCAACGAACCACAGCCCACCGCTGTCCACAGATCTCCATTCATGCGTTGATCGTATAACAGAGTAGAGTCGCATTTAATCTCAATGTATTAGTTCCGACCCACGACATCACAAATTAATTAACTTATTATTTTTATTGTATCTGTTTTATTCGAATATACTGACATAAGCAATGTCATTATTGGGAGGTAGATGTTTTAAATTAAATTCAACTATTGTTAGCAAATTCTCAATTCATAACAGTATACACGACAAAACTACTAACATAGAACTCAATAAGTGGACCATGGGCTACACAATCATTCTATATAACAGCTTACAATGATTTAGTTATTAATATTATGTAACTAGTCTACCACCTCGGAATAGGCCTGCCCCCCTAGACAACGTGTAATTTAGTTGATGTAAAGAAACAAGAAAAGATAACTCAATGTATGGAGGTGACAGTTTCCAGTCACGTGACAACTGTCACTTCCATACATTTAGTTATCTTTCCTTGTTTCTTTTCTTGAGCTAAATGACACATTTTCTAGGGGGCTGGCCTAGTAAGGTTGTCCAAACCAACCCAATTTATTTGTTATGTTGCTTATAATGGATTTTTTTTGGTATATGTAATAAAAATAAATAAAATCCTTTGGAACACGCAAATTTTTTAAATTATTATGATTGCATCTGATCAAATAAATAGATAAAACATCCACCTCCAAAAATATTGGGTATATATACACTGGCTATTTTAGATTATCAAATTTATGTCTTGATTTGAAAAAATGTATAGTCATATTTTCACTATCGTCATTCTTGTTTCGCGCTAGTCTTTCGTACAAAATGTATGGCGGGACGAACTCCATCGATTCTACTTTAGTACGAGAAGTGAGGTGATTTCAAAAAGAGGCGTTCCACCCGAGCGATATAGCAGAAGTGAGGTACTACTTGTCAAAAATTCTCAGTGCCTGAGCGGCCTTAAGTCAAGACAATAAAAATAATCTAAGTATTGTGGTATTTCATTTATTTAACAAAATCTCAAAAGAATTAAATTATTCCTCTGGGAGAATAGCCATGTGAAACGAAAAATAATTTTGTACGTAAATAAATTAAAATAATTATGTTGTTTGATAATCATTGTATTTTATTAAGACGTTCAATGTCTTGTTTATTATATTTCTTATATTATATACAGATAATGTGATTCAGATAATTTATTAAATACAATTTCAATAAAGCAATCATTATTTTATCTTCTTATTTCTTTAGGCGTATCGATAATCCTCTAATTGGAATCTTATTTCTAATACTCGTTGAGCTTTCTTTACATCGTTTTTAACATTATCTGTGTTTCCAGATAAGTGAAATGAAATAAGCTACATCTGAATTTTTATTGATTTATAAATTATATTCTATTGATAAGGTTTTATGACTACAGTGAAAAAAATATTATGACAACCGAACTGGCTACCTGCATTTAAGACAAAGTTTTGCTATCAGTAATAAAGGTTTATGTATTTATGACTGTACTGTTTGTCTGTGTGCACATAACCAAATGTTTGGTAGTCACTATAGTTCGGTTAATTTGAACATGAAGTTTTATTACCATTAACAAAAAAAAAATCAATGTACATCGCCATTTACAGCTTTGTTAAAACTTCTATCAAATTGTCAGATCATAAATTTACTTTGCGTATTTAAAAATTAACAATACGTCGATACACGCAGGCGTTGATTTCGCTAAAAATAATTCGAATACATATTTCCAATCGATTTCGTTCTTTTTTTCGTTCAAAAGTATGTGTTACGTACGATCAAATCATATCTTTACAATTATTTAGCCGTAGTCGTTTAGGCGTAGCCGTTTAGGTGAGGTTATGATGAATAAAAAGAGAGAGGAGGAAGTTATTATGTATTATGTTTTGTTGACTTTTTAGTTTCTTTTCTTTCTTTTTTGTACTTGCATTTTTACTGTATTAATAAATAAATAAATAAAATTTTCAAAATTGTAACATGTTCCATGCAAGACTGATCCAACCTTTAAACCCGTCCCTCTTATTCCACAATACATTTCCTTATCCTCCCCTTTTAGCAACATCATCTGGTCAGTACATATCATCTGTTGATTGACATTATCAAAAACCAATAAAATCAGTGAATTCATCATTTATGGATATAAAATGGACATTGAGCAAGGGAAATGTGTATTAGTGACCAGCAAACAAACAAACATTCAAGTAAGTGCTATTATCATCATCCTCATATACTTAAAGCCGACCATTAAAGGAACATCTCTTTAAAATGAAGCTACCTTACAGTAAGTATAATCATTAATGCTTAGTTTAGGGAACGAATTACGGTGTTTACGTTCTTGCTGTATCGGCAAAGTCATTCTTTAAAGGTTCTTTAAATATACTCCTTTTCTACTCCTCAAAGATACATTTTTTTCTATAGAAGCACATTATGTTGTCGTTGACACTTAGTTTTGTCGTTGACGGTAGTTTCAACAAAAGTATCGGTAATGTATAGATAAAATACTTTGATTTCATAAAATTGTTCAAAATTGTGTCGTTTAACGGCATTAGATTTCAATGAAACAACCAAAAGTATTGAACAATTTTATTAAATCAAAGTATTTTAACTATCTTTTACTTTAATCTTTGTTCGAGTAACGCAGCCTTGTGTAGCTAAGCTAAAACATAAGTATCGATAAATGTCTTTTGTTCAGACATATCACAAAATGGCGACAATCCTGCTATAAATTTAACGAAGTGAAGTACCAATCCTCAAAGATGTACCAACTTGCATACAACTGGAATTCTTCGTGTGTAGGTATAAATGGAAATATTTTCATATCTTTCTTTTTTGGTGTTCGTTGCGTATGAATCAAAATAATTAATGGTCGAAATTACTTAACTCAAGAATTAATGAAAACGAAAGACTCCAAAGTTGAGATAGATTTTTATTGCCGGGCATTTATTTTCATCCCGTAATTTTTGTGCTCCCGGACATGTATCTTGTAGATTTATTAATATGGAAAATGAGCTGGATGAAATGAAACAATCCGAAGAGAAAATATATTGCGTCAATGGAGCGGTTTATCGAAAGTATTGACGAAAATATTAAATTACTCTTTCTGGTTTTGTAGCGAGATATGGAAATAATGCAGCACGAGGTAGACTATTTGAGGTAACTTCATTTGAGTACCGTTGTTCAGTAATGTTTTTGATTGGGTGTTTCAGCATACACAAATCATGTTTTTTTAATTTATTATTTTTTTTTATCACATTATTTAGTTGTTTATCTATTTTTTGTTTTGTTTTGTTTTTATATATTTTTAACTTAATATTTTTTGTTGTAAATTTAATGTACCTACCACTACACTATTTATGGCTTCACGTTCACGTACAGGCCAAAGACGCATGGTGGTTATTCTAAATTTATAGAACATACCACAGCGAGCGATGCTCAGAAGAACTTGCATCCCTGGACCCTCTTCTACCCATTCCCAATAGTCACTCGTTTTAGTCAATCTCAACACCCGTTCACAGTTAACCTTCAATATACACAAACCAATCGCTTCTCGACATATTTTATTAACACAGCACTCGGCTGAGGAACGACCATACGAATTCTGTGTCTCCTCCTTCTTATAACCCTGGTGTTTTTAAAACAACAAAACATAGTGTGCTTCTTCGGAAGGGTAGGTATTTATTTATTTATTTTATTTATTTATTGAAAACAAACATACAGCCAATTTAGTACATAGGACAAGCAGACATTAATACAACAAATAAGCCTAGGTTAAAACATGAATTGGAAAAGAAACATCCTGAATAACACATTTTTTTTGCTCTAAGAAAAGGGATTTGGAAGGAAATGGGGCGTTATGGGAAGCGTGCGTAAGATCACTCAGCGATGAGGGAACGTGGCCAAAATGGATAGTTTAACTCTTCTATGCGATGAGTTGAAGAGATCAATGTCATGGAAGAAAGAATCTTAATTTCTGCATGCTCTGTATATAAAAGAGTGCTGTGTATAATTTGTGCAACAGATGATGGGAAGTCTTAGTGTATTTTTTTCTAGTTTTTCTCGTCGGTATGTTCAAGGGAATTTACGCAAAAAGTGCATCAGAGTCAATAATATATACTGTTCACTATTGTGTGCAGGAATGTCAAGTCAAATCAGTTCGCCTGTTTTCCAAGGACATTAACTTTTGGCATATTCGGGAAAGAGACATTTCATTATGATGCTGTCGGCTCCTGTAGTCTAGATGCTTTAGAAATTTGTTTTGGATGTTTACGATCCTATCTATATTAATTTGTTATGTATAGAGGATTCCAAACGGCGGAAGCAAACTCAACGCAACTGCGCACATATGAACAGTGTAGGGTTTTCTCAGTGGAAGTGTTATAAAAAGGCTTATATACCTGCAATATAAAATTTAATTGTTTGAATGCATCTTAATATGGGAATCAAAAGACAATTTTCTATCTAGTATTAGTCCAAGTTCTCTGATTTTGGTTTTTCTTTCGAGTTTCTAAAATTTTCTTTCTAATTTCTCAGATATAATGGAACGAAATCCTAATAGCTGGTGTCCCCTACGTACCCATGTTAAAATATATACATTGCTTGTAAGAAATTGCCGTGTGGCAATAAACTCGCCATTATACACATTATTGGACATGACGTAAAATTGATAAATAAATAAATATATCTAAAAAATATCCATCGTCATAGGTAGGTAGGTACTTTTTTTTTCAATATATTATAATTTTTAAGTGTGTTTTGTATTTTGCTGAGGCATCAAAAACCCTAAAGCAAGTTATTTATACCTAGTAGGCCATTATGAATCATCAAATATAATAACTTTATCTCTCTTTAACCATTCCATACCAAAGGTGAGTGAAGTTTGTACCGCGGTAGAGGTTTTATAAAAATGAATCGAGTCATTTGTTATACTTTATCTTGTACTGTGCACAAACAAAAGCCCGCAATTAGTTACAGAGCTCTCCCGTCGGAGGAACGCACATTTAGTCGCTGACAATTGTTTGTCCTCCCCATAATTTAACTAAAATATTACTGAAATAAAAATCGTCAAAAATGACGGATTTTAATGTAATCAATGACCTTCCTTGCGACATGTTTACCTGCCTCCCCCCCCCTAAACAACGTGTCATTTAGCTCAAGAAAAGATAACTCAATGCATGGAAGTGACAGTTGTCACGTGACTGGCAACTGTCACTTCCATACATTGAGCTATCTTTTCATGTTTCTTTTTTTGAGCTAAATGACCCGTTGTCTAGGGGGGCTGGTATGGAACTTATTTCGTATAGTGTACAAAATATGTTTGTTCATCATAAGGTTTTTTTTAATATTATTGTTATTTATTACTCCTCACTACTCATTGCCGATCGCCGTGGCACACTTGGTAAGCCGTTTGGTTTCTGTGCGGGCGTCCTGGATTCGATCCCCAGCAGGAAAGAAATTATTTAAATAAATTTCTCGCGCTAATATTGCTTCTCTGGGCTGGTAACACTAGTTAGTTGGAAGAATTTGCCATATGGCAATAAACTCGCCACTTGCGCAGGGTGCAAGGAAATGTTTATTTTTATTATTGTTATTACTCATATAGTTGTGGGGGTTATGAATTCGCAATTTTCAGGGTTATTTTTTTTTTGCTGGTTATCGACTAGTATCATGTTGAGATTGTATTCTCATAGTTTCATCTCAATGTATCTGTATATGTGTGCTATGTAGGGCGCATTTATTCAACTTTATCGATTATAGACTAAGGTATTATTATAGACTAAAATTCGATTATTTTCAAATTTTGCAAATTTGTAAATCTAAATCTCGCTGAGACAGACTATGATTTCGAAGGATATCTGTGCAGTCATTCTTAATTTTTTTGACTGTCAAATAGCTCGGGAAACTTTAAATTTGATAAATTATTACATTTCATTTTTTACGGCAATGGCCGATCATAATCATTTCATATATCAGTAGTACGTTGTTTTTGTTGTTTCCCGCCTTATTCCCGCCTATGCGCTCTTGATATCATGTGATATGATATGTAGGTATTTAATAAGAGGGCATCAATGGTGAACGTTGCGCAAGCGCGTTAAGTGATCACGTAAACAAGCCGATGACAGGTCGTAAGTCCTGTAGGTGCCTTGATTTCCTGGTTTTCCTATAAAATTCAAACTTCGTCTATTCGTTATTGACATAAGTGGATTCGTCACAGTAATAACTATATGTATAACAGTAAAAAAATGGGGATGTGCCTGAAGCTTTCAATTCATTTTTTTAAATTAATAATTATATATTAAATGTGAAATATTTAATTATCGTGAGTTTGGTTTCTGTTGTATTTGGTAGGTTATATTTTTCCTTATAAACCCTTATAATGTACGTATAACTCCCCAAAGATGCGCAGTAGCATATTTCCTAAGAAGTGAGAATTTCCAGGGGACAAAATGTCCACTGTCTCCTCCCCTTTCACACCATCCTTCTACCGCAACCTTCAGTTGTGTATCGACCTCCATCCAACCCTGAAGATAGGTCACCATCTCTCATAAATCTTACCTGATGGATGACGCCTTTTGTCCTTGTCGTAGTTCGCTACAAACTCACAAATCCCCTCTATCGAGTGCCTTGTCTGGATATTACTCTGTCTGAACAGGAAACATACAACATCCCTTTCATTTATATTATCACTTACCTTTTTACATATAAACACATTAATATTGTTTAGTTATTTTTTATTTTTAAGTTACTTGTATTCTCTTAAATTTATTGTTAACAAATGAACACTTTAATTTTGATATTTTTTCAACATCTCAATAGAGGTGAAGTAAGAATATTGGGCGAAGTTGAAATGCCATGAAATTCTTAGCAATATTAAATTTAATACATCTACTCGCCAGACAAGACATACGTCACTTTTCTTCTCCAATATTTGTAAAACAAATGCTTCCAAAAACTCTCCGATAAACAGAAAGATAAACTTCCGCAATATATTTTATTTTTCTTCTCATTTAATGAATCTGTCAATATTTATTTATTTATTATTTGTTTATTTATTATTAATACACAAATATGACATATAGACTGACTAATAACATATAATACATATTATGTCGTTCTATCATTTAAAACACACACATGCACACCCACACCCACTCTCACACACACACACACACACACACGCACGCACGCACGCACGCACGCACGCACGCACACGCACGCACGCACTCACACACACACACACACACACACACACACACACACACACACACACACGCACACACACACACACAACCACCCACACGCACACACAGATTTGTTTTTTTTTTATGTGACTTTTATATAGATTCTGTGTAAAGAATTTTTATTGTATAAGCAAAGAGCTTCTAGCTTATATTAGATAAGGAAACATTAATATTTTTTTTAACATGCAATATTGAATGTGACCCTTATATTTAAATAGATAAAAAGTATCCTTTTTACGTGCTCTCCTGTTTTGTCCATACTCCTATAGTTATCTACAAATAACTTGAAAAATCACGACAATAACGCTGTATTTTTGCTTGGTTGGTATATGCTCAAATCGTCCACCTTTCCTCCGAAAGATGTCGAGATATTTGTCGATAACCATATAAACATATCAACATTATAAACTCCGTTACGTTTTCTTCTTAATGATCTCTTTTCCACAGCGTTTATTCTACTTTCATATATCTGGATACGTCTTGATTTCAGTTGTTATATACATCAAAACCAGTCTTCGATGCTTTGTAAATCTTCAATCTTTTTTTTCTTATGTCCTTAGCACTCTACGGTGTATGATTAGGCGCCAGCCTCACACTGTCCAGGACTAAAATTAGTGTCGTTAAAATGAGATTTTATAAGGCCATGTTCTATATTTAGCAAAAAATACCAACCCCCCATAGCTTGCTTTCAAAATTACCCATTAACTTCGAGAAAAGTGTACGCCTGACCTATTTTGCATAAATGTTACTACGGTGGATATACAATGGCTATAAAGTGAGGGTTACGGACAACAAATAAAATTATATTTTTATTATTTTAACAATATCGCCCTTTAAACAGAATTCATTTATCAGCGATTTTATTATTACATTCTGTTTGTTCCGCCCAATCGCAAGTATCTGCCATTTTTCAAAACAAAATTTATACATTTTTTTTAATTTTGTCAATGCTGACGGTGTTGAATATGTAGAATTCCATAATGGGTATTTTAAATCAAAAAAATGATTTGGTCTACATATATATTTTTTCCTGAGTCCAGGACGACCGTTTCAGCTTATTAGGCCCTTATCAACTGGGCAAAAAAATTTATACAAATTATTCTATCATACCGTTATTATCTATTTATTTGGCAGAGTTTCAAAATAAATTTATGAAAGTTAATTTTAATAAAACCTTTCCATTACCCAACCATTCACCTATTTAAAGACTTTAAAGTACAAACAACAGCACAACTATATATTAAACAATTTCTAATTCACTTTAAAAATGAAAAATCATATCACTGCTAAACATATATGTACAAGACACAGACCTCAACTAATCACTCCGAAGACAAACACTACATACGGACAAATAAATTATAGATACTTAGCTCCAAAGATACTAAATTTAGTTGCAAAAGATATTTATTTATTTCTTTTTACAAAAATACACAATAAAAACAATATATCATTTACAAAACATAATCTTATACAACATCGCCTTCCTCTTAAAGCTGAAAAAGCTTGTGTAGGGGGGGGGGGCGTGTGTAGCTATCATAAAGGCTAAAATATTGATGGTATAATTATTATCTACATATTTATTTACATTTTATTTTATTTGACTTTATTTAAAGTACACAATAATGACTGGACAGTTATACAGGTGATATACAATATATAAAACATAGTCACGCTTAGCATCAATTATATGTAAACATCAATACCTTATTACAATTAAGCAGTGTAGAAGTAAAAACAAAGAATAACAAATGAAGAACAAAGAAAGCACAAACATAAATTGGGCATAAAGATTTGATGGCAACTCAGATAATTTTTTTTCGCACGTGTACACCAAAACACACACGCACAAATAACAACGAACATACCAGTTCCATAATTAAATCCAACAAAAATAATCAAAAAATCAACAATCACTTCTAATTTATAATATCCAACAAAATTACCAACATATACTTACATCCTTTACAACCCATTTTATTTTTCCACACTCTTCGATTTTTCATCTTCGATATAAATAACTTACATTTAATAGAAAACACAAGACTTTATCAGACAATGTCTACATGGTTATATAACAAAGTGATCAACAAATTATCAATTCATCACAACATACACGACAAAACCACTTACTATCATAGGACTCAATAAGTGGACCATGAGCTTACACAATCATATCACAGCTTACAATGATTTAGTAATTAATATTAGGTATGTGACTAGTCTACCACCTCGGAACAGGCCTGGCCTAGTGCGATGGTACAAACCAACCCAATTTATTTGACGATTCTAGAGTTTTTATGTTAACAAAGTGAAAATCCATTTGAAATGTAGATGTTTCATTTGGACCTTGACAGTGCCAAGTCACATTGGCGAAAACGTTTGGTCGTTATGGTACATAATGGTACATAAATAAATATTGTGGAAAAATATTTATTTATGTACCATTGTATTTATTATATTGCTTAGTTAAAATAATGTAATTTTTGGTATTTATAATTAAAAAGAGTAAAAATAAGGAATATATTACGATATTCAAAGGTGAGTAGAGCTAGGTACTCTTTCTTGTAAAAAAATATTCAAAATTTTGTTAGACATTGGCAATAGCTATTTTTTTCTAAACCAGTGGTGGGCAAACTCAGGTGTGTCCGGCCGAAGGTTTTTTTTGCTTTTTTTGGCCGAAGGTGGCGGAAGGTGAAACCGAATGTTCGGTTTCATCGAATGTATTATACTCATTAGTCTAGTATTTAAATATTAATAGTATAACGATTGAATTTATAAAAATCAACTATTTATAATGGTACGAAAACTAACCTCAATTTACTCTTGATAAGTTTCATACTTCAAAATGATCACTCGCATAAGTATGTCCCAACTATGACCCGAGTGGATAACCATACTCAAGGGGATAATAAAATAAATTGTATAAGTAAAGTTATATGACACATTACTTTTAATATATAATTAAATGAATACGTTGTAGGTATATTGGATAGAATACCGTTTGAGTATTTAATGTCCAATGCAAATAATAATCATATTTTGATCCTGAGAGTATCATGTCTCTTATTATATTTGATATTTTCTTGGTGAAGATATCCCATGAAGTATCGTTTAATATATGTAGTCCAGCAAGGGTCGAGTTACGTACCTCGTGAGTTCATTTTCCGCTTTTAATGGCGGGAAATCCAGATATCTTTTTCAAAATGGCGCCCCTCATTAATTCCTTTGGGGCGTCGCTTTCGGACAGAGCTGTTCTTCCAAATCCCGTGTAATAATTATTTTAATAATATATTACATAATATAAAGGTTATTAATCTTTGGGTCGTGTGCCCTTGACCCATCTTGGATTTACGACAGCAATAAACTAGTAAAATGAAGATTATGTTTTATAGCTTGACGACACCCTCTTCATTTTAACGCGAGTTTTATATTTTACTGTAAGAGTTAAAAGTTCCATCAATAATCTGCCACATATTTCGTAAAAAAACGGTCTAGGACACTAAGTTGCGAGCCCATTTGGTTGGCGAATTATTATATTAAAAAAACTGATAGATTGCGATATGACACAATGTATAATGCATCTCGCTCACGCGACTCGCAATGATTACTACACCCTAATCTAACCAAACTTTTGGGTAGAATATTAAGTTTGGATTTCGTTTAAATTTGCTATAATCAAAACATTTATATATCCTTGTACTTGCCAAGTATTGTTGCTGTCGACTGCGGTTATAATATTTGGTAGGACCGTTGTCGGTCTGCTGTTTAGTATTTTCATTTTGATCTATGTGAATGTATGTTATATTTCTATAAATTGTTTTCTTTATACATATTTTGGTACTTAAGTTTTGTCCTAGCATTTTGCTTTGTTTTCTCTTTTTTTTATTTTTAATTAGGCACATCCGTCTCTATTGGTGGCTGTACCTTATTATAAATGTATTATTATCTAATGTCCTTATTATGGCGCTCAGTTCTCTCTGCTTACCCCGTAAGGGATATGGCGTGATGGTATGTATGTATGTATGTATGTATGTATTATCTTATGTTATTAACAAAATAATTTTAATAATAATTTTGTCTATATTTTATTTAGTTTACCCACAAACAAATATTTCTTTATTTCTTTATTTTACTTCTCGGGCAACTAACATAATCTATGTCAAATATTGATTTAACACGTACCCAATAACAAGTTGCCACATTCTGGAGACTTACGATATTAATCGTCTCACAGATCCAGACTGAAAACACAATTAAAAACTGTATCTCCACCGGGAATCGAACCCGGGACCTTTGGATCAGCAGTCAGATACTTAACCAACTGAGCCATGAAGGCCGACAAATATCTTTTAGCATAGTTTTTAGGAGAGGTGATTATTATTTAAGCTTATTTTAAAATTATACGAATAATATGTGCCTTTTAAATAAATTAGTAGGTATAATATTTACTTTAATATATTTCATTATGGCTTTTGCTCAAAGTTTATTTAAGCATTTTTTTCTATTATATTCTTTCGTATTTTTTTTATTTTCATTGTTATTTGTAATACTATCACTTTTTATGTACGATTGATGTTGACATCAAGTAATACAGTGTCACTGTTTCGAGATAAATTGGCCCTGGTTGCAGATTCAATAATTATTGTAATGTCTATGTAGGCATATTTGTAATAAGAAAATAATCTTTACTTTGAAATTGATATCTCTTTATATGTAAATTTTCTGTGTATCTAAATACTTACATATATAATATTTTATTATAGACTAGAATAAGTCGAACCTAGTGGGCTCGCTCCTAAGTGTCCCGGACCCAAATGGATTTGCAACCAAATGGGTTCGCACCCAAGTTTCCCTTACCCTAGTGTCCCGCACCCAAGTGTACCGCACCCAAGAGGACTTGCAACCAAATGGCTCCGCAGCCAGACGTCCCTTTCCGAAAAAAAAACATAATTTAGATGGTGCGATGATGGTTCAGATGGTAACAGGGTGAATGAAAGGGCGGAATAGTAACGATCGCTTCAGATGTTTCGGTAAAAAAAAACTAAAATAATGGAATTATAATATTTTAATAATCAATGAAATTGTACATATTATTGGTGTTTGTAACACCCTAGTCATTGAATTTTCTTAGAGAACAAAGGCAGGTAGGTAGGTATATTCAGTTTGGGTCAGGATTCTGGGTAATGCCAACTTGTGTAATACGGGTCAACTGACCACTCGTTTCTGAATGCGCTCAAAGCACTATTCATACCCATTTCATCCCAATCCCTATCTTCTATCTCTACACTCTCTGCTTCTCCCCCTGGAAGCCTCGGATTATGTTATATAAACATAAGGTTCATTGAATTCCTCGCGGTTTGTTTTTCATCTTTATGTTTCTCTTGATAAGCACGATTCACTAACAAACAACGAATGGTATAGTCCAAAAACGGTCAATACCTATCTGGATATAATACTATTTGCCTAATGAAAATTGTTGAATAGGTTGCTTAGAAGTACAAGTTTCTTTGTGTTGAAATTAAGGTCTGTTTATCTTTATTGTTCGAATCTTTTTATGCTTCCATCTACGCGAACATTGGACTTTCTTCCCTGTCGGGAAGCAATGGTATTTTATGACGATGTTCTAACATCTCAATAGCGAAAGCATTGTCACCTCATTGTCGCCTAGTGGGACTTTACTATACCTAAATATGCAAAAATGTTTTTATACTAACAACTAGTTGCATGTAACACATGAGATCCAACTGTCGATAGCGATAGTATGTATAGTTGAAGAATATGTACCAAACTATAAACCCATAAATACAAATTATTGAATATTTTCAGATATTTTGTTTTCTATACAACATATGTAGGTTTGTATGTCAAGATAGGATAGTATGGAGGAAGTTCCTTTTTTCCTACCCAGAATATGAAAATAGCATGATGGTATGTATGTTTGGAGATGAAGTATCAAACTATTAAGTCTTCTTACATATTGTGTATAGGCGACTGCCATACAAAATGTATGAAGCGATGTCGTCACTAAATTCAATTTTTAAAAAAATTGTTAAAAAAAATTGAGATCTTCTACTACAATGTTAATATTTTTTATAGAAAATTAAATTATCTAGTTGGGGTGTTTCGGCTTTTTTCGATAATTGTATAAGTTTTGGAAATATAGGCAGTTAAACTCATAAATTTATCATAAAAAAAAATATTTTTCTTAATAAAAAAATGTTTGATAAACCCTGGAATTTTTTTGAAAAAAACTAATTTGAGATTTTGTATTTGTCTATGTTTGTACCAATTTTCAGCGTTCTAGCGTGTATGGTTTCTGAGATATATGGAAAAATAAAATAAAAATTCAAAAGTTGATAACCCCTGACTGAAACAAAAATTCAAAATTCCGAGTATAAAAGTTTTGTAGGCCTGTAACTGTTTATATATTCTGAAATTTTAGGCTCTGTAAATTGAGCGGATCAAAAGTTATAAGGGGGGGACGGACACACACACACACAGACACACAGACACACACACAGACACACAGACACACGAAATGTTCTACTCCGAATTCTGAGTAAATCCGTGTATGGAACATATATGCTGCGAAGCCTCTAAGTTGGTGTTTTTTGACTTCAAAGATGGAAAAGCCGTGAAAAAAGTAGACCTCTCCATACAATTCTCGCGTATTCTGGCTTGATACATTGTCGATATGTTAAGAGAACAAAGTTCTCCTGAACAAATCGACAGTTGGATAAATAAATACAGGGTGTATCAAAATAAAGTTTATATTTAGTGGATCGATAAAAAAGTAAGCCGTGTATCGAAAACATATTTATTAATTATCAATCTACACGATTTGGGGATTTATTTCTTAAAAATAATATCGTCCAAATGTAGACCCTTGCGTTCGCAGCACTCATTTAATCGAACAGCAAAATTACTTAATGGCAGCTCGGCAGGTGGACTCTGTGATGGCTACCATTACGTGACGGTTATTTTCTTTCAAATGCGTCAGAGAAGTAGGCTTATTGCCGTAAACTTCAGATTTAAGATAGTGTGAGGGTTATAGAATTTAAAATTTAATGAACTCATTTCATGAAAATGCTGAATCTTTTCCATACAAAATTTGAATACTATATAGAATGACTTGTTATTGAAGAGTTTAGCGTTGGCCACGACCCACTCGTTATTAGATGAAGCTTACAAAGTCTAGTGACGTCATTTTCACTTCTCGTTTTCACTTATCTTCAAGAGATTGACAGACAGGTGAGATTTGAAGAGTCGGTACATTTTTAAGTTTATCCTTGTTTAGCTTACATAACTCTTCCACAAACATTCCATGATCATACACTTTTTCCGTCAAATAATTAAAGCCAATTGTAATCTACTCTAGATTTAGATTATATAATGAGACACAAAACCAAAATGATAATTAAGAAAACCAAAATGATGATTTTTAGCCGTGATAGCCATTCAAATACAAATCTTAAACATAAGTACTTTAGTAGCGTAATTACTGAGAATCTAGACCCTGACACTGAAGTAAAATGCAGAATAGAAGCGGCGGCCCGATCGACATTTTACAAAATGAAAATCTTCTCCTCGACGACAATATCAACTTAAAGCTGAGACAAAGAATGGTCAAGTGTTATGTGTGGTCAGTGCTGCTTTATGGGGTAGAGGCGTGGACTCTCAAAGTTAATATTATAAACCGCCATGATACATTTGAAATGTGGATCCACCGCGGAATGCTAAGAATATCGTGGACTGACATGGTCAATAACACTGAAGCACTACGTAGAGCCAACACCAACAGAGAATTATTCACCAATGTTAACCTCCGTAAAGTTTGAAAAGTATGCCATCCTTCAGCTCGTCATGAAGGAGAAGATTGAGGGTCGTAAGGGGTCGGAAGAAGGCAGTTTTCCTGGCTGCGAAATATCCGCGAACGGACCGGTGTAAGAACTGTGGAGGAGCTGTTTTGCACTGCACAGGACAAAGAGGCTTTCTCTATGGTGGTCGACAACGTCGGGGAGACCTGATATGACACAAGAAGAAGTAGAAGAATGAGACTCAACACACAAACCTTGTAATTTACTGATAATGATAATCTATTTTAAAATGGAATTCACCATGTTTGTTGTCTTCTTTCTCAGACTTAATTTAAAAAACTTTCCCATTATTTGTTTTACGCTATGAAATCCTTTTTGTTTGCTCGTTATGTGTATTTAAGTCCCAAATTAAACATTTGTTCTGTTGAACCTTTGTTTTTTTTTTAATTTTGGACCACAAACGTTTCGGAATCTTTCAAATGAATCCTTTATATTATTATTTTAACTAAAGCATTGTGAAAATTACATTATTTTATTCATGACTAGATTTCAAATTTAAAACGGGCCGTCCTTTTTTGTTCACTAAAATACATAACCTACTAATATTATTTATTCAAATTGTAGCAGCAGCCGTATTATTTTTCGTGAGCGTCGTACAAATGAGCATTCTTAGCTATCTATTTAGTAGGACTTTTTTATAGTTTGTACTCGTCAAATATCATGAACCTTAAAAATAATTAATTGTGGTACTTATATTCTTAATTACAAGTCTTTTGAAAACTTTGTGTCATAGAATTTTATGCTCAACTTGTGTTTTAATTTCCCGAACCGAAAATTGGACTGTATTTTCATAACACATTAAAAACCAAGTGTTGGTTGAATTGGTTCCATATATTTCTTTTTTTTTAATATCTTTATCCTGCCTTCTCACATAATATACTTCATCATCATTATCATTAGCGCTACAGCCCTGTGTGGGCCCTGGCCTCCTCCAGTCGTCCTCGTCCTCTGCCGCTCTCCTCCAGTTTTCTATTCTGATCGCCCTTATGTCGTCTTCTGTGTCATCCAGCCATCTTAGCTTGGGCCTGCCTCTACTTCTTCTGCCCTCTGGATCGGTGTTGGCGATTACACAATATAAATCAATCAATATTTCACCTGATAAGAGCCTTCTCAACTGACAAAGTCGAAAACCAGGCAAAATGATCGTCATGTATAAAGGAATTGATTTTCGTAGAACATTTAATCTAGTATGATTTTTGCCAGTATGAAAATATACAATTTATGCACTGTCTTAATTTGTAAAATAAAACATGTATTATATGTGTTGTTTGTCCCTATTAATAAACACGCACTCAATTACAAGTTGCCACAGGTTTAAGATTGAAGATCTTCATTATTCTTTCCAAAATGTTCATGATTCATGACTCTAAACGATTCATCAGTGAAAAAGAATAACACAAAAAAAAACAATGAATTGTTTAAAATCAAATTGAGTTTTCAATTCAAGATAAATTACTTAATGATTGTTTATTCACTTTGTGTGTGCTTTGTCGTGAATTTAAAGTTCTTCAAAACTTGCGTCTGGAGAAATGTATTTTCCTTAAATGCGTACGCTATTCCATTAGCGCTTTTATTGAAAACGAATATCGCCCTCATGAATCCCCTCCCCTCTACACCATTCAAAATCTATTGTATTTTTTGTCTGTTCCTTTATCTCGTAACTATGACCTGATAGATTTGTAAACAAAATGAAATGAAAATGTTTCGAATTTCCTATACTTTCTATTTTGTGGTTTTATTCACTGTCGTAACCAGAAATAGGAAAAAAAATCATCAACTTTACTGCAGAAAATTTACGAATGGTACAAATTTACTCATATTTGGACAGGCTTTGAATTACAATCCAGAATTTTCGGCATTTGTAAAATTTTGACGGGTATCGGTAATCTTCCTGAATTTTCGTAATATTTAGACGAATAATCAACAATCCACATGAAATTTTGTAATATTTTGACGGGCATCAAGAATCCACCAAATTTTTTGTAATATTTAGACGGATATTCAACGATTTACTGATTTTTTGTAACTTTCAGATGGATTTTTAATGAAACTCGTGTAAGTTTGTCACATTAAGACGGATTCAATAACACTGATTTTTTTTTGACTAGGTACCTAATTTATTGTTTGTTAATTATATATACGAATCGAATGTAGCCTTTTACTACTCAACACACTGATTTCTTTAACTATTTAACTTGAGATTTTCATTAAAAAAAATACTTTATCCAAAAGAAATATAACCAAAACTTAAATTCTCACCATAATTTTAAAATCAGCATACAATTGTTGTATAATCTGCAATATTTTAGAATTTTTCTTTATCTGAAATATAAGATCTTCAGAGATTTATTCAAATTATCTTTTTGTCTTTATTATATCTTGGAAGGCCATTCCTCTATGATGTGTGTCCATATTATCAATCCCATTACGTTCAAGTGTCGTTCGCAGGTCTTTCCCAGTATGGTATAATATTTTTCGTTTATTTTAATAATAATACGCGGATGACAAATCCTAGCATATCTCACTCGAAGGATCCCACTGGATATGATAAATATTTTACGTTTCCTCCTCTTTACATATTCATTCTTTACCATCATCAATTTTGACGTACGTCCACCACCCCACGGAGGGCGCTAGTGACAACGGAGTCTTCTACCCCCTCTCTCGTTCTCTTTATTTTGGCGGGAAAATAACGCGGTTCCATCATCCAGTATTACGTTACCTTCCCATTTTCAGACACTCGACTTCTTTGACGTGTGAAATATCGTTTACTTTTCAAATTTCCCGTCCGCAGCCGCCGCGTGTTACATACATACCTCGCTCGCGATGTTCACATTTTTTGTCAGCGTTTTTTTTTTCCTTGCTTCCATCTCGAAGACAGTTTTCTTATTCATATCGACAAAAATATGAGAAAACCCGAGAATTTTTTTCGGTTGGCAAACAAAATGACAAAGTTTGACTCTTTCCATTGTGTTTGAGTGAATATGACAACATATCCGCGTTAGAACCGAGATGGTTACACAGCTCTGCAAATAAAGAAACACAAGTACCACCCTACCAATTTGAAACACAAATATAATAAATGGATCCTGAATATAGTCGAGTATTTTATTAGCTTCCTTATGCTTATTTCTCTGGTGATGTTTTAAGTATTTTTTATGTATTTTTTTTCATTTCGGACTCAATTTCATAAGCTAAAAAAACATTACCATGTAACTACCTTTTAATTTCTTCAAAAGCCAGGGGCGTGCCTAGAACCTTCGGACTAGGCAAACCGTGAATGAAAATTGAGAAATGTCAAAAATTAAATGTTTATTTAGCAGCGTCGTTCATTTGAGTGGCTATGAAAATATTTTAAAATCACATGCCAAAGTAATATTTACATTTGTGGCCCTGTCAAGCATCCTATCTATCAAGCATCCAATTTTTAATCTTGTAGTATGGTTTCAATAAAATAGACAAAAATATATTAGGTCTTGAATTTCTTAGGCAAGAATTTCTTGAATTTCTTGAATTCATAGGCAAGCCAAGATTTTCGGCTTCTATAAGCAATTCCGCTACTGTCAAAAGCATAATATGGTGATTTCAATTTTATTAAAATAATTTTCATTACCTACATAGCACGAGGTCACAGATACGAACTTTTACGTAAGAACGCCAATGGCCATCCCGGGGGGCAAGTCTGGTTCAATCGGCGAAATCAAAACCCTCTTGATCACCCATATCATGGATATAATTATTATATGGAGTTCTATCATATCTTTAGAAGTCATAGAACTCCATGCGATAATTATATCCATGATATGGGTAATCACTAGGGTTTTGATTTCGCCGGTCGAACCAGACTTGCCCCCCAGTAGTCTTACTCTCGACACTCAAATCAAATCCCAATCTCCTATTTTTTGCGTAGAACTTACTTACCTACCTGTAGCCGCCTGCTTACATTGAATAACGATAACTACCTATCGCATAGCGAAAAATCGAAATTAGGATTGGTTATGAAATTCAAAAGTGTAGCTACTAACCATATATCCTCCGGAGAAACGTCCTTGAGGACAGTGACACCCAGGATCTAGGGAGATATAGCATGAGATCGATATAGGCCAACCTAGGCGATAAGATAAACAATGTCTGCTCCCATTCCAACACAGGGACTATCCTTATTATATTGGAGAGCGAAAACACTGACATCAATTGAAGAGTGTCGATGGTAGGATGTTTATAGCTTACTTGTAGCCTTTTATTGTTCTTTATAAAACATTTCTGTAAAAAATGTTGGAATAGCGCCAGGAAGAAGATTTTAATTACATCGATTTTATTTATATTGATACAAATATAGAAAATCTTTGAAACAACAGCTCTGATATTTGGATATATGGTAAGGAGCATGTACAATCAGCATGTATTTTTTACCAATTTCCTCTTCTTCTTGTTCGTTTTCTTCATGTCATATCATGGAGGCTCCCTGTTGCAGTCTGTTGTTCGTGGAGCTGCTGGGAGGGTAACCCTTGCTATGATTCACGGGCCTTCACGAGTGTGGTTGGACTCTTAGTGGCAGTGGTATGAAATATGCATGGTGGTAGTTCTTGTTTCGTCCGACGAGCAGCCGCTCCGGGGATGAACAGAACACTTTAGTTCTATAACGTTCCCTATGGAGTGGGGTAGGTGACTGCGACTTTTCCATAAATGTCATGTCCAACTTGATTAGTCATTGTTGCTTCCCCGACAAAACTTCTCCGTGCGCTTCTGTCCTCTGCATTTTTTACCAATTTACTTAATACCCGATTTCTTTTTCCTTTCCTTATCCTTTTGTTTTCCTTCCATTGCTATGAACTGTTTTTGCATTCAATCTTTTCTGTCTTTTTTTTACTATTTTCATCTGTAATATTTATTTTCTTTTTATTTTTGTCGTGTGATTACCGTGTTGCCATAGTATACATTGTATTTGATATTAAATTCCTTGTAAGATTTTTGTGTGCACAGTTGATTTATTATGATTGATATTATGTTTATGTATATTGTATGTTAACCGTATACCAAATCTTAAATAAATAAACAGTTACTCAGGGGGGGCAAGTCTGGTTGACCGTCGAAATGAAAACCCTCCTTGTTTACCCATATCATGGATATAATTATTATATGGAATTCTACAATATCTTTAGATGTCATACAACTCCATACCATAATTATATCCACGATATGGGTAATCACGGGGGTTTTGATTTCGCCGGTTGAACCAGACTTGCCCCCCCTGGTTGGTTGGAAGAAATCGTCATCTGCCAATAAGCCCGCCAAATTATGTGAACAAAAAGTTACAAATAAAAAGTAAATATATTTTTGTATTTCGGTTTTTCGGTAGACTTCTTAAGACTGCCTCGTTTCGTAGAGCCAACAAATTAGCTAAAGCGCCCTTGGAGTGATGTGATGTTATATCACTAAACGGCTATTATTATTTTCTTTCTTTGAAGGCTCTCCGCTTGCCATATTGCGTGATCGACGAGAAAAACTTGGAAAATGTCTTCCTATTGAAATATCTGGAGTTATTTATCAGACGATTAATTCCGCTGTATCTGCTTTCCACGCTGTATCTCCAAAGTAACAAAAGTAATTTAACGTTAGAATGTTGATATTGTGGTGGTTGGTGGCAACGGTATCTAAGTACACCCCATTAACATGAAAAATTATACGGTAATGGTCAGGAAAGGCTTTTTTTTTTCATTTTTACTAAAACTTTTTTTCTTGCTAGATTTATCGACTAATCAGAAATTTAAAACATTCTTCTCAAAAAAACTCCCCGCGAGCCTAATGCCATCATCATTTCTGATGGGTCTGCAGCCCGTTGTGAGCATCTTCAATTGTACATGTCTCTTTATTTATTTATTTTTCTGTACATAATATGCACAATTATATTGTACACTGGCAAGCTTATTGCCATTATGAAATTTCTACCAACCAACCAGATTACAAAGTATTGCAAAATTGTGTATGTAAAACAACAACAGAAAAAAAAATACAAAGGAAATATGTATCACACTAAAATACAATTAAAACAAAAATGGAGAGGGTAAGGACAAGGAGAGGTAATCGGGATCACCCCCCCCCCCTAGACAACGTGTCATTAAGCTCAAGAAAAGATAACTCAATGTATAGAAGTGACAATTGTCACGTGACTGGCAACTGTCACTTCCATATATTGAGTTATATTTTCTTGAGCTAAATGACACGTTGTATAGGGGGCCTGGTGTTCAGAGATTTATTTATTTATTTATTTTATAGAATACAACAGGAATACAATAAAGATTTATACAAATATACAGAGATAATTTTTATATTGCCAATTATAATATTCTAAAATATATTAAGTACATACATACACATTTATTAACAATTATGAAAACAGGATGGGAAAGAAGAGAGGTAGGGGGGGAGTGGGGGAAGCATCGACCACTAGAAACTCATATTAAATTTATACCTCACGTGTCTCGATGTATAAATAATAATAAATTAAAATTAAGTTATAAATTTAAATTAAGAGATCAATATTTATTCTTTAGTTTTTTCTTGAAAATACAAAGTGAGTAAGAAGACGCAATATCCGGACTTAGTCTATTCCATAATTTTACTGAATGTACTTCGAACGAAGAACTGTGAAATTCTGTATTATGGATAGAGATGGATAGTGTTGTACGTTCAACAGATCGGAGTGGAATCCATGATTGGATAAAAAAGTGAATTTGTTTTTGAGACACTGTGGCAGGTTTGGATTTAAGAGAATATTGTACAATAGCGACAGAATGTGTATATTGCGCCGCTGGAGTATCTTGGGCTAACAAAGTTAAATTCATTCTTTAAATTATTGAAATCGTTTTTGGGTGTGTGATAAATTAATATTTTCCTAGTATCTGTTACTTGTTAAAATGGCTACATTAATACAATCATCTTTATGTTTGCATCAAGATGAAATGTAAATTATTAGATAGAAGACAAATATACCTACACCACAGTACATTCAAAACAAACAATTATATTAAATAGGGGAGTATTTCCTTAAATTACGATTTAAATGTTAAATTTATTGTCTCCATCCTTCTCGACCCTCTTTGCATCCTTTACCTTTTGAGTCAAGAGAACCCGAGATATATCAGGCTATAGCAAGCCAAGCCAAGCCAAACTAACATTACTTCCCATAAATAATGTAAATCAGATGACGCCTCTTTTGTCGGAGATATTTTTTTGCGTCGTAAATAACAGTGCTTGTAATGGATCTTCGTCCGTCTTCAGTCATCTCTGCACTTATGGATGTAGGATTTTATATTTTTCCCAACTATCTCCTTTTCCTCATTGCTATGATCAGTGTAATTTTTATTATTCTTTTTTTTAAACTCTCTTTTCATTTTTTTTCTCTTTGTATTATTTTATATTTCTTACTCTTTTATGTTATTTTTTGTCAATTTATTTCTCAATAAATTAGTATTGTACCAATTTAACTTAGAGACTTCACGTTGCTCGGGTTGGTTGGAAGAAATTGCCTTATGGCAATAAACCTGCCTTTGTACACATGTACATAAATTATATAAATAAATAAATAAATAAATGATGAGGACAAAATTTTTCAATGTATTTTGTACATTCTGAATTGGATAAATATGTATCTGCCCTCATTATATTTATCGTTTCTAGATCCAGACAAAAAACACGATAAAAAACTGTATGTCCGTCGGAAATTGAACCCGGAATCTTTGACTCTGAAACCAGATATCTGACCACCTGAGCTACGAAACCCGACATAATATGTCTCATAATATGCATTTGAATACAACTATGAAAGTGGATATAAATTGTTATCAAAATTTTATATAACGTTTAAACCACGAGTACCTATGTATGTAACTATTTAATTCCACTGCTTTCGAACTGAAGAAAAAAGCGATTTGGGCAACGCGAGTCGCGTCACAGCAAACGCACAAAACAAGTTGCCACTTTTAAGTCGTTTTTAATCCATTTTTAGGTATTTTAATTAAACCGATTTCGGAAGAAGGTCATTGGCTGATAAAGCTATGCTAAATGAAATGGATTTTGTTTACTGTAACGCTATAATATTTTCAATTTTTTAATGTTTTTCCCTATTCCATGAATTTTTCAAAGCCGTAAAATACTTAACTTTATTTTTGTGTATTTTACATGTTGAATTATTTTCCATTTCACTCCCTGGAACGTTTTAGCGTATCGTATCTAAGCTATGAGTAATGGCGGTTACGGAAAAACATTTGGGCGGGAAAATTGAACTTTTTTAAACTATTGTCACTATTCATTAGAAGATGCGGTCGCCTATAGACAAAATGTGAATGTTTTTTATGTTCCCATGCCATTGTCCCGCAAGGCTTAATGTCGTATTCATAGAATGATACATCTTCTCATGAATCAGTTTATTTTTGCAATTGCATCTCACAATTGTATGTTTCACTGGATGAATGCTGTTAACATGATTATTTATGTCCATCTTCGTGTAATTACTCAAACCAATATATTATGTTCTTAAACTAAAAACTTATTTTTTATTTTTTTTAAATATCGATTTACATACTTTTTTCAGTATTCATGAAAAATGTCGATGGCAGAGCGGTTAGCGCGCTGGGCTAGTAATCCAGTGATCGCCAGTTCGAATCCTGCCTCGACCGATTTCGTTCACCAATAGCACAAGCATTTATTTGCTTATTTTAGGAAACGTAGGAAAATGTATATGTACTTGTTTAACAAGAACATATTATTTTTTTTTCTATATAATAAAAAAACGCTTTACCAAAAGTGTAACACCCCTATTGTATCAGTCATCTTCATGATTTTTACTCCTCATTACCCAAGGTGGATTTATGAGGGGATTACACGCTTAGACCCCATTAGATATTGAAGGGTATCTCATCAGTGCCTCACAATTTTGCTTACTGTAAAATATTTCAATGTGACCCCAAGCTCAGGAAACTTAAAATATGGAAGTTTTATTTTCAAATTGCTAAAAAGACATAACACTTTCATAAATGTCATTGAAGAATTATCAAGCTTTCATTAAACGAGTGGGTTGTGGCCAGCACTAAACTCTCCACACCACAAATATTGACAATGAAATATTTTATTCATTCTAAATTTTACTACCAGGAATATAAATTTTCTAACGATAGTATATTTTCATGTTAAGATAGACAAACTATTAATGCAGTATGGTGTAGAATTCTAATGTTGTATGAAATATTTTAATAAAAGCAGATAAATTTTGTTTTAAAGGACGTTAGAGCATTTTGACAATTTTGACACGTGATATCATATGAAGATTTTTTTGTTATTTATGGAAAGCTAATCAGTTCTATGTTCAAGCTCTTTACATTATAACATGAAATCAAATTACTGAACTTTTCCATACATAGAAATTTATCTAATTACATTTTTATTCATACTAAATGTTACTACCAGGAATATAAATTTTCTTCCGATAGTATATTTTTATGTTAAGATAAACAAACTATTAATGCAGTATAGTGAAGAATGCTTATGTTGTATGAAATATTTTAAAAAAAGCAGATAAATTTTGTTTTAAAGAACGCGAGAGCATTTTCAAAATTTTGACACGTGATATCATATGAAGATTTTTTTTGTTATTTATGGAAAGCTAATCAGTTCTATGTTCAAGCTCTTTACATAATAACATGAAATCAAATTACTGAACGTTTCCATACATAGAAATTTATCTAATTACATTTTTATTCATACTAAATGTTACTACCAGGAATATAAATTTCTTCCGATAGTATATTTTTATGTTAAGATAGACAAACTATTAATGCCGTATAGTGAAGTATGCTTATGTTGTATGAAATATTTTAAAAAAAGCAGATAAATTTTGTTTCAAAGAGCGTTAGAGCATTTTGACAATGTTGACACGTGATATCATATGAAGAAATTTTATGATATCTATGAAAAGCTAATAAGTTCTAAGTTCAAGCTATTAATATTCTTATATCAATATGAAATCAATGAACTGAATATTGCCAAATATAAAAAAATTCTCTTGTTACATATAAGTTTCATACAAATATCCATTAAATAAAATATAATTTTTGAAACCGTTGAATATTTTTCTTTTTGACCAACTTTGAATACAATTTTATGAAGATTCTTGGTGTTGTATAAATAGTTGAAACCAAATTAAAATATCTCTAATTTCCAGGTCGTGAGAGCATTTTTTCAGTTTTAATAGATGAAATCATAAAGAAACATTGGGAAAAAATGAACCGTTGTCTATGGAAAACTAATCAGCTCTAAGTTTATGGACTTAACACATGTGATATCAATATGAAGTCAATCGGACTTATAGTTTGGGCTGCAGAGAGGACACAAAAAAAAAACAACGTAAATGATGAATTCATAGAGAAGAAATCAAAAGTTGTCTATGGAAAACTAATCAGCTCTAGGTCTTTGCACTTTACACATATGATGTTAATATGAAGTCGATCGGACTTATAGTTTGGGCTGTAGAGAGGACACAAAAAAGATAAATGCTACGGCGAACGGCGTACGGCGTATACGCCATACACAAAACACATCACGACGAAACTCATAGTGTGCATTCTCTACATGATACCCATTGAGAAATTGATGTAAAAAAAATACGCTTAAATTTTGCGAAATCATGACTCTCCCCTATTCCATAGTGTGGAGAGTAAAAATATTTCAATCGAAAATAAATTGACAAACTCATTTTATGAAAATGCTGAAAACTTTCCATACATTTTTGAATACTTTGTAGAGTGACTTGGTGGTGAGGAGTATAGTGTTGGCCACAACCCACTCATTTGGTATAGGAACGTTATTTTGCCAAGAATATCTTAATGCACGATTTTAGTATGTTGAAATTTCTTAACAATTTCTTCAAGTTTTCATAACATATTGAAGAAATTATTTATTTATTTATTTATTTGAATCTTCTTGTACATACAATTTGTACACTGGTGGGCTTATTGCCTAATGGCAATTTCTTCCAACCGACCAGAGTTAATGTTAATTATACAAAACAATGTTTACTATGGCAATCAGTTACATAATCACATTACAAAATAAATAAATACAGCAGAATAAAAGTAAAAAAACAAATAAGATAGCATAAAAGACCAATTCATAGCAATGATAGGAAAACTAAAGGATAGGGAAAGGAAGAGAAGAGGAAGATGTAATCAGGTGTTTGTCAGATAAATATTTTTGCTTTAGCCTTTTCTTGAAGATGTTTTATGAGATAGACGACGCAATATCAGGACTAAGGCTATTCCATAGCCTAGCCGAATGTACACAAATATTTATCACAAATATTTTGATTTTTTTTTTTTTTGAAAATGCCGATCATTGTTTTTTTATCAAGCAGCTGTGTCAATAGACGCAATATAGATTCCAAAAGTTTTCTGTAGTTTTTATTAATATTTCCGCTTTGTTCACATCGCTAAAGGAAATTTAATCCTTTATTCTCTGATCCAAGATTTTCATTCATCTCTTGTTTCTTCGACCGTCTCTTTTTTTGTCTTTTGCTGTTGCGATTTTGGCAAAGCTTCAAATTCCTTTAGACGCCTTAATGATTCTCCCAAGGAGCAAAAGGATCACTCGTGAATTAAACATTTATTTTCGTTACAAACAGGAAATGCCCAAGTAATTTTGTTATTTTAAAGTACCCTTTAATTTCCCATAAGTGCGTCCTTCGTTGCCTTGGTTCTCTATAAAAATAAAAGGAAAACAAATTCCCTGGTTGTTTTATTTTATAACATAAAAGCATATTGGTCCATGTCCCCTCATTTTGTACTATCTTTGAGATCTAATGGTATTTATACAGGACACACGACCACACCATGTCATTTATGGAGTAGGCGGATATAGCTGAACTCCACAAATATATATTTAATAGATCACCAAATTTTATCGATATATCGAAGACCACCATCAGAGTACATAATATTTAATGCCATCGTGGAGTTTCGCCAAATATTATCAATTCAACACGAATAACCTGTGAATAGATGGTAGTACAGTTAGATCTCCTTCTCCCAGGATTGACCACCTTCACAAACAGGTCAATTGACCTAGTACACGATGCAGAAGAGGAAGATGATTATCAATTGACGAACTAAGTAAATTAATCTGCTTTTTTAAGCTTATGTATGTACATATGTACCGTCTCTCTCGATATTCAAAAATATCACTCACATTGTCGTGTCTTTTATTTCTTGGGAAATCCCCTTTTCACATCGTTCATTACATATTCTTTTTTATTGCTAGTCTTTGTTTGTTTATATTTTAATTAAGTTTATAGAAATCTATGGATAATCACATTTTTGTTCAGATATTAATGTCCTATTTAACCGACTTAAAAAAGAGGAGGTTATCAATTTGACATGATTTTTTTGAACGTCTTTTATTCCAATTTCTAACTCAATCGTGTATCGTCATGTCACCTAATCTTCGCAATGTTCTTATTTCTACAGCATGTATTTTACTTTTTATGATTAATGGATTTTTCATTTCAATGTCAATACCTCATGTTTAATTTGTGTTGTTTGTTTACAAAACTATTGTATTATTTAATGTTTCTTTCTGTTGTTTCAGGTAAGAGCCAACACATTACATTTGTCGAGACTATATTAGAAGGAATTCTTCATCTTCTTACTTCCAAATGTCTCAAAAACAATTCATTAGGTAGGTACAGTTTTGGCAATGGATTTGATTACTTATTTATTTTTATAAATTGTGCTTTTTTTATTATTTCATATCTTACGAACCAAATGTATTTCATATTTTAAAAATCGTACAGTAAAAATCGCCTTAGGCATTAAATGCTGCCATATCTCATTCCACTGTATTTATCAAGAAACTATTTTATTATATTGTTACAAATTTTCAATACTTCTAGACCTTTTGATTGATTGAAGCATTTTTATTAATTTTCGTGTCAAGCTCAAATAATTGCTGTATAATTTAAAAAATATATGAACACATATTAATTCCACAAAATATATTTATTTTATCTACCGAAGACCATTTCGGCTTACTTCTATTTATTTACTTCCTTATTTATTTATATATTTATTTATTTATGTTTTTTATTTATTTTATTTTATTTCATTCTATTTTATTTTATTATATTTTATTTTGTTTTGTTTTGTTTTGTTTTGTTTTGTTTTGTTTTGTTTTGTTTTGTTTTGTTTTGTTTTGTTTTGTTTTGTTTTGTTTTGTTTTGTTTTGTTTTGTTTTGTTTTGTTTTGTTTTGTTTTGTTTTGTTTTGTTTTGTTTTGTTTTGTTTTGTTTTGTTTTGTTTTGTTTTATTTTATTACTTATATTTTATTTATTTTTTTTTTTTTAATATTTTTTTTTTATATTTTTTATTTATTTATTATTTATTTGCATTGATGCACAATTACATTTTACATAATACAGCGTTAAGTAACTATAACAGGAAAATAATTTCAAGATTACAGTGTTATATATATCCTAAATTTAATGCTAGGTACCTAAATATTAAGTGTTTTCTTTTATTACCTACTAGCTTTTATGTCCCGCCGTTGGCCAAGAATGTAATGTGTTGTGAAGGAAAAAGCAATCGTTTTTATAATATTGTCACCCAATAATTTTGCAAAATTGGACCATGAAAAGTGGTTTGAAATTTGATTGAGTTTGAGCATTGTAAAATGTTCAAGTGATGGCCACAACCCATTCTTTTTTATATATTAAAGAATTAGACTATAGGAAATAGTTTGTATAAAAACTGTCCTAAAGGTCTACATAAAATTAAGAAGAAAAAGAAAAAGACCCGTCGCTTCAGACCCTTCAGTACCTCCCGTCCCTTCAGGCCCTTCAGTACTTCCCGTCCCTTCAATCCTTCATTACGTCCCTTCCCTTCATTACATCCCATCCCTTCAGTCGGTTACGAAAAGTTTAAATCCAGAAACCATCCTGGAAGAACCGCGAAGAGATGAAAGGACCTTCTTTTCCCAGGATACTCCACCTTCATAGGTAAAATGACTAAATACACGAAGAAGAGAAGAAAAAAGTTCAAATCCAGATACCTGCGAAGATATGGAAGGAAAATTGGACCTTCTTCTCCCAGGATAGTCCACTTTCATAGGTAAAATGACCAAATGCACGATGAAGAAGAAGAAGAAGAAAAAAATTTATATCCAGAAACCGTCTTGGAAGACCTAAGAAGAGATGGAAGGACAGTTGGACCTTCTTCTCCCAGGATACTCCAATTTCATAGGTAAAATGACAAATATACGACGAAGAAGAAGAAGAAGAAAGTTTTAATCCAGAAACCTGCGAAGAGATGGAAGGAAAATTGGACCTTCATCTCCCAGGATAGTTCATCTTCATAGGTAAGATGACCAAATACACGATGAAGAAAAAGAAGAAAAAAGTTTAAACCCAGAAAGCTGCGAAGAGATGGAAGGAAAATGGGACCTTCTTCTCCCAGGATAGTCCACCTTCATAGGTAAAATAACCAAATACACGATGAAGAAGAAGAAGAAAAAAGTTAAAATCCACAAACCGTCCTGGAAGACCTGCGAAGAGATGGAGTGACAGTCGGACCTTCTTTTCCCAGGATACTACCGCTTCATAGGTAAAATGACCAAATACACGAAGAATAAGAAAAAAGTTTAAATCCAGAAACCATCCCGGGCACACGCTCGACAATTCACCTAAGTTTCATTGTAATCGGACAAACGGTTTAGGAGCACATCGCATACAATTTTCCGATAGGAAATCAGTATATTGTTGATTTGTAAGTAAATAGTAATAGGTAAGTACCTACCTACAACAATGTTCTAAATAAATTCGATTCATAACAAATTTTATTTGAATATCAGAATCAGTGTGACCGTTTTCTAAACTGCCGAAAATACCAAACTTGTGGCGAAAATATACTAAAATATACTACACCCAATGTGAAAAAATACCAAAAAAATACTAAATTTTTTAACGATATTTGGGAGCATACTAAGAAAACACGCATATATTTATATTAAAATTGTTATGTATATAAGAAGGAAGAGTGTGGAAAACGAGTTAAACACCGGATTAAAAAAATAATATGGCTGGGGAGAAAGAATGTGTCGCGAGTAAAAAATGGAATCATATGAAATTCGGTTTTATGTACAGAATAATAATGATCATCTTTGAAGAAAAGTCAAATTAAACACATTAGCTTTTGCTGAAAAGAATTAAAAAATAATCGGCTGTAATGTATCTGAAAATCCAAATATTATATTCAAGGCAAAAATAATATAAGTATAATTAAAAATATCTTATAAATCTGAGCTGCTTCCCGACTGGAGCTTTTAATCAAATACTTAGCACTGTCACTTAACTACTTTCGAAAAAAAAAGATATTTTTAATCGCCCCGTAGATATAAAAAAAACTTAATTTTTCCTACAGAGTATGATTAACAAAAGATTGAGATTACTTAAAGATTTAAGATGGTGCATCTGAAAGAAAATTCATTTCTGTTCCTTTTCAGGACAATATTCTTGTTCGTACTTTCGCTTCATAATAATTATTATTAATTCCACCAAAACACAAAATGTCAACAAATTTTGTTCAATGTGGACGATTTTACAGAAGTTATTTAATGTTAGATACTTTTTAGTATTTTTTAAAATAATGTGATTTCAGAAATTCATCAAATTTTGCTAATTTGCTAATTGAAAAATGTAATTCAAAATATCCCGCCACCACCATGTCCATCAATGAGTAAATAGAAGTAAAGAGCGATAAAATTATCATAGAGAAAAAAGTGAATGCAGACAGAATATTAAAAAAATACCAAAAAATGGTATTTAATTTTCCAAAAATCACAAAATATACCAAAAAATACCAACAATTGGAAAAATACTAAAAAAATACCAAACGTGTTCCAAAGTGGCGAAAAAATACCAATTTAGTACTAAAAATACCAAAAACGGTCACACTGATCAGAATCTTTCCGTTACCATAGTTACCATTCCAACACGTTAAAAATATCAAATGGTTTCAGACTTTTTTGAATATGTAGGTACCTACATTGGTTTGTTCGATGCCATAAAAATGAAAATTGTCAGAAAAATCAAATATTATTTACAAATTATGCAATTTTATTATGCCTATATCTTTACTAATAATAAACACATTTTTACAATATATGTCTTAAAACTTGCTGTAATGTCTTGTGTTTCATTTTATTATTTCATAATCACATTTATTTCGAAGGTATATTATTTTCAAGAACATATTCATTCGTAAGAAATAACAAATATTGTATGGAAAGAGATAAACATGGCGACGCTGTATTTACAAAACGCTTTCTTTAAAAATAAGTTAAACATTATAATTATACATAATATTCACCATGTTTTTCACTTAAACGCTAAGTTATACTTGAAAATATATTTTTTTCGTGTAAATACGTACTTCTAACTTTTAAACTAACAGATATTTGCGTGCAAAATGTACACTTTTTTGACAGATGTGACTTGGAAAATTTTGTATGAAAAAAATAATAATTGAAATATTTTTAAAATTCAGCATTTTTATCGCATTATTTTTAGCGTGACACTGCATCAGGTATACTGGTACATGTTCGCACATAAATTAGATTTTTAGATGCTCTTTGTTTTTCAGAAGGCGTGAGACAAACACACACACACACACACACACACACACACACACACACACACACACACACACAAACACACACACACACACACACAGACACAGACACTAACATTTTGATTGCTTTATTACTTTAGATATCATAATCCTACAACGCGGAGACTCCGTTTAAATTTTGTTGTTTACAAATATTACCTGTGTGTTACACTTGAACAAAATTAAGTTTTGTCTTGTGGTAACAATATTTTATTATATTTCTTATTTTTTTTGTTACAGTTTGATTTCTGTTTCATTTTTTTATCTTCAAGCATACTCTTATTTACAGGTTCGCATTTATTTTTATGAAAATTTCCTTTGTTACGATTCGGTTTCATTCTTCCGTCATGTTTGTTCTTTATTTAGTAACCGAGCGCATATTTATCCTGTTCATGTTTACATGCTACGATTTAATGCTGCGAATTTTATAAGAGAACCAGAAAATGTCGCAAAAAATTCTCTCTCACACAGTTGGCAAAGCAAATTTCTATGTGTTTAGTCTCCCGAAAGTCTGAAATAGTTTTTTGAAGTGCCCCAAATCCGACTGACTCAACTCCCTAAACATCCACCAAAACTATCTACCTACCCACCAGGGGCGGCGGTTCAGTCTACTGTTGAAAATTAAATCGATGCTTTTTATATTTTTAAAAAGGTATAAAATGAAACTTAACCATTCTGTTTGTATGCAGATAGACATTTGTATATTTTTTTATTAACACACCTTTCACTCTTCCCTATCAGCCCTTTGTTATTGTTCCTTATGATTCTTTTTTCACTCGAATAATATTTGACATAGTACCTTTTAATAGCCCGAAAAGCAACATAAAATAAAATAAAGAATACACTAAATAAAAACTCATTGCCCTTTTTGAAAGATTTCAATATTTTAAGTCCCCTCGTACTAGAAAAGCTTTCATAAACACAATTAACTAGCTCACATTAGGCAAGGAAACATTAATTAATTTTTAAAACATGTTTTATTGCATGTATTTCTTATATCTTTATGTATATTCAAATAAACAAAATAAATATTTTTTTCTCTCATATTATGAGTTTATTATATATAATTTATATAAGTAGGTTTTTTATATACCTACGTCATAATCGTATCAAATATATACACATGTTGTAATAATATTTATTTTCAACCCTTTTTTGAATGTTTTAATTGTTTTATCCATGTCTTTGCCATTTACTCCGACGATACTAGATGTGTGTAACAAAAGCGCTACTGCTTATTAAATTTCATACTCATGGATTATAAATGTGTTTTATTTTTTCTAAATAAATTAAAATTCGCGGTTTGCCCTGTCAAACTGCGGCCAGCTGCGTATTTCATTGCGGCCCGCGAACAATAATGCTTCAAAAATCAGAGAAAACATTTATACTAAAAAAAACTTCAGGCTTGAGCATTTCGTTCGCACGTATTGCATTTGAAAAATTTGTTTAGCTGCTCGAACTTTGGTAAATTAAATTTATCGAAATAAACAAAATAAAAATTATTTTTTCTCGCTGCGCGCAATTTATTCATAAAATTGGTTGGAATTCGATATTTGATTTACCGAAATGAATAAAATATAGCTGAAATCGTCTCGCTGTGCAGATTTGATTTATCGAAAAAATATAAATCAAAAGAAAACTGAAAATTTATCGATGCACGACATATTGTTTTTGGGAATAATCAATGAAAAATTGATTTTTTTTCGCTACGCGGCAAACTTTTTTATTTTGTGTATATTTAGAAAATGAATTGTACATAAAATAATTTAAGGAAATTTATTTCTTCATATTTAAAAATAATTTAAACTTTTCAATGAATTTACGAGGGATGTAAGTATTTTACTTTTGCGGCTAGCCGTGCACTTTGAATATCTGATTATGGCCCACTGTCCCAAAAATTTGCCCAGCCTTGGTCTACAGTTCACATTGTTAACGACAAAGCTTTGATTATTTTAGTTACATTTTTAACCAAAATTTATGTTTTCTCAAGCTTTTTGTGTTGAATGACACTTTTGAGAACATACAATAAAGATTAAATTTCTAACATTAAACTTAATTGTAATTCATGACATCTTACGCCTCTGATCAGAAAGTACGTACATAGGTACCTCCTTTTAGATGTAGGACTCTCTCGACTCGGAGCGTTTACAACAGCCATAAGGTATTATGGGTAGTGTAGTATATTGCTAGCTATTTTGTTGTTTAGCTGTCCGTGTATGCAACCACGGGGTTATATAGCTATCAAGGCACAGCGAGCTTCTATTTCAGGCGAAACTAAATAGTGATAAAAACCAAAGCGACCTTTTGGTCAGGACAACACTATTTTAGCGGAATGGCCTTTAAAACAATAGCCCCGAAACTATCCCGGTTATTTATAGTTTATACTTATGTATAGTCCACCAAACACTAAATATGCCCACATATTTTCCGTGGCTTTATCAATGTAGATACCTAAATCCACAATAAATTGCAAATAATATTACGCAAGTAATATACTCTTTAGTAGACAAGAACTATGATTATAACTCGAAGGCCGTGGAACTGATAATATTACCTTGTGTTGTTTCAAGTTTCGTTACAAACTCCGAATTTCAGCGTGATATTGGTAATCAACGTGGAAGAAATCTTCTGGTATTTCCTCATAATACAAAAAAAAGGTGGAAAGAAATATTGTGCGATGATATTTTTCATCTTGTAAAAGTGCTGTGAGACAGTTTGGTCAGACAATTAATGAATCAGAAAAAAATGGACCAAGGAAGTATGATTAGACCACATAATTGAAATTCTTTAACGTTTTACACATGAGATCGTTGGAAATCAAAATAATGAAAAGATACGCACGAGACTTCAAAATCACTTTTGAGAAATTAATTTCTATATTTTTGAATTAATAATTTCAATGAGTACGCTTAATTGATATTAGTCCATGGAGTATTCTCGAATACAAATTAATTCTTTTTAAATATTAAGAGGGATTTAAAAGCTTTCCTTCATGTTGTGTATTTATAAACCTTTGCTTTGCAAACAATTTGGTACTGATAACTTTTAAGTATGGGTTGTTTGTGTGTATTTCATTAGGTAATGTTTGTTTACAACCAACCTTACCTTCGCCATTACAGATTACTTATCCTTAATATGAATACCAGAATTCCCTGTGTACATATATTATTTTAGGTACCTATTCATAAATTTGTGCCATCAAATCCAGTTAACTTGGTGTTACCTATACAAACATCATTGATACTAAATCCATTTATACATTCCGTTATATTTGTAGGTACTCATTTCCCTCTAATACAAATACAATACAAATTTCACAATGTACAAACCTGTTTAATCCTGGAAGTTTCACAATTATTATCCCTGTATGTGGAACACTTTTATTGGAGAACTTCAAATCTCATTTGGCATCCAAAGTTCTATTCTGTGGTAAAGTTACTGTGCAAAACATTGCAATTGTATTCGATTTTCAACAGAGAAACAATAATTTCAAAACGCGAAAATTAATTTTATTTAGATCATTACGCGCGTATATTTACTACGTGGAATTTTTGGAATTAAATGTTTTTCAGATCTACATATACGCATATTAATTTCAAACGGTTTCGTGTGGTATGAATGAATATTTTTTTATGCGCCGAGATCTGTCAAATCTTATTCTAGAATATTGAGAAATTAGATTTTTATTTTATTTACTTATTTTTATTGCACGTGGATTTATACAATATGAACAATATAGGTCCAAGCACTGATCCCTGGGACTCAATAATAGCAATTACAATTTATTAAATGAAAAGTCCAAACGTAAATTATGACAAAAGTAGTAAGAAACTCCATTGTACTAGGTATTTTTAAATTCAACAAAATTGATTCTGGTTCTCCATATATATTTTCCTTGTATCAGGACGACCGTTTCGGCTGACTAGGCCTTTACAACTGGTCCAAACTCAACCAGACTGGACCAACATCAAATTTGTTTAAAAATACCTAGTATAATCGAGTTCTACGCCTTGAATACAAAAAACATTCAACCTTTGTTTTAATTTACGTTTGCCAACCTCCAAATATTATTGCCTAAAGAAATATTTTCAGCTATCGTTTGTATTTTTATACAAATTTTTATACAGTTGATTTTAAATGTTAACGGCGGGATATATGGCAATCTGCAATAGTACGTATAAGCATAACCACAAATCTCGTTACGAAGTTTGTAAGTAGATAGTTTGTTTTCATTATAAGTGCGTGAGTGGCGAATCTTGGTGATTTCGCTCCAATTACTCTGGTTGCTCTTGTTAATGAAGTCAAATCTCACTACGTCTCTTTACGGCTGAATTAATCTCCTTTCTCTTACATTTTGTACCCGCTACACACTTTTGCACTATTTATAGTCCGACCGAACATTCCGATTCGGTTACGACCAAAAAGACTAACCCAACATTTAAACCACTACTTAAGGCATTCATACAAACTATCACGGTTTTCCCCTATTATTCATTAGTTATTTAATAATTTTGTATTTATTTGTCGGTTAATTCGCAGAATTTATTACATAACATTGTGCACACAATCCTTTAAATATGAAAGTATTCCAATTACTAATTTACACACGAAATTTTACACATTTAATAACGAAATAAGCAAGACTAAATTGATAGAGCAAATAATAAATTAATTAAATTAAGCGAGATGATAAAGAAATACAATCAATATATAGAAAATTATATTGAAGAATCGAAAGACACATCTTTCAAAACTTAAGGAATTTTATCATGTATAAACGCTATAAAAAAAATCAGGGTTACGGTGAAGCTTATATTCAGTTATATTTTCATACCTACGGCGAGGATCTGTTTGATTTCATTAAGATATGGTTTGTATTCTTTATGAAACACGTCAATATAATTAAATGTTTTATTGTTTGTTGATAGTGTCCAGTTTAATACAGAATGATTTACGTATGTTATGTTTTTCGTGTATGAAAAGCATTACAAAAATTATGCGTTGCATAAAAATGGGTCCGAGGATCGTCAACTTTGAAAAATATATTTTTTTTTAAACATTATGCATTATTCTTTTCGGTTTGACGTCGTTTTCCGTTTCGGTCGATCTCTAAAGAAGATGTGGTTCGGCCAGTCTCTACTGTCTGCCATCTCGTAACACGCACTGACGGTACTACGTTATACCACGCGCGACTGAAGACACCATCCCCATACCATCGCAACTATTCACATAGAAGACGTAGATACCAGGTCGACTATCGTTATTTAGACATTTGAATGCGACAGTTCAAATGGCAGACAATTAGGTACCGCCATGTGTGAGATAGCCCCTATCTTAGTTCATTCAGTGTTTGAATATTAATTTGCGACTCCGGTATTAAGATATCATATTAATATCCCACGCGTTGCGTTGTTGCGAACCTACAGGGCTACTTATTTATTTATTTATTTTATTTATTTTATTTATTTTATTTATTTGATTTATTTTATTTATTTTATTTATTTTATTTATTTGATTTATTTTATTTATTTTATTTATTTTATTTATTTTATTTATTTTATTTATTTTATTTATTTTATTTATTTTATTTTTTATTTTTTATTTGTTAGGAAACTTAACATCTATACATTTATAATACTTAATTACAAATGAGAATACAAAATAAATAGCCAATTATAAAGTTTCACATATTTAAATTATTATATGTTATTGATGTTGGGTAGTCATTGTAAGATGGTGAGTGTATGTGGGGGAAAGGGAAGGGTAAGGATATAGGAAAGCGTTGATAAGGAAGGGATGAATGTTTAAGGAAAGTAGGTTTGATTTTTAACCAGTTATATACTTATGAAGTTGATTTAGATTAGTTTCAGACTTTTGAAGTCTTTTAGATTAAAATTGATTGATTAATTATGTTTATAAAAACCTTTAACAGGCAACAATAACATCTCACATAGTTCAGCAATGAGGTTCACCACCCATTCTGAATATAGTGCCTTTTTAGGTGAGACGAGACTGGTGTGTGGGTATACACAGATACGTTGTGCTCCCTTTTGTAAGGCAATGCACACCCGCACACCTTTCGCTGGTTACCCCACATAGTGGGATATGCCGTGATGGTATGAATGAATGAACGAATAAAAACCTTTAAAAATGATTTACTTCAAAATACCAAACAGACAAACAAGGCACACCTTAACGTTCTTTTTAGAAAAAAAAACACTATCACCGTTAAGAATTCGCCATTGTACCGGTGCCTTACCACATCATGATAATTTGGAAAGGATCAAGTCCGTGGACATATTCTGTATGTCCACGATCTTATAAATTCTGTGATTCCACCTTCTAACAACCCGGGTATTTTTAAGATTCGAATTCATATTTTCCGAAGCAGATTTGAAACAGAATATTATAATGTTCTTTTTGCTGTATAAATTTTAATTTTTTGCTGTATAAAAACAACTGCGTTTTAAATAACGTTTTTTACATTAGCAATATAAAAGTAAACACAATCTATTGTTTTACGTGAAATATTTATTTTCTTAATTTAATGTATTTCTAACACATACCTTCTCAGAATAAACTTTACCTAAGTATGCCAAAACTCCTTTGTGTGCGCAGTTTGCTTAAAAATGGGTCCGAAAATATTACTTGACGTATTAATATGTAGATTGTTTATAAATATGAATATGTGTTTATATAATATTTTTACTATTCTCAGTTACTAAAATGTCAACAAGTCTTACTCAGTTTTATAAAAAGACAGTTTTGCGCAGCACCTACATACCTCCGGATCAAAATGGAACAGTTCCATTAAATGGAAATTTTCTGTTATGCTTTATTGAACTTTGGAATTGCAGAATTTCCTCTTTGAATTGGAGCATCGTTATATAACTCTATCAGATTATCGGCGACAAAAGACGTAGATCTGGATTATATTTTACGTAGATTAAAACTACTAAGACGGATGAAGCTTTTTGATTAAGAAAATTGTGAAACTATATAAAAAGTATTTCGCTGTCTGTTAATCAATCAATTTCTACTGATATAATTATATTCAGTTTTCTATCTTTTATACGATTTTGTGTCTCTTTCTTTTAAAAGTAATATCGTTTTTTCAATCAATTTATTAGCTCAGTACTCACAGAAGTGTATCTTTTATACCTCAACGATTTAAATGAGGGGAGATGTCTGTTGCATCAAAACAAATGTGTGACCCTTTGTTCTTTCTTACTATTTTTAAAAAACAAAACATGATTTTTTCTTGTTAAAAACTGTTGTATGGAATGGAAGGTTGGACTGTCAAAATCTCAACAGTAAATAAAATTGAAACATTCGATATGTGGCTATACCGAAGGTTAATGCGCATTTCATGAGTCTATTGAGTCGTTTATTCGTCTAATAACTAAGTTTAAATTATTTTATTTTACTTGTTCAAAAAGAGTTATCTCGGTAAGGACTTGACTCAGGCGTGGACTTAAGATTCAGCGGCAATATCGCTTTGTAAGTGATCAACAGGAAAATGCTTTTAAAGCCAATGGTATTTTGTTAAAGCCGCCCTGACGCGGGCTACTTGATACAATTTACAATTGTTAGAGACTAAACCGCACTAAAATAATCCTAGAGATTTCAGATTGAAAACGTTTTCGCCATTACCGACGTGGTTTATTTATGAAATATTTATTATCTACAGTATTTTTGTAAACGTTATGGCGCAGAACACGTAGAAAGTTAAATTTTATTTTTATTTTCATTAGGAAAGCATACCTACAGCAGTAAACATAAAATCAAACTATAAGAACACTTAATAAAAATACTGCCAGACAAATACCACAAGCAATTATTTTTTTATTTTTTTTTTTTTTTTTTATTTTTTTTTTTTTTTTAATTTAAGGGGAAACATACAGCAATTTATAATCCGTAAACAAAAACAGTAACAAATATCAGTAATTTGCCAAAATAGTTCCCACAACATGCGTAATATAAAAAAAGGACAGGTTAGCCTAAAAAACATATACAGTGGAGTGAGTTAAAAACTTAACTAAACAACATGCGTAATATAAAAAAAAGGACAAGTTAGCTTAAAAAACATATATAGTGGAGTGAGTTAAAAACTTAATTAAACAACATGCGTAATATAAAAAAAGGACAAGTTAGCTTAAAAAACATATACAGTGGAGTGAGTTAAAAAGTTAATTAAAACAACATGCGTAATATAAAAAAAGGACAAGTTCGCTTAAAAAACATATACAGTGGAGTGAGTTAAAAACTTAATTAAAATTAAAGTATACAGCTTAAAACAAAAAAAATAAATAATAATAACAAAGAATATAAACAAGATAAGTAATTCAAAATTAGGGATATAGATAATGGGGATATTTAGGAATTGCGGGGAGTGGGGAGGGAATAAAGAGGATTGGTATTCCATGTCTCGTATCAATTAAATAAAAATTTCAATTATATAAAACAGAAAGCACAGGCCGGTACATACATAAGTACCTATGTACATACTTATTAAAAAAGAAAACAATACTTTACCACATACAAAAAAAACATATTTGGTTATAAAAAGTGGGAATAGGAAATAGGGAAAGGGAAAGGATGGACAGGGAGAGCAAATCTCATATACCTACATATGTATAAAACAGAAATAATGCTGTATAACACGAAACCACTATTTACTGCCGCATATTACACACATTACCTCGCGGCGAGACTGATTAACAGGTGAGTCAAAAATATTAGTATGCATCGAAAATAATGCATTAAATCTATGACAGATGCGTGGGATCGTAGCATTCATCCGCAAAATGTACTGCAATAATAGATTTAAGTAACAATAATCTTCAGAATAGGTACATTTATTAAATATTGGTATAAAGCTTTATTTGTTTAACAAAGCACAACCAAATATATTTTGCAGTTTTTTTATTAGATTTGATGAAAAAAATCAAACCAAACGGATTTTCTGGGGAGTTATGAATTCGCGATGTTAAAGGTTATTTTTTCATTGCAGATTATCAACAAGTATCATGCTGAAATTGTAGTCTGAAAGTTTCATCACAATGTATCTGTGTGTTGTGTACTATATACGGCGTGTTTATTCTACTTTATCGATTATAGACTTAAGCGCTTATTGGATTATTTTAAAATTTTGCAAATTTTTACATCTAATACCCGCTTACACCATATTAGATTTTCAAGGATATCTGATTAATGCTTCTCAATTTTTTTAACTGTCAATTATGTCAAAAATAATTTAACAAACACATTTCATGAAAATGCTCATTTTCCATACAAAATTTGAATACTTTGTGAAACGAGTTGGTAATGAGGAGTGTAGTATTGGCCACAACCCACTTGTTTTATTTTTAAATGTCTATTGTTAGTCTTTTGTCTTTTTGTTTTATATGATTTGAACTAAAACTAGAAAAGAAGAGCTTTATATTGACTTATAGATTTGTTAAAAGCCTGAAAAACTACTTGAAAATTGATTTCTTGGAAATTTTTCTTAACCAAAGTCGGTTTTGCTGTCGTTAAATAAAATTAAAAATAATTAAATAAATATATATTTTAAAAACTACATTACTACTTGAATGAAAGACAAACGAAGATTATGATTAAAACGTTTATGATTTCTTCGAAGGACAACATGTGATTGTAATATGTTTAAATTTTCATGATAATATCGTAGGTTTCTCATGTATTAATTACACTGTACAAAAGATAAGTAACAAGTTCGAGAAACTTCCACGAACAGTCTCTAGCCATTAATACCTGTTAGATAGAACCTACCACCGATCTTATAAGCACCCTGTGCAACTTTGCTACTATAGCAGATGTTTCACTACCATACCACGCTACATAAAGATCTTCCTCCATTATAAATTGCTACCTTCCAACAAGATCCTATGTTCTAACTATTGTCATGTTAATTGATGTCGCTTTGAATGTTTCATTTCAATTTGCAATGAATGCGTATTTCCGGAAAGATGTCGTGTAATGTCATGGACTTTGTAAATACTTTTAATTTCCCCAAAACACTGCAAGTTTTGGTTCATTACGTCGACGTCAAAAAAATATCACGACTGCAATTCAGAACATATTATGTTTTCAGGAATCAAAATCGATTAATCACGTATATTACATTTTTTTTTCAAATTTCTAAAACGATATTTTCATTTCTCAAAACATCATCTGTGGCTCTACAACCCAGGTCGGGTACTAGCCTCCTGCAGAGCCCGCCTCCATGACTGTCGATCCTGTGACCCATTACGCCAGTTATGGATGCCAATGTTGTTTGCATCCTTCACCACCCCGTCCAGCCATCGAAGCTTCGGCCTTCCAATTTTTCTTCGTCCCCCCGGTGCACCATTCATGATTCGTCTTGGGACGTTCTTTGGACGTGTCCAGCCCATCTGAGTCTTCCTATTCTTATTTCTGTTACTGCTAATAATAACCAAGCAACTTTATTATTATAGTACCTGCAAAGTTCGTTGCTAAAAATTGCCAAGTAAATAATCTGCTAATTTTAACTAATTGGTAACCAAGATGTTTATACTATTGCATCAAATAGTATAAACATCTTTACATTACATCTCAAATGTAAATATTAGCAAAAATCAACACATGATATTTGTGAATAATAATGATAATCTTTGACAAATATCTCATCCTAATTCAATAATTTTTCAGTGAAACATGTCTAATATGACGAGTATTATACTTAATTTAATATTTTTATATATCGTGTCAAATTTGAGAAATATAATTATTTTTATGTATGAAAGTCAAATTTGACAGCTGTCGAATACAAAATGTCCGTATAGGTACCTGTTACTCGGTTAAATTTAAACAAGTACATTGCTATTGGCAACCAACTTCATTTTAACAGTATTAAATTGTCAGATAATAACCAAGTGCAACTTTGCTATTTTTAATCATGTATAGGTTAATAACTACCAATATGACTTTTTACATTGCTATTGGTAACCAACTTACATTTTAACAGTATTCAATTGTAAGATGCCAAGTGCAACTTTGTTATTTTAATCATATATTGGTTAATAACTAGCAATATGACTTTAACCGAGCTAAAAAGGCACTTTGCTAACTTTAGATTTTTTCAGTGTGCTAGGCTCCTTGTACAGATCATGCAATTCGTGGTTGTGCAGAACAGAAGAAAATTAATGAATCGAATGATATTTACACAAGAAGCATTGTTTACAAGGAAATATTATGATATGTTTTTTTCTCACTAAAATTATATTTTTGAAGTTTATCAGTTTTCTTTGTCTGTTCTTTCTGATAATACTAATAGAACAGACGGATTTTTGAAATATCACCTAATAAACATTGTTTTATTTTATTGGTGTACAGAACCATCAGTACATAATATATTTACATAGGTACATACATTAAAAATGTATTCAGATATAAAAATATCTTTTAAGAGTTGTAAAAATATCTTTTTAGTCTTTTAACTGTTGGTTCTATAAAATCAATAAAATAAAATAAATAAAATAAAATAAGAGTTCTTTTAACTAGGTAAAACTAAATAAGTAGGTAATGTGTTCAACAATTGCTAGAAAAAATATACCATATTATACTCAAAAACATACCAATATGGAAGACAGTAAAGTTGTTTAAAAATAGAAAATATTTGATAAAATTTCTATATTTCATTTATCAACCTAATTTTTTGAAAGAGATATAAGGTGAACATATTTGTGGCGTTATGTTCTCTTTGTTAGAGACATGGTATGTATATGTAATACAAGTATCCTACAATTTGAGTTCACAAGTTTCATTATTCAACTCCAACCCCGGTTTTAACATACCCTCATTTTACGTTTTCCCTTTTTTTGCGTATAATTTCTACTCATTGTAATATAAAACTAGGGGCTCCGCCCCTGGCCGCTTCGCGGCCCGTCCTCGGTTTGCGTGGCGTAAAACAAATGGCGCGTAGCGCCTAAAGAAATGCGCGCAGCGCACAAATAAAGGCGCGTAGCGCCAAAAAAAATGGCGCGTAGCGCCAAACCGGGGTTGGGCCGCGAAGCGGCCAGGGGCGGAGCCCCTAGTTCTTTTTTTATATGTCTTCATAATTAAAGAAAAATAGACTTAAATAAAGTGACTTTGTACCCAGCCATCAATTTACTAATTTATATTGATGCGTCCGGATTTGCAGTGACCAAAAGTCGAGCCTGCTTACGCTACGGTCGCTTCTCAATTCGGTACCGACCGCCGCCGTACCACGTGACCGAGCCGGACAAGCCAGACAGCCAATGAGAACGCGAGGCAGACAGCCAATGAGAACCCGCCGGCGATCGTCTTGTACCGGCTCGGCGACGGACCGGTGGTCCGGTTAAGAAGAGGCCGTTTTCCGCTCCGTAGTCAGTGAGCAGTTAGGAGTTAGCAGTCAGCAGTCGTCGGGAATCGTCATTCGCAGCAAGAATCAACACATTCGCCGCCAGAGAAGAACCAGTCTACACCCACAAGAGTCCACTGGCACAAGTCGGGCCGTAGATCATTCTCAGCACCTTCCTCTCAAAAATTTCCTGGGCTCTTTCATCAGATTTAGCAATTGCCCAACATTCTGATCCATATGAGAGTACTGCCGAACAAGAGTCTAATAGAGGAGGACTTTAGTTTTTCTGGTGAGGTGACGAGACTTCAAGTGCCTCTGCAACCCATAATAGTAGCACCTCAAATTCTAAATTACATTTACAAAATAACTAGGGACAATATTTTGGTCAAAGTTACTAATATGCAAATATTTATATATTTCTGAATTTTTTTAAAGAATGAATGTGTTCTTGTAAAAAGTACATAATATACATTCTCATACATTAGTGGCCTTAGTGGCTCAGTTGGTTGGGTATCTGACTGCTGATCCAAAGGTCCCGGGGTCGATTCCCGGTGGAGACACAGTTTTTAATTGTGTTTTCAGTCTGGATATATGAGACGATTAATATCGTGTCTCCAGAATGTGGCAACTTGTTATTGGGTACGTGTTAAATTAATATTTGACATAATACCTGTTAGTTGCCCGAGAAGTAATATATAAATAAATATAGCATATATTTGTGCTATACGTGTACAATATCAGTCGTGGCAGGATTCGAAATCACGACCACTGAATTACTAACCCAACTCGTTAACCGTTCTGCCACCACCCATTTTAAATATATAGCATGAATAAATATTCAAGTTTTATCATAAAATGTAACTTTAATTGTTTAATGAAGCAGTTGGATATAGAGAGAAAGGAAAATATTGTACCTACTTGGTGGCGAACGTCTTCCTTCGTATCAGAGGTCTTCAGGGAAGGCACCCACTCTAACTTCTATATCACAATACCTACTATATTGTTGGTATAACACGGTTGGGACATATGTAAATATATGTGCACGGCGCGTAGTCAGTTTAACGTACCTACATGGCGTCGAGTTGTGCACGATTATAATAACTACTGACTGATTTAGGTAGCAATACTTTTCGAAGAAGAAAGGGCTTGACGTGTTGCCACATTCATCTACTAGAAGTCATTTTGTATTGTATAAAAATCGCATGATAATAATTTTGCCAATTTTAACATCTCAATAGAGACGAAGTTGGGTTATTATAAGAGAACCAGGAACTCAAGGCACCTACAGGGCTTACGACCTATCATCAGCTGGTTAACGTGATCACTTTATGCGCTTGCGCAACGTTCATAAATTATGCCTTCTTATTGAGTTCCCTTATCAATGCAATTTTGAAAGTTCTATATATTTTAATAATGAGAAACTGATCGTTTGAATTATAGCTGAAAAATACCGTCGCCATCTATGAAATAACGAAGAAACCTTTAGATTCCGCCATATATTAAGATATTTTTTTTTTGTACACAATGAAAGCAACAGTCCATATACATGAGGTGACAATGTTCTCGCACAGACATCACCCCTGAACTGCGCCAGAAATATTATTTCATTTTTGGCTTGTTTACCTACTTGTACCAGTGTGTACCAAAAATCATACCACCTCAAACTATTGAGGTTGTTTATACTAAAATAAATATCAATCTTTAATTATGTTTGTGCAATCATTATATTATTGGTGCTAAAAAGTAGCATGCATAGTTTGAAAAATCTATTTTACTTTCAATGTAACGTAACGTATGTAGTGCCTTCGCACACCTGGTTAATACCATCAAGAACTTAATAAGTTTTCTTTTGTGTGCCAGTCATAGTAACAAATGTAGGCGGCGATATGCTTTACTTTAATTTTCCTTTCCCTCGAAAAGTGCTTGTGACACAGCACAAGTGCAATGCAGTTATGTACCTTCGTATCCCGGTTAGCGGCTCTTTGTGTAATTGAGATTGCTACGGATTTATTACTTTGAACACTTTGTCGATACATTTTACCCATTCTGAGTAAAGTAGCAGTAGCAGTTACCTCAAAGCTAATCTGTTTCAGTGTTGAAGGCATCAATGCAATATAGTTACTCTTAAATCATTTATTTATTTATTAAGATGACTCCAAAACGTCTCTGTCCAAACGAGGTTTTTTAATATAGACACAGATTTTCAGTTCATTTTTTTGCCTAGTGAAATACGTTTGTTGGCTTCTAGTATGCAGAGTTATATTCTTTTGGAAATGAACTAATGCAGATTTAAAAAAAAAATGTCTTGGATCTAGGACAGTAAAAATTCTAAATCGACATGCGCATTAATCTTCTGTATACTCATTTCGAATGCTTCAATTTTATTTACAGTTGAGATTTTAAGAGTCCAACCTTCCAACTTTAGGGTTTTTAAGACTTTCTGTCTTAAATTCGGTGCATTTTTATCTTCATTCTCAGTGAACGGTGAGCCAATTGTTTCCACATGATTAGCTATATTTGGCACTTAAAGTGCAGTGTTTGCAAGGTTATAGAGTTCTCCGGACTCTTCGTGTGTTCTTTACGTGTTTTTTCAGAGTTTTGCAAGAGACAGTTATTAGTCCCCATAAGCAGAACAGGTGGTGAAGAAGGAAGAACAGTCCAACCCTCCATTCCATACAACAGTACTGGCAACACGTCTGCTTTAACATTCGTATTTTACGAATGCTCTCCATTTTTACAGTGTTATTTTATTTATTTTATTTTATTTATTAAAAATTTCAATTTTTATAAGAACATTATAGTAAATAGTACTGTTATTAAAAAATTCCTTAATTTTACATTTCGTATAAAGTAACACTTGTGTTACGATGCGGAGTTTTACACTTAACATTTTTTCATAGGAAATATAAGTTACAAACTTGTCATTTATAATTTTATAAATGTAGTATTAACTACTTTTATTAAATTAATATCAAATATTTTGTGATATAAATTTTACTATGTCAAAGCTTTGAATTAATCATTTAATTCGACATTGTGAATTAATTTCTTTGTGCGCGTATAAAATTTTCGGTATACCTATATTTTCTTTCAAAGCTTTCATTCATTTTGTTTCCGTTATTCTTTATTATTTATTTAGAGGTTTTCCTTGTTATTCAGGTAGGAATACCTTAATAAGTATGCCTATTTAATTAGCCATTTTGTACGAGAAAATCGTTAGTTCAGTCGGGATTCCCCAACTTACCTCTGGAAAGTAATTTATTTCTTTGACGAGCCACCTCAAGTAATTTGACGATGGATCCAAATTGAATGTTATATTAACTTTAATGTGTACAATTTGGAGAATCACTCAATATTCTTCATATTTAATTCAAAACAAAAATTTGCGTTTTTTAGTTTCATTAAATATTATTTCAAAGTTGAGATCATATTTTTTTTATTGCACCATTATTTATATTTCCATATACAATTTACCGATTGATTATAATGTAAATTTTATCGAACTATCTTATTTTATAAGCTAGAATGGAGTTCAGTTATAATTAAAAAAATTGTTAAAATGACACATTGGTAGACTTTATTCAAGCGTGTTTTATGACCAACAGTTAATGACTGGGCTCATTTTGTGCATAACAACCCCATTCTCAAATCCCTTACAATTAAATCAGTATTAGCAATATGCAAGATTGATATTAAACCACAACGTCATTTCCTTTCGCTCACCGGGACAACTAAAACTGTGTGACATCTTCTCGTACATCAAAAAGATATAATCACACGGCTGTTCTACGGAAACCTTAGGGTCGTATTACGGGAGTAATTTAAGAATAATGTAAGAAAATGTTGAGGTCCAGTAAGCAGTATTCTCGCAGTACGGGAACTTACCTATTTCTTTCATTTTTCTTGAAGAACTCTTGCAATGCGTACGCTATTCTGTTACTTTGTTGTGAAAGCGTTTCAAACCTTTATTATTGAACTGTTTTGTGTATACATGTGGACTAATATCTTCTTCTTCTATCATGTCAGCAACGCATTTAAATAAACTAATATAAGATCCGTCTACAAGAACTTTGGACGTATCAACGGGTGAGTTTTCTACATATCATATCTTCTTTCATTTCTTTTTCTTAGTCGTGTTCAATCACTGAAATACTTATATTTCAAATTGATTGACAAAACATATTGTGATATCTAAATTTTCTCAGAATATTTCATTTGAGTCAGCGAATAATGGCGACTTGATGAATTCATGGTTTGAAACATATTCTTTGCAAATGATATATGTATATACCTTATTGAATTCTTAGAATAACTTAGTAATTGAATACAACTTGCTTAGTCTCTTTTCTTCTTCTACGTTTAGTAGAACTAGTTGGTCTGTTCTTCAGAAACTATGCCTCCTGGGATGACGGATCAAGTCCAACTATCCTTCCATTTCTTGAGTGGTCTTCTGGGTAGGCAGCGGCTACCCGGAAGATCACCAATTTTTTTTTAGTCTATTTTGAGATAAAAATATATGTTGTTGTCACCTTTGCTGATGATTTTTAGGAATAATCATTGTGTTGTTATCAATTATTCACGTATCATCTAATAATTCCAAATAATTAAATTCGTATTTCTATTTACATTTTTTATAACTGTTTGTATCGAGACTTTTTTATATGGCACAATAACACTTTTTTTTCAATCTTGCTTTTATTTAAAAAAATAATTTTCTATTTTGTCAAAAAACGGTTTCATTATTCAAATATCTGCAGTCCTAATCCTATATTCTGAATCCGATTTATTTTCTCATTCTACTTTTTGTACACGTTACCCTTATTTTTTGTGGTTCGCCCTATTGCTTAATTATATTTGTTTGAATCGGTTGTTACATCAAAAATGTTTGTATTTGTTTACCAGTATGTGTAATTAATTCCTTAAAGTATTTAATTTTACGTCAGTTCATTCGCAAACCTCCAAGGCTCACTCATATTCGCTGTTTGATCTTTAATTAAACCTTTTAGAGATTGTTGAATATGAAGTGGTACATTTAATTAAATTTTAGATACAGCACAGACGTTCGTTGATTTGAATGAAAACATATACATAGTTCCCCTATACACATCAAAATTTATACCGCAAATGTGTCGGCGTCGGTCGGGTCGCTGCGATTACAGAGTAAAAGAAAAATCTACTGTGAGAATTCCTTAAATTTATGCAGGTCTAACTTTTTAATATTAGATTTAAACTTATTGGAATCATAGGACGAGGTAGATATATTCCATTGGAATATAAGGCGCTTTAAATTGTACCTTAAACAGAGATATCCGTCATCGAACCGCATATCACACTATAATTGGCAGCAGCTGTCGTGTGATTACATTGGAATATAAGGCGCTTTAAATTGTATATTAAACAGAGATATCCGTCATCGAACCGCATATCACACTATAATTGGCAGCAGCTGTCGTGTGATTACATTGGAATATAAGGCGCTTTAAATCGTATATTAAACAGAGATATCCGTCATCGAACCGCATATCACACTATAATTGGCAGCAGCTGTCGTGTGATTACATTGGAATATAAGGCGCTTTAAATCGTAACTTAAACAGAGATAGCCGTCATCGAACCGCATGTCACTATAATTAGCTGCATCTGTCGTGTGATTACGAAAAAAAATAGCCATTTTTGACTTCATATGAAAGAAGATATTCTTATATATCGAATTTTGTGTACATTATATAATTGTGGTACATTATATAATTTTTTACTTTATTTATTTAAATTATTTTATTTAAATACAAATATATTAATTACAAGTTATCAAAAATATTGGGGTTGTAATAGAGCGGTTAGCGCGCTTTGTTAGTCATCCAGTGGTTCTATTTTCGGATCCTGTTACTACCGATTTTGTCCACCTCATGCACATGCTATATGTAGGGAAAGTATAGGGATGTATGTGTACTTTTTACAAGAATATATTCATATTTTTTTAAATAATAAAATCACTATAAATACTACTGACAATACTGGTAAAAAGTGTGACGTCACACACGTAATACGGCCAAACTGTCAAGGTTAATTCTAACCTCAATACGAGTGAGGTTTTAGTTCAGATTATTCAATTAAGAACTACCGAAGAAATTGGGTTAATTTAAATTAACAACTAAAACAATGATAGAGTGTGCTCTATCATTGTTTTAGTTGAAAACTTTTAAAAAACTTGTTTGACGTGTTGCTGTGAAAATTTTAGTTAGAACGCGCCGCTAGAGGGTGTTAGTTTCGTTTGAAATATTTTTACGTATTTGAATTCAAAATTATTCTATTCGAAAATTTTTAAACTTTATTTTTATTCTGTCTTGGGGTTCCTTTTTTAAGTGGGTTTTATTCTAAGGATATTATTTTAGAAATATTTTCTATAATATATTTTAATTTATTTATTTATATTGTGTTTAATTTTTCTATGGGTCTTACTATTTGTTATTCAATTCGTTTATATTTATATTGTTTTTTTAATGTAACACTTCATGGCATGTAGTCCAAATATTTAATATTCATGTTCAGAAAAAAACTGAATTGAAATATTATTTCGTACATATGATGAAATCATACCACTGAGTTCTTCTTAAAAAAAATGAAAATAAATAATAAAATTTCTGGTTTTAGACCATAATAATTGGTAATATGTATTTCAACTATTTGACTATCATTTCTTATTCATACATTTCCTAATTGAAGGCTGCTGCAATAGTAGTGTGTGAACTCCTATTACATTTTGCTTTTTACCTATTACATGTATGAAAAAATAACACAGGGTGTGCTCTGAAAATAAAAAAAAAACACTTTGTTAGTATACAAAATTCTTTAAATTTTACAATCGAAATCACGCGTATTAACAAATTATTTAATAAATAAAAATAATATGATTAGAGAGAAACAACATTTACAGCTTTTATTTTACTTTAGTTTTTTCTATGAGAAACAGTACAACTCTAATCAACAAAATATTGAAACGAAAATATTAAAAAAATAGTAATATATATAAAATAAGCATTAAATAGGTGTCGACGATTCGGTGTAAAAATGATAAAATAAACAAATAAAATTATTAATCTTTACATGTATATTATATAACAAAAAATCACATTGGATGAGAAGCGACCATGAGAAAGAATTATTAAACTAGATCATTACAGGGTCACACTTGTACGTATGTAGATATATCTACATTTAACAAAGGTAGGTACATGTTCATATACTGGTAACCCAGTAGTATATATATTTATAATTATTTTCATCTCAGCTAATTTTAATATCTAGCCATGCGCATCATACTCGATTGTTTATTGTTTGAAAACTAAACCACGTATCGTGTGAAGGAAATAACTCATTAATAATTACATACGATTGTTTCATTAAATTGGTATCGTAGGTACCATTTATAATACACCTTTTATTATAATACTAGTTAATTATATAAAAATAAGTAACAACACGTTTTTCACTAATTTAAAAATATTGACCACTGAATTAGCGGAAAAAAGTTGAAAATTTGTGTTGTTACTTATTTTTTTAAGTAATTTTATATAATTGATAATGGAATTCTATCACGAATAAGCAGTCGAAAAATTAGACATAATAATACTAGTTTTCTATACCCGGTGCTGCTCGGGTATCGAAAAAATTGTTTTTTTTAATTTTTTAACTGTTTATTTGTTATGTTTTATAAAGTCATAATGAGTTAAAATATCCAACACAATTAATCAAAATTAACATACATACATAGTAAGTTTTTAATAATATCCGTCCCCTCCGTCCTTTGGAACTGGTCTACTCCCCTGCGCAACCAATTCCAATAGGACGCGGACAATACTGCTTTTAACACCCTATCCAGGAGTATCTTTATTTCACCCTAGGTCCTTAGAGTAGGAAGAGGAGACCTAGGTCTTTAAAGTAGGAATATAAAGACTTTGAGGGAAGGCCTCTCGCCCCTACTTCTACAGCATTTTTTTTAACATGTCTATGTACGTAGGGGACACCAGCTATTAGGATTTGGGTCCATTTTGCTCTTCCGAAGAAGCGCACTACGTAGCGTTGGGAGGGGTTTGCAGTCTAGAAAAGAGTTTATTGATTCGGATTTTAAAAAGACCCGGGTTGTACGAAGGTGGAAACACAGAATTCGGAAGATCGTTCCACAGTCGGGCTTCTGTATTAATAAAGGAGTTCGAGAAGCGACTTGTTCGTATATGTTGAAGGTCCACTGTGAATGGGTGCTGCGATTAAGTAAAGCGAGTGACTGTTGCGAGTGGGTGGAGGAGGGACCAAAGATGCAAGTTCTTCTGAGCAATTCCCGTGGTAGTATCTATAAAATAAACTTAAAATACCGACTTTACGTCTGTGTTCTAGTGGTTGCAATCCATCAGTCAGTGATGGATCACCAATCAGACGTATAGCACGCCTTTGGACAGCGTCGAGGGTATTCTGTAGGTATTGGGGGGCGCTACTCCAGAGATGACTACCATATTCAATAATTGGACGTATTTGCGCTTTGTAGAGTATACAGATCTGGGTCTTAGTAAAATATCTACGCGCTCTATATAGTACGCTCAATTTTTTGGAGGCGAGTTTCACCTTAGCTTCGATGGAACCCCTGTAGTGTAATTGGTTCGTTATAGATACTCCAAGCAGGTCGATAGAGCTGCTGTTAGGTAGGGTGCTTCCGTTGAAAGACACTTGCAATTCATTGGGGTTTCTCTTCGCAGAAATTAGACAGGCTTGGGTTTTTGAAACGTTAAATGAAACAAGATTACTTTCACCCCAGGTGTTGATTGAGTGGAGGTAGCTATTTATTTTTATATGAAGATCTTTCCGAGCATCTGATATTTCACTCTGTTAAGGAGGTTTGTCAAAAGAGAAATTGTCATGGACTGTGCTGTCATCAGCGTAACAGTGGATGGAGGCGCGTAAGAGCAAGTCATTAATATGTAGGAGGTTGGAGATAGAATGAACCCTTGAGGGACTCCCGCATTGATAGAATGGGGAGAAGAAGAGCAACCGTCCACTACAGTTATGACTTCACGATCTTTTAAAAAATTCGCAATCCAAGTTCACAGAGACTGGGGTAGCCCATAAGAAGGGAGTTTCATTAAGAGACCTCGGTGCCAAACCCGATCGAAAGCTTTAGAGATGTCAAGGGCGACAGTTTGAGCTTCTCCAAAGCGTTCCATAACTCGACCCCATACGGATGTCACATACGCGAGTAGGTCGCCACAAGATCGATTTCCACGAAATCCATATTGGCGGTCGCTTAAAATTTATATTTGTGTTAATAAAAAATATACTAATTAAACAATGGAGGCAAAAGCGAATAAGATTAAATTAAAGCTTTACTCTCCAGTTCGTGTTAACTTTTTTCCTTTTAAATTTATTATATAATGTGTCACTATCTTAAAACTATTTTATGGCCTGATTTTTACAGTCTTTTCTTTATGTTTGTCAAAACTCGAATTTTTTCGCTGGAGGGAGATTTTCGCTAATATATTTATTACGGCGTTTTGCCTTTAATTGTATTAGGATAATGGACAAAACTTTATATTTTGGTGTAATTTTAGCTCCTCGTTAGACCTTTACCTACATGAAAATGTCGACTTAAAATATTAATAATAATAATAATAATAATAAAATACTTTTATTGTTTTACACAACGTGGCGGACTTATTGCCCGCAGGCAATCTCTACCAGTCAACCACCATGGTAAATACAGCCAGTAACAGGGATAGAAGGATACAAATAGAGAAATAGAAAAAAAAAATAATAATAATAAATGAATAAAAAAAAAAAAAATAATTAAATAAATCAATCATAACTTAAAAATACAAAGTCAAATATAAGAAACAAAAAAATAATATATGTATAAATAAGAACAAAAATAAGAATAATAAAAAATACATCAGATAGATACACTATGTTTATTGGATGGAGGATAGGAGAGGAGAAAGGAAGAGGGATAAAGGGAAAAAGACGTGAATTTGTGTTTATGTGGATAGAAAGTGTGACTTCAGACGCTTTTTGAATGCTATTAAATTAGTGGCATCTCTGATACTCTCCGGCAATATATTCCACATCCGAGCTGCATGAACTGTGAACGAGTAAGTATAAGTAGAGGTGTGGTGTATTGGTATTGTAAGTGTGCTATTATGTTGGGACCGTAAGTTAAGGCCATGTGAGGATAAGTGGGCGAATTTCTCTTTGAGGTACGTGGGTGTAAGAGGGTTATTAAGGATTTGGTAGAGTAGGGAAAGAACATGTGAATCTCTTCGTTGACGGATCTTTAACCAGTTCAGTCGTTGCCTGCTCTCGGACACGTGGTCGAACTTCCTGAGTCCAAACACGTATCGAATGCAGAATATTATAACGTGTCATCATATTTTTCACTTCATCAATTTATTATTTCGCTCGTTTTGTCTGAAATATTCTCGCGTATATATCCGAAATACAAACTGGTTTCAATGATTCCCATTTGACAAATATTATATAAAATACTGAAAATGTATACATAATAATATATCTAACAGAGATCTTGTCTTATTCAAAAATTAATCAAGGAATATTTACCATGTTTTCGCATATATCTTATCTATTTGCGATGTCTTTTTCCGGAATTACCAAAAAGATAAAATAAATCAAAATTAGCAGAGTAATACACTATGAATAAGAAATAAACGAAAATTCCAAAATGTTGTAGAAGGAAAAACATTCGTCACAAATATTTATTTTAATACATGGCTACGTAGGGGACACCAGATATTAGGATGTGAGTCTATTATACTCTTCCGAATAAGCGCACTACGTAACAACTAATAATGTACATTAGTTGAAGCTACATAATTTATCAATTCCATCTACAATAGTTCCTGATAGAACTATTTGGAAAAGTCTTAGTTCTCAAAATAAATGTTTTTAAATTTTGGCATGTATACCAGAAACATATTTTAATTATTATCAGCATTCGTTTTATTTGCATCCAATCATGATAAAATTTCATTTATTAGTCTTTCAGTTTTTTACGTGTTATATTAATGAAAATGTGATCTTAAAATTTTGGTTTCATTTATATGAAGCGCGCTGTTAGTCTCTATTTGAAAAGAATAAGTATGTTTATCTTTGTCTATTCACTTCTGTTCGGGACGCGTCTTTGATATTTGATGTTATATTTCTTCTCCTGTAGACTTGAAAGTCTACAAATTCAATAATCCCCGTCTAACTTTTCTTCTAAAATAAAAAAATGTCATCACGACACTTTGTGGCGGTGGACTAATTCGATTCACGAAGATGAGACTTGACGCACGAGCCAAAATGGCGTCGCAAGATATTACCCGCACGTGTAATGACTTGTGAAAAAATCGCTGACGTCACCGCATTTTATTCAGCGACCCACCCCCCTTCCTGGGAATATCTAACACGTTAAGTGCGAATGTGCTGCATAGTTTTTCGAAACCAAAAACTGTTTTATATTTTAAATTATCTATGCTTTATTGTTTTAAAACTACGACGACGAGTTCTGAGAGTTTGATTATAAAGTGCGATATAAGGATATCTTTTCTTTGGACATGGCAACATCAGTCCCTCTATTGCTGTCTATATTATCATAACCAGATCATGCCAATCCTGCAACACTAAATTCGGTGAAATAGACATTTTCAATATCAACCTTGTCTCCTTAAAAAAACAATCGCACATACGTTCCTTATCAGAAATCTAACGTAGTGGTGTTGAGTGTTGAAGGTCAGGATGGAACTCTATTGATGTAATTAGGTTCAAGCAGCTCCCGTTTCCCAATTTCTTCAATTCTCCTTTCTTTCTCATACATACTACTGTTTTTAATATATACTTATGTTGATATGTTATAAAAATACTTGGTAACATTTCTATTGCATTTATTATATTATCGACGCTTTTCGTGCAAGGCACATCGTCGGAATAATGCTCTACAATATAATATATACAATATACTTATCCTTTTTATGTTATGTTTTCGACTTTTGACCATCAGCTTTTTATTAATCTTTTGTTAACACGTGAAAACCTATAACTGGTGTATTTTTTACTGTTGTTTTCTTTTTTAACTTATCTTTTGTATGTACTGTTGGTTTCTCAATGCAATAAATAAATAAATAAAATAAGATTATTTTACAATGTTCCTACTCCCTCATATTCTGGTATTCCTCATGCGATTTCTTACATTCTAACTTATGTCATCGTTAGAGACTTAATCTCGAAAGTCTTCAATGCTACTTTAGTCGTGAATGTTTCTGACATTTATCTTATTTTGGATTATAGAGACTTGGACTGGTATTTCGTCATACAGATCAGCTCCCCCAAATATTCCAACCAGGTATCTCTCTCCTCCTTTCATCCCACATCGTAGTGTGGTCAGCTCTCCTTACTGCGCTCCTCCACTTCGTTCTATCCTGAGCATCATCCTCAGAGACATTACATATCCACATATCCTTCGCCACCAAGCCCTCTCATCGTCTTTTGGGACGCCCTTTTGGTGTTTTGTCGAACACTCTATAGTCTAGTGCAGTGTTACATATGTTTTCTGGCTGTTTTTTTTCAAATAATGTCCGAACCACCTCAGCCTACTTTCCATCAGCTTATCGGTGACATCGCGTCCACCATACTTCTCACATATTCATTATGAATTTAATCTCCCCATGTAACGCCACACGCGTCCACGGAAACGCCTTCATCTCGGCTGTTTGCACTGAATGAACTTGCCTTCGTGTGACGGTCCAGCCTCGCTACCATATGTTGCATGTTTTTTATAGAACAAAGTCATTCATATTGTCCTCTCAATCAAAAATGTTGTCACACCTAATTAATAAAAACTAGTATATTTTCTCTGCCTTAAAAGTCGAAATTGGTAAATAGGCATACACGACGTTATAAGTTGAATAGATTTATGTGATGTTCAATTTAAACTGTGTTGCAATTAAGTAATTCCGAAATGGTTGAGATTCGTTGCTACAAAGCATGCTTTGTGACCTTTTGACCAAATATTACGCGGAAGGTATTTTGAAGGGTGAATTCCAGCTATCTTTAGATCCTGTAGAATTTAAAACAGTTGTTTGGATAGTATTTAAACTCAAGTTCGTTCAAAGAATATCCACGACGTTGCAAATAATGCGAAATTTTCCCTTTTCTCCGGAATATTTGAATTATCAAAGTGAGTGTTTTAATCGCACAATTTTTTCGCTGACGCTGAAAATAAACTTGGCGAACAGCCAATAAGGGGCTCCTAAAAGGAACCTTTTGTACATATGTACGTAATACACAAATGGATTGCGTAAATCAAGTGATGTGACCTCTAATAGAGCATAGAAAAATCGAAGATGTTTCAAGTTTATTCTGTGAGGAGGAAATATTTCCTTGGGAATTATACATATCTATTCTGTATAAGCTTTTTTAAAAACTAATTCTGATAACCATTAAAATACATTTCTTTGAATTGTTGATTTTGGTGAATTATGTGAATATTTCAGTATTTCATATCGATAATTAGTATGCGATCCGTACTTAAAATCTAGTAATTTGTTTATTTATTTACACAATATATGGCATAAGCCATTTTATTGTTACAATACTAAAAATAATTAATTAAAAACAAATATAAAAATATAGAAACAGACAAACATATTGCAACAGATAAGAACGTAGACACAGATAAAAATACATTAGACACCTTATAGACAGTATAAAATAAAATGAACAATAATAATGGTGCAAATATTAAAACAAAATATATATCATCATAAAATAAAAATCTTTTCGTATATTTGTTTGCTTGTGTTTAACATGTATTAGTATATTGTGAAAAAACATTAGTTCATCATATTCATCATCTTCTTTAATGGCACAACAGCTTGGCAACATCTGTCTCCAACTACTTCTTTCCTCAGATGCCGCTCTCCAGTAATGTAAAATATTGCAGGAACTGTACCGCATGTTTTCTTATGTCGTCATTCCATCTCAGTATTGGCCTCCCAATCTTTTTCTATTTAATATGAATTAAATTTTTCTTCAAATCATCATCTTGTCCCTTGTATCATTTCCGGGACAATGTGTACCGACAATAGTATGATGAGCAATTCAAATATAATTAAGTCATTAATGTTTATCATAATCATACGTATTCATTGTTATTTGGCTAAAGGGGAAATGTGCTTAGAAGTTTTGAATTTACATCGAATTGTGTCGTCTCAAATTCAATTTTCTATGAATCAATGTTATCGTTGAGTTCCGTATTAGAAATTAAGCTATTTTATTAGGTATGTGTTATTTAATCATTTAATCATTTTTCCATTTGTCGTACAGTCGTAACTTTCTTTCAAGGATTTCCCGATATTCTTTGTTCAATTTCCTTTTTATTATACGTACGTATTTCATCTTTGGGATAAATAGTACATTTGCTTCCATTCACGTTTCTTGACGTTCCCAACCAAATTGCAATTTTTCCACAAGGGAAGCAACGCGCCACGAAACATTTTTATAGAGAATATATATTCCGAGGTTGTACCTCCACGCCGCAACTTGTAAATCGATCGTCACCAAATTACAGTATCGTTCTAAACTACCAGTTTTACAACTTTTCCCCGTGTGCTGCTGCCACCGCAAGAAGCTTCAAACAGCGCCCGAGAGACCACCTGAAAAAGTCTCCTTTGGATATTCGAAACAAAAGACTTGATCTATGTGGCATTATTGTCCTTTCGGTACGCGTCTCTAAATTTATTTTCCGTTCATTATTGTCGTTTGATTTTTCCCTCTGGACTCTACCGTGGCTGACTTTACTTTATAAAGGGACGTGCCTTAGTTTCCGTTGGAAAGGTGAGCTCGCATAAAAATAAAAGGTAAATTGAAACCTTTCGGACTTGTGTTGGAATGTCAAATGATTTAAGAATGGCGCTGAAAGTGTTCCTAAGCGAATGATTTATGGCGTATCCCCATTTAATATGCCTTCAGAAAAGTGAATTTCCACAACAGAAAAAGGTGCAGACGTGTATTTCTCTATAGCGTTACAAACGAAGTGGACGGTGAATGTATTTCTTGTACGAGGGACTATAATGAATTTTTGATCTCTGATTTTATGATATTACGAGGCTGGCGTTGTTTAGTTTGGTTGGTCTTATTTTACTATTAACATGAGAAATAATATAAGCATGAGAAAGAACCGTTAAAATACATTTACGAAAACATGAATAAAATACAACCAAATGAAAATGTTATTGTAGGACGGAGAATAATATAATAATCACACAGAATCATAAACAAACACAGGGTTAGGATGTAAAGAAGGTTTTTTTGTTTACTTTATTTTAAGTTAAAATTTGTAAATAATTATTAACTCTTTCAATTACAACCCTGGTCTTTTCAAGAACCATATTCATATATTATCGAGCAGATTTCAAACCCTCCCTTATACTATGTATTGCGCTTCTCCTGAAGAGTATGATGGACTCATGTTAATAAAAAACTCAATTGTTTCTATGCATTATAATATAAAACCTTGAAATGTACGATTATACCTGCAATGTTGAACAGTTGGCAAGATATCGAATTAAAAAAAAAACGCTTTTGTGATGTAACTTCAAATGTTGAGCAGCTTTGTCTTCTCCCTTTCAGTGTGGAATAACTTATGACATCGAAGAAGCCAAGCGACGTCGTATTCTTATTCCTTCAGCGGAGATCTTTCCAAAATTTATTTGGTTTAAACTTTTAAGTAGTTTTTCCAAGTTCTACTTGAATCTTGGCGTTAGTTTGGTCTTTATCTTGTTCTAATATATTATTTGATTTATTTTTTTTTCAACACGCATTTATACTATCGTTAATATTCGCTTTTTCTATGTCTACCAAAGACAGAAATATATCTTCAAAGGGAACTTTGACGTGAAATAAAAATCTATGATCCAAATGTAATGTATTTTTTGTAATAGCGAAGAAAAATGTATTTTTATTATTATTTAGAAAACTTAATTTGTGTGCCATATTTAAAAAGAATAACAAAATTACTGCACTTTAAAATTTGTGTTATACACTAAACTCCGTCGATACCTCGACCGGTTTCGGAAAACACCTGTCCTTTTTCTAGAGTTCACTTTCAAACTAACTGTGTTAAACTAAAAATTATGGAGTATAGGCCAACTGTACAGGGTGGGGGTTACTGGAGGGGGTAACTGTATATTATTACTATGAATATGTTTAGATGTTATTGGAAAGTTGTTTAAAATTGGGCTACCTGTGATATTTGTATTAATATTAATCAAATTATCTTTTCGGTTTATTGCTTATCTTATCTCTAAATTTTCAACATTGTTTATTAATTACCCTGACTTACTAGAATGTAATATTTTATACGTGTGCTGCAGGCTAAGTCTGTAAGTAGATCTCGACCGATAAATGTCGAGATTAACTGTCAAAATATCGACTAATCGATATTTTGACAGTTTTGGTAGTCACTAAGCAGATAATGCGTGGAATCGTTCTCGCCCACTTATTTGACGGCGAGATTGGGTCGACATCGAGTCGAGAGACAAGATCTAACGCCGCCATGTTGAATTGAATGTCATTTTTTACGCGAACAATGCCGAATTTCATATTTATTTTGAGAATAATAATAAACGGGTTAAACGACGCCGTTTAAGAGATTCTTCAAATCCTTTAAATATTCCGCGTAATTCATTTATTGCTAATTACCGCATAACAAAAGTTTTATATGGTTATATATTTAATGGAAATATGCGTCCGTACTTAGATTATAACATTATAATTCAATGATGATTCTATGCGTCCGTAAATGTTTTCCGTAGGTATAGATTTGAAATAATTTTTGATTTTGAGAAAGTATTCTTGTAAGCTATTTTATCACATATGTATTTTAACACTTAACAAAAGAAAATTCGGCGTAGTTTTTAGTAAAAAAATAACACGCTGCTGTCATCGACTTGATAAATTGATCGAAATATAATTAAAAATAATTTTTAAAATTACACTCAAAACATTCAATAAACACAAAAGAAGTTAATTTAATCGTATTATAACTTGCTTTCATGCTTAAAAATATGACCATATTTTATTTATTTAACAAATTTATGTAAACAAATTTGACATTTATTCAAATCATGGGGAAAATATTGTGTATTGCCATAAATGATAATTCATAAATGTACCGCAAGCCAGCCTAACGGCGACAAATACTCATAAGTGCATTTACGAACTCGACAGCGCTTAGTGACTACGAATTGTCGTCACGAGCGTAAACATGACGAGAAGAGCGGCGATACGTTGTCGGATCTCGACTTTTTTACTGACTTAGCCTGCTGTTGTCAAAACGATGTCCATTTTTAATTATGTATTTTGCAAATTCACTGAAGTTTGTATTTTTTAAACAACGTAGGTGCTCGTTAACTCTAGTATTGATATTTCTGTCCGTCTTCCCAATGTAAAACGCATAACAATCACTGCAACTTAGTTGTTAGTTGATTTTTGAAATACTTTCTGGCTCTGTAAATTTTAATTCTTAAATAAACTATTAAATTATATTACTGTACCCGAATTAGCTTCAGAAAAAGATAGGAATTGTCATAAAATATTTTATGACATTATTTTTTGTTGTTCCATTACTGAATAGTTAGTAATACTTTTTGTTTTTTTTTAAGTATAAATGTTTTTTTACCATTTATCTTAATGTATATAACTCATTATTCACCTATTTAGATATATTGCTATCATATGTTTGCTTCTTTGTTTTTTGCTTGTGGTAAAAAGTCCCTAGTTGGTACATTAAGCTTAAGAGTAAAACGAACCATGTCACATCACAATGTATTTAACGCTCAGTTGAATACGTGACGTTTTACGAGCGACGTTTTAACCTTCCATACGTTGTTCGTACTATACCTTACATACATTAACCATTATAATATGTAACATATTATGCTTATAATATGTATGTATGTACGTTATACTTTGGCCACTTTGAACGTATAATGCTTTAGAACTCAACCATAATATTTAACCGTGTATTATACCTACTTAGATTTTTTTGTTATTTTGATTTACAGAACCAATAGTTGTGTACATTATTTATTTACAATGGGTATATATGAATGTGAATTAATAATAATAATTATAAATAATAAAACTGGCTTACTTATATAGCGCCGTTTTTGTGTGTCCACATCAAGGGCGCTTTACAATTACATCTAAGAATTAAACACTATAAGTTTTTTTTAAACAGATGAGTTTTTAAATGTTTTTTAAAACTAAATTCACAATAAGTTACTCTGATGGTTGGTGGCAGATTGTTCCACTGAGTCGGTGCCCTTACAGCCTTTACAGAATTACTTACAGAATTAAGTGTATAAACCTTTTAAAGGTTCTTCTAAAATCGACAATTGATCGAAAAAAAGTGTTTTTTATATAACATAGGTACCATACCATCACGCCATTTCCCTATTTGGGGTAGGCAGAGAGAACGAACGCCAGACTCCTCTATGTATTTTCATCTTACTTACGATATTTCTTTCAATCATACATTCATACGTTTTTTTATATAATATGGATTTAGAAAAAAAATATGCCTTATTATTGAGTTCCCTTATCGTTCCAAATTTAAATCTTGTACTTATATATTTTGTTGATTATAACTTTTTTAAGTAACTTTTGATTAGTAAAAATATTATTGTTTATGTGACGTAATTTTGAAATTTGCGTACCTTTTAACCAATATTTTGATTTTATCCCTCGTAACATATATTCTATTCATTTAATGTACAAAACTATTACATACATGAATTTTGACAGGTCGACTTATAACCGATATGATTTATTTTGAAAATTCAAATGCGATGCAGATCGTTGAAACTTTATTCTAATGATGGATCCTTTAAGGGATGAAGAAATATATTATTTTATCTCGTATCTTTCGCAATATACGATATTTTTGTAGGGTGCGAAGATTTAGCTTTCAATTCAACGTGTAGTATGCAAAGCTGAGAGGGTTTTAGTTGAAAATATATTGTATGTATTATGAAAAATACTCCCCTCTGAAATTTAATATAATGCTCGATGTTTATTTCCATTCAATTTTCGTCATCGTTTAGGCTGTTGTATGGATATACACCCATGTGTCGTGATTATTTTCATAAGATAATGCACACTCGTACACCTGTCGCTGGTTACCCCGTATTGTGGAATATGTCGTTATGGTGTGTGTAAATGACTGAATGATTCACTTTAACTTCTGTCTATTCTTTGTGGGTCTCTATAATAAATGTATAGACATAACATAAGCGAAATTACTTGGTACACACCGCGTTACTGTGCCATCAAAGTTTGGTTGCAATCAATATAAAAAAAAATTGCTGACACAAATCATTCAATAGAATGCAATGCCTCGAAAAATATATAAAATATTTGAATATTTTGGGAATGATTCGGATTGAAAATTGAAACAGTAATTTCAAAAAGTGCGTTTTATTAACAAAGGTATTTTAATTTCGATATACAATTATTTTACTGATATATAAATGCTTCATAAATATCCGGTTTATATTTAAACCTTGATTGTGTTTGGGATCGCCCCGTTCCATCTAACTTCGTTATGTCAACATATGTCAACTCTGTACATATATTCCTTATTCTGTGATTCTGTCCTATAAATTTATCCACAATACGAAATGTAAATAAATACAAATAATTTAGCGTTATCCTACGTATTATTATTAAATATGAAGTCTTTTGCCGTCTGGATTTAATTCAGAGGGTTCTGTGTTTTTTTTTTCTTCTTCTTTGTATTGCAAAATAAGAGTTACGTTGGAAATAAATGTCGAGATAAGAATGTTTAGTTTTCATTTTTGTTGTGTAAGTTATTATAGTTCTTACGTAATATTCAACTACGGAGCCGGGGAAAATGAGTTTGCGCGCGTAGCAGAATAACACAAGCAAAAAAAATTATATTTTTACTTTTTCAAAACAACATCCAATACCATCTTGTCGAAACGCCGAGTCGAATAATTTTAATAAAATTGAATAATTTTTCTCGTAAATTAATATGTTTTTTACTCCTCACTAACCCAAGGGGATATAGTGGGGAGTTATGATTTCTCAATTTTTAAGGTATTTTTTTATTGCAGATTATCAACTAGTATCATGCTGAGATTGTATTCTGAAAGTTTCATCACAATGTATCTGTGTGTGTGTGTGTGCTACGTGCTGTGTGCAGTATGCTATGTACGGCGTGTTCATTTTTACTTTATCGATTATAGACTAAAATACTCATTCGATTCTATTCAAATTTTGCAAATATGTATATCTAATACTCGATTAGATCCCATTTTTAACTGTCAAATATTTCAAAGTGACCCCAAGCTCAGGAAATTTAAAATTTGAAATTTTTATTTTCAAATTCGTAAAAAGGGACATCACTTACATAAAATGGCATTGAAGAGTTATCAAGTTTTTCATAATAAAATATTTAAATAAAAAAATAATTTAACAAATTCATTTCATGAAAATGTTGGAAATTTTCCATACAAAATTTGAATACTTTATAGAATGACTTGTTAGTGAGGAGTTTAGCGTTGGCCACAACCCACTCGTTTTATAATGGTTCTTTGTACAGTATGTTTAGTGTACAAAATTTTTGATATTTGTTTTGATTTTAAAAATATTTTTCAACAAGATTTATTAACTTAAATTTTCGTCTTGTTCTTCGTTTACTAGACCTGCTGGTCTGTTATTCAAAAACTATCCCGCCTTAGCTGACGTAGTCCAAATATCCTTCCATCTCTTAGGTGGTCTTCCTGGTAGACGGCGACCAGAGGGGATTTAACTTGCTGCTATATACGCTATATATTTTATTCCATTAAGAGAAGCTATATATAGTTCTTACTTCAATGTGGATAATATGCTTAACCGTCTGGAGGCCTTTGAAATGTGACTGCATCGTCGCACGCTGAAAATTTCTGGGTCGATAAAATATCAAATATGGAGGAACTCAGGAGAGCAATGTCGAGCGCAAGATAGTTGACACAATTAAACGATTATCATATTTGGGTCGCGTTCTGCGAGGCAAAAGGTACAGGCTGTTCCGAAGGGCAAAATAGGAAGACGTCAGATGTCATGGCTCCGCAACATTCGTGAGTGGACCGGCATCAGAGACGTCGGCGAATTGTTCCGTACGGCGGCGGATAGAGATGCCTTCTCAGCAAAGATTGTCTGGGTGACCTGAAATGGTACGAAGAAGAAGAGAAGCCAATAGCTCATTTACATTTTGATATTTCAATTTAGATATTTATATATTTAGAGCGAATCATAAGAATTCCATTAATAAGTATTTAAACACACACAATTAGGTAAGGGAGAGATAGAAGATTAGGAGGGTAAGAGAGAGGAAGATTAAAAGCGTATAACCTCCAGTATTTCGCTAAGAAACCTTTAATATTTTGCCTTGAAGATGTCTACCTCAGTTGAGCAGGGGCGTGCCTAGAACCTTCGTACCAGGCAAACCCTGAAATAAAATTGGGAAATGTCGAAAATTTAATGTTTCTTAGCATCGGTGTTCATTTGAGTGGCCTTTAAAATATTTTAAAATCAAATGCCAAAGTAATATTTAAATTTGTGGCCCTTTCAAGCATCTTATCAACATAGGTTAAAATTTTAATATTTTAGTTCATTTCAATAAAACAGACAAAAAATATACGGTCTAGCATTTCTTAATATAATATTCATAGGCAAGCCAAGATTTTCAGCTTCTATGAGTAATTCCGCTACTGCAGTTGAGAAAAGTGTTTTGTGAATTACATATACATGGATTGCTGCATTCTTCCTTACGTTAGTTCTAAATATTGGAACATGCATAAGTTCACATGTAGCCTCACATGAGTTGTATTAGTAATAGTCCGAACGCTTTTATCAATATTTAAGCAATCGAGTTTATTGCCAAATTTCATTTTCTTCCAACTTACCAGTATTTTATCCAAAGTTGGAAAACATTACGAGATAAATAATTCTCAATTATAATCTCTGATGACGCGTGGTCATATTTCATCGCTTTTTTTAAATCATTCATCATTATTGTTTTTGTAATCTATACATCAAAGTATTTCTGGGAACTTATTATTATCTCATTTATACGAAAAATCTATTTCAATTATTGTCTTATTCTTAATAAGCAAAAATTATGAAGGATTTTCGTATGTTTACACTATAATTTCTTTCTTAGAATGACAACACCATATATAAAATTAAACAATGGTACAATCATTCAAACACACCTGAATATTTTTGTCAGTTATTGTTCTCACAAAAATATCTGCAAATCACACTTCCGTATAAAAAAGTCGCTCAAAAACAGTATTAATTCTATTGAAATTGGCAAAAGGTTCTTCCGATATCACGTTTGTTCTATAGTTAAATGCTTAACGAAGGTCGATATAACGAACACAATGAAAACCATAACTGAATTTAATTATATTATACAAATTAAATGTCTGCCGAATAAACCCACAGGGTTATACGCACACTCATCAACGCTGAAGAATTCTCATAAATTTCTCCTAGTTTTTATTAACGTTATTATGTATAGAAATTCAATATTGCTTCGGTACTTTCCTTGGAACATTGCCCTATAATGGTACATACCTACAACACGTGAAGAAATAACGTATTTCATTTAGATTTCCCTCTAACAATGGGCTCAAAATACGAATTTTCAAATGGAGGCTTTAACCCAACCACCTCTCGCTTTATTGTGCATCGAAATACCATAAAATTTGCAATATTCCAACATTTCGCCTCCCGACAATAAATTCGCAGTTTGAACATCGTTCCAAGATTTAGGTGGAACTAAAAGTATTGCTTTTACGATCCATCTTGTTCCCGATCGTTCATGATGTATTATTTGTGTTAAGTGTCTATAAATTTTAAAGTAGCTTCATAATGCTTAATCAAGAAGATATCGAAAAACGCTAAGTTGCGTAAATGTTTAAATAAGTTACTTATATCTCATCAAAAAACTAAGAGAGTCCGTTTATAACATCAATATGCCAAATATCAAATGACCGAAGTTATAAGGCCCAAATTATAGAATATTCTTAAGACCGTTCTCCAAATGTGTTATCTCAAGACCATCTAAAGATCACCATCTTGAGATGCTTAAAAATCCGTATTAAAATTAAAATACGTATGCCGTCTCTTTCGCGAAAGTGTACTCGAAAAAATGTGGATGCAGCTCTATAAATAAGTACTTTTTCTTGTGAATGGCAATAATTCAGCGCTGTTTTGTTGATAGCACCGAGTTGGAAAAGCTATTTATAGATATTTTGGCAATTCGTTGTCTTGGTAATCTTTGAAAGTGTAGAGAAATTTATGCATCATAATATTATGATTTCACCACCCATTTTAATACTTAATATTTCTTGGATGCTTTTTGAATACTTTTGGTTGAGTTAGATATTTTTGAAACTAATTATAATTCTAAATAAATGTTATTTACAAAGACATTGATGTATTTGGAGTTTTCATCGAACTGTTGTACATCGAATTGTGAAAAGAATTTGAATTCCATAAGGACCTTCATTAAATATTCTATTTTTTACACCTTTTTGGTACTGGTATTTATGTTTTTGAACCTTCTGCTGATTAAATCCATCACTTTTACTCATCTGAAGTAGCCAAAGGGTTTGATCTTTGACTTCGTTAAATTTTTCTCAGATCTGTGTATAATTGATTTTTCCAAGAATCTTAAATTGACAAATACCACATTCACTAGTGCACTTATTTTTGAACGATGGACAATAGTGCGCAATTGTAATGGACAATGGACCGGATATTTCTCATTTGAAAATATATTAGAACATGAAGTTTTCTACTCTTTATATTATGATTTAATATTTGAATCATCGAATAATTTTACTCTGCAAAAATATTATCTCTTGTTATTTATATAGAAAGTTCGCTATTTTGAATTGGAGTTTATCAGACAAAACAAAATTTATTACTTGGTTAAACATAATAATCCGAAGCTCAATCAAGGCAGCCATTAGAGTAAGGTAAAAGAAAGAACATCTTTGATGTAATAATTAATGGAAAGGTTCATCATTAATTGACAGTGATTGATATTGAATCAAAGAAAATCTATACAGTAAATAATAAAGTACCTATAATCTCAGACTTTACCCAGTTTAACAGACAATATTGATTATTGGGCCAAGGAATCTTTTTTCTCTAACCAATTGTTTAATGTTTTGTTTTTTAATTCATTGTTATTCAAAAAAGTGTTATTCGTCGTTTTGTTAATTAATAATGTTGTTTATTTTGATGTATCTAGAAATAGCTAATTATTTGTACAATTAATAAGATTTTTACCTTATACATTTCGAGACTTATGAATTTAAAACAAAATTCATTCTTTTTGCACGATGTGATACAAAAAATGATTATTGTTAATATTAACTGTAGGTATGTTTTTTTACTAAATAAAAACAGTTTTGAGCATTTGATTAATAATGTTTATCATGTATACAGCTTCACAAAATTATCCATTGTAAAATGAAACTATAAACAAGAGTTTTTAGGCAATATACAGTTCTATGTAATCCATTTTATCTTTTTACTCATCATTACCACAAGAGGGGAATTATGAATTTGCAATTTTTAAGGTTAATTTTTTTTATCAAATTATCAACTATTATCATGCTGAGATTGTATTCTAAAAGTTTCATCAAAATGTATATGTGTGGGTGCTGCGTACCTACTATGTGCTGTGTACTGCGTGTTTATTCTACTTAATCGATTAAAGACTTAAGCACTCATTTGATTCTTTTCAAATTTGTATATCTAATACTCGCTTGATCTCCATTACATTTTGAATATCTGATCATTGCTTCTCAATTTTTTTAACTCTCAAATATTTCAAAGTGACTCCAAGTGACTCCAAAAATGATTTATCAATGAGATTTTTTTTTTAAATTAGTAGTTAGAAGTATAGAGTTGGCCATAACCCACTCGGATCATTGTTTCTCAATTTTTTTAACTGTCAAATATTTCAAAGTGACTTCAAGCTCAGGAAACTTAAAATTTGATATTTTAATTTTTAAATTGCTGAAAAAGCACTTTTATAAAATGGCATTGAAGAATTAACAAGTTTTCGTAATAAAATCAGAAATGATTTATCAATGAGATTTTTTTTTTAAATTAATAGTTAGAAGTATAGAGTTGGCCATAACCCACTCGTTTTAAATATATTAATAGTACACTTTCCATTTGAAATAGCTATGTTTCGTGGAAAGCGCATAATCAAAATATCTCAAATGGAATATATAACAAGAATTTTATTTTTTTAGAATGTAATCAAGACACATATGTCTGGGTGCTCATATCATGAAGTCCATATTCTTGGAAAATTATCTTTATCAACGGTATATTATATTTCATCCAGATAAATAAACTGCTGTTGAGCTGATGACCTCGAACCGGAGTTACACAAGAGATCATAAATGGACTCGCAGCGCAGGGCCAGTTAATATTCAAGTTTATAATCATACATGAAATATGGATATTGACAATCAACATAAACACTGCGTAATATAATATATTCAGTTCCATTTTCCTTACAGAGCCATGGCATGATATCGAGTATGTTTGATTTAATGTTTAAATAATATCCTCAAATCGGTATTATTTCTATGAATATGCGAATAGTATGGTGTGTGTATATTTCACAGATCTGGACATGAGCCAAGTACTATGCCAAATGGTTTCCAGGATAGCACGCGATATGGGCTCACTTCAATGCACCTAAACAATTGTCTCTCGAAACCCTTTTATATACTCACTAGCTCAAATATAATATACAGGGTGTCCCAAAAAGTATGGATAATCGGTAAACCAGGGATAGAAGACCCCTAGGGCTATCCAAAAACCTCAATGTATGTTCTACGATTTTTTGTCGTTTTCGAGTTATAATTTTTTTTCGATTTTTTTCGAAAAACTCCGACTGTCACGATATAATTGGTCACAGAGACGCTATTTATGGAGATACACCCTTCGTTATTTTTTTAAAAATTGTTGAATAGTGTGCGTTTTAGATGTAATAATTTTCTTTTTCCAATCTGATACCATATCTTGAAAAAAAAACGTTGTATCTCAAAAAAAGTCAAATCAGAAAATTGACAAAAATGTTTGAGGGCGATTTAAAAATAGAAGGTCACATAAAAAAAATTTCCCAAACATTTTTCAAAAACTTCCTTATTTTATCTAGTATCTAGTCTGTAAATTTCATTTTCCTATTCCTACGGGATCATACTTAAAAACGGTTTGAAAGTACGAGAGTTAGATTCTTACGTAGTGAAATTTTGATACATTAAATTTATCATTCTAATACATGTATTACTCGTTGAATAATAAATGATTATTTTTGTATGGAAATGTATGTATTTCATTACGTGAGATATCGCCATCTCGTATTTTGAAACCGTTTTTTAGTATGATCCCGTTGGAATAGGAAAATGAAATTTACAGGGTAGATACTAGATGAAATAAGGAAGTTTTTGAAAAATGTTTGGGAAAATTTTTTTATGTGACCTACTATTTTTAAATCGACCTCAAACATTTTTGTTAATTTTCTGATTTGACTATTTTTGAGATACAACATTTTTTTTAAAGAAATTATATCAAATTGGATAAAACAAATTATTACATCTAAAACGTACACTACTCAACAATTTTGAAAAAAATAATAAAGGATGTATCTCAATAAATAGCGTCTCTGTGACCAATTATGTCGTGACAGTCGGAGTTTTTCGAAAAAATTCGAAAAGAAATTATAACTCGAAAACGACAAAAAATCGTAGCACATACATTGAGGTTTTTAGATAGATCTAGGGGTCCTCTATCCCTAGTTTACCGATTATCCATACTTTTTGGGACACCCTGTATATGCTCCTATATTCACTTTGTTAATCGTTTTATTTGTACATTTTTATCTTTTATGCACAGTTTTATGAACAAATTATTCCGGATAAAACTGTGTCATAATTTTCGTTTGTTTATGCGGCAACTTTTTTACGCAAATACACCGAGAACATGCAGGATTCGGGATACCGCTGTACAGAATATGTAAAAACTTTAATGACCAAACTGAATTTTATAAAAGATCAAAGATACAACCTCTGAGGACCTGGGAAAGGCTGGAATGCTCCGTTGCCGATATTATGTTATATAAACGATTTTTAAAAGTTCATACATACATACCATCACGCCATGTCCCTCACGGGGTAGGCAGAGAGAACCGAACGCCACATTTTTCTATCTTGACACACATTCATCGCCTCATCAACATTCATACATCGTCTTATACACGTTCGTCTGTTGTTCACGCTTCTTACATTTCCATCTTTCAGAATATCGTTTACATGGTCGTGCCATCCTTTTCTTGGGCGCCCCCGACCTCTTATTCCATTCCTGTCAGCTTTGTATATTTTCTTCGTCAGGCGTTCTTCATTCATTCTCTCCAAGTAGCCAAACCATCTCAATGTGTTAACTTTCACTCTGTTTATTACATCTTTCTTCATCTTACATTCTTTCCTTGTATCTTCATTTCGAACTCATTCTTGTGAATTCAAAATTATACTTTATACTTCATAATATGTTTTTTCAACATTCATAGATTTTTTCGGAACTTTTCTATGGGAAATAATATGGTTACACATAATATCAAATTTATATATTAAACAAAAATGTATATATGTTATATATGGGATTTCTAAAGAACAGACCAACCAGGTCTACTAAACGAAGATGAAGAATAAATAAATAAAAATAAAATATTTTATCTGCTGTCTGCGCTACAGAACGATTTGACAAACAATTCATAAGCCCTTACTTACTACGACTAGCAACTTCAACGACATTTTCTTTTCATTATAACAGTTTTAGAGTTTTTTTTGTAAAAAAATTACCACGATTTTTTTTGTAGTTTGGTACGATGGATTTCGCAGCGAATGCTTATTTAAAATAAAAAATTAAATGTGTATGTCCTTGAAAGAAACTCAAATTTACATCTTCACATATTCCCTTAACTTAGCTTTAATTTAAATCAATTCTTGTACTAAAGGTCAACGAAATCAGTCAAGGCAGGATTTGAATTCACGATCTGCCATTGTAATATGATTATACCGTTATCTTTCTTCCATAAAAAATGTTTGTATTGTAATCTTCAGCATTTTTTTGAAAGTGTAAAATATCTTACAAAAATCACAATAAATCAATAAATCTCTTAAGGAGTCTTTGAACTTGCGATTATTTCATTCTAGTTCACAGTTATATGCTGTGTCAAATTAACTAAAAATTCCAAATGTTGAGTTCTTAGCGATCGTTTGACGCATTATTTTCACAGTGTGCCCGACCGACAGTCGCATCGCATGGTTGTCCGACAAAGTTTAACCTCTGACGCGCAAAAGTTAATTTTGAAACGGCTTAATGGTTTATTAAGATGGCGACAAACTCGGCGACAGTTAGTTTCTTATCGTTTTTGAAAGTAATTTTCTTTGATCGTCCCAGTTTTAATGAAACTTGGACCGTAATGCATTATTTAATATCGAAAGTTTCGGGGGGAAGAAAAAATCTATGAAATAAAATTACATTTAAACTGTTTCAGTGTTTAGTTGAGAGGATGCCAAATTTAATTTGATGCCTGAAACTGTATTCCTTGTGCTAAGTTTTGCCTCTAATTAACTTTAGTGCTTTCTAAATTGTTTTCAAAAGTACATGGGTAGGTATGTATTATATTATATTATTCACTTTACACGAGTTTGACAAATAAGTTATAGGTATAATTCAGTTTAAAACAGAAGTAAAAAAAATATTTTTATTTTCTAAATATATTTTTTTTTATCCGTGCCTATAAAATTGCTGCAAATCACTGGAGGGACACAATATAGGTTGATTTCCATGTGAATGGTATTTTGAAAGACGGAAATGTTAGAAGCGTGAACAACAGACGAACATGTATAAGACGATGTATGAATGTTGTCGAGGCGATGAATGTATGTTAAGATAGAAGTAAGTGGCGTTCGGTTCTCTCTGCCTACCCCGTAAGGGACATGGCGTGATGGTATGTATGTATTTTTTATTCCAATATTATTAATTTCTACCATAATATGCACACCCGTTGTTGTCATTTATGTTATGTAGCAGTTTGACATTAAAATTTGTTCTATGGTCTTCCCAACGTATATACTCAGTTTATATAACTATATTATTTGGCCTTTTTATTGTTTGTTTAATATTGTTTGTCTTAAAATAAGATGCAATGTAAAGACAATACTCGAATCAATTTGTCTAGCGTGTAGGTATATTATTAAATATTATTTCTCAGAATTATTTTTGGATGTTTATTTGAATTACTTTAGTTGCTTCTACTATTCACTTATTTTTTTAACTTCATTCCCAAAAAAAACATTCTTGCACTGAGGAATAGATTATGTTGTTTGACATAAAAAGTATGTAAACTAATATAGGTATTAAATTTTATTCTAGATAACGACTGTATTTAAATATTTATGTACCACATTTACATTTTGAAAAGAGTAAATTAAAGAAAGGCACACTTTTCAAGGTTTTCTTGACGTTGAAATGAAGAATAAAAAAATATTTTTTGTCGGTAAATTTTTTACATCCATACTGTCAATCAAAGAGCCAATTTCAAACACATATCGTCCCTCTGCTGATTAACTGTCGTATCTGACATTTTTGCAGAATCGAGTTAGGATCACCAATATGTATTTATATGTTGTCGGTACGCATGTTCTCACTAAAGGTCTCGACTGAATCACCTCTCGTTAACTTTGAATAGCTTTTGCCGCGTTGACACAGTCAGAGTATACTCGGACCGAGTGGATTCGTATAAGTGAGCTTCATCCGAGTGTACACGGATAGCGTTTACACACAAACTTTTTTACTCGGATTCAAAATCATAACTGCGACACCTCTGTTGCTGTAAGGTGCTAGTTTTCATTTAACATACAAGCTTTTTTACTCGTTTTTAAGGTCATAAATATGGCACAGACAGATCTGTTGCTGCAAGGTGTCGGAGTTCTTGCAGACACATTAATTAAAGAATATTTTTACTATTGCATATGCGCAAACATTGGATTTTTTTCCCTGTCGGGAGTCAAAGGTATTTTTTAACAGATTTCTAATTATCTCAATAGAGACGAAGTTGGAATATTTACTGTAGGAGAACCGGGAAATCAAGGCACCTACAGGGTTTACGACCAATTACAAAAAAAAACAATTCTCTCAATAGATGGCGTTACAACAAAAATAAATATAAAAATAATAAGAATGTTGTTCATAATTTCACACATAGATGGCTGTAGTAAAAATTTCTTATTTTCAAGGGAAAAGAATTTCAGTATTACAATATATAGAACTTTCAAAATTGAATTGATAGGGATCTCATTAAAAAGGCATAATTGGTGAACGTTGCGCAAGCGCATAAAGTGATCACGTAAACCAGCTGATGACAGGTCGTAAGCCCTGTAGGTGCCTTGATTTCCCGGTTCTCCTTCAGTAAATATTCCAACTTCGTCTCTATTGAGATAATTAAAAATCTGTTAATTAAAGAGTTAGAAAACCACTACAAGGAAAAAATAAGCAACGCAAAAGGAAAATTTGGAAACGTCAATGGATTTTAAGGCGTACAAAGCAGGGCGTATCTGAAAATTTCCTTCGAGAAGTACAAATAGCAAATGCCGCGTTCCTTGCGTCTATATTTTTATAATCTTTTAATCTATCGTTCCAAAGAACTTCTTCCGCTTCGTATAATTCTAATAATTTAGCGGTATCGCGCTCTGACCACTTTTTTTTTACCACGAGATGACATATGTTTGTTGTTTTCCGCCATTTTGTTTGACTTCTCCTATGTATACGAGCTAACTCGGAACAATAGGACGTGGTCCGAGTCTACACGGATCGGACGCCGTCATCCGAGCGGGCTCGTATTACCGGTTGACATAATACGAGTGGCGTCCGAGTAGGTATCCGAGTGTGCTCGATCCGAGCGCACTCTGACTGTGTCAATGCGGCTTTAGTGATTTGTTGTCTAAGAATACAAATAAAATAATAAAATATATTTATACCGTATCACCGTGTACTGGGAGAGATTTAAATATGCATGGCAAAACACTAAAAACGCTCTCCTGAACAATTTGCATTTTGCAGATACGACTATTAGTCAGGAGAGGAACGATATGTGAATCGCAGTTGTTTTATACAGCAATCGAATTCAAATACAATATATACTAATATAAACCCTTGGCTCAGCAGTTAGGCACAGTTTTTAACTATCGCATGTCTCCAGAATGTGGTAACATATTATTGGGTGCGTGTTAAATTAATATTTGACGTAGTATCTTTAAGTCGCCAGAGAAGTATTACGAAATAATATAAAATAAATAAAATATTATCAAACGATATAAATGGTTAAATGTAATTATGAAAAACAAAATTGTTTTATTTTTTCAAAATACCACATAAATCAAGCTGGAAACGGTTTTAACCTGCTTTGTTATCGGTAACTTTTGAAAGTTAATCACAAATCGATTGGTTATTCCAGTACAGACAAACAGACAAACAAGACAAAAGATAACGGTGTAAATAAGAAGGTACCTCTACAAAATTGGTGAGTGGATTTTCTCTGCTCATGCTGAACTGGTGAATTAGGAAGCCTCTCACTCGACCATTTGCTGATGAAAGTGACGCATTTGATGATTTATTAGAAATTCTTTAATTGCTTGTACACATACATACTTCCCTTTTATTTATTTGAATCTTCTTGTACATACAATTTGTACACTGGCGGGCTTATTGCCTAATGGCAATTTCTTCCAACCAACCAGAGTTAATGTTAAGTATACAAAACAATGTGTACTATGGCAATCAGTTACATAATCACATACAAAATAATAATCATAAATAATAATAATCCTTTTGCAATATTATAATGTAACAGTGAATATATTTATGACCTAAATTGTACAACACAAATCCGCCTCTATTTGGTGGCCCTATCTTATTAATAATAAAAAAAGTACTATGGAATACTAAAAATTCTGCTGTTGGCATCTTTTTGCATCTGCTATTATAATATTTTGAGATTTGGTTATAGGTGTGTTATTAATGGTGAAGCTGTGAGTTCTTGTAGAGTAAACAGTTATCTTCTCTACTAGTGCCATATATGTACATATTATTATGTATATTAGTGGCAGTTACCCTAGTAACTCGTATACTCGTACATACACTCTACAACGTACGTGATACCCTAGAATTTTTATATCTACCTGCCTAGAATAGTTGCTCACAACTATCGGGATATGTTTCACTGTATTTTTTTCGTGAAAAAAGGAGATTTCATTTTTAATATTTAAACACTTCTTTGCACCCTGCAAAAGAGATAAATTTATTGCCATATGGAAAATTCTTCCAACTAACCAGTGTTTTCAATCCAGATGAGCGAGATTTGCGGAGAAATAACTAAGTTTAGTTTCTCTATTTAAATAAATTTCTCCTCTATTTGAAATCGAACCCAGAAAAGGCACCGGTGTCAAACGACTAACCACCAGGCCACTTTTTTGTCATAAGATAATCTCTTTCAAGTTACCTAAGCTATGTGGAGCCTTGTGAAGTATCGATTTGATACGAATACATGCGTTATTTTCCAAAACAACAATTATAAAAAATCTATTTTACTCAATAATTCAATAAAATATATATTCCCGCTTCGTCTCTATTAAGATATTAAAAATTTATCAAAAAATATTATAGAATTCTTAAGTACTTCAACAATTGTTTGTATGGTATAACATGTCATATAAACTCTAGTATTTGTACCTACTCTTCAATAATAATTATGTTTATTATTATTATAAATTTAAAATTAAACTGTTTATAACTAAATAATTGTGATAAATATAAAATAATTGTTTTGAAAATACACAGTTTATATTTAATTTTCTTGTTTTTTAAATTAATATTGCTTTCACAAAGGATAGGTTTAATTTTCGCCAAACATCTCGAACGAGCTTCCGGTTGCACAGAGCGCAAATTTGTGTCTTTTTGCTTCGTTGGTTTACGTGCAAATCGCCCTCATTCTCGGCTAGAAGTTCAAGATGTTTGGCTTCAACTTTACCTACATAAAATGTTTGCTAACTGCGTACCTACGGAATAACAAAAAAGCTGAATGAATTTTTTCTCTGATTTAATTTTTCGAAATGAAATTTGGAATTTTATTTTTCTATATTAATGAATATTTCATAATTATAATATTTTTCTCTGGATTTACCTTATTTTAAAGCATCTTTTGGCGATAAATCATAAAAAAATAGTATGGTATATTGTTCTCTAAAAAATATTAATATAGGTATCTCGTTTTCCTTGTTGGTTCTCGTTTACCTTCACAATATGTTTATCGGTATGAGAAGTCACTCACCTTCCCTCCGAGGTGAACTTGACGATTCTGCAAGATCTTCAATGACTGAAGCCCTTCGATGTGCCCGAGACCATTTGTCGATTGAGAACAGGCGCTATCTTCAGTTATTAGCCCAAGAAAGAAGAAAGACAAATTAATGTCGACCATTTTTCTCGCATCAATTAAACTACTCTTAATATTTTTTTGAAAGATTGACGTCTGTTTTATTTCTAGTCGTTTTATTTTTATATTTCGGTTCTTTTGCAAGATACACTTATTATTTTCGCCCATGCTCCGTATCTTTCCAGTGCCTGGCTACGGTTACGTGGCTTCCCCTAATTCCATGCAGAATTTATAGGAATCGAGTGGGCAATTCTTTACCCGCAACCTATATAAAGCTACATAGCAAAACTGGAGCTGGAGTCAGAGAATACCTCAGCCAGGCACTCAATGTTAAAATCCTCTAAGTTACCGAGCTCCGGAGTGCTTTTGTATTCAATATTATTTATTGACTATATAAACTTGTAATGTTCATATTACCGTTAAAATCATCACATAACTCACTGTTATTTTATCTTATTTTATTTGATATCGGGAAATTTACAGTATAATAACATTTTTTTATGATGTATTATTAAAACATTCCACAGTATTGATAATACATTTTAACTGCTGTTCTTACATACTTAAAATTACGAAAAATATGTTTATAAGAATAGTGTACGAGTGTTTGCATGTATGTGTGATGTTGGGGTATATTTATGTAAGTGTGTGTATATAAATGTCAGAGAGAGAATATTATATATCTGGAAGCTTGCATAAGTTATTCCAATCAATATCGATACTACAATTGTTATAATACTATATTACGGTCTTTCTTATAAACTATAACTATCTTTAGTACCGAAAAAGTGTACTTATAAACCGTGACTATCTTTAGTGCACCTTTATTTAGTAGACGTCAAGTTAGCACGGATCAAGAGGTTGAACACTTGACTAACGGTAGACTAACGCGTCATTGGACCAAATATTTAAAAAATGGCGCATACTTTCGCATATGATACAATGCATATTTGAGTTTGAATGAATACTATACCTTCATAAATACACGTTTGATTAGAGTTATTAAGATTGAGACGGACATTTTATTTAATACATTTGCAAGGTTTAGAAATGGTGCGGTAACAACGCCACATGACGCCTTTTCCAAGTGCCATAAGATTTGGATGATTTTGTTCAGTTCTTTAAACAACTTGGCACTGTATCACATTTTGAAACTGTGTCGCAGAAGATAGCTCCGACTGAGTTTCTTGCTAAATGTGAAATTGTCGTTTGATATCCTCATTTCCCCAACACATTGACATTTGTCCAAAAGTCCTCATTTCTACCGCGCAAATTCTTCTTTCACGCGTATTCTATAATGTCCGTTTCTCATAATAATCAATATTATCAGATTTTATCGTGTTTATTTTATTTCTTATAGGGAAACATATAATTTTATTTGTATATTATATCTACATACAGGGGGTCCCATAAGTCAACGTATTCCTTTTATTGGCTGTTATACCAACTAATGACTCGCCAGAATATGCAAATATGACCTTAATAAAAGTGCCTTAGTTTTCGAGATATTGCCACTTTTACAAAGTGCCCGAAAATCTCCGCCTTAGATTAGTTTTTCGAGTGCCATATTTACAAATTTTAATATTTGGAATTCCAATATTTTCCACAATCTTGAATAACTCGCTGTAGATCACAATCCAAAATAATAATAAAACTTTTTATTTGGCGGAAAAAAAAATAATTTTGGCCCGGGTCATGAATTTAAAAAAAAATATTACCCAAATTTGATTGTTCACACTTAAAAAAAAATTGTATCACGTCAACCTGGCAAATTGTTGCAAAAGTTGGCGCAATTATTGTTATTTCCAAAATAGTATAATAATTACTATGTTTTACAATAAAAAATAGATATTGCTATTTCACTGCAAAAGTTCCTCTAATTTATTTACAAGGATTTATTTTAACTAAATAAAACATTTTAATAATCTAAAGGCAAGTGTTCACACTGAAATTTTGCTTCTTTAGTAAATAAGTGAACTCTTTTTTATTATTTTATAATTATTAAAATTAATACCACTACTACAAATTGATAAAACTAACAAGTAAAACAACATTAAAAATAATAAAATCAAGACAATAAGTAATGAAACAAATAGAACACAGCTAAAATTAAGAACTAGAATAAAAAATATACATTAAAAACTATATTTAAAAATCATACCAATCTATAGAATTACAAATCCTCAAAATAAAATAACTAGAGAAAAAACTGGAACTACCTCAAAATTTGCTTTAATTTTTAACTGATAATGATAATGAATCATAGCAGACACGGAATTTGTATGGGTATAATTGAATTCGTTTAAGTATTCAGGTCAACTCTTCTCCTACGTTTCTTGTTTTATATTTATTTTCTATTCCTATGCTAAGCATTTCAATAAATTTCCTACATTTAGTGATCTGAATATCAAAGTGGGAGTTTTACGACCTTCAAACGTTCACTTTCACAATAAACTCTTGATTTTCCGGACCCTGATTATTCAAATTCGGGATTAGTCCCCGGCCCTCCGTGGAAGCTGTTTTTACTATCGAAACTAAACTCGCAGACCAAACTTTGGAAATATCATTTTGCCGAGGTGTGGTGGAAATAAGGAATAGATGGTCCGACTCTGATACGGTTCGTGGTCGGAATCTTCCCTCAGCTTTTCGTCTTTCTCATCCGTAATATCTACATTATCACGAAATCGCTTTTCAATTTAATAGAATCGAGTTTAAAATTGAACTCACGAACTTGCAGCCGAAAAATATAGATAAGAAAAAAACGTGCCATTCAAGCGTTTGGTCTTCTATGTGCGTGAACAAAATATTGACTATTGTTTAATTCTTATTTTTACGTTGCTTTTTGGACAACCAACTCGTCAAATATTATGTAACACGCACCCAATAACAAGTTGACACATTCTGATGATATTTGTCATCTCACAGATCCACTCTTCCCGGACCTTTGCCTCTGACTTTACTGTATGATCGTTATCTTTGATTGTTATTTCTGATACAAATGGTGACGAATGCTGTAGGAGGCCAAGTTCCACGACGGACTGTAGGGCCATTGTTTATTGATTGATTAATTACTATTACTTATTTATTGTAAATATATAAGGCCTCAGAAAAAGTGGGCTGAATATACGGTTCCTGTCACTGGCAGTGGATGGGTAAGAAAAGACCAAAGATGAAATGAGTGGAAACATCTAGAAGTAGCCTACATCTAGCAGTGGAGAGATGGTTGAAAGAAGAAGAAGATAATATGTAAATGGAAATATCTGTGGTTACTTTAGTATTGTTTCATATGTGAATTCTTTATCGATTCTTTTAAAGGAATTTTGTCTTTGAAGAAGTCGTCACTTTAAATAAGTTTAATATATCTTAACAATGTATCTGAAATTATTAAACAATTCTTTGGATTTAAAGTACGTATTTTTAATGTTCTCTTGCTTTCTGTTTATACAGACTGTTTTCTAAGGTATCTACAACACCTTTGTTATCTTCCATAATAACTAGTTATTTGATAAACTACCAAATTGCACTAACCCCGCAGTTTTCAAACACTTTATATTTGCAGCAAATCTTTGCAAGATGGAAGACGAAATTCAATTTTTATAACTAAATTCAAGATGACACAAGTAATGTATGTGACATTTCTGCTGCAGTGATATTATTTTCCTATACGAAGTGTGAAAATGTAAAGTTTTGAACCACAGCCAAAACTGAAAAGTCACTTTTCTATCCATATAATACATTAAGCCATGTCCATTTCAAGCTTGAATCAAAACTATTTAATTTTTATTTTTATGTAAACTCAAAGTAGCTTCATATAATTTTATAAGTTTGCTGTTTAGTTTCGTGTTACTCTACAAAACAAATTTGTTGTTGTAAGTCTTATAGAAAAGTGTTTTGTCTGACTTCGAAGATCTGATTATTTTTAATAACGCACACATGTCGCTGGTTGATCCACATTATGGGATATGCCGTGATAATATGAATGAATATTCATCCTTTCAACTTAACATATTCGTGAAGGGATACATACCTAAGCATAATTTTTTTCATTTGTATAAGATGCTTGTATTCTCTCATAGCTTCAAAAAAACTCATGCACCGTCTCGTGCAATGTCGTTGTATATTCCATATAACAAATGAAAATCAGCCTCAAAATCGATTCCTTATTGAAATACGAGTACATATGAGTATTGAAATACATTTATCTTAGTAAACCTGCAATTTTTTTTATTTATATAATTACTTAATCGATGTGACATTGTATTTAGTCGTTCGACTCTTATTCTTGCATACTGTATTCGATTTCCAGCTGAACGAGAAATTTATTTCCAATCATTTTTTCACTGTTCTTGCTTTTGAGCTGGAATCACTGATTATGTAACAAAATCACCACTTGTACAGTGTGCAAGATAGCGTTTACTATTAAATATTTGCCGAGTGTCAACGATAAAGAAACATATCTCTTCGGAATATCTACGTTTATGTGACCAACACCATTAAGCGGTACCCAATAATTAACTAAGAGATTCGTTTTATCAGCGTGGGATTAATGGGAGCCATATTGTATTTTATATCCACACCGTGTACTTTATATGTCGGATTTGATGGAAGATTTATAGCGGGAACTAAAGTATCGTTTTCTACCGTTCCCTTTAGTTTCTCAGTCGTTCAAGTTAATGCTTTGAATAAAAATTTACAGTACAAGATTCATCAATAATTTTTATGTCGATCTATTCTTTTGAATTGATCAAGCTATGTACCTACATATTTGGACATTTATAAGATCTGACATCCAGAAAAGATATTTTATGACTTCATTGGATTGACTTACTTTTTAAATTTGTGAAGTTCTTCCAACCAACCCATGCAACGTCTATTCAACTAACTATTAACTTTAACTATTCAAGTAATTATTATTTAACTATTCAGCAATCCAATTTCTATCTCCCTTCAACACCAATCCGCAATCCGAAGTCTATAGTCTGTTATCATTCGGTCTGACACTTCGAAATCAGTTGAGTCAATAAACTTATTCTTGATTGAAACAAAGATAGGTATGTATTTTCTTGCTAAAATTCTACAAATCGAACTCCCAAAATATGCAAATAAACATATATAATATATTGATAACGTTCAATTTTTTTTTCTTACATATGCATTTTTATTTTTTTTTATGAATTGTAGTTCTTCGTGTATTTTTTCCTTGTATTGAGACGACCGTTTCAGCTGACTAGGCCCTCATCGGGTAAACATACGGGTAAACATAGTTTTTTGTTTATTTATTTCTACACCAGAAGTTCTACACCATAAATACCATCACCATTTACAATATAAAAACACTTCCTTTTTCTTATTTTATATATTTGATGTATGGGGAATATTACCTTATTCATTCACCATTAAATTTTAAACTAAATAAATCGTTAAACACAAATGTCCATCATCTTTTTCGGTTTATAAAAGTCTTTGTTCCTTGTTTTATGGTGCTTTATCTATTAAAAATTATAAGCGAACATGAAAATCTCCAATAATACTTCAAAGAAGTACATCAAGATATCCACTTAAAAGTCTTCACTATAAAGCAACATCATTAAGGGGACGACTGCTGGCAAGGTACCTATTTTTTTCAATTTGATTTTGCATCATTACTACAAAACGAATCACATTAAAAAAATAACTTAGTTTGGATATTAATAAATAAAAAAAATACTTTGACATTTCAATTATGTTCTGTACATATTCTTGTAGAAAAATAATAAGCATACCCCGATTTTATATATATATATATATATATATATATATATATATATATATATATATATATATATATATATATATATATATATATATATATATATATATATATATATATATATATATATATATATATATATATATATATATATATATATATAGATGGGTCGATGGCAGAGCGGATAGCGCGCTGGGCTAGTAATCCAGTGGTCGCGAGTTCGAATCCTGCCTCGACCGATTTCGTTCACCTATAGCACAAGCATTTATTTGCTTATTTTAGGGAACGTAGGAAGATGTATATGTACTTGTTTAACAAGGACATATTCATTTTTATTAAAAAAAAAATATTTTTTTTTTTTTTTAATATATATATATATATATATATATATATATTTATATATATATATATATATATATATATATATATATATATATATATATATATATATATATATATATATATATATATATATATATATATATATATATATATATATATATATATATATATATATATATATATAGATCACTAAGAAGAGTATGTAATAGAACGATATATGATTGAATAAAAAATGAGGACATAAGGAGAGAATGCAAGTTAAAGAAGGATATTATATGTAAAATGAAAGTGAATGCTTTAAGGTGGTTTGGACATATAGAAAGAATGAACGATGAACGACTGACCAAAAAAATACACATGGGTGCAAGAGATGGAGTGAATAGCAGAGGTCGCCCCAGAAAGGGATGGCATGACCATGTGAATGATATTTTGAAAGAAGGAAACATAAAAAGTTTGAACAATCGACGAGCATGTATGAGACGATGCATGGATGTAAAGGAAGCCAGAAATGTGTGCAAAAATAGAGAAGTATGGCGCTCAATTCTCTCTGCTTACCCCGTAAGGGACATGGCGTGATGGTATGTATGTATGTATGTATTGTATGTATGTATGTATGTATGTATGTATGTATGTATGTATGTATGTATATATATATATATATATATATATATATATATATATATATATATATATATATATATATATATATATATATATATATATATATATATATATATATATATATATATATATGTTATAATATTTTTATCTCACCGTCAAGTGACTCGTAGCGTACAAGATGGCCGCTTATGTCAAATATTGTTAGCGCGACGTGATTGGCTCCTTGTGACACGCCCACCTGCTGTCGTGTTCGTTGGTAATAATATTTTATCATTACGTATATATATATATATGTTGTTCTTCAGGCTTTCGCGGAGAGGAGTAAGTGATGCGTCGATTTCTCGGGTACTCCGCGTCGTAGTTTTATGGTTCCTCCTGGAACCGTGTCCTTGACGTTTCGACTGGACGTTGCTGAACTATCCGCCGCATAGAGGCGTTGCCGCATAGGACGTTGCTGAACTAACCGCCGCATAGAGGCGAGATTAGCCGAACATAAAGTAGACGTTGCACGAAATAAAATACAATCGACTCTAGCAACACATACGATGACTGAAGGACATAAAATCGACTTCGACAATGCCAAAACATTAGTACGACTGAACAATGAGTTATCACGCATCTACAGAGAAGCAATTGAAATAGAAAAAAGACCTTACTGTATCAATACAAGAGACGACTCACGCAGACTTCCATCGGCATGGAAAACAATAATATACAAGACGGACAGACCAATGACAAACAATACGCCCAAAATTACACAAGACGATATCTGCAGTATCACAAATAACACTGAGGCAAACACACAGATACACACACTACGGTCGACACATACACCGGACATTATACGAAATGAAATCGAGACGCGCACGCTACGGCCGAGTACGAAGAATATGACAAACACGGAAGACAGCACTGAGACGCGCACGCTACGGTCGAATACGGAGAATATGACAAACACGGAAGACAGCACCGAGACGCGCACGCTACGGTCGAATACGAAGAATATAACAAACACGGAAGAGAGGACTGAGTCGCGCACGCTACGGTCGAATCGAGCGACACATAAGGTTACCAAAATGTCACCAAAAGTAACTACGCCTTATCGACGCAGCCGAAGACTACTGAAGAAGCCATCACTACCCTTCTGAGGATGACTGGCAACGTCCAGTCGAAACGTCAGGGACACGGTTCCAGGAGGAACCATAAAACTACGACGCTTTCTTTACATAAACAGTAAATCATCATTGTTTTTTTTAATACTAAATCTAGGTTAACTAGAAATTTATACAGTTTGAAGGTTATGAGCGATTTCGTTAACATATTTTTTTTATATTCTTCAAATAAAATTATACATTTTTCCAGAGTTCAGTATAAAAGCTTTGTTTTAATATTCCAACTGTCGATTCGTTCATGAGAATTCGATTCTCTTAATGAATCGACATTATTAAGTCAAGATGCGTGTACGAAGGAAAATTTTGTATGGCGTAGTGGACTTTTTGCATGCTAATAACACCAACTAGAGGCCTCGCAGCATATATGTTCCCATACATGGATTTACTCAGAATTCGGAGTAGAACATTTTATGTGAGTTTTGTGTGTGTGTGTGTGTGTCCTTATAACTTTTGATCCGCTCAATTTAAAGAGCCCAAATTTTCAGAATATATAGACAGTTATATGCCTACAAAACTTTATATATATATATATATATATATATATATATATATATATATATATATATATATATATATATATATATATATATATATATATATATATATATATATATATATATATATATATATATATATATATATATATATATATATATATATATATATATATATATATATATATATATATATATATATATATATATATATATATATATATATATATATATATATATATATATATATATATTTCAACTTGGGATCAACTTGGGATACCAGCGTGTTCCGGTCAGGGATGCAAATCCGTTAGTTCAATGCTACCACTGTTTAAGAGTAGGTCACACTTCATTGGAATGCATGAACAAAAACAAGGAACCAATCTGTTCCCACTGCAGCGGAGATCACAAATACGCGGATTGCCAGAATAGGAGCCAGCTTCCCACTTGCAGCAACTGTGTGGACGGAAATAACAAATTCAAAAAAAATATGACTGCTCACATAATGCTATGGACAAAGAAGAGTGCTCATATTTTAGTTTTATGTTAGAAAGAGCAAGACAAAATGTGGACTTTTGACTAAATCAGTTCGTGTTACTGAGTGACTCCATTATAATAATAATTAAAAAATATTATCCTGTTTTTGTTGATCTTAAGCCGCGCGAAACACCCTGTATCTGTATCTATATCTATATAATAATATTGAAAGCAAATGGTCATCAAGAGAATATTTGTTTATATGTGAGTGTACGCGAGACAGTAGTATTATTTGTATTTGATTGTATGATATTTTGCTATACCCGGGTAAATCGTGGTTCTGTTGTAACACTTAAACCATACAAACTTCGATTAAACAATCCGATCTTTTTTAATAACATCGCATTGAACAATTATCTATCACGCTGTTTTAACGAATTTTTCTACATTTACATCATTAATTTTTTTATGTTTAAAATATGTTTACGCTATTTTGCTAATATATACTGTTATATATTTTATAAATGTATATTTAACAAGGAAGATTTGTATTATATATGCAGATATTATGTAATTGGATTGATATGCATTGCTTTAGTGTTAATAATTGTATTAATTTATACCGATCGAGATGAAATTGAATCTTGGGAAAGTGTGACTCTAATTTTGGAGAACTTTAAACTCTTGATAGTCACATTTTGCCTGGTTACCTCATTGTTTTTTTATTTTGTTTTTGTACTACATAAGATCATTAAGTTAATTTTTTTAAGATATAACTATACATGCTTTAAATATGTTTTGTTTCAAGTGACTATAATTTTCGCTCCAAATTTTTATTTTCTGCAAAATAATTTCTGTGTTATAATTACATTCAAAATAATCAAAAATGTCTGAAGATTTACAAAACATATTAGATGATTGTTATAGTGTAAAACAAGAAATTTGCGAATCAATAGACGAATATAACAGTCAGATAGCAACTTTAAACACACACTTTTGTGGAATACACATGAATATTAGGAGTATGAATAAAAATTTTGATGAACTCTTAGTAATTCTGAAGTCAATGCATAGAAAACCTGATATTATAATTTTATCTGAAGCATTTAACAACGAATTCTCAAATTATAGCATTGACGAATATTTATGTTATGTATCTACAAATAGAATTAACAAAAATAGTGGATTGGTTGTGTTTGTGAGCATGTCATCTTGTTTAGAAATTAAATTTACAGATATTAATCTCACACTGTCCAATTGTGTGGAAGTATCTTTAATTTGGAACAAAAAAATATTTAGAATATTTGGTATCTATAGGACACATGGATCAAACATTTTTGAATTTATTAATGAACTAAATAATATAATACGTCATTCACCTAGACAAGCACACTGTTTAGTAATGGGAGATATTAATATAAATATTTCAGGTAACTGTAGTAGTAGAGAAAAATATGAATATTGTAACATGATGGCGTATAACAATTTTAAATCTTGTATAAATACCATAACAAGAGAAACGGAAGATGGATATGGATCTTGCTTTGACCACATTTGGTCAAATGTTCAAGACATCGAAAATATTATGGCAATAATCTTTAAATGTCATATAACGGATCATCATATGTGTATATATACATACTCGTGTATAAACACATATTTCTCTAAGAGCAATGACATATCCAACAAAAATAACATAAATTACGAATTACTGGAAGGATATCTGAAAAATGAGAATTGGGCAACAGTTCTCATTTCTCAAAACGTTAATGAATGCACAAATATTTTTCAAAATATATTATTGAAACATTTAAGTAACGCGACGAATGTCGATGTTAATAAAATTAAAACAAAATCTAAATACAGAAACATAAAGCCTTGGATTACTCAGGGATTGATTCGCAGTGTCCGCATGAAAGCTCGACTCTTAAAATTGAGTAAAAAATACCCATATAACCAAAGAATCATCAATCATTATAAAAAATATCGCAATCTTCTAACACTTCTAATAAGAAAAACTAAAAATACTTATTATAAAAATATATTGATTGAAAATGGAAAAGACAGCAGAAAAAACTGGAAAACGATAAATGAAATCATTAATAAGAAAACTAAGAAACACGAAATAACTATGATACACGATGGATCAACAAACATTGAGGTATCAAAGGATCCCAAAAGGATAGCAAATATGTTTAACGTATTTTTTAATCAAGTTGGAATTAAATTAGCAATGGAAGTAAACAAAGATTTTGGTACCCAAAACATACTTGAAGATGATGTACACAATCCAGACGACATGTGTAATTTTAAATTGACTACAGAGGAAGAAGTTTCCAAAACACTTAAAGAACTTAAAACTGGATCTGCACCAGGACATGATAACATAACCGTCAAAAGTATAAAGCACAACAGTAAACATCTCTGTAGACCAATTACACACCTCATAAATTTAAGTTTGAAGAAAGGAGTTTTTCCAGACACGTACAAACATACAATAGTGGTGCCTATACACAAAAATGGTCCAAAAGAGTTATTGAATAATTACAGACCCATCTCTCTTGTATCCAACATATCCAAAATTTTTGAAAAAATAATAAAAAAACAACTGGTCACCTATATTGAAAGATTTAAAATACTACATAATAACCAATATGGATTTAGAAAAGGTCGAAGTACAAATGATGCCATTGCTGAATTAATTGAGTCAGTTGGAAAATCTTTGGATAGCGGTAAAAAATGTATCGGAGTTTTTTTAGATTTGAGAAAAGCTTTCGATAGTATCTCACATATAAGACTATTGAATAAATTAAAAAAATATGGTATATCGGGCACCGTAAGAAACTGGTTTTGTAGCTATCTCAAAGATAGGATACAAACCGTAAGAATAAGTTCATCCATAAGTGATCACCTTTCTTCCAAGTTTGGTATCCCACAGGGTACGGTCCTCGGACCAATATTATTTATTTTATATGTAAACGATATTTTTGAACAATGCAATAATAGTACAGTTATTTCATATGCAGATGACACTGTTGTTCTGTGCGAAGCTCCTACAATGCAGGAGGCAACGCATAGAGCTTCGGAGAATCTCACAAAGTTGAAGAACTGGTTTGATGATAATTTATTATCATTAAAACAGAAAAAACATACTTCATTCCATTCACACTAAACAATAGACAATCCGATACCGATATTAAATTATTATTTTACGAAGACTTAAATAAGACCCGATTAATAGAAATACATAAGACTAATGAAATAAAGTATTTAGGAATAAAAATAGATAGAAACCTTAAATTTAAAACCCAAATAGAAAATATAGTAAACCGTTTGAGAAAATCCATTTATATATTCAGGAATCTCAAAAATATATTATGTAAAAATAGTTTAAAAATTGTATATTTTGCATTTGTGCACTCTGTCCTTATGTATGGTGTTTCGGGATGGGGTGGTACATATAGGACAAATCTTTTGCCTGTTGAAGTTACGCAAAGACTGATTATAAAGATTATTCTAGGCAAACCTATAGATCACCCGACGGAACAAATCTATATAGACTTCCCGGTCCCAACACTAAAGCAGATAATGGACACGATTGCAACTGTATATGCTCACAGACAGAACCATCCTGAAATTTTTTCTATTGGAACAGTAACGACTAGAGCAAAATTTAAAATCGTCATACCAAAGAAAAATACAACTGCAGCACAGAAATTACTGTCATATAGGGGAATTTTATTTTATAATGACCTGCCCACTTCCATTAGAGAAATAAAAGATCTAAATAAATTTAAAATAGCATTAAAAGGGCATATTTTTGGCAATACATAATCCTATATGTTGAATTTTTCTTTCTTTATGTAATTACGATACTCCTCTCTCGAACACGAGTTTTTAACTCTATCGAGAGAGTATCAATACGGTAATTTTTGTCATATATTGTAACTTGGTCAAAATATTGTGTAATACTCTTATAAAATAAATAAATAAAAAAAAAAAAAAATATATATATATATATATATATATATATATATATATATATATATATATATATATATATATATATATATATATATATATATATATATATATATATATATATATATATATATATATATATATATATATATATATATATATATATATATATATATATATATATATATATAAATATATATATATTAATGCATCAGGTTAAGTAAATAAACCAAAAAAACTTTTATTTCGCAATGGCGCTAAATGGATATAAATGTTTTTTACGTTTCTTTACTAAACCTGAAGCATTAATGCAGCGTCACGACATATTTTTCCAGATATTTTTGTCTTCTTCAATTTAAAAAATAATGTTACTCTACGCCTTATACTTTATTAAAAAAATAAGGCAAACGTTGAAAATCGGGATGTGCCATTATTTTCCTACAAGAATTTATACAGAACATTATCAAAATGTTAAGGTATATTGTTCTTTGTTAATACCCAAACCATCTATGTAAATTATTTTTTTCAAAACGATTTGATTAGAAATGATGATGGTATAGCATATTGAAAAATAAGTACGTTGGCAGCAGTCGCCCCCTTACGAAAGTTCTTGGCTATTATGATATTTATGGCATCGAAGTGGTTGTTGAACTAGGAAAACGTTGACGAATCTCTGCGACAGTCGAACTAAGTGGTATCATCTATCAACCTCGTTTCTAGATTATGACAGCGAAACTTGGTTCACACACATCACCTACATACCTACATAACATAACAAGTTACATCATGTATTACCTTTGATCAAAGATATTTCACGGAACTATTCGTATGGTAAACTTTTTCCTTTAGAAAAAGAAAATGTTTTTTTTTCGATATATTTTCCATAGCAATTAACATCTATGAATTTTCATTATCATGCTTTTACCACTTGATTGACTTTTACCATTAAATTAAGTGGTAATAGAGTTATTTTTAAGTTAATGTAGGTAGTTCAATTTAACTGAAAAAAATTAAACTTAAACAGAAATTTTAACTGAAAAATTTATCTGAAAAAAATACCGTTATTTCCCCTTTCATCTCCAACATCCAAAGTTATCAAAATTTTTGAGACGTTTTGTTTTTTTATTGGATTCTGCTAATGAATCATTGGATCCTTTTTTGCACTCTGTTGGAAATGTCTGTTTAACCAGTTTCTGTTTCTCCTTATATTTTTTTCATCTGGCTATTCCCAGAAATCGAAATAGCACACATCTCTAACACATACAACTGTCTTAAATCAAGAACAATGTTCTATTACTTTTGTTCTTGTTTAACGAAAACTAATAACCATTTGCCGTGATGAGCTATTTTCATTTGTTAAAGTATAAGAATCTTTGACGACTTGAGGCCCTTGTCTAAGCTTTTTGTATGACTTGCGATATCTTGGCTGGTTTGGTATTGTGCGCCCTTTTTATTACTTTTATTGTGCCCTGAAGTTCATCCCGCCCACTTGACAGTCTGAAAGTGTCTACTTTTTCCATATTTTCATCCTGGTTATGTGTCTGAGGATGTTTTGGTGAAATTTCTAACTTAAAACCGCCTTATATTTTATGTACGTTCAAACTTTGAATATTAAGACCCTTTTTGTGTTTCAACGTTGTATTTTTTCTCCGTTTTTTTCATTATTTCAAATTATGCAACGGGCTGTCTCAAATCAATCATAATATTCACATAGCCACTGTTAAATTTGAGTATATTAAATTCGGTTATTTTTAATCATCTAGGCAACCTTCCCGTAAATAGTTAATTTAGAACGCATGTAGGTACTCTCCTTTTCATATTTTTATTTTCTTCTCCACTTCCTTCCTTATTTTCGCTTTCACCTATTCACTTTCAGAGCGGTGAAACTACATTTCTTGTATCATTAACTCCTTTTGTATCCTTAAAAAGTTCCTCCTACAAACCCGATGCTGCATTAAAAACAATTTGTATTTTAAATTATAAAAATAGTTTAAAACACCAGCGAAAGTTTTGTAAACTTCTTGTAGCTTAGTGCGGAATACAAATTTATACTTCGTTAAAAAGTTTTTTTATTCGTAAGAAAAAGTTTTGTTAAAATGAAAATACATTCCATCTTATTGAAATTTTTCTCACTCCAATATATTTTTACCTTTTCGTTTTTTTTCGTACACCTCTTCTTCTTTCTCCAGCCATCTCTCTACTGCTGAATATAGACATATTCTAAACAAAGGCAGACTTATTCCGCTATTCATATCCCATAATAATACTAATAATTTGGATGATTTATATAGCGCCGTTTTCGTGAATATCTCACCTCAAGGGCGCTGAAAATTGATTAAGATGTATCATTATGGCTTTGGTAAGATTTGCGAAAAAGGTGTGAGATTTTTTCTGAAGGTAGATATATTTTCAGTTTGTCTGAGGGTGTTTGGGAGCTTATTCCATGCATTTGGTGCTGCCACAGCAAACGCACGATCGCCGAAATTAGTGGTATGCACCCTGTTTCTTCTTTTTCTTTTTCTTTGCCTTATCCCACTTTAGGTAGGGTCGGCTCTCCTAATCCTTTGGCGCCACGATGATCTGTCCTGTATTGTCGGGGTTGGGATGTGGGCTTTATCCATGAGCTTCCTCATATTGCCCCACCACGTGGATATTGGACGTCCCTTTCCTTTTCTGCTTTCTGGGAGTGCTAGAGCAATTTGCACCACATGATCGTTTTGCCTCCTCATTACATGTCCATACCATCTGAGTCGGCTTTCTGTAAGTTTTTCTGGTATGGGGGCTACTCCAAAGCTTCCTCTTATTAATTCATTACGAATTTTATCTAGCTTTGTCACCCCACCTGCCCACCTCAGCATTTTCATTTCATTGACATGTAGTTTTTGTTCATGTGTGCCTTTAACTGTCCAGCACTCCGCACCATATGTCATTGCAGGTCTCACCGCTGTCTTGTAGACCTTGCCCTTAGTTATGCACCCTGTTTATTTCAAATAATTTTCCAACCATGGATGAAGATGCAGAACGAAGTGATGATTGTCTGTCGTTAATTGAAAGAGGAATGCAAAGTTCGGAGAGGTAAGTAGGAGCCATACCGTGAAGTGCTTTGAAGATCGTGAGACAGAGTTTATATTCAATCATTTCAGGAACTTTAAGCCAATGGAGATTGCGGAGATGGTGAGAGATGTGAGAAAACCTGGAGGCTCCGGTGATGAGCCTGGCTGCAGCATTGAAAACTGACTGAATTTTATTAATTTCTTTTTTTGGTAGATTCGCATATATACCGTTGCAGTAATCCAAACGGGAGACAACAAAGGCGCTTACCAAAGATTTCATGGCTTCAGATGGGATACTCCTTCGGATTGACTTTAAACGTCTTAATTCAAAGAAAGCAGAGGATGAAACTGTGTTCAGAACTCTAGGTTCTTTCAGAACTTTTTTCTATATTAGCCTACATAAATGTGCGAAAGATGTTTATTGTATATTATAATCAAATTGATTTTATAAAATAAATCACGTTAAATTCTAAAAAAAAAAATTCTTTAATTTCTTGACTTTTTTGCATATTCATTGTATTGTGTTGTGTTACTTCTCGGAAAACTAACATGTTCTTTGTAAAATATTATTTTAATTCGCACCCAATTATATGTTGCCAAATCCCGGAGACTAATATTCATCGTCTCACAGATCCAGATTAAAAAGCACAATCTAAAACTGTGTCTCTAATGGGAATCGATTTACATCAGTTCACATAATATGTAGTACCTGTTAGTTGCCCGAGAAGCAATACAAAGAATAGATCATGTTTAGTAAATTTAATAAAATCTTAAATCAGATTTATGTATTAGTTTTCAGCCTGGAATATTAGATATAGTTACTTGTTGGTAACCCAAGAAACAATAAATATTTATACAAGATACGCCAGCGGCGCATTCTGAGACTATTGTACAATATTTTCTCTTATCCAAACCGACTATAGTTCCATAAAACAAATTCACTTATTTTTCCAATCATAGACTTCCAATTCGATCTGCTGAACATACAACACAGAATTTCTCAGCTCGTCGTTCGAAGTACGCTCAGCAAGACTATGGAATAGCCTAATTCCGGATATTGCGTCGTCTAACTCACTTTGTGTTTTCAAAAAAAAAAAAAAAAACTAATGATGGAATACTTATTCCCAAACACCTGATACTGATTTCGTCTCCTTGTTCTTTTCCGGTCCTTTTTTGCTCTTATTATTTTAATAATTATCTAAGTGTAATTTATATTTTCTTTTTTTTTTTCTTTCATTCTGTTTTTGATGTTAATATATAATTTAGTCATATTTTGTAATCTGGTTGGTTGGAACAAATTGCCTAATGGCATTAATCCCGTCAGTGTGCATTATATTTTATATCATGTACAAAAAGATAAATAAATAAATAATAAAATGTTAAATCAGTTAATTGTTACAGTAGAAAATACAAAATCCTATTATGATTCGCGTATTTTCCAGCGCAACACCGCCATCAATGGGAAGTGAACTTTCACCATTTCCGTGTAGGTTCGCACAATTTCGTCTCAAAGAAAACTTTTATCCCCGAATAAAGATCTTTCAACTTGACAAGTTCAAGTTACAAGTTTACAGTTCTTTGTTGTTTCCCTCCCTCCCTATATCCCCCCTCACCCCCTCGCTTCCTTGTCTGACAGGAATATCTGAATAACAAAACGCCATTTATCTATATTATTTATTATGTATTATCTATTTTCTGGAACTTTATTTCTAGGTAGCTCGCACATTTCTATTCTCTTTATTTTCGTATAGCAAAGTCAAAAATATTTGAAGCCTTAGGAAAAAACAAAATAATCAACTGAAGGATTTAAAGCATATCGTAGTATACAAGGTTTTTTTTTATTTATTTACACTCTTTTGAAACGATTTGCTGGAACATATTTAATATTATCACATATATATTAAAGATATTAAAAGATTACAAATTCATTTAAGGGGAGGGGGACTGCTGCCAACGTACCTATTTTTCAATTTGATATACCATCATTAATTCTTATCAAATCGTTTTAAAAAAAAATATTTAGATAGTTTGGGTATTAATAAAGAAAAATAAATCTTTACTTTTTGATAATGTTCTGTATAAATTCTTGTAGAATAATAATGGCATACCCCGATTTTCAACGTTTGTCTTATATTTTTAATAAAATATAAGGCGTAGTTCAACATATTCTTTTTTTAAATTAAAGAAGACAAAAATATCTAGAAAAATATGATGTGACGTTGCATTAATGCTTCGGGTTTAGTTAATAAACCTAAAAAACATTTCCCATTCAGCGCCTTGCGAAATAAAAGTTTTTTTTGGTTTATTAACTGATGCATTGATGCAATGTTACATCGTATTTTTTCAGATATTTTGATCTTCTTTAATTTTTAAAAAAATATAATGTCCTATACCTTATAGTTTTTATAAATTTAAGATAAATGTCAAAAATCGGGGTATGCTTATTATTTTCCTACAAGAATATATACAGAACATAATTAAAAAGTTAAGGTATATTTTTCTTTATTCATATCCAAACTAACTAGGTTATTTTTTTCAAACTGAATAATTTTGTAGTAATAATTTAAATTCAAATTGAAAAAATAGGTACGTTGGCAGCAGTCACCCTCTTAAGAAGTTTTAATTGTATTCAAAATAGTTTGTTTGACAATATATATATATATATATATATATATATATATATATATATATATATATATATATATATATATATATATATATATATATATATATATATATATATATATATATATATATATATATATATATATATATATATATATATATATATATATATATATATATATATATATATATATATATATATATAAAGCTGTAGTATTAATAAAAAAACAGTACCTACCAGTTGATGTAATTGACATTTTGATAAAAAATAATTATTCCACATTATATAGAATTTAAAATTTTTAATCTAAAGCTTAGTTAAATCGGTGATATTGGATTATCTATTTTATTAAGATTTTATCAATCCACACATTTTTGCAAAACATAAAAAGACTTTGAATGTTGTCATATCAGTCCTGCCTTAATTTTGATTTACTAAAATATAAATTATAAGGAATAATTAGAATAAAAAGAAATAATAAATATAATATGGAATATATTGAGAAGGACCTGAGGGAGGAGCAACAAATCAGAGGGATGACGCAAGATTGAAAGGTCGGGCGATTACGTACCAAAAGGACAGACCCCAGATGAACTGGGAAGAGGCAAGAAAGAAAATGAATATAAATAATAAGGAAAGCCTGTAAGACAATGCATGGCAGGAAATATGAGTATTTCTTTAATTTTTCTTTTCTTATCTAAGTTGAATACAGCACATAAATAAATATTATTTATACCAAATAATTCTTGTCATTTTTCTTCATCGTATGTCTTTTATGTTGTTACATTTTATTCTCATATGTATTTTTTCGTAATATCTGTATAAAATGTATCAATTCGATGTCGTATTGCGTTTTTCAAGAATTCGAAATAAATATTCTGGAGGAATATTCTATAAGGCGTTTCTCCATCGGTGCGTATAATAACATTATCTACGTCCAACGTTGTGTCGTATTTCATTGTACATTCTACAAAAATACTTTCATCCTTCGATTTATGGTGTTATAAAAATATGAAATGTTCATTTGGTTCATGGCTCTGGGATTATATATTCATAGTTAAGGTATTATGGAACTAATTTCCAACAGTCATTAATTATATCACGATAAGGTTTTCTTTTCCATTTCATGGTAGGTTTTCTTTTGAATTCGTTTGGTGTTTATATTTCTAAATCCATTATTTTTAGGTCGTTGGATTTGATTTACTAGTTCTTAGATGATTTGTAAACATGGTTATATTTTATTTGAAGATTTGGACGTTATGAATAATTTTGTAACATGTGACCAATGTATCTGATATGTCTTGCAGTTATCTAATGTATCGATCAGTCTAATGAAATTCAATCTTCACTTATTGGTTTATTACATTTTTTAGATACATGTTGTTTGTCTTAAACTAGAATCACACAATACAAACAATATGTATCTCTATATTTTTAAGAATTGTATTTAGAGTTTGTAAGCCATTTGTTGTTACAACTACAACTCCTTACAACTCTTTGCTAGGAGTCATTTGTAGTTTAGATCTGTGGTTTGGAATCCTCACTTTACAACTTATATCAACAGAATCGAAAGAATCCAGCGAAACTTTGCTTCTCATCTTGATTTTCTCCTTGGTCTCAACTTTAGCAATTATGCTAAATCAATCGATTACTATAATTTAGTAACTATGGCGAAACGCAGGTCCCTACATATTACATATTTGTTTAATTTAGCGGACTTGTTGGAAAAAAATGCTTTCACTGTCCGAGCAGAACAACTAGATATCAGGTCCCTTTCTACACCATCCACCCACCTTAATTTGGGTCTTCCCAAAATCCCACGTTTATTGAGAATCTTCTTCGGGACTCGGTTCTCCCCCATGCGCTGGAGATGTCCCAACCATCTAAGGCGATAAGTTTTTATGCAATTTACTATGTTGGGTTACTTTACTTTACTCATGGCTGTATCTTTTCCTCCGTGTTCTATTTTCACAGAAAGACCCTAAGATTTTTATTTTATATCTGCACACACATTCAATTTCTAGTATGTTATTTTATTGTTTTTTTTTTCATTTTTTTTATTCCTATTTTGAAACTGAGTACCTATTTAAACTATATATTTTATTTTTTATTTATTTTTTATTTTTTATTTTACCAAGGACAGCACACAGTACATGCATACAATTATTGAAATTAAATAAACAAAAATACAAAAATAACATGTACCTCTTACGTACTATACCTAATATCAAAATAATACAACAAAAAAAGTGTGAATTAGTGGGGTGCGCGCATGAGAGAAGAGTAATACATGTGTGAGCGAAAGAGATATCTAGAAAGAGTGTGAGTGTGTGTATGTGTGTGTGTGAGAGAGGGTGTGCATGTGTGTGTAGATGAACATATATTGACAGATACATGATTTGGGAAGAAAAAGAAAATATATTGCTGAGGGTGGTTGGGAAAAATAAAATTAATCAGTACCTAATTGTTATAATGTCACGATGTTAGATATAAGTTTATTTTTGAATGTTATATGTGAATCGAAAAATATGTCTAAGTCGGCATTTTTTTCGTAAGAGTTAAATAAGTTTATCATTCTGTTAATCGGAGCGTTTTTGGAAGCATTTGTTTTACAGATATTGGAGAAGAAAAGTGACGTATGTCTTGTCCGGCGAGTAGATGTATTAAATTTGATATTGGTAAGAATTTCATGACATTCTATGTTTCCATTTAGTATACTATGAAGGAACATAAGGTCTGAAATTGTGCGTCGCGTGGTTAAAGAAGTTAGTATAGTAGGTTGGTTAGTATTGTTACAACGGTAGTTTGAATATTTAATGAATTTATTCTGAATTTGATGATATATTGCTGTGAGGTACCGACTAAGAATAGTCATTTTTCTACACTCTATTAATATCATCGTTTTCGATGGTATCTACTTATAAAAATTCGAGTAGTCGAAAATCCATCCAGCAAAATAACATATTAGTTCAGCAGTGAGGTTCACCGCCCATTCTGAATGTAGTGCCTTTTTGGTGAGATGAGACTGATGCGCGAAGATACACGCATGAGTCGTGCAGAATTTTATAGGTTCATGCACACCTGTCGCTGGCTACCCCACATTGTGGGGATATACCGTGATGGTACGAATGAATGAATGTATTGCCAGGAGCGTTTAAATTGCTGCAGAATATAATAGTCCAAATCAACATAATTATCTCTCCGGTAATTCAGTATTATAGGTACTTGTACCATATTGAGTGTATGTATGTATACCTAGTGTATATCCAACTGGTACAAATTGAAAATTGGTCCAGGCACATATTGTTATATATTAATCAGCGGCGGTTTCCGATTGCCGGTACCGGTGAATGTCGATCATTATGCAGATATTATGATTCCGGTCGGCTCCCCCAAATGACGACTAATTTTGACGACTCCGCTACGTTTCGTTTCGACATATATTTCGACATATATTTAGACGGCAAATGAGCTCGGCATATTTGCATCCGAATGCATCTCACTCAACTCTAAATACGGGAGGATCATTGAAATTTCGACGTGGATGAAAAGCGAGTAAGTCCTCGGACGACTCCATGAATATGTTGTTCATTTGGTTCAAATGGATATTCCATCAGTTGTACCTATCAATCTTGTTTTTGTCATACTTATGACACATTGGTTATTTATTAAATTTTTTCTTTGATTTAGTCCCAAGATTTTAATTTAGTTCCATTTCATATCATTTCTTGATAATAAATAGTTAAGAAATAACTTAGGGTGGGTTTTTTCAACCTTAGTTATAGTTAAAGTTAGAGTTATAGTTATAGTTACCACTGGTCATCACAGAAATGGGTTTTTTCAAAATATATGTAACTACGCATTTACCCCGTTACTTTAGCCGTAACTATAACCAGCCGAAAATCAGTAGTTATAGTTAAATTTGATAGTTATGATAGATGTCGCTGGTAATTTTTGTTCATGACTGACCATTTGACGTTTGTACGGGTCAATTTCGTATTTTTTAGCATAATATCTAAACACAGTAGGAATAGTATAATTTTGATAGTAATATACACGATGAAATAATGGAATACGTTTTGAAAAAAAAGAAAAAAGTTAGGTTTGGACGACTGCGAATTTTTAGCGTGATGACGCTTGTATAAAGAAATAGTGAGATATCTCTTTATATAGGTATAATATAATTACCGATGACATTCGCAAACATTCAAAATTCAAATGCGTTCATCATATATTATTACAGCAAAATTATGACAGCCACCATTACTCGGAACCTCATATACATAAATAATAGAAAACGAGACACACTATATCTTCTATCTTTTATATAGTATGAGCAAGAAAGAGATATGAAACGCTCGGAACGTACTGTTTACAATTTGTATGGAATATTTGGGGTCTTTATACCTGCAACACCCGTAACTATAACTATGACATAACTACGCTTGAAAAAACCGTTTTAAGATATTTAGCTATTTCTTGTACAACCTGTAGTTATATTATAACAATAACTACCGATTTAACTATAATGTGAAAAAACCCACCCTTAACAAGTTAAAATATTTAATTGCAGGAATGGTTTGTGAACGTATTTAATATTATTTTAGGCTCTTACACAATAAAATATATAAACAGAAGATAGCTAATGCAAGAATTAGGATGCGGGGGTCTAAGGTAAGGCGCGCATGGAAGCTAAAATTCATCGGCCGATTATTATCGGCCGATTAATTTATCGGCCGATAATAATCGGCCGATCGGTACTAGCGCGCATGGAAGCTTATAGAATCGTACGATTGGAAATAACACGGCGGTCAACATTCATATATTTAAAATACAATATGTATATTCATAAGTTTTAATATACATATGATTAGAAATATGGATTTTTTTATTCATTAAGTGGAATATTTATTAAATTACCTATGTAACTATTAATCAATTAAGTAATAACTTACTCAATTCAGTTCTTTTATTATGATTTAGATGTTCTCAACCAGTTATTAATATTTCGCTTAATTTTTAATCATACAACGAAGGACGTGCTTCAACATATATAATTAATTGTTCGGTATCAATATTTATTTCATCCATGTTTTCTGACATTTCGTTTGACAACACTGACAACGTACTTCTCGATCTACTGCGCTCGGACGATTAAATTATCGGTGAGCATGTGCCATGCGCGCCCTCTCATACAACAGTATTGGATACAAAAAATCGGCCGATCGAGATCGGCCGATTTTTTTGTGTCTCGTCACAGATTTTAAAATCGGCCGATTCTGTTAGCTTTCATGCGCGCTCTTACATGTAATTCGTATGTTGTAGCTCACCGATAATTAATCGGCCGATGAAATTAGCTTCCATGCGCGCCTACCATAACAATTCCACCGTTCAAGTAGATGGTATATGGCTTGACTCTCCAATTCACAAAAGATGGTCATCAATTATGCAGTGACTAAAGGCCCTTACCCTGCTATACTTACTTACCCTGGATATACGGATGTGAACAAATATGTACACTAAATTACCTTCTAATGTATAACACACGAAAAAATATTGTACATATGTATATCACTAAATCTGTGATAAACATAGGTATTTTTTCCTGAAAAAAAGGTGAAATTTGAAGGCTTTTTTTGAATAGCAAGATTATTAATTAAAATTGTTAAAAACTCAGCCGGTAGATTTTCATATTCTCTTTCGATTGAAAAAAATACTTCATAGACCTAGTAGTTACAGTAAAAAAAGGGTTTTTCTTTAACTAATTGTATAAGAATAGTATTAAACAAATTCAAATTTTAAAAATTTCATGCAATAGAATAAAGATGTAATAACAAACTGTTCTTTATTTCTAATACGTATCTTTAGAAGGTAATGGGAATTTTTTTTCAAAATATACTGTATAGCCTCATAAGTGAATTCATTCTTTTTTATGTATAATTTTGTATGATTTACCTATATATAATATGGTTTGTGTAGCATCACGAACTGAAATAAAATCTTGTTATATTATAATTTAATCAAACCATATTATAGTAACCCAGCAATAAAATATTATAATTTAGTATTCATATTCTGTGCGATAATGTTTAAGAGACGTCAAATTACTCTTATTAATATATATTTTTTTGTGTTGTTTCAGGTGAGTGTGACAAATCAAAGGATCTTATTTAATCAACACAGCGTCAAGTGAGTATGGCAATTGAATATAATTTACAATCGTTTTTGTATTTACTTACATTACATAAAAAAATAGATCTTTCTGGATTTCTTACGTACACGTGGTCAATCTGATATGACAATATTCACTAGTAAAGTACTAAATTGCTTAGTAATGTTATTTACTGATATGTAATTTTACCATATGTGACTATCTTAAACGTGTTGTTTCATTGCTTCATGCATTTCTCCGAAGGTTAGAAATCGTTTTTGCTGTTAGGAATTAACGAGATTTCGTTATCATTATTACTTTCGCGATAAATCATTTTCCCGAAGCTTTTCGTTCGGAGAGCTTTTGTTTTGGTGTTTGATTGTGAGTTTAGAGATCAATAAATAACTCTTCAATCAGAATGATTTTCCGCTCAGATGTTTCTTTCTTCTCCACGTTTTCCTTCAAATTGTTGTGTTGTCGTTGGTAAATAACATAGTCCACAGAGAATTGGTCTGATTGCTAATTACCCAAAAAAGAAGTTTTAAATGGAATCGAAATTGTCTCAATTTCAAAATAATATTACTAACACATTCTTTACACTAATTCACTCACAAAAAAATATCAAATGTACTTTCTAAAATGCTATTAGGCATTTAAACTAAATAAATCGATGTGTTGTTCGGATTGTCCAACTCTTTCCCTTAATAAATAGACAGTACCTATTTATTTTAGTCCCGTATGAGAGAATTGTATGCAACAGTAGAGTTTTTGCGCGGTTTTTTTAACTTTGAAGTCAAAAAACACCAACATCGAGGCTTATTCGCAGCATATGTAGGCACAGTTTTTAATTTTGTTTTCAGTCTGGATCTGTAAGACGATTAATATCTTAAGTCTCCAGAATGTGGCAACTTGTTATTGGGTGTGTGTACGTGTTAAATTAATATTTGACATAGTAGGTACCTGTTAGTTGCCCTAGAAGCAATATAAAAATAAAATAAATAAAATATATGTTCTCTCCATGGATTTACTCAGAATTGTGTCATCTTACAACTTTTGATCCGCTTGATTCACAGTATTTTATGCACAGTATTTCGTTTCAGACATAGGTTATCGACTTTTGAATATTTGCTTTATTTTTCCATATATCTCAAAAACCACATAAGCTAATACGCTGAAAATTGGTATAAATATAGACAAATTCAAAATCTCGAATATTTTTTTTTAAATAAAATCCAGTGTAACCGTTTTGGCATGTGAATTTTGCCCTAAACCACTATATTTTGAGCACTATGCGACATGTTGAACAACCACAAAATATCCGCCGAGTATTTAAACTATATTAAAATCCAGTGTTTCTGAAATATTTTTCATTAATAATAACATTCTTTTTTGTGATAAATTTGTGAAAAATAATGTGTTTTTCTGTCTATATTTCCATTTTTTTTGAAATATCGAAAAACGTCGAAACACTCCAACTAAATAAAATTTAGTTTTCTATAGATGTTTACAATTTTGAATTTATGTAGTGACGATTTCGATTTTAATTTGTATGTACATATATATATATACCACATTTATTTGTATATACATACACCTCAATATCTACGGCGACTCTCAATAGTTTTTACATACATATACATGTCCAAACATACATACCATGCTGTTTTCATATTCTGGGTAGAAAAAAAGAACTAACCTCCATACTATCGTATCATTTCATACATACCTACATGTTTTGTAAAGAAAACAAAATATATTAAAATATTCAATAAATTGGATTTATGGGTATATAGTTTGTAAATATTCTTCAAATATACATACTATCGCTATCAGTTGGATCTCATGTGTCACATGCAACTAGTTTTTATAAATAGCATGTCAAAGATAGTCAATTCTTTGCATAATATCCTATATTTTTCATCTTGCCAATAAATTCAATACTTTGTTTCACTACGTTTTTCGACTGACATTTTTTGGTGAAACTCCATTATAAAACAGAAATACCTACGTGATTTTTAAATTCAATACTCTTGTTTTTTTGTGCTTCCTATAATTTGAAAAATAATTAAATAAAAAATATAATGGCTACAAAAAATAATTCAGGAGAAATTGTCAAATATTATTTTAAATTCACTTCAAATAAAGACAATATGTTTTTGATTCTACATTCTTCTCCTATCTTCTACATTCTATCCTAACTCTCTGTGTGAGCCGACTGTTGGGGTCTGCTCTCCTTGTCTTTATTATAGGTCCTACTGTCTTGTACTACGTCACTATGTCTTGCGTCTTTGCAAAATCCAGGAATCAGGACATTCTCACGAAATTACTTTCGGAATTACAAAATTTGAAAGTATTGTAGAATCAAAAACATAATGTTGAATCTAAAATGAAATTCAACAAAATAAATAACCACGGACTTATTAAAAATACCTATTATTTTATTTTCACGTAGTAAATTTATTATTTCCAAGTAAAAGATTAAACCACCTCCGTTTTGCTAATGACATAGTGCTTATAAGTGATGATCTGGAAGAACTTCATATTATGATAAAAGAACTCCACGATGCTTCCCTAATGGTCGGCCTGGAAATTAAAATTAACAAAACGAAAATCATGAGTCCATCTAACAGCACTATCACAATTAATAATAAAATAATTGAAGCTGTTGAAGAATACATATACCTTGGACACAAGATAAAATTAGGAAAGGATAACCAGACAGCAGAAATACCCAGAAGGATCGGACTAGGTTGGGCAGCCTTTGGGAAACTTAAACATGTCCTAAAAAACATATATAACAGAAATATTCCCACATGTCTGAAAAGAAAAGTGTTTGAAACATGTATCCTGCCTGTGCTTACGTATGGTCTGGAAACTATCACGCTAACTGCGAGGACCATACATAAGCTAAAATGCACTCAGAGATCCATGGAAAGACAAATGATAGGCGTAAGTCTAAGAGACAAAATTAGAAGTGAAGAAATCAGACGCCAGACAAAAGTTGTTGATGTCATGGATCGAGTTGCAAAACTTAAATGGCAATGGGCAGGTCATGTTGCCAGACAGGGTACGGACAGATGGGCACCCAGAATTTTAAATTGGAGACCATGGGATATGAAAAGGGGAATAGGCCGGCCCCAGAAAAGGTGGGCCGATGATATTGTCCTTGTCGCTGGAAACAGATGGGTTCAAAAAGCCCAAAAAAAGACGAGTGGAAGCTTTTAGAAGAGGCCTACATCCAGCAGTGAAGAGATCGCTGAGAAAGAAGAAGAAGAAGAAAAGATTACGAGAGCAAACATTTCGTTTCGAAATTAATTATAAATATAACTCGATAAGTACATACATATTGTATCTTCTTGTTCTTATAGAAACAAATCTTTCTATTTCCTTTATTGATTCGAAAATATTCCGCTGTGAATAAACATTGAATTTTGAATATATAAGTAATACCTACCTACTTATTAGTCTTAATACATTATTTAAATTTACCCTCCACGCGGCATACCCCGAAGCCATCATTTCGGCGAATATATATTTTAATATTTCCAAAAACCTATTAGGTTTGTTTATTTTGTATAACATTAATATTTATTCGTGTTGTTCTATGACCTCTGTAAATTAATTGTACCTCGTGAGCTACAAAAGAGGGGGATTTGATTACCTGGGGCGTCATGTCAGACATTAATATTATACCATCTTATTTGTCGTTTATTCTTCAGGGGGGCAAGTCTGGTTCAATCAGCGAAATCAAAACCCTCACGATTACCCATATCATGGATATAATTATTATATGGAGTTCTATAATATCTTTAGATGTCATAGAACTCCATACGATAATTATATCCACGATATGGGTAATCACTATGGTTTTGATTTCGCCGGTCGAACCAGACTTGCCCCCCTTTTTATTCGGTATTTTAAGTTTTTCGGTTTACACTGATTTTATCAAAACATTGGTCTTTTGTCCACAGTTTTCAATCTTTCGATTGAGACGGCCTTCAATTTGTAAGATTTAATAATAATTAGAATATGAAAACATAATATAGTCCCTCAAAGTATTTATTTTTTTGAAAAAAATTTAACACCTCAATAGAGACGATGATGTTGGAATAATGTAAGAGAACCAGGAACTCAAGGCACCTACAGGGCTTAGGACCTGTCATCGGCTGGTTTACGTCATCACTTCATCAATCATGCCTTCTTATTGAGTTCCCTTTCTTTTATATCTACTCAAATATTCTACGGTAGTTAAAAAGTTGTGAGGCACCGGCTTAGAATGGTGCTTCCACTCTTTCCTATTACCATTGTTTTCGGGTGTCCTGTAAGAGGCTGGTATTCAAAAGTACAAGAGGCAAATTAATATTGTTCAGATATGAGGTTCACCACCATTTCTTATTGTTACCTTGTTATGCGAGACGCGATTGGTGTGCGGGGATGAGCACATACTATCATGTCATGTGTTACATGCAACTAGTTAATAAACATCACTTTGGACATATAACTATTCATATCTGTTTATTGCATCGGTTCATAAAAAATCCTTATAATTTATTTTACAAGATAAAGAGAATGGTGTATTTCGTTTGGCCCTTCCTTTGTGTTCCCATCGACTCTGATGTGATTTTGAATTATAGTTTATTTAGGCTGTTGGCAAAGGTTTGTTATAAAACATTTCCAACAAGACACATCCTATGGGATTATGTCTCCGGATAATCAGTGAGGCAAGGCACACCTTTGTGTGTAAGTTAGTTGTTGTCGTTTCAAGCCTATCACGATGTAGAAGATGTATGTATATTTAATTACGAAGTTTATTAATAAATTATTAGATTATGCTAGGTCTGTGTTATGACACGTGGGTTATCGCGATATACGAGTATGTTATCTTATTTTGATGTGTGTGATTATCATTGTGTAATATTACTTGGATATGTGACTCCTTAGGCGTGAGATTTGAGCCTTACAGATATCAATTAATTAGTACCTAGCTGATTTATTGTCGATATTTGTATAAGATAAAAATTGATTCAATCTGTTACAACTGTGTCCTCACTCACATCACAACCAAGAACGGTTTAAGATAGTAACTTTTTGTAGCAGTAAAAAAACTTAGAGAGTTTGTGAACTTTCAAACAGATTAGACTATTTGTTTTATCTAGAACCTATAGTTTTAAGTTTTCCGAATGAGCGCATAGGACGTCCAAAGACGAATTATGAATGATGCACCGGAGAGACGAAAAAGGATTTGAAGGCTGGACGGAGTAGTGAAGGATGCAAACAACATCGGCATCCATAACTGGCGTAATGCATCACAAGATCTTGCCTCCTAACGACCCAAAACCCTTTCCTGAAGTCAAAAATTCTTCCCCACTCCATGAACCCTACACCCCTTTTTGAGAATTCGTGAAGAATGAGTGCGACAAGTCCATTTATATTTTCATTTGTATCTTTTGTAACTTTCTGTATTTGTACGCTGGCGGGCTTATTGCTAGACTGAAATTTCCTCCAACCAACCAGAGTAGGTTAAATATACAATAAAACTTTAAAAATTGTATAAAATATGAAAATATGAGAGAATAGAACTACTACCATTAACATTACTTTATAATTAGTTACAGTGCTGTGTCGGTAGAAAAGATAAAAATGAACGCTTGGATTTGCCAATATTAAATTTAATAAACTAAATATAACAACTTGGCTATGATTTTCAGAAAGTTAGATACATTCAAGAGAAATTAACCAAATTGAATTTTAAAGAAAGTTAAAATTGTCACAAAAATAGGGGAAAATGAAGAAAATGAGCAAAAGATTTTCAATCGATCAACTTAAAGTCGGATGCAACCAACATACTAGTTATTTAATATTATCGAGATATCCTCATAATAATGCTAATGTTATTTTTTAATCAAATATAATACCTATAGTCAATAATTCTATGAAATTGAATGTTGTTGGAGTTTGTCAATAATTATGAGATAATAATAAATATGTTTTTGATCTTTAATCAGTTGTTTGTTAAATTATTCAGTTGTGGTTTTCTTCTTTCAATTTCTTAATTGCACAAGTTGATGATATAGGTCTTTCATTGAACTCTTTCTGACAGATAAAGAAATTTTCTTTTAAAAATTTTGTTCCAATATTGTAAAATATTTGGCGAATTTTATCCGTACAATGGATGCTCTGTTTTTTGTCATTTCCTGTTTTGCTGTTAAATTTGGCGTTTGATCGTCTGAATTCTACTATTCCGGAAGTGCAAGTATATCAACATCCAGATGGTTCAATTTAAATGCAAAGCTCAGTCGTTACTGCAGTTCCACATTCAGTCACCACTAAATTTTTATTACTTTTTAGATAAAACCGTTTCATTGGAAATGGATTAGATTTTCAAATGGTTTTGTATTTGCTTTTGAATCTATACTGTTTTATTTGCACATATTCATTCTATCATAATTGAATATTTAAATACTTACATATTTTTCTAAATCAAATGATATATTTTTCTTCGTTTTACTACTTACTGTTTATATAATTTTTGTATATATAATATTATCGGTTCTACGTATAATTATTATACAATTTAAATTTTACCCGATTTCCAAAAACTGAAGTTATCGATTCGACGTAATACTTTTCATTACAATGGTAGATTAAATAAATTCTTAGGATGGCTATCGTTATTATACAATTTGTATACCCAATTAATTTAAATGATAACAAATATCGTTTATTTTATTTATTTATTTATTTATTTTATTTTGGGAAACAAAACAGCTGTTACATATTTTACATTAATAAAAAAAAAATAATCAGGAAAGTAAGCCAATTACATTGTTCCACAGATTAATATACATAATAAAGACAATTCAGTACAAAGTCAAAGACAAAAGTGTGGTGTAAGTGTACAAAAGTGTGGTGTAAGTGTGTGTGTGTGTGTGCGTGCGTGCGTGCGTGCGTGCGTGCGTGCGTGCGTGCGTGCGTGCGTGCGTGCGTGCGTGCGTGCGTGCGTGCGTGCGTGCGTGCGTGCGTGCGTGCGTGCGTGCGTGCGTGCGTGCGTGCGTGCGTGCGTGCGTGCGTGCGTGCGTGCGTGCGTGCGTGCGTGCGTGCGTGCGTGCGTGCGTGCGTGCGTGCGTGCGTGCGTGCGTGCGTGCGTGCGTGCGTGCGTGCGTGCGTGCGTGCGTGCGTGCGTGCGTGCGTGCGTGCGTGCGTGCGTGCGTGCGTGCGTGCGTGCGTGCGTGCGTGTATTTTATGAAGCGAGGGTGGGACATGAAGAAAGGTAGGAGAGGAGGAAAGGGTTAGTTGTCATATTAATATAGTATTGGACATACCAAAAATTATACAATTTGGTACATAAAGTATTCATTATAATATTGAAGATAGTTGTTTTTTTAATGATTGTAGGCTATTGTTAAAAATATCTGGCTTATGATTAAGGTTATTGTACATATTGCAGCTGCGGTTAATAAAAGTGTTGTTTGCATAGTTTGTTCTTGAGTATTTAGTGTAAAAGAGGAGGTTCTGGCGGTTTTGTCTGGCGTGGCAGTTGAATGGGATTTGTCCTAAGAGATACGGACTATCTATTTCGTTGTTGAGTAATTTATATAGGAAACAAATATCAGTTATACCCCTTCTTTTGTTGAGTGGTAACATTTGGTGATGTTTTAAAGATTCCTCATAACTGATACCAAATCGCCTAGTTCTAAAATCGAGGTGTTTGATGAATTTTTTTTGGATTCTTTCTATGTTATTTATGTGCAACTTATATTGAGGATTCCATACAGTGGTTGCGAATTCCACGTGACTTCGAACATATGCGTTAAAATAAAATTTTTAGAGAGTCAATATTCTTAAATGGTTTGGTCACCCTTAGGACAATGCCTAAACCCTTGTAGCTTCTACCAATAACATTATTAATGTGGGAAATAAAGTTAAGCTTATCGTCCACAATTACTCCCAGGTCTTTTGCCTCGGATTTACGGGAGAGACTGGAGTCATTGATTTTGTAAATGAATTGGATAGGAGTTTTTATTCTTTTAAATGTTACAATGAAGCATTTTCCGGTGTTAAGGTAAAGATGGTTTTTTTTACAGTATTCGGTGAGATTGTCAATGTCATTTTGATTGTCAATGTTTTATAATTAATTAGAGACCTTAATTTGTGTGCCATATTTAAAAATAACAACAAAATTTATACATTGTAAAAAAACTTATAAATGGAAACACAGTTATATTCCGCACTGAGTATTTTTATTTGCCTAAGCGCTTTCGCCAGTCACTGCTGACATCCTCAGAGGCACACTATATACTGACTTAAAATTAAACATGAAATGGTCAAATGGGGTAAGTACAGGTATGCAGGGGAGGGGGGAGGGAAAAACCCTATCAGACATATACAGACATTATTACTTAGATAACAACTAATAGGTAGAAAGTATGGGAAACCCTTATTTACAATGGTTACAATATAAATACAATGAATAGCAAGCAACTAACAATACAATAATTATAAGAATTAAGAAATAAGATACATAATAACGCGAAATAAGATACTCCCCCCTCAAAAATTTACAGTCAAAAATTTGTGTTACACACTTAACTCCGTCGATACCTAGACCAGTTTCGGAGAGAACCTCTCCTTCAAGAGTTCACAAACAAACTAACTGTATAACATAAATGGGTTGTGTATTAAGTTCCACTCGAGTTTTGAATCCAGTATATATAGATTTAATCAAGTCGGAACCTAATTGAATCTTCATGTATTGACACTTACTGATGTTAACCTATTTAAATAAACATTAATTTATACAAGTTTAAATAGATCATGTTACATTCAGATACTTTTAATGAATGATATCATGTTCTTTATACTATAGAGTATAGAAAAATAAAAGTTAACTCACTATATTAAACTGTATATTTTTGTTACTACTTTTCAGACATACAATATAAATTCACTTAATAATAAACATACGAAACTAACAAGTAAGAGAAGAGATTGACACTGAAGAATGTCGCTTGTGCGTTCAGTTAAATACCCTCCTAGCGCCAAATTCCAGATAGATCGAAAACCTTATAATAACCATTGGTATTTTTTTTAATTTTATTTTATTTCATATTGCTTCTCGGGCAACTAACAGGTACTACGTCAAATATTAATTTAACACGCATCCAATAACAAGTTGCCACATTCTGAAAACTTACAGATCCAGACTGAAAACACAATTAAAAACTGTGCCTCCACCGGGAATCAAACCCGTGGCCTTTGGCTCAGCAACCTTACTAACTGAACCATGAAGACCGACATTCTATGTAGGTATATTATTTGTTTGTTTTTTTAAAAAAGGGTTCATCAACAGACATCCAGCTTACAATTTTCATAAATAGAAAACAATTTTGTTTTTACAAAATTGTTTATATATATTTTTTTAGCGGAGCGGTGATAGCCCAGCGGTAAGGTCGTCGCCTCACATGCGTGAGGTCGACGGTTCGAATCCGGGCGGGGCACGCACCTCTGGATTTAAAAAAAAAATCTATGTGCGGATTTATATCACTAGCTATGTGTAGCCATGATCTAATTTGTCTGGTTCCCCTTTCTAAGGGTTACGAAGGTCAGATGGCAGTCGCTTCAATGTAATAACCAGACTCGCCAATTCCAGGATCATGGTTAAAGCGTACCCCGATAGAAACGGGACAAAAGCGCTAAGGGGAAAGTTTATATATATATTTTTTGTTTATACATTTTGTTTTGTTTATTTTGTTTTTGTTTTGTTATGAGTGCTGGATGTCCAATTATGGATTCACACAAAATTACCTGAGCTCAAATTCAATCACACACGTAAGTTTCACAAGTAAGAGTTACGTAAATAAGAGAAAATTAGGTTACAAAAGTTAAGTAAAAAAAAGGTAAAAAAATAGTTATATAAATTAAGCCAACCTTATGTATCCAACGACCTTCTTAAACCAACACGCGTGTGTTATTTTATTTATTTTTATTTATTTTTATAAATATCAAAAAATCGGTGTTAGCTTTCGTCTATACCTAAATATTTTCAATATATACAGTTGGATGTGAATTGGTTGGAGATATTTAGTGTCTTTTCGTGTATCTTATATTGGGCAAGTCCCGATAGGAAATTGCGGGTTTCTGCAATTTGTCTGGTGTGACATTTGGACATTGGCAGAAAGCTGAGAGCTGACTGGTGTCGTATCCTATCGGCAGTGTCGTGATGGATGATCACTCCCCCTCTCTTTCCATCTACTCCACTCGACATTACTCCCGACCACATCTCAACACCCTCGGTTCAATAGGGAACCCTTATATATCCTGACTGTAGCTCTTTCTCGAAAAAATAACGAAAGTTTTCTGGATTCTATACGCTTGCGTGTAAATGTCGGTACACATATAAAGTACACAGTGTAAAGATAATTCGAACCGTTGTTACTTATTTGATAATTATAATAACCTTTATTGGGGTGTAGATGATCCATAACTCTGTTATTCTTAAAATAAACATTCACAATTTTTATCTATATGCAATATAAGATACGACAACTACGAGTATATACATACAATGTTGGTGAACTCGCTGATAACCGTAATAATAAAGATGTAGCTCACACTCACACTTTCACTATAACAATGTTGGTGAACTCGCTGATAACCGTAATAATAAAGATGTAGCTCACACTCACACTTTCACTATAACAATGTTGGTGAACTCGCTGATAACCGTAATAATAAAGATGTAGCTCACACTCACACTTTCACTATAACAATGTTGGTGAACTCGCTGATAACCGTAATAATAAAGATGTAGCTCACACTCACACTTTCACTATAACAATGTTGGTGAACTCGCTGATAACCGTAATAATAAAGATGTAGCTCACACTCACACTTTCACTATAACAATGTTGGTGAACTCGCTGATAACCGTAATAATAAAGATGTAGCTCACACTCACACTTTCACTATAACACTGCAAGCATTTTTTTTAAATATCATCGTAAAACGAGTTAGTTTTTGAAAACACTATACTCTCAACACCAAAGGAAGTGTTCACTTTATCGTCTTGAAAGGTTGACAATCTCTAAATGCACTTTAATGGTACATTTCTATTAGATTCTTAAACAAATATTAGATTCCCAGAAGACAAAAGTTTTCACAATACATTGTCACGAAACTCCTAGTATGCACTTTCTACATGATACCTGTTGAAAATTTTTAACTAAAATTGCATTACAAGCAAGATGAACATGTGTTTTTATTGTAAAATAACATTGATCACAGTTTTATTACATTTAGATTCAATGAAATGTAAATAATGCAGAAAATCCTTAAAACAAGATGAGAACGTATACTGCTTCACAGGTTAAAAACATGTTCTGAATCAGTTTATTATTATTATTATGTACCTATTTAGTGCAACGTATTGTTAGGTAACGTAAAATAATTTATTGATTAAAGCTTCGTCTGTATTTTTATCCATTTTTCAATTTCGTTTTTGAATTCATTTATATATTTACCCTTTTTAACTCCAATGGAAGTTAATTGAAAACTTTGACTCCAATGAATTAAAATGTCTTTGATCAAATGTTTGTCAGGTACCTGTATGTTGACCTAACTAGTATGTCGTTTGTAGTTTGGGTTGATTTTTTAAATTGCATAGGTCCTTCTTAGTAGCTTTCGTTAAAGGCAAACTAAACGCGCAGCTAGATAAGTACGACTAAAATAGTTAAGATCGGTATTAAAAAATCTTTACTAACTAGTTCATTTAAAAAGATGTGACTAACTAGTTCACCGCATTGTTTACAAACACCATCATTTATTTTTTTCATATGGCCGCATTGGCTTTATAGATGTCAAAAAATAAATAGATACATTTAACCTTTGGATAACGGATATCGAAAAATGAAACAAACACCGCGATGTGCCGTGTTGAGTCAATTTAAACACGATTGCGATGAAGAATTACAAGGAAAAACGTTAAAATGAACAAATTTTTCTGTCAATCTCATATATGAGTCGGATCATATGTGAAAGATCCGCTATTTTGAAATATTTTGCATGACACTTCATTCAAGCGTTAAACAACCTCTCGACCCGTCCCAACTTGACGTCTACTAAATAAAGCAGTAATTAAGATAGTCACGGTTTATAAGTAAACTTTTTCGTTTATCACGCTCTATTACCAGACACTATAGATAGTTTACGTTTATTAGTAAGACGTTAAGTTTATGTGTGATTATTAAGTACCTAAATATCAATTTTTCATTTCCATATACCCAAGTTTATTTCTCGATAAAAATAAAAATTGTTTTGGATGTGCTGTATATATAATTATGTTTCACATTGAAGCGTTAATTGTAAAGATGTGATTCAGATAGTCAACTTTGAATGTTATTTGTTTTGTTCGCTCTCGACTCTGTCTTGAATACAAAATATACCTAATATGTAGATGCTCCGATGTGATTCCGTTCAACAAACTTTGTGGACCCTCGCATCTTCCTTTGTGAATTATTTCCATTTGTATTAAATTATTTTCACAAGTCACGGTCACGTTTTCACAAACACATATTATATTCGTGTTCACTAATTCACTCCCCTTAACCACAGACAAACATATAACACATGTATGACTCATATAATATACAGTATACATTCTCGAACGTCTGACCATACGAAATTATTATATTCCCTTATCTTGGCTTAGGTAAAATCATAAACGTCAATATGTACGCCTACCTCAGTTTTGAATTAAATATTATCTGTTTGTAGATATTTCAAATATAAAAAAAAATACTTGGTATTAGTTCTATAGAAATATATTTGATTGTCGACGCGTTTCGTGCAAGGCACATCGTCATAATAATACTCTACCAGACTGCTTCATTCATACCATCACGGCATATCCCACAATGTGGGGTAACCAGCGAAAGGTGTGCGGGTGTGCATTGCCTTATAAAAGGGAGAACAACACATCTATGTATGCCCACACACCAGTCTCGTTTCACCAAAAAAGGCACTACATTCAGAATGGGTGGTGAACCTCATTGCTGAACTATGTGAGATGTTATTGTTGCCTGTTGTATTTTCGATTACCCGGCTCTTACGGGACACTCGAAAACAATGATTTAAAAGAATGGAAGCACTATTCTAAGCCGGTGCCTCACAGCTTTATTAGCCTCTACCAGACTGAATTATATATAACTTATTTTTCAACATTATATAACTTATTTCATTTGCATTATATAACTTATTTTTCAACCGTTCAAAAACCAACATTTTTATACACCTGTCATGTAAATTTTGTTTATAACCACTAGTCTCAGTCTTGTAGAGTATTATTCTTACGATGTGCCTTGCACGAAACGCGTCGATAATCAAAAAAATTTCAATAGAACTAATACCAAGTTTTTTTTTTATATTTGTAATATACCTACATACATACAATGGAGTTCTATCAAGAATCGTCGATTGACATACTAAACTTAGTATTATCTGTTTGGTTTTTTTCTCCCCACACCACTATATTGAATTATCGTTTCACTTGTGTATCGACGTTCTGGGCTCGATTATCGTCTTCTCGTTTTTCTGAATCACTGATAAATTGCAATATTGAAGTAGATTTATAGTAAATATTTTTTTTATTTTTGATCCGCTTATTTGAGAGAAATTGCCGTAAAAATAAACTCTTTATAATATAATTATATCTTACGTTTTTGAACTGAGTTGAGAATTATTTCTTTTTGAAATGTTGCTTGTTTTTTAATCAAATAATTTCTATGCCATTTCTTGCTCTTGGGAAAAATTTCAATCAAGTCTTCTTTTCATAAGCTTTTTATTTGTTGAACATACATTGTGAAAATAGATATCAAATATGTATGTTTTTGCGTCGATTTCCCACAATCTTTTTAATAAGCCATCTCTGAAAAAAAAATTTATGATTATTTTTTTTCTCTATGCCTCATTCAAAATGCTTTCAGTCACTTATTTACATTGTACGTGTGTTATTTACATTGTAGGTGTTATTCTCTATATATGTATAATGTATAGTCATATGAGTGAAAACTATGTGTCGCTTTTCAGCATCACTCGCTATAGAAAGGGTGGAAACCGGAAGTTAAAAGCAGAAGTTTCAGCTCATGTTAACAATGTATGGAAACTAAAGCACAGCGCCTTACTATGATTTTAATACGAAGCGATTTACATTTTCCCTATTAGTATATCAAACCACAATTAAAGCCATTATTGTTGGCTTCTTGAACATGTCTGCCTTTCTTTTGTGAATATTTTTCTTTGCTTGCTGCTTTTAATTGGGCTTTAAGCAGTAGCGGAATTGCTTATAGAAGCCGAAAATCTTGGCTTGTCTATGTATATCATGTTAAGAAATTCAAGAACTAATGTTTATTTATTTGTTTTATTGCAACCATACTACAAGATTAAAAATTAAACCGTTTGTAGATACGATGCTTTACAGGGCCACAAATTCAAATATTTTAGAATGTGATTTTAAAAATACTTTTCATGGCCACTGAAATTATCAACGATACTAAAAAAACATTAAATTTTCGACATTTCCCAATATTCTTCCAGTGTTTGCCTAGTCCGTAGGTTCTATTCTCGCACCTGGCTTTCAGTGCTATGCAACGAACTTTCATTTTTTCAACATATTCAGAATTATAAATGTTCTGTAGAACATTTTTAATGAAACAAGATTTTTTCTTTTATATCGTGAATTTTGTTAATCGAAGCAGTAGGAGAGTTATGAAGATTGTGAAGTATATACGATACAACACAAAAAAACCAATTCTCTCAATAGATGGCGTTCCAACAAAATAAATAAAAATAATAAGATTGTTGTTCATAATTTCACCCATAGATGGCTGTAGTAAAAATTCCTTATTTTCAAGCGAAAAGAATTTCAGTATTACAATATATAGAACTTTCAAAATTGAATTGATAGGGATCTCATTAAAAAGGCATAATTGGTGAACGTTGCGCAAGCGCATAAAGTGATCACGTAAACCAGCCGATGACAGGTCGTAAGCCCTGTAGGTGCCTTGATTTCCCGGTTCTCTTACAATAAATATTCCAACTTCGTCTCTATTGAGATAATTAAAAATCTGTTAAAAAATATCTTTGACTCCCGACAGGGGAAAAAAAATCCAATGTTTGCGCATATGCAATAATAAAAATATTCGGATACAACACATTCATTTCAACTACTAAACTATCTACATTGGTTGAAGTATCCATAATAGTATGCTTTATAGTCATAATGCTACTTTATGACTTGACTCCATATTATTCAAAAAGGCGTATTAAAATTGTAAAAACATGACTCTGCACTATCCTGGGGGGCAAGTCTTGTACAACTGGCAAAATCAAAACCCTCGTGGTTACCCATATCATGGATATAATTATCATATGGAGTTCTATGACTTCTAAGGATATTATAGAACTCCATATAATAATTATATCCATGATATGGGTAGTCGTGAGGGTTTTGATTTCGCCGGTCGGACTAGACTTGTCCCCCTGGAAAAAATATAAAAAAAATATTTGAAAAACATCACAAATTATGAGAATCATATTGTACCTACTTAAGAAAATCTTAAGAGCTCACTTATTTTACTAGATCTCCAAAGTGGAATAAATTCTCCCTTACATGTACTAATTAAATTAACATTTTTATATTCATAACCTACAATTTTTTAGTGACAAAATAAAATTAACATGATCATTTATTTTTGAGGACATCGTAAGATGGGGGCGCCAAAGGAGAAGGTACTGGAACGAACACGTCAGCCGCATGTCCGGAAATAGGATCCCAAAGATAGCCCGAGACAACGTACCGGAGGGGTCTAGACCACGAGGACGCCCACCAAAGAGGTGTCGAGATAGTTGGCAGTCCACATCACAGGAGGCTGAAAATGCAGCATAAAACAGGCCTTGGGCCTAATGAAAGAACAAAAAGAAGATAATTATTGCTATAGTTTCCGGCAAAGTAATTTGAGAATTTGCGTCGTTAAGGGTGGGTCAGTTTACACATATACCTACTAACCAAGCAAAAAAAACACAAATTTGCGCCCTGCGCATTCCTCCTGCCATTCTCAAGTTATTTGCCGCTAACTGTATCAATAAATTAGTACGTGAAGCGAAAACTTCAAAATCATTTCTAAGCAATCTGCATGCACGGATGAGTTGGCAGATTTGGCAGTTATATCGAGGAGTGCCGAAAGAAAAAATTCATACATAATATGTGTTACAAATGTCAAATGTGCCTACTTAAACAATTTCACTTTGCAATATGTGAAAAGATTTTTTTACCCCGTGATGAATACGTGATGTTTGTTTTTTCATAGATCAGGTCCAATTACTTTCCAAACTAAAAAAAAATCCATGAATTACGATCGAATTTTGACCTCTGCGCGATCAGTAGTATATAGAATTGGAGATTATCATTATTGTACCAAACTGTTTTGAATTACTCAAATTCTAGTATATGTGTTTTGAGTCTTTTTCATATGTAGGTACCTACTGTATGGGATTTTAATGTTGTGTTTTGGAAAAGGTTTTTGAATTCCCCACTGATTTTCCTGTTTTCGAAAACCACATCCATCCACTTTTATGTTTTCAACCTTCCAATTTCTACTTCCTCTTTTTACTCACTGCTCCCTCAGTTTATAAATAATTCTCCGAAATTAAAAACGATTGCATATGTCTGTTGTGTTTTTATCTATAATACCTACCCATATTTATTCCCTTTTTTCATTTTCATACGGTTAGCATAATGTAATCATTTACATCTTGTTTGTTTGTGATTTTTGTATTTGTATAATTATTTTTTATAATACATGCATATAATGTTCACAAATTATTATTGACTCCATTAAATAAATCATAGTTTCGTTATTGGTGAGTTTTTATTAATAATTTCATTTAATAAGGTCGTATCGAAATACCTAAACATTGGACTTTTTCCGGGCGGGAGTTTTTCTTTCTTTTTCCTTTCTTTTTAAACCTGTTGGCCTCTCAAAGTCCTGCGTCAGCTTCCCTCCTGTACGTGGACTGCCAGATGTCCTTCCATCTCTTGGGGGAACGCACTGGAGGTCTGCCTTACTGGGAAACATTTTTCTTCTTCTCTCGTGTCAGCAACAATTAATGGCAGAGTCAACCGCTGCCCCGCTGCAGCCTAGCAGGTCCTCATACTATGAGCAGATAACAGAGCAAGCAGGGCAGACTCGCAGGTGGTCTGTGGTCTGCGGAACGGAAAACATCACGTCTGGGAAACATTATCCCACCGGGAGTTAATGATATTTTTTAACAAAATTTATACAATAAAAAACTTTTTTATTCATCTTTGGCTGAATTTTTCTAGTTCTTATAAACCTAGATTACTCTACTTTGTCAATATTTTAAGAGAAACAAACTCTCGATTTGTTTCTCTTAACATATTGACAAAGTATCAAGCCAAGATACGCGAGGATTGTATGCGGGGTCTATATTTTTCACGGTTTTTCCAACTTTGAAGTAAAAAAACACGAACTTAGAAGCTTCGCAGCATAAATGTTCTTTTCAAGCATTTATGCTTAGTTTAGGGAACGTAGGAAGATGTATATGTACTTGTTTAACAAGGACATTTTCATTTTTTTTTTTTAATAAAAAAAAAAAAAATATTTGGTTTTCTCAGAGTCCAACATTTAGTGTGTCTGTGTGTCGTCGTCGTCCCTCTTTATAACTTTTCATCCGCTCAATGCACAGAGCCTAAAATTTCAGGATATATAGAAAGTTGTAGTCCTACAAACTTTTTTATTCAGAATTTTAAATTTTTGTTTCCGTCAGGAGTTATCAACTTTTGAATTTTTACTTTATTTTTCCATATATTTCAAAAACCATAAAAGCTAGAACGCTGAAAATTGGTATTAATATAGACAAATACAAAATTACAAGTTTATTTTTTTAAATAAGTTCCAGATTTTCTCATTTATTTTTTATTAAGGAAATCATTTTTTTATGATAAATTTATGAGTTTAACTGCCTATATTTCCAATTTTTTTAAAAATATCGAAAAAAGTCGAAACATTATAGTATAACATCTCAAAATTTGTATAAAAATTTAATTAAGTGACGACATCGTTTCATACAATTTGTAAGACATTATTAATTTGTTTTTAAGAGTTCATTGTTTGGTACGTATTCAATTCTGACAGTTGGATCTCATGTGTTACGTGCATCTAGTCTTTTCTAATTTAATAAATGTGGTGTGTTTTTTTTCTTCCATTATTACTTTTGTTCCAACATTATTTCAAATATTATTTTTTGACTTGTGTTTTCAAAGTGTTTATTAAAAAAAATATTTTTGCTTACCATTGATTTTGTTTTGAATATACATCCTTATATTTTTTATTTGCGATCATATGTAAATAATTTATTTTCGTATATTCGTAACTGTTCCATTTCGATTTATGATTCGCTTTCATATTATTTTTAAGAAAATTTCTGATTAAATTAATAACAATATTTTCCGAGATATTTTTCATTGCGTAAATATTCAAATATTTATATTGAACATTTCCCATCTTGGATGAAATAGTTTGATAACAAGTATCTTTTATATTATATTATTTACTTCCGATATTGGAAAATGGCAGGGCCTGAACTAATTTGATAACAAAATTACCCGGTCATTTGAATATCGGAAAGATATCATTTTTACCGGTAGGTAAACATGTTTTTTTACAATAGGAAAACTTTAAAAGCAGCTGAGATTTTGTATTTCATTAAAAATTATAGCAAAAGTTAGTTAAATATATTATCGTCTTAGATAATTAAAACATTATGTAGCTTAAATACAGTATGTGTACCACAAAAATACCTATATTGAATACAAGTTCTGCGAGTTTTAAATTTGTCTAAGAATGTTTGAGTAAAACATTTTTCATTTGTTATCGCAATCGTTTAAAATAATAACGTGTAATGGGTGCAGAATTTGCAAAGTTTATTTATTTTTTTAATTCTGTGACGATAGTAATTACTAAGTGAGAAAATAAACAATCATTATGTCTTAGTATATAATGGTCCGAAAGTTGATAGATTATTTAAAATACAAAATGTTAATCTAATTAAATAAACATAGATTGAACTATATTGGTAAAAAAAGACCGGAGTTATTTATAAACATTTTTTTCTGATCAAAAATACGTCTGAAAACCGATACTCAAAAGTAAATTTTATCAGAAACGTTTTTAATTCAAATATTAATCCCTTCGCAAAACATCCACGTTTTTGTGTGGATTTTGCAGTTATCACCATAACTAATTCAACGCCTGATCCGGCTGATCACCGATCATTTTTAAATACAAAATTGGCTTTTTTAGACATATTTTGATGGAGTGCAATATTATAAATCATTTTGTATATTTAAGTTCCACATTACCCTTTGGACCATTATTCTTCAAATTGTTTTAATTTGTTTCGAGTTCTTATTTAAATATATATGAAAACTTTTGTTTCACTTAACCTTTTAATATAGGCACTGACCGGTATCGGTTCGTTAAAGACCATCGTCAGATTACTTCAACAGACCTTTGCTTTACTACAGATTTCCATATCACGACAGAGCTTCATCTAGAATTATGTGTTGACAACCTTTTAAATTACTTATATCAGCATTTTAACTTTTCCTGCTCTTCTATCCCATTAGGTATGTGCTGTGTCCTATGTACAGCGTGTTTATTTTACTTTATCAATTATAGACTAAAGCACTCATTCGATTCTTTTCAAATTTAGCAAATATATATATCTAATACTCGCTTAGACTCCATTAGATTTCGAAGGATATCTGGATAATTATAAAGATTTTGAAGGATATCTCAATTTTTTTTAACTGTCAAATATTTCAATCAAATTGACCCCAAGCTCAGGAAACTTAAAATTCGAAAATTTTGTTTTCAAATTGGTAAAAGGCACATCACTTTTTAATAAAATATTTAAATAAAAATATATTTAACAAACTCATTTTGTGAAAATGCTGAATATTTTCAAATACAAAATTTGAATACTTTATAGAATGACTTGCTAGCGAAAAGTAGGCCACAACCTACTCGTTGGCTACATCCTCTCGTTTCTTTAACGGCCAAAACTGACGAAGATATAGATGTTTCTGTTCGTACAAAATTAGGAATCGTGTATTGATAGTCTCATAACTTTTCATTAGAGCGTTTCTAATCTTAATGTTTTGTTAGGCGTTGGGTGTAGAACAGTTTTAATCAGATTATTGCAAAGGGAATGTCCGGTCCAGCATCGGAAGTGGAGGGAGAGTAGAGGGGGTTAGGGGGAGAGAACCGGATATCCGCTGTCATCATCCGGAAGCTAGAGGAATTGAGATAGCGGATATTAATTCGACGCCCGCCACCTGGCGACACTCACCGGAAACATACTACTAATCTTGATTCGAGACACATGTTTAAATTTCAATTTGTCGTATTCGTAGGGTGGACTTTTGTAATCAACATTAATGAATACTGAATCATTAATAAAACGTGTATATACGTCAATTATTTTACTGTTAATGTAATCAAAATTACATAGAAGTCGTCTTTACATTTCACTACTATGGAATAACTGTTTCACATAATTCGCAGCGTGTTTTTCATTGATTTTTCAACAGGTATTATGTACAGAGTACAAACTAAGAGTTTCGTCGTAATGATTTTACGAGTATGTTTTAAGCATACGATAAAACATGAACATTTTTATTCTCTGTAGATTCAACCCAAACAATAATTTTGATCAACATATTGATGTCGTATGTGGTATTGCGCTTTTTTGTAACAAAAAAGTGGACTGTATTTTATGGAAAATTTTTAATTTTAATGATACAATCACTATATTATTAGTTGTCTTTCTTTCAATGGCTTACGCAGGTTGAGCACACAAACACTGTTAAAGTACATTCAAATATTGTCATCCTTTCACGAAGAATAATAAAGTGTCCACAATACATTTTTTTTTCATAGAATAAATGTTTTTTATCGTAATTTGATGATTTGTATTAAGGGGTCGCCTGCTGCCAGCATACCTAGTTTTTTTTTCTATTTGATATTGCATCATTACTACAAAACGTATCATTAAAAAAAATTACTTTGATAGTTTGGATATTAATAAAGAAAAATATTCCTTAACTTTTTAATTGTGTTGTGTATAAATTCTTGTAGAAAATAAAAAGCATATCCCAATTTTTTGACATTGATTTTATATTTTTAAAAAACTATAAGGCTTAGAGCAATATATATATTATTTATTTATTTTTTTAATTTATATTATTATTATTTAAAAAAAGATTTATTTCGCAATGGCGCTGAATCAAAAATAAATGTTTTTTTTTATGTTTCTCTAACCCAAACTATTTTATTTTCAAAACGATTTGATTAGTTTTAATGATGGTATATCAAATAGAAAAATAGATACGCGGGCAGCAGTCGCCCTCTTGTGATGATTCGATTGTTTCATACCATATTTCATATTGAATTTTTTTTTTTTTTTAATAAGGCACAGCCACCAATAGAGGCGGATTTGTGCTGTACAATTTAGATCATAATATATTTACTGTTGAAAAGAAGAGTAAAAACAGAATTCCATTAGATCTCAGAGAAATAGGGGTTTACATTAAATGATTGCAAAAGGTAAGCATATGTACAAGCAATTAAAGAATTTACAATAAAACATGGTCGAGTGAAAGGCTTAAATTCCTACAATCAGCTATATCTTTATACCGGTGGTGGAGATGAATTTAGCGATTTCTAATATTACATGTCGTGAGCCAATCGCCAACAGATGCTCCATATTAAAGGGTCTTTCTATTTTCACCACTTTTCCGTACATACCTCTATCCGAGACCAACGGGCAGGCAAAGAACACGTGGTTCAGTGTCTCGAGATCCTGACCGCACTCGCAGTATGGGCTGTTAACAACTCCTATTCTGAATAGATGAGGGGCTATTGAGCAATGTCCGATCCGCATTCTACATATAGTTGAGACGACACATTTGTTCAACTGATAAGCTGTATACCAAGGCTTTCTTGGAATCGTAGGTTGAATATCTTTATAAAATCTGCCTTTGTTCGAAGTCGGAGAGTTCCATTCCTTCTCCCACTCGTTCCAAGTTCGAGACTTGAGCGATAGGATCACGTCGTCGAATGTAGGAAAGAAATTATTTAAATTTTCGCCCGACTCAATGGCGGATTTGGCCAACCTGTCCGCAATTTCGTTGCCTTCGATTCCTCGGTGTGAGGGAATCCAAGCAATCTTTATATCCTTACCAACGGAACTCAGATTGTAGAAATTTTTACGTATTTCACAGAGATTTATGTCATTAGGTCTTGTATTTAAATTAGAAGCGATTGCAGAGACACAGCTGAGTGAATCGGTAAAAATGATTGCCCTTTGAAGATTTAGACTGTGTATGGAGTCAAGTGCTATTTTGATTGCCACACATTCCGCAGAGAATATAGAAGTTTGGAATGAAAGTTTATATTTGCTCTCAATTTTGAGACTAGGAATGAATACCCCGACTCCCAGAGCAGAATCATTTGACATTTTAGAACCATCAGTAAATATGTGAATATGGGAGGGATAGGATGAAATAAAATCCTGGAAAATTGAACGATTCTCAGAAGGGTTTAAAGAAGATTTGAGAATACCAATGTCTTTATGTATCTCTGGTATGTGGATAATTGCCTCGTAAGGGATATTGTAGTAAGGAGGAACAGTAGATTCTGGGGGAAGGTAGTGAGATTGAGAGAAATATATATAACTCTTGCAAAGACATGGAATTTGTTTGCCCCTCCTTATATGTTCCTTCAGCAGAGACACAAGGATTTTTAATGGGTCTGTTAGCAATTTGTTTGGGGTTGAAAATCTTCTAAGAAGGAAACTGTCTGATAGAAATTGTCTTCGGAGAATCAAAGGAGGGTCTACACTCTCCACTTGAAGGACATTTACAGGTGATGATCCCATAGCTCCGAGCACCAGTCTAAGGGATTTTGATTGGACTACATTGAGTCTCTTTTGGAGATATTTGGGGAGAGGGTCGAGAATGAAACTTCCATAATCCAGATGGCTGCGGATTAAAGCATTGTACATGAGTTTCATTGTGGTCGGGTGACTTCCCCACCATACTCTACTCACAGCACGTAAAATATTAAAATTTTTCTCACATGAGGAAACCACAGTATCAATGTGTCGTTTCCATGAAAGCTTTGAGTCAAGGATCATACCCAGGAATCTGACCGATTTAACACAGGAGACTGTCATGTTGTCAATAGTTACAACGATATTTGGGAGCTTACGTTTTTTTGTAAATATAACAGTCTGACACTTGGAAGGGGCCAGATGCAGATTCAGTGAATTAAGCTTGCCATTTAAGTTCTGAAGATTCGTTATCAGGTTTTCTTTTGCAGTCTCTATATCTCTACTAAACGAGTATATTACGATATCGTCCGCATATTGTAGGATTTTACAATCTTTCGTAACAACGGAATGTATTTGTGCACAATAAAGATTAAAAAGTATGGGGCTCAAGACAGATCCCTGAGGCAATCCTTTATATATTTTTCTAACGAATCGGGAATCGTTAGTCTCAATAACTATACTGCGCTCAGAGAGAATATTATGGATCAAGTTCGTCAAAAGACGCGGTACTCCCAAGCCCAATAGAATCTCACTCAATCTCTCTAATAAGACGTTGTCGAATGCAGAAACTATATCCAAAAAACTGGCAATAACCGCTCCTTTTTTATTAAATGCAATACGAATATCTGTAACAAGTATGCTTAAATTATCCAAACACGACTTAGTTTTTCGAAATCCAAACTGATGAGCAGGTATGAGTTTGTTATGTTCCATGTACCAATCCAACCTATTCTTAATCATGTGTTCAAGTATCTTTAAAACGCAAGAAGATAGGGCAATTGGCCGATATGAATTACTGTAAGTAGGATCCTTTCCAGGTTTCAAGATGGGGATTATTTTTTGGGAATGCCATTCCTCAGGTATGTAACCTGTAGATAGACATAAGTTAAAAAATGAAAGGAGATGAGTTTTGAAGTCATCTGGAAGGAATTTTAAATCAGGGTAAGGGATGTCGTCTAACCCTGGAGATGTATTCCTGACAGCTTTCAAAGGGATGATCAACTCACTCAGCGAGAAAGGAGAGTCTAGCATTGACAGCCGAGGTTGAGGAATAATAGTCTGCATCTTCAGTTCACTATAATTGGGAACAAAAGGAGGTGCCAATTTGTCGCAAAACTCTTCAAGACATGAATCAATTCTTGTTGAGTTTTTTGGGGAGACGACTGAGCCTCTGAAACGTCTTATAGAGTTCCAAACCACTGAAGTGGGGGTTCTAGGCGACAAAGAACTGCAGAAATTATACCATCCTCTTCTTTTTTTTTGGCGTAACATTTTTTTTGTTTGCGCTTGGATTTGTTTGGCATACAGAAAATTTTCCATGGTCATATTATTTTGAAAAGATGTTACTGCAAATTTACGCTTTTTAACCATTTCAGTACATTCTCTGTCCCACCAAGGTGGAGAAGGACGGGTTTTATTTTGGTGTTCAGAATATTTGGGTACAGAACAGTCAATTGAGTCGTGTATGATACCCTTCAGAGTTTTGTAGCATTCCTCTACATCTGGAGAAAGAAATATACTGCCACATTCACTATCAAGTTTAACTTGGATGGAATTATTATATTCTTGCCAATTGGCCTTGTTGAAATTTTTTCCTTGCCTAGGAGATCTCGATGTGAGGGAAAATCTAATGTGCAAATTCAATATAATGGGATAGTGATCACTAGACAATGGATCTCTCATTACCTGCCATAAGGACTGGCAGGCTAATGAAGAAGATACTATTGATAAATCCACTGCGCTAGGGTTTTGAGAAGGAGGGGAAAATCTGGTTGGAGAACCATCGTTCAGTATGCATAAATTATGCAAGTCTACAAATGATAGTATACATCTTCCTGAACTATCTGTCCATGCGGATCCCCAACTCACTGAATGGCTATTGAAATCTCCAAGAATTACATAAGGTGGAGGAACGAGATCCATTATTGAGTTCCAATAATGTTCATCGAAAGATTTATGGGGAGGAATGTATGTAGAGATATATGTAATATTTGAAACCGAGATAGCAACTACTTGAACTTCTTGATTTGGTGGTAAGGAGATTCGTTTCCAAGAAAGCGATCTATGTATTAAAAAGGCAGTGCCTCCACCTCTAGAATATAAACGATCATCCCGAACACAATCATAGCCCGGAATGTTATAATACTGGCCACTTTGCAGCCAGGTTTCATTTAATGCACAAATTTTTATTTCATATTTTTGTAATAAATGAATTATATCGCATCTATTAGCAATTGCGCTTCGACAGTTAAATTGTAAAATGGAGAGAGTATTACAATTATTCAAAGCCATTATGATTATCTACTTTTTTTTGGCTCAGTAAGTCAAGTAAAAATGGCATGGCAGAGGCAACGTGGGACGGTAGGTTAGGAGTATCAGATATCAACGATATTAATATTTTTGCAATGACTTGTAAGGTTTCACCATAACTCACATCAACTGATTTATTATTTATAATCGTTTTGTGCGGGTTATTTAATGCGCACCCGTTTTGAGGGTCATTTAATTGGCCATTATTATAAAGTAAACAGGCATCATGGCCTTTTTGATCGAATATTTGGGTGTTTTGTGGATTTCGAGAAGACTTAGATATACTGTTTGAGCGGTGAAGAGATGGTATAGTATTTACAGTTTTAATTGCCTCAGTATAACTCTTCCGAGGAGCGGGGATTTTACTACTTGCTTCTTTGTATGAAACACTGTCTTTGGCCATTATGTACTTGACTTCTCTTTCTCTAGTCACAAAGGAACATGTAAAACTATTTGCCGGGTGCTGACCATTGCAATTAACACATTTTTCTGAGCCTGCTGGGACAGGGCATTCCGATGCTAGGTGGTGGTCGGCACATTTTAGACATCTCGGGTTGTTCTTAGATTTGCAATCTTTCATAATATGGCCAAACTTACAGCAAATATAGCATTGAGAAGTGGGGTAGGTATACAGTTCAACGGGTAGCGAGTTGTGGAACAGGAATACGTTCCTGGGAAGGGACTGTCCCTCGAATGTAAGTACCACCGTTTAGGATGGAACCCACTTCGTGGAACCTGATGACGTATCCCTCCTGTTCAGTCTCCTGGCTTTTATTATTTTACCACAAGAATCTGGTACACTTGTAAATTCTATAATTTCTTCTTCACTTAAGTCTAAATCTACGGACCTCACTAAACCCATTTTAGTTATTTTAAAAGTAGGTATGTACGCTTTTATATCATTTTTAGCAACAAAATCGCTTGTAATGAAGTTGTTTGCACTGAGTGCAGAGGTAAATGTTAGTACAATTTTGTTCCTCCCTTCTCCCTTAACTCCACCGATAGCAATATCTTTGATTTTGTTATTAAATAATTTCCTTCCAAAAGACATAGTATTAATATTTTTATTTTCTATATTTTGGACGTACACTATAAAAGGCCCTGTAGAGAAAGCAGGGTAAAATTTCTTAATATAATCTTTTTTGGGCGGGGAAGGCTGAGGAGAGGAACGACCTATTATCGGATCCGAGGAACCCTGCACAGGTAAAGCATCATCAGCCTTACGTTTCAAGGCCCTCGGATCAGGAGGCTTAGTCTCGTCCACCTCCATTTTCACGGTTCAGCACTTAAATAAAATAATAAAGGTACCTATGTAGGTACTATGTAATTGAAAAAATTAAAAAAACAAAACAAAAACTGCAGCTGTCAAATAGCTGTCAAACAAATCAAATGCAAAACAGAAATAACCTAAAAATCAATAGCAATTCATCATATTGCGGTCAAAATAATAATAAAATCAAAATAAAATATGAAAGAATAAACTTGAAATAGATAAACAAAAATAACAGCAATAAAATCTTATCTGTTCGCTGTGTAGTTAACGTAGGTAGATCAAATATTCGTACGAAGCACAACTGCACAACCGTTCACTAGCAACGTTCATTTTCGAATGATATTGAATTTATATCAAGACATAATACATCATAATGCATTAAGTTCATGAACGATTCGGTTTAAATGATCTATGTAATAAAATATTTCATTTTGAAACATTGCGAATACCTATTTTCTAATTCGACTTCAAATATACAGGGTGTCCCGTCAAAAAGTACAGTCAAACGGAAGTCTAGAGGTAGAGCACCCCTGCGGGTACCCAAATACCCCTTTATGTGTTCTGCGATTTTTTTCAATTTCGAGTTATAATTTTTGTTATCAAACCCTGACCATCAGGACATGGTCATCGAGACATAATTTATTTAGATAAATGCGAGATTTTTTTTTCAAAAATAGGTGATACCTCGCAGACATAAAAAACAATAATTTGGGGCCAATCTGATACCATCACGCCATATAAAAATTATTGAATCTCAAAATAAGCTTAAATCCCAAATATGCAATTATTTTCAGGACGATTTAATGAAAATATTTACCCAAAAAAAAATGTTTAATAATTTTCAAAAACTTTATCCTGTAAATTTCATTGAGCTATCTCTATGGCATCGGTTCCTGCATAATGAAAAAGTTGTGAAGATTTTTCTCTTCATTGTTTGTTCCCACAAACGTTTAATACTCACGTTCAAAAAGTTGCGGAGCTTGTGCCAAGATTTATACTCTGAATGACTTCAAAAAGAAATTTGATTTAATCTTATTCCGTAAATATTTGTAACTCCTTATGAATTCAAAATATTTTATATTAAGCTTCTGTTAAATAAAAAGTTCTGTCTAGTAAAAAGTTATTTTTACATATTAATAAATGTGTTTTAAGACGAAAATACCGTTTAATAGTGATTTCATTTTTTTAAAATTATTGCATATTTTTATCGTTTATTGTGAAAAAAGAACATTCAAATCTAAATAATGTGTTGATTTCTCTTAATTAACAAGTTTTTGTAGAAAATAACTTCGACATCTTAAAAATGTCTCCCCTTTTCTGAAAAACAACACCACTTTTCATAAAAAATGACAACGATTTCATAATAAATAACGACAATTTTCTCTTATCTAGAAAAATGTCACCATTTCCCAAAAAACTAACGCGAATAATAACACCGCTTTTTGGTTTTCTACAAAATAACAGACTTTTCCAAAAAATTAGGCGAATTATTCAGGTTATTACTAACGCATTTATAAATTATGACTATTATTTTTTTTTTCAATCATTATCGTATTGAACAATTTTAGTTGAGGTTGTGTAGTTTAGAATTATAGATTTAAGAATTTATAATATCCTTACAGTATCATATAACGTGAATATTAACACATTTTTACATAAACTTTAACGTAGGACACAACCCATTCGCTCTCAGCTTTTTTCGGGAATTATATTTATACGGACAGGGTAGTGCTCTAAAATCTTGTTTCCAATTTTCCAAATTTGTACCGGAAGGCGCAATTTTCTCAAAGTAATAGTCCGCATTTCCTTTCCTTTCGCCCAAGCAGCAAAATGTAATGAAGCTATATAATCATAATAAATTATACTCTGAGAACTTTTATACGAATCATTTTTGAAGAGATATGCCATCCCTCTAGGAGTCTCCTTTTACATATTATGAACTATCCATTTAAAGCGTACGGCCTTAAAAAACTCCAAGCCATTTCCAACATTTTATGTACCCAACTGCTCTATCTCAAAATGGAAATATTCCACCGATCACGCTGCGTTTACTGTCAAAATTGATTGTTGATTTTTGATTGTTTGATTATTTTTTGGTGACTTTAGTTATGGAAGTGGTAAGTTCGTTGTAATTTGTGCGGTTTTGGTGTACACGAGCGAAAAATGGACCCGAGTCGCCATCAAATCACACACTGCTTAATAATAAGGTATTAATGTATTCGCGTGCATATAATTGATGCTAAGCATGACTGTATGATTTTCTCGTCATTATTGTTTACTTCAAATTGTGAAATAAAATTACATTTAAAAGTAATTAAAATGTAGCTACTAATAATACTAAAAATATTTTGGCCTTTATGATAGCTACACACGGCTTTCTCCTTCACAAGCTTTGTCAGGTTTATGAGGGAGGCGATGTTGTATAAGATTATGTTTTGTATGTATTATATTGTTTTAATTGATGTATTTTTGTATTTTAATAAATAATAAAAAAGCTATTTACAATAAAACACAATATTTCATTTACAAGAAATGTTTCGATTTTTTTTTTTTGTAACGTATCTAATCAAAAAAGTGTTATTCTTGGATGTAGGTATGTTGTAACACCGTTTTGATACTAAGCAGTCGATATTTGACTCGCATGCAAAATTTGACCATGAAACCTATTATCTAATTTGTTAGGACAATACTATCAACTTTTTATTTCAGCGCATATGATCGGGTATAAATAGTAGAAAAAGTATTATTAAATATTATTAAAAAAAAAGTATTATTAAAAGTGTGAGTATTATTTAAATATTATGTTATAATCGTATTTCTTTTTTGAATTATTGTTTCGCGATAGGGTTCAACTCTAGCGGTGAATTTCGGAAACTTGAGTAGAGTCAGGAAACCCACCATTTTTATAATTGATATTTTCATATATTTTCCGCAATTTTATTTTATTTTTTATAATTTTTTCAAGCCTCACCGCCAAAAGTTATTATTTTTCCCGTAATATATACGCGTTTATCTATCTATTGATATAAAAAATATTACGATCAGCGAGGGACAGCTCTTGTAAATAATTACCAAACATCATTTACAGGTAAATATATCGGCGTGTAAATAGCCGATTTTTTTAATTGAAGCGGTAAGCGGTTAAATGATTTAATTAGGTTATTATAGGATGGACAGAAACTGAACAGATTTAAAGGCGGAATGAATATTTTTGGCAAACATATAATGCACTCACATACATCACCCAAAGAACAAATCAAAGCGACTTACCAAATGGTCTCTGGGTTGATAAGAGCGTAATGTATTGTGTCCAATTTGTCTACGGGATGTCCAAGTCTCTGTTTCTTCACAAATAAATGTTTTTCCTTGGCAGAATACACATAAATAAAGCGGATAAATTTATATTAGCGGAGGAGCGGTATTGCAAAAATTATATATAAATTAGCGAGGAGCGGTATACAGCGCTATCGTAAAAATTATATATGTCAAATCAAAGTGATTTCCATGACAACAAAAAGCTTGTCAATTCGATGTTCCATGGACGAATTTATATGAATACAAAATGTTGCCCAAATAGTATACTTGATTAATAATTCAATCAATTTTTATTCTTCTCTTGGACGCTTGATTTTTCAGTGCAGTATATTGTTTTTTTTTTATTTTTCAGTGTCAAAGTCTGTTGTACCAAAAACTTGAGGTTTTTTGTAATATTAGGCAACCCACCCTTAGAAGAGTGATTTGTGCCAAAATGAAAGAAAAAATAAATAAATATATTCGTAAATATTACGACTTAAATTTAAAATAAATCTAATTATTACGGAATAAATAGCAAGAGAGTTAAGTGATAAGAGATACGACATGTTTACTGGTTGAGGGACTTTTAAGTTGGGATAGATAGGGGCGTGCATATAACCTTCGGACTAGGCAAACCCTGAAAGAAAACCCTTGGGAAATGACGAAAATTTAATTTTTTTCGTTAATAATATTTACATTTGTGGCCCTGTCAAGCAGCGTATCTACATACGGTTCAATTTTCTAATCTTGTAGTATGGTTTCAATAAAACACAAAAAAATATTAGGTTTTGAATTTCTTAACATAATACTCATAGGCAAGCCAAGATTTTCGGCTTCTATAAGCAATTCCGCTACTGGGATAGATATCATATTCGTAGTGCATGGAACATTCAAAGAACACGTGGTCAAGTGTTTCCAATTCTGCCCCGCATGCACATGAAGGGTTTTCTTTTATATTTATTTTATATAAGTGAGTAGCAATTGAGCAATGACCCAATCTCATTCTCGAGATATTTGAGATCTCTCTATACCTTTGCGAAATTATCTCTCGTCCTTTCCTTCGTGACTTAAGATGGCGGCTGTGTTCAATTGTTTTTTGTATGGGCCGTCTTCATGCTAATCTGTTCTTAGCAGAACATATAAGAGTCATTTAGGACCCCATTTTCGCACTTAATTAATACATTTTACTGTCTGCTTTAACGTATGCCAGTGAAACTTGGACGTGACATAAAACATGTGAAAGTATAACAAATGCTGTAGAAATGAGAACATTAAGAAGCATATATCAAAACAATATATGATACTATTATAAATTAGGACATAAGGAGAGAATGCAAGATAATTAAGATATTATAAGTTGAATGAACGCACGTGTAAGTGGTTTGACTACATTGATAAAATGAACGACGGGCCGAAAATATACAAGGGAGATGGAGTACATAGCAAGGGACACCCAAGAAAGGGATGGCATGACCATGTGAATGATATTTTGAAAAAAAGAAACATAAATAGTTTGAACAATCTATGAGCATGTATGAGAAAATGAATGAATGTATGTAAAGAAAGCCAAAAATTTGTGAAAAAATAAAGGAGAATGGAGCTCGGTTCTCTCTGCCTACCCCGTCAAAGACCTGGCCTGGTGGTATGTATGTGTGTAGTTAATAAATAAATATTTCACAAGGATTTTCTTATTCGACACGTTACAATCTAATGATGGTTTTTATAGCCCCATTACTCAAGTTTTTAAAATACTAGTTGCATGTAACACATGAGATCCAACTGTCGATAGCGATAGTATGTATAGTTGAAGAATATGTACCAAACTATAAACCCATAGATACAAATTATTGAATATTTTCAGATATTTTGTTTTCTATACAACATATGTAGGTATGTATGTCAAGATAGGATAGTATGGAGGAAGATCCTTTTTCCTACCCAGAATATGCAAATAGCATAATGGTATGTATGTATGTTTGGAGATGAAGTATCAAACTATTAAGTCTTCTTACATATTGTGTATAGGCGACTGCCATACAAAATGTATGAAGCGATGTCGTCACTAAATTCAATTTTTAAAAAAATTGTTAAAAAAAAATTGAGATCTTCTACTACAATGCTGATATTTTTTATAGAAAATTAAATTATCTAGTTGGGGTGTTTCGGCTTTTTTCGATAATTGTAAAAGTTTTGGAAATATAGGCAGTTAAACTCATAAATTTATCATAAAAAAAATATTTTTCTTAATAAAAAATGTTTGAGAAACCCTGGAATTTTTTTGAAAAAACCAATTTGAGATTTTGTATTTGTCTATGTTTGTACCAATTTTCAGCGTTCTACCGTTTATGGTTTCAGAGATATATGGAAAAATAAAATAAAAATTCAAAAGTTGATAACCCCTGACTGAAACAAAAATTCAAAATTCCGAGTATAAAAGTTTTGTAGGCCTGTAACTATTTATATATTCTGAAATTTTAGGCTCTGTAAATTGAGCGGATCAAAAGTTATAAGGGGGGGACGGACACACAGACACACAGACACACACACACACACAGACACACACACACAGACACACGAAATGTTCTACTCCGAATTCTGAGTAAATCCGTGTATGGAACATATATGCTGCGAAGCCTCTAAGTTGGTGTTTTTTGACTTCAAAGTTGGAAAAGCCGTGAAAAAAGTAGACCTCTCCATACAATTCTCGCGTATTCTGGCTTGATACATTGTCGATATGTTAAGAGAACAAAGTTCTCCTGAACAAATCGACAGTTGGAATATTCAAATCGAATATTTTTAATATTGCATATGCGCAAACATTGGATTTTTTTCCCTGTCGGGAGTCAAAGATATTTTTTTTAACAGATTTTTAATTATCTCAATAGAGACGAAGTTGGAATATTTATTGTAGGAGAACCGGGAAATCAAGGCTTGATAACCACAGTATGAATAATATTCACCTTTGAAAAGATATAAAGTACATAACCACAGTATGAATAATATTCACCTTTGAAAAAATATACAGTACATAACCACAATATGAAAAATATTTGCCTTCGACAAAATATAAAGTAGGTACATAACCACATTATGTATAATATTCACCTTTTTAAAAAATATACAGTACATAACTACAATATGAAAAATATTCACCTTTGAAAAAATATAAAGTAAGTACATAACTACAATATGATCTGGGTAATCTAATTTTTCCGATGTTTCTGAAAAAAAAATATGAAATGAAAAAATATGTAGTACATTACCACAATATGAAAAATATTTACCCTTAAAAATTATAAAGTGTGTACCTACATAACCACAATATGAACAAAATAACCTTTGAAACAATGTGCACTGCATGATATGGACATAATACATGTTTATTGCTTTATAAAATTAATTAAAAAATTTTTTTTTTCGAATGTTCAGTGAAGTAAGAATATTGATCAATATATATATATATATATATATATATATATATATATATATATATATATATATATATATATATATATATATATATATATATATATATATATATATATATATATATATATATATATATATATATATATATATATATATATATATATATATATATATATATATATATATATATATATATATATATATATATATATATATATATATATATATATATATATATATATATATATATATATATATATATATATATATATATATATATATATATATATATATATATATATATATATATATATATATATATATATATATATATATATATATATATATATATATATATATATATATATATATATATATATATATATATATATATATATATATATATATATATATATAGGTATATATGTACATATATACCTATATTATATATTATTTTGTACAATTTATTGATGTTGCTCATTTTTTATACGCCTTGATTTACGCAATATGTATAGCTTTTACTCATTGTCAATCTGAATGTTGAAAGTAATGCTTATAATTTTATTAAATAATTATATACACTTCATTGCATCCTGTGCAAGTGGCGAGTTTATTGCTAAATGGCAATTTATTATATAATCTATTACATTAAATAATAATAATGCTTATGTTCTTATAACAAGAAGAATACTTTCAATTGCAGACAGCCAACGAATTGGTACTGACGATTTATACTGATAATGATAATCGCTTTACAATTTGAGTCTGATAAAATAATTTTATCTGTGTGTCCCACCGGTAATCAACATCGGCAACTATGGATCTAGAATCAACATCAAACTATCAAAGTCATAATATATATTTTAACAAATAAACTGTTGCCAGATCCGTGTCATAGTTACGATCGTCCTTGTTTTAAATTTGATATTGAAAATAAAAACACGATATGAAAAATGATTGTTTATTCGAAATGTCGTGTTGTATTAAAATTTCTATCCCAGTGGATCACAAGATTCGTTATTAAATCTCTTGTATATTAAAGTGTTTTCAAAAATGTCGTTTCGGATTGAAATTGAAAAAGCCTTTTGAAACAATGAAAAAAGTTTCCAATTTCAATTCTTCAAAAGTTTCTCTAGAACAATGTAATGAAAAATGTTTTTTTTTTTCGAATTCTCCCGAGAAGAAATTATTTCGTTCAAAAGTTATTCAAGCTCATGGGCGCTTTTGAATTTTCTTGGTTTTTTGTTCTTCTTTTATTGGAAATTTCATTCCTCAATATTAAATGTACTTTTTTAAATATTAAATAAATATTTACTATCTCTCCGACTATTATTCTCTTTGTCTATACCAGTAATGAAATATTTATATAATATTTTATGGGACCGGCTACGAAGCAACCGCTTATTCCTCAACACGGATGCCGAAAGAAGAGGTGGTTGCATCGAAACTTGTCGTATTTAAAAGTTCATTCGTGATATAAATTATGTGAATAAACAACTTATTAATTTTTTTTTCTCCTTTTTTTAGTCTCCAAAGTATTTACTATGTGAAAACCCCACATATTGTGTAATAATTTTCTATTTTTTATTAGAAAAGTGTATTAAGATGATTATGTGAGCTGATTTTTTTTGCCAAGAAAAAATGAGAGTACCTACCTACTATTCTAAGCCGATGAATCACGGCATCTCTCTTACATTATGCTGGTTGCATTAAATTCTTGGAAATCAAGCTTTCATTCATATTTTTTTCGTAAAAATGTAGTATTCGTAGTATTATTATTTATCTATATTTTTATTGATTTAGTTGTTTATTTTTGATTTATTTATTTCTTTATTAATTAATTTATTTATTTATTCATTCTTTCATTTATTTATTTGTCTATTTTATTTATGTATATTCAATTATTTGTTTTATTTATTTCGTTATTTATTTATCTTATTTTTTATTTATTTATTTATTTTGATAAAAGTTTTACAGAATCATTTGTATCAGTGAGTTTTCCATACAAATAAATCAAGTTCTAAATATTTCATTCATTGTTAATAAAAATAAATTTTAAAAATTCCTAATATTTTTTTTGTTTTTCTTCTAGGTTGCCTGTGCGGTGGTTGCAGCGGTGAGGGCGGTGTACGGTGCGGGGATGGTGTAGGGGTCGGCTGTGGTGGCATGGGAGCCAGCGTAGGGCGGCACGGTCGCAGCAGTAGCAGCACAGGGGGGGCTGGAGGCGGCGGTGGAGGGGGCGGGCCTGGGGGGCGCCGCCGCGCGCAGTCCAGTGGGGACCTCTGCGCTGCCCCCGATGCCGCCTCGCTCAGGGACTCGTGCTCGGTGGCGGGATCGGTTTCTGATGCTGCCACGTGGAACAGGTATTCCTCGTTTATTTCTTACACCCAGAGCTCTTGGAAAATGCAGAGGCGCAACCAAATGCAGAGATATGGCCTACGTGATATTATGCAATACAGCAGAATACTTTAGGATGAGGAGAGCTGACCCCAACAGTCTGCTCAGGGAGAAGAAGAATACTTACCTTTCCTGCCCTTCAATCGAGGCTGATATCTAGCAAAAGAAAAGTGAAGGTAGAATAATCGTTGATGTGCTATCTTTTTATTTCAGTTATAAAGTTTTGATACTTATTATATTTTTATTTATCTGACTTTATATCAAGAAGCCTTTTACAATAAACAATATATACAGTAGTTACAACAGTATTTAAAACAGCTTAAATATAAGTATCAAAGATATACAAAAACAATAGTTAATCGAAGTCAATAAACATAATAATTCGGAAATGAAATGAAATTAATCCCAATCACTAGATACCGTATTAAAAGCTGTCAATAAGATTATTATATTCCCAAATAAATTCAATATCCAGCTTTTTATATGCTAGGGAAAATATATTTTCCTTAGTTATTTTATGCGTTTCGATTTCGAATACCTATCCCTATATCTACCACCACCCGCTCTGTATATGAGGACTGTAAACGCCCCCTTCACAGAAAACAAGGTGAGCTACAAAAAAATGCATGACGCGAAAAGTAGCTCTTGTAACCCAATAGATTGTTAATCTGGGTACCATAGTGCAAAAAGAACAATCGACAAAATTGAATAGAAGATTCACACTCATGAACTGTTCTTAAAGGCTTTTAAATTGTTCTTCGATGTCACAAAATTCACATGACCAATGATGGGACCTTGAAGAGATCCACACACAGCAACGAAGAGCTCAGGGCGGCAAGTCTGGTCAAGCAGTGAAATAAAAACCCTTTTGACTACCCATTTCGTAATGGTTTTGATTTCACCCATTGACGGAGCTTGCCCCCTTTATCTATAAGAGGACACCATTATTTGGCGGCAACAATCCCACAGGATATGTTCCAAAGATTGACTGAATTGACCCGAGGCAGGGGAGACAATATAAATTTGTCAAGATACTTTTTAAAGTTACCGTGTCTTGTGAAAAATTAGACAATCCAAAATTCAGGGACAACCCAAAAAGTTTAGAATATCTACTCGTATTATTTTCGTGCTGGTGTTTTTATGGTCCTTACTTTTGTTTTTGTTATAACGCTGTGTTTTCCTTCTAAGTAGGTCTCTGCCGAGTCACTTGGACGGAAGACGACGACTACCATGCGGCGGGTGTGGACGATGCGGGTCCTGCGTCACTTCCGACGGAGCCCATTACACCCGCAGCTTCGGCAGGCCACCTCACAGACATCACAGGAAGTTCAGTCATCAGTACGGCTGCAAGCTAGGTGAGAACAGAATATATGCACCCATTATTATTTTATTTATTGAAATACAAAAACCTTACTTTGCAGTCGGCTGTAGCCCATCAATTAAATTATATTTCAAATTTTGAATCGCGCACGTTTCGTATTATTCCACTTTGAATTCATAAATTCAGCAAAGCTTTGGGTCTTTTTCTTCACTCCGCTCAGTCTTTACCGGCTTTCTTCGACTCTGTATAGAAAATGCAATTCATGTGGTAATTCTTCTTCTTCTTCTGAGTCGCTTTCCTCATCACTGAGGGTCGTGATCCTCTCTTCTCTTCGCCATCATCACCTGGTGGACAGCACTCCTCCATCTCTCCTGACACTCCGCAGTTCGCAATACACCTACTACTGTTAGGCCAGTAACCGCTTTGATCTGGTCAATCCATTTAGTCGGGGATCTTCCTCTAGCTCTATGTGGTAATACGCATGTTCTAAATACTCCCTTCAAGTTCACCCTCTGCCAGTCGATCATTCCCTCATCCAATATGATGCGTAGTAGATATTTTTGTCGCAACACAATTTGCATGCATTTCAATCTGGTATTAAACATGTGATTTGTTTTCATCGATTCGTATTCCGTATGTTTAATTGTTAACTTTTTCACACCCATTACAAAGTGCAGACATTGCGGAAAGATTCATAGTATGTCAAAATGATTAAAGTTCCTTTTTCTATGTTTATCGTCGTGTGCTTTTTGCGTTTTTGATATATCTATCCCGGCTTTCGTATCTCACAATTTTTCAATACCTGATTCACGATTCTCGGATTCTATTCCATTAAGGTCACAGTTTTATATCTGTAATTCCGGGTTATTTCTAACAAACGTCTGTATTTGGGTACATGTCAAATTATTTGTTGAAAACGTATGTAAAACTTTACAATATAAAATGTTTTTATCTTAATATTTGATATTATCGGTCCATTTTACAAAAACATGTTTTTGCTGTATAGAATTAATTTAAAAATGAGCTTGTAAATAATGAGCATTTACATATTCGACAAATGATTTTTTTTTAACTTTGTGGTAGCATTTTTTAATAATAATTAAATAAAGTTATAAAATTACTGATGTACTCAAAGTTGTGTTTCATTTTCAATATACATAAACAAGGTTTTATGTTCTTTTTCTGCAAAGTTTAATGGTTGTTTTGTTTCAATATTATCATATTATTAATGTCGCACAAAATTCCTATATCGACCTCTTTTACACATAATATGTGCTATCGTATTTCCAAAAAATGGGTTTATGTTTAATCTAATGTAAATCATTTAAACAATTGAGTTTCCTTTATACAAGATTTTTATTCATTTAAATAACAACACGAAAGACAATGGCAGATATTGAATGCATACTACTTACCATGATTAAAAAAATCTTGCAAAGTAATAATAACAAAAAATTTGGATACTTTATATAGCGCCGTGTTCGTGAATATTTCACCTCAAGTGCGCTGAAAATTGATTATTCTGGTAAAATTTGCGAAAAAGATGGGTATTAAAATCTTTAAAGTATTATGCGAACAGTCGAGATCATTATTTATGATAATTTTATGTAAGTACGAAAATAACTATGGATCAAACCTTTTTCTGACATCTTAAAACGTTTCAATTTATCACTTACATTATAAACAAATACTCTGTTTAATATTGTGCATTATACATAAACACTCTGTTTAATATTGTGCATTAAACATAAACACTCTGTTTAATATTGTGCATTATACATAAACACTCTGTTTAATATTGTGCATTATACATAAACACTCTGTTTAATATTGTGCATTAAACATAAACACTCTGTTTAATATTGTGCATTATACATAAACACTCTGTTTAATATTGTGCATTATACATAAACACTCTATTTAACATTGTGCATTATAAACAAATACTATTTAATATTGTACATTATAAACACACATTATATTGTACATTAGAATGCACACACACTCCATGTAATCGGAATACGTTAGTAATCGTATGTTAAGCGGTCGATAGTCTGATTATTGAATCTACAATCACACAAACATAGGTTTTAAAATAAATGAATATATGTATGTATCAAAAACAATTTAAAAAGTGTTTTGTGTAAATTCTGTACCAAAATTGAATGTAATTACTATAAAATTTATTTGAATCTAATGTATCTGCACTTAAATATCAAAAAGGTTTAAAAACCAGAATTCCATTCCAATAACCAAGATTTTTAAAATAGGAATCTATTTGCCTAATCCTATTCTAATAAAACTCTTTTCTCGGTGTCCCTTTATTTGTTTTTATACGAATTATTTTTCAAAAATCTATTCTATTGATTTGATTTTTGGAATTCAAATTTCATACATACAAGTTTCACGCAAAACAATATACAATACAACGAAATAAAATATGCCCCCATTTGGTAGTGCAGATTATCAATCATATAAAGCACCCAATTATAAATAATTTATTTAAACTAATTGCACTTCTGATACGGATCGGATAATTAGTGTTGCCATAACAAATATTGTAAATAAAATTATGTTTTATTTGTATTGCATTGATATGTGCTTTACGCATGAAATTAGAGGTTATTGCATGTTGTTTGTAAATATAATTTATTAATTGCGCATTTATTAATGACTGAGCGTAATTATATGGGGGTAGTATTTTGGACCAGATTAAACGTAACGTAATTAAAATGTGTTCTCTTGGAAAAATGTATTAATTTATATTTTATTTGAATCCGTCCGTAAAAAAATATTAAAATCGCAATATTTATTAAATATCCTCTTTTTAAAATAAACTTTGCATATCTTTTTAATCTCAAATTCCTTAAAAATGTTTAACAGTGTGTTTCTAGAAAAAATACCATAAGTATTTTCAACTTTTCTCTAGTGAATATTTGTCTCACAATTTCAAAATTTCGTCTGAAACCCTTTTTTACAACATTTTTTAAATTTATTCCATAACTATGTGTCGTATAGAAATAAATCTTTAATGTACTTAAAGAGTGCATAAAATCAAAGTGAATGACCAATAAAGTTTTTTTTTCATTTCAACTAAGGTTTGTTCCTAAAATGCAAAAAAATCAACTTATTTTGGGTTACCGATAATTTTAATCGCGTATAAATAAATTAACCTTTTTTAATGCACGCGATAGACACCCTTACTAACATGTAACTTCATAGCGCATAAGGCGGTTTTAATATATCATGTTTTCAGTAACTAGATTTTAGCGTTATATGTCCTCTTAAGTAATTTTGTAATTAGGAGACATTTTCTATATTTTTTGAGAAATCCTTTTTTTTATAAATGCGACAGTAAATTTACATAATCTATCTCCTTATTTCATAACGATACTTTTTTCAACATGTTATAATTAACTTTTTTTAACTCAAAATTATTCTACTACCCATGATCCTCACTACCCCAAGTTGATATAATGGGGAGTTATAGAATTCGCAATTTATAAGGTTTTTTTATCGCAGATTATCAACTAATATCATGCTGAGATTGTAGTCTGAAAGTTTCATCACAATATGTGTGTACAACACACACACAATGTGTATGTGTTGTGTACTATGTCCTATGTACGGCGTGTCTATTCTACTTTATCGATTATTATTTATTTATTTATTTATTTCAAATTTACGGCTTGAGAGCCTATATAAAAAAAAACAACAAGTATATAATGATTAAAACTTTGAATTATAAAATAAAAGTAAATTTACACTAACATAATAATATCAATAATATCAACAATGCAAATTTATAACAGACATAATAATAAATAATATCCATAATAATATACTATACACAATTTAAAAACAAAATACATAAAAAAATACAAAAAAAACCCAGACACAACGATTACTAGATTAACATTACATGAGTTAAAATGTTAATTAATTAATTTTATTTATTTAAATACACTAAAGGCTTGAAAGCTTATTTTTATTCAAATACAAGAGTTTAAAGAAAGAAAATTTACAATTTTTGCTTTGAAGGAAGAAAAATCGTCGGCAAAAACATCGGAGTGACTTCCCACAATGTTACCAAGTCTATGTAGCCATGGTATTGGGGAGTGGTAGACATAATTATTTAGAGAATGGCTCTCACGAAACATAACACACTGTCTAGTAGTTTTAGCCGGAACATTAAAGTTGATGAGTTTAAGGAGTTCAGGACAGTCTATAGCATGGTTCAATATTTTGTGTAAGAAGGAAAGGTCAAAAACCTTTCTTCTAACGTCAAGATTTAAAAGTTTAAATTCTAGCATTAGATCTGAGTAATTGATGTGTTCTATTGGAATCCCCTTTTTATAATTTATAAATCGTAAAAATTTTCTCTGGACCCTTTCAATATGATTTAAGTGAACATTGTAGTAGGGGGACCAGATTACAGAATTATATTCCAATAATGGTCTGACTAGAGAAACAAATAGTAACCTGTATGATTCAGTTTTTTTAAGATCAGTTGCCAGTCTCGTGATGAAGCCCAACACCCTCATAGCTTTACCAACGACCTCCTCTATATGTAAATTAAAGGTCAGATCCTCAGATAATGTGACTCCCAAATCCCTCAAGTTTGTAACGCTGTCAAGAATAACATTGTCAATAGTATAATTATAGGTAAATTGGGATCTAGTTCGATGAAAACGGATAACTTGACATTTTGAAGCATTTAAAATAAGTTTATTACGTTTACACCATTCGCTTAAAGATGACAGATTGTTTTGAATGGTTAAACAGTCTTCAATATTTTCAATAGATTTGAAAATTTTCAAGTCATCCGCAAATAACACGACTTCAACACCTCTGAAGATCTGAACTATGTCATCCACAAATAAATTGAACAAAATTGGTCCCAAGTGCGATCCCTGCGGAACACCACTAGATGCTTGTATTGGCTGAGATATGCAATTCCCAATCCTTACTCTAAGAGTACGATCACACAAGTAACTTTTAAGCCAATGTAGGAAGATACCATCTACTCCGTATCCACGTAACTTATATAGAAGTAAGGAATGTGACACCTTGTCAAAAGCTTTTGAGAAGTCAGTGTACACGGAATCGACTTGACCTCTCCTAGAAACTACATTGGCTATGTAGTTATGATATAATGCTAGGTTAGTTAGTGTAGATTTCTTGGGTATAAAGCCATGTTGGGAAGCAGTAATAATGTTGTTTATCGGTTGACTTATTTTTTTAGTAATTATCGATTCAAAGAGCTTAGGAATTGCAGACAATATGCATATCGGTCTATAATTAGTCACAAGATTAAGTTCTCCTTTTTTATGTATTGGGCTAATGAAGCCGGACTTCCAGATACTCGGAAAAATACCTGTTTTTAAGGATTTATTAAATAAGGTAAGTAACAGATTAGACATAATTTCTATACAATTCTTTATAAATATGTTAGGTATTCCATCAGGACCAGCCGATTTTGAGGTGTCTAAAGCAAGGATGGCACTTTTGACCTCGTCAAGTGTAATCGTTATGCCGGGCAAATCAATTATCTTTGTAGAGGAAAAATCGGTGACAGGACCCGCAAATGGAGGATCGTATACACTCTGAAAAAAGGATGCAAAAAGGTCTGCAGCATCCTGGGTTGATTTAGAACATTGATTATTGTAGTAAACATTTGCCGGTATGTCAATCTGAGCATCCCTCAACCCGTTAACAAACTTCCACAGATCTTGAGAACCCGAAGGCAGAAATTTCTCAACTATATCAATATGACGTTTGTAGCATACTTTAGAAAGAGTGGAACATTCTTTGCGCAATATAGAAAAGCAAACGTAATCGTCCATGGTTGATGTCTCTTTAAACTTTCTGTGTGCTAGTTTCTTTCTTAATATTAATTGCTTAAGTTCGACATTAAACCACTTAGGATAGCTCGAGGGTTTAATAGTTGTTTTCGGAACAAATAACTCTATACAAGATTGAAGTTTTGTGTAGAAAAACTCTGTCATATTGTTTAATTCCATATCGGTGTGTAGAAATGAAAAGTCAATATTTTTCAAGAATGAATTAATGCCCGAGTAATCAACCCTATGGAAGTTCTGTTTGATGCGTACATTTTTATCGGAATTACAAAGTTGGGACAAGATAAGTATATCCAGGGGAGGATGGTAGGTTTCGATCGGGAGCAGTGGTGAAGGAGACTCGCTCACCTTAGTGTTTTTAGGGGCTGAAGCGAAGATAAGATCAAGAAGCCTGTCGTGAGAATTCCTGACTGGATTAATTTGTCGGAGGCCAAGGAAGTTGGACATATCGACAAGTTCACCAGCTTTTTCATTAAAAGGATTATTATTAATTTGAAGGTCAATATAGTTTTGGTCATTGTCAAAACAATCAAGAGTTTGCCACGTACAGTCAGGAAGGTTGAAGTCTCCAGTTAAAATGAATTTACTTTGTTTGTTTTTAGAGAATAATTGCCCAATTACCTCGTGATATTTTTTAAAAAGTATTAGGTCAGAGCCAGGGGGTATGTATGTACAACCAATAACAAACGATTCAAGAGGTAGTTTAATAGATATGAAGATCTGCTCTAAGTTTTTGCAATTTATTTGTAGCTTTCTACTAGGAATAGACTTTAAAACTGCGATCAAAACTCCTCCACCCCTGGATTTACTACTAGTGTGTGAATTACGATCACATCTATAAACATTGTAATTAGTAAAACCCAATTCAGAGGAGTCAATATCAGTGTTCAACCAAGTCTCAGTTAAAATAATAATATCATAGCAAAAAGTTGACAAAGACAGGCGAAGTTCACTCAGCTTCGTTTTTAGACCTCTGGTATTTTGGTAATAGCATTGGAGTTTTTTGAGTGAAACTTATTTATAATTTTTGGGTTGCCATTAATAAATTTAATTGTATGGTTGGTTTCGCCATTCTGAACTCTAGCATTAAGAATATCCTTTAATTTTAAAAATTGGTTACGCTGTATAACAGTCTGATCACGATATATTTTGGTTGGATTCTGTACGTTTACTATGTTTTTGAAAATATCACCAACTAAGTTATGGTTATTGAGTATCACTTTAATGGGGCGGGGTTTGTTGATGACCTTTTTCCCCAATCTGAAGAGTTTAAAGTCTTTATTAGATATTAAACCATTGGCAGTTTTAAGAATATTATAAATCACAGCACTATCCATTTTTAAGGCAACATCATGTTTTTCTTCCAGACTTTCCGGTACATTGCAGACTATAATGTTATCTTTAGGTCTTTGAAATTTTTTCCATCATACGATTTGTTTTGTTCAATATCCATCATTATTTTATTATAAAGCCTTGATGCCAAAAAACTATATTGACGCTGCGCATGTGTCGTTCTTGGCTGTGGCAGTCTTAGCTGATGTCTGTTTCTAGTACCATGTATCAATATAATATGAACTCAGCAGTGTTCTTATGCTAATGAGACAGTATCAGTCTCATATAGAGCTGTCTAACATCAAAAAATCCACTGTCTATATATATTTGTTCTGTGGGGTGTCTTTTAGGAATTATGATCGCAAATAATTTCATTTGATTGTGAACATTCTCGCTACATTTTATAAAAACAAGTGAAAAACGGCGTAAACCTCCATAATATTTCTAAGATATTTCCGTTCATTTTTCGCAAGAGATTCCATTTTCTCTCGAAATTGAAAATGTTCTCGTACAATTTCAATTGCAGTGTTTGCATAAGCTGTCCCAGAACGTTCACATAATATGTATAGTATACATACGAGTATATATAACTCACCGTCCTTATTTAAAGAATATAAAATTTTCTCGGTCCGCTCAAGACGGATTGTTTGCATGGTTTCCCAAGCAAGTTGTATCGAGCCATTGAGTACACAACTCTGGAACTGCATACAAAAGAATGAAGAAGATGTTGATTTTAAGCTCAATCCCACATTTCTGTTTACTTGCTGATATAATTAACTTGATTGTCCCTCTTTCAAATATCAAACATCTACTTTCATTCCGATTTCGTATCCATTTGTGTGGAATATTGACAGTTGCTTTTGATAATTTAAAAATTCCTTCTAGTACAGATTAAAATAATTCCTTTCTCTTTTTGACATGTTTATAGTTAACATTTTTTATGTATTTAGAGCAAGTAGATGAATATTTGTGTCTGGTCAGTATATTTCAACGAGATGAACGTTTGTTTATTTTTGACGAGCTTTTGACCAATTTCATTTTTAGTATCATTGAATAAGATTCCCAGTTGAGGAGGTACCTTCAAAACCACATTAAAAACTATTACATCGTTGCAAAAAAACCTTACTTCTTTATATAAACAAAACACTCACATACTCATCATACAGAATATTCAGTGAATTTAAAGTACTAGACGTTAGACAGCTGTTCGTAAGTTAACCCTTACTTTCTACGTCAACACCTCAAACCACCAAACGACAACCAGTAACTCACATTCACACAATACTAGACAAGCAATACTAGAGCTCGACGAAATACCAAAAACTAAGACATCACATGGTCAAAAAAATTACGCGTACATAGGGCCTAAAATATTTAACCTATTTAAAACTGACTTTCCATCCATAAGAACCTACTCACATATCAAATTGAAAGCTATAACAAGCAACTGGTTAATTACTAAAGGAAGAAAATAAACTGAAAATTTATTTAATATTAGGTAGGTAGGTACTACATAATTGACTTGCGAAACAACACTAATACGTACATACACTTGCACTTCTGTCTCATTTCAACTTACTACTAAACCTTATAAAAATTAACTTACACTATGACGAATAAAAAAATAATAGAATTGATTTACATAACGGTACTCTGAGACAAGCATAGCCCAGTAGACTAGCCTAATTCACAAATTAAAATAAATATATATATATATATATATATATATATATATATATATATATATATATATATATATATATATATATATATATATATATATATATATATATATATATATATATATATATATATATATATATATATATATATATATATATATATATATATATATATATATATATATATATATATATATATATATATATATATATATATATATATATATATATATATATATATATATATATATATATATATATATATATATATATATATATATATATATATATATATATATATATATATATATATATATGTTATAATATTTTTATCTCGGTTTTCCCGTGTCAGTAGGTCTTGACTAAGACCATTTGTCTTCCGACGTTTCGCCTGAATATCACCAGGCATTTTCAAGGACTTAACGAAAAGCACGCGCGCGACACACGTCTACTCAGTGTGAGTAGACGTGTGTCGCGCGCGTGCTTTTCGTTAAGTCCTTGAAAATGCCTGGTGATATTCAGGCGAAACGTCGGAAGACAAATGGTCTTAGTCAAGACCTACTGACACGGGAAAACCGAGATAAAAATATTATAACATATTTCACCCGTGAAAACATCAAATATAACATATATATATATATATATATATATATATATATATATATATATATATATATATATATATATATATATATATATATATATATATATATATATATATATATATATATATATATATATATATATATATATATATATATATATATATATATATATATATATATATATATATATATATATATATATATATATATATATATATATATATATATATATATATATATATATATATATATATATATATATATATATATATATATATATATATATATATATATATATATATATATATATATATATATATATATATATATATATATATATATATATATATATATATATATATATATATATATATATATATATATATATATATATATATATATATATATATATATATATATATATATATATATATATATATATATATATATATATATATATATATATATATATATATATATATATATATATATATATATATATATATATATATATATATATATATATATATATATATATATATATATATATATATATATATACACTGATGACAAACTTTTGACTTATTATTGTGTTAGACATTTTATTTACTACTTTATCAAATTATGTTGTCCCTACATCAGATATTATTATACTTGTAAAACAAAGATTTAAAAAAAAAAAAAAGTCGAAGCCAAGCGTGTTTTCGTATTTTATATAGATTCTATTGATGGATGTACTTTTGTAGCTTTAGAGCTAAGAGCTAATGAATCTCCTAGACCAGTGTGGATATTGACATCTGCATGTGAGGCAAGGACGTGAAAAAATAGCATGAATGTGGAATAAAGTTTATAAAAAAAATACTTATTTTCTTACCCGCTCTCATTTGAAGGTAGGCATAAAAAATATTTAAGAATACGTACAGCATTCGTTCATACTGCTTCATAGTAGCCGGACGGGTTTTTTTGCGCTCCGCTAAATATATATTAATGTTGCAAAAATTGACGATTGCACTGTTTAACATTATGAAAGACCCATTTAAGAAACTATTTTCAAGTGTGACTATCATTATGGATACTTCTAAAAGTACTAATTAAATATAACATTTAAAATTGGTAATCGAAACATTTGAAAAATTAAAACAAATAACGAACTTATTTTGATTTTTGATCTATCGATGATTTTCAACATTATGAATTTTCTAAAAAATTTCCTTCTTTTAAATTTCTATTTATGTAAAAGAAGCTGCCCGCGCTTTATGTCTCCGCGAGGTTTAAACTTTTTTTTACAATCCGCTTGAAAACGTTTATATATTTCTTAAAATCCTCTTATAAAAGCTTTTGATCCGAAGGGAAATGCAAACCCGGATAATCCAAAGTGATTATGAAGGAAACTAAAGTGATACCTACAATAATCTCTTTTGAAACCATTTTCTTCATTATAATTTCTTTTCCTTTTTTATCCCTAATGAAGTATTATTATTTGGTATAATTACCTCAAAGCAGAGATGAATAATTATGACAAGATTATATAGATTTTTATAAATCTAATGAAATTGCGTAATTGTAACAAATGTTATATATTTTTTTATATCTTTCGTCCTAATTGTTTGATATAATCTTCATAATTTCATGTGGGTAGAATTGACTCACTGTTTTTTCGTGACAAATATGATAGGAAATCGTAGTGATATGATTAGGTTAATAAATAAAACGTAAAAAGAGACTTAATACTGCAATCAGATCAAAATTTGTTTCTAAGATAAATCATTTTATTAGATCATAAAAAATGTAACTTAGCATTACAATCGGTGATATATTAAAAACTTTATTTTTTGTTTGGTTTTCATTAATTGGATAATAGTCTAATAGATTGATTTGCTGCAATGGCTGGTTTTTTGAAATTTCCTTTTTGAATATAGGTATGATAAAGGTAAGTCTGGCACCTGGGAGTGGTTGCGTTTACCAGTGCGCATTCCCTTTTTATAGCTGAAAATTGCAGATATTAGTATCATTTGTATCTTTGTAGTCCTTTTTGTGCTCCTATACCATCCATCTGATTACAATGAAACTTGATGATTTGTTCAGCGCGTACCCGGGAAGATTTAAAAAAAAATATTTCTTCTCTTCTTTAATTTTTTTGTGTACATATTTCAGTTACTGTAAGTGCATATTTCACAAAAGAATGGATTTTATAATATGTGCAAATAACATAGGTACAAGTAGATAACACATTGAAATAATTTTAAAATCTGCAATTATCTCCCATAAAGAGGATGCGCACTGGTAAACGCAACCACTCTCAGGTGCCAGACTTACCTTTTTCCTATATCTATATTCGATACGAAAAAAAGTATATCAAAAAACTAGCTATTAAAAAATGATTAATCGAAAACGTTTCTATCTTTTGGACTATAAAAGTAGGAGACATCTGAATTCATGAGTATATTATTCCTTTATTCTAGAGTTCACATATTGACTCTCATTTCAAACCACAAAGATAACGTCTGTTGAAACCACATGACAAAAGACACGTTGAAAAGAACAAATTAATTATAATGTGTATGCTTTGTTGAAGACTGATGATATGGTTGTATTATCCAAACACCATTATCCACAGCAACAGACTAACATTTTACAAAAGAATTGGAATAAATGGACTGATGATAATGTGGTTTTGCAGCGGGAGACCTAGATCCTGTGTGGAAGCTTCAGGATCCTGGCTGCGACCAGGGTTATGGCTCCGAGAGGTCCCCGGAAGAGGAATTTCCACCTGCCATGCCCGTGGAGGAAGATTTCGAAGACCAGGATATGGACCTCCGCCAGATGTATCCGTTCATTAACGACGGTAATTTTGTAAAGACATAATTTTTGGTGGCGGTCTCTTTCATGTATTTATATAATATCTTCATACATCTTCTGCACCCCTGATACATAAATTGTGACTTTTGTGGGGTAAAATCCATATCACCCGCTTTCGAGTGTATCATTTTATTTTATTATGTTACTTAAAAAATCTTTTGGCATTCAATTACTATAAATAATATATATTTTAGAATATCCATAACAGTAATATATTTACCATGCATCAAATCCAACATTTCGTGTTTTTCAAGTTTTATTAAAACAGAATTATTCTGGTATTATTACTAAATTATTATAACTTACATTCTGAAACTAGTTTAAAACTGTTAGGTTTTTTGTCTTCAATCTCGGAACAAAGTGAAAGCTTTGATAGTATTTTTGTTACAATCATATTTTTTATACTTAAAAAAATAGCGAGCTCATCACAAGATAATGGCAGGAGATTGGAAGATTAAGGAATAATATTTACAATATATTGTTATTGGAATATATGAGAATTTTATTTCATTGTTTTTCTTAACGTATGAATGGATTTATGCCGCCAGGTTTAAAAGCATTTTGTACTTTATTGGTAACCAAATTACTTTTTTATTAACAACTACTCTTACATTAATATGACGTATTCCGATTTGAGTAATGTGATCTTTTCACCATAAATAAATTATATTGTTATTCTACTAATTGATAGATTGTCAAGATAACTGACACTTCATGATCTTGACATGTAATGAATATTTTCCATCTTATTACATTATTTATTATACTTGAGATTACTTCAATTGTTTTCTGGACAGTGTGTCTTATTTACTGTCAACAATTCACTACACTTTTATGTTTCTTTGAATTTTATTTTTCAACGAAGCGCACAATTCTTTCTCAAAAGTTTTCTATGAAATATTACTTGACCGTCCTTATGTGAGATGAATCGTTAATGTTTTCCAATTCTATTACTTTCGCAGTTCAAAGTTTTTTTTCCATTGTCAAGTTTTCGTATGTCATATAAATCTAACATATATTTGTTTGAAAAAAATATATCATGTATCAAAAGTATAGTAGTAAGTGTGCTGGACTTGTAATATAATATAAAGCGGATTCGACTTTTAATAGTTCACCTATAGCTAGGGTTGCCAACTCTTATTTACGGATAAGCGGGAAATCAGAAATTAATATGCGGGACTTTTTTTTATTTATTTATTTATGATCATATAAACATATACATTATTTTAATATAAGATAGCCGCCTCACTAGAATAAATCTGTTGCCAATATTTGTCTTTTGATTTGGTGCATTTGAGCAATTTTTTATATTATTTGAACGGGATTTCTGTCTAACCTCTAGGTTTTACATAAAGCGGGACAATTAGAGTCCCGCAGACATGTATCGCGTGACGCATTATTTGAGTCGTAGAAACGGGACGCCTCACCTCACGCGGGACGGCTGGAAACCCTACCTATAGCACAAATAATATCTTAATTTAGGAAATTTAAATCAATGACGTTCCATCATAAGTAATAATAAGTTATTTATTATTTTAAATGGTTACTTTGCTTGTTATTATTTAATATAATAATTTTTATGGAATTTAAAAATTATTATATAAAATAATTTATTGATAGGTATATGGAATTAGTGATATATGGACAATTGTTTCATTGAGATTGCTAAAATCATATCAACAAATTACTTTAACAATTCGTTTGTTTAGTTTCCACCAAACTTCTCGAGTCTTCGCCGTGGAGGGGGACGGTTTGCACATACACGTATACCAACCAAACAAGTACACACAAATTTACGATCTGCGCACCCACGTGACGGGTTAATGCTGTTTTACGATAGCTTTACCTCCTTCCGATTTTTTCCGTTAAATTTCATAAATGATGTTCAATAAACGAGAACGGTTTTAAATAAATATTCAAGTTCTAAACAGTTACCTAACTTATTTTATAATAATAAAAATAATGTTAGTTAAACTAAACCTTATTTCTTGTTTTTACCTCTTATGAAATAGATTTTCCATTTGTTTATGTTACCTATATCAATTTCTTTTGTTGTTGTAGATATATTTATACTCTTTCATTTTTAATTTTGTTTTCTTTTATTTTCTCTTGTATCAATTTACTTACTGTATTTACTTTTGTGTTAATCTATCCGCTAGTTTTTTTTTTGCTACTGCTATTATTGTAGTTCCTAGAGCTAACCGATATGTTTGTTGCATTCAGTATTTCACCAAAATAATATAATGTAATATCTTGTTATAAGACAAAGCTTTATAATTTCCTAATACAAGTAAGTATATATTCCTTCCAACATTTATCATAATTGCTTCGGAGAGAATATCGTTTTATCTTTATTATAGCATCGTGAAATGCACGTTATATTTCATAGTATGACGTGTTTATTTCCTTGTTAGTATTCCAAATTATGTGCTAAATAGTTTGTTCTAAAGTTCCATATTATTCCACACTTTCGTGATAATTTCTAGCGGAAAATTGTTTCTCTATTAACTTACCTCCCTACATACCTATAGCAAAATATGACTGAAATCATTTTCTGTATGTTATCCCATCTCTATCCAGGAAATATTAGGAAAAAATAGCTCGTTGTAATAATCGTTAATGTTGTATGTTATTATTTCAAACAGATTTCTATTTGATTTCAATGTGTTTGAAATTGTCTTTTCTCTAACTTATATAACTTTTTTTAACTTCTTATGTACCTATTTTTTACTTCTACTTATGTAACTTCTATAACTTGTTTTTTTTTTCTTAAATTATGTAACTATTTTTTTCTTCTTCTTTTTTTACTTAACTTTTGTAACCGAATTTTATCTATATTTGAATTATAAATTAGCTATAAACCACTTGTTTTTGAGCCACTTCGCGACATGTTTCGGATCGCTGTCCTTCCATCGACCGGCTTGACAAGACTGCTAGATTGAGTTACATAAATTAGATAAAATCTTGCATGAAAATAGATAAAAGCTTGCGATATGAGTAACATAAAATAGATAAAATCTTGCAAGATTTTATCTATTTTATGTAACTCATACTTGTGTAACTTACATGTCTGATTGAATAAGGGCTCATGTAATTTTGTGTGCATCCATAATTGGACGTCCAGCACTCAATTATAACCAATGTTATTTTCTTTTTATGAAAATTATAAGCTGGATGTCTGTCGATGTACGCTTTTAATAAAATAAAATAAATAAATAAAAATGAAAATTAATTAATTTTTAGGTTCACTACATATGTCATTATCAATCGTTATTTTTTTATTTAGTTTTTTTTTAAATGAATATGTCCTTGTTAAACAAGTACACATACGTCTTCCTACATTCCCTAAACTAAGCATAAATGCTTGTGCTATAGGTGAACGAAATCGGTCGAGGCAGGATTCGAACTCTGACCACTGGATTACTAGCCCAGCACGTTAATCGTTCTGCCATCGACCCATCTAAATTTAGAAATGTATTTATATGGCTTTCTCGAAAAATAGAGAGTAAAAAACGAGAATTAGAACAAAAAACTTGATTTATAATCAATTAAAAAAAATATTAATTTATTTAATATTTATATAAATTTAAGGAATAAATTTAATTTAAATAAACAATAAATACGGTTAAACCACGGTTAATTGCACCTCATCGTGAAAAAGAAAAAAATAGGGTAGTCGCGGTGTGGTTAGGAGGCAGATGCTAAGAAACATCAGGGAATGGACCGGAGTGCTAGAGTGGAGACGCTGTTCCTGTTTGCTCAAGACAGAAATGACTATGCCAGAGTGTTAGTCGACGTCGGGGGCACCTGACATGGCACAAATAGAAGGAGAGATTAAATCTGCATTTAATCAAATATTTTAATGGCTCGGAAGTAATTATATCTAATCTTTTTCGATCATAAATAATATTGAACAAACGAATATAATACTATGGGATTCAAATTTTATCCTGATATCTATAATGTCGTACAATATATTATTCTTTGTTCTTCTATCTCGTTGAAACTTAAAATACACTGCCCAATTTATTTAAACTATGTTTAATGTTAATATCGAGCAGGAATATTTTTTATATTATAATAGAAAGTTTATCCTTTTATGTTTGTACTAAGGTGTTCATAAGTTTGTTTATTTACCTAGATATTCTCTTTACTCCTCCCTTTTCCTCTCAACTCCGGTCTTGTGAAGTTTTAATATAAAAGTTTTTACCCCCACAGAACCTTTTCTTCCTAGTACCTTTCTTCAACCTAACCCTAGTGATGATTATTCGTTACACCACTCTACAGTCTTAATCCCCTATTCATTTGACAAAGATAACTAGCATTTACAGGCCCAAATAGCTATTGTTTTTTTGCTGAAAATAATTATAATACCGCCGTGGCACAGTTGGTAAGCCGTTCGGTTTCTGTGCGGGCATCCTGGGTTCGATTCCCAGCAGAGGAGAAATTTAAATTCATTTCTCACGCAAATATTGCTTCTCTGGTCTGGAAACACTGGTTAGTTGGAAGAAATTGCCAAACGGCAATAAACTCGCCACTTGCGCAATGTGCAAGTAAGTGTTCATTATTATTATTATTATTATAAGTTATATGTGAAAAAAAAATCCTTGCCCCACAAAATGGACAAAAAATATTTTAATGATTTTTTTTTCAAACACTATTGATTGAAATCAAAACCAACCTGAGATCATATCAAGATACTCATAACATAAAAAAATCAATATGTTTGTTATTTCCACCACCAGTCCTGTATATATCCAATAGTATTATTATCCTAAAAAATCAGAGTAACAAGTAAACGAAAAAAAATTCCCTTTGTCCAAATATTTTTTCACATATTAAATTTTTCATCGATTCTTCTCTAGCGTTCATTAATTTTCCATATTTTTTTATTTATTTTACAGTTAAATAATGCTTAGAATAGTATATTATTATGATATTAACTGTTTTGCATTGAAAACATGTCAAAACAGAAAAAATATTACTAGTGCAAATATCCGATTAAAATTCAAATTTTATTAAGCCAGAAACGCATAGCTTTGGTTACTTTGTATAAATACAAAATTGTTCAGTTTTATCAAAATGAATCAAGCTGGAAGCAGACGGGAAATTGTCAGTTTAAACATGGATTGTGTCATCGGAAATACACAAATTCTGAAAGTTTCAGAGCTCAAAATGGAAATTTCTTAAAAATCAATTTCGAAATTCCAGTGAAAACAGACAGGTGAAGTTAAATAATAGGGTATCAAAATATAATTCCAGTATGAGCCGAGTTCAAACTTTTATATACATAAACTCGTGCTTAGTCTTGTTATGAAATGTCCTAAATAAAGTCTTGCTCGATTCACTCGCCCATCACTTCATACCTGTCCGCTTATGTTTTATACATGTTTACAAATAGTGTTTTAGTATATTTTAATTTAGGCACTCGCCGTTCGTTCACTTGAGGCACTCTATTACAACAGACCCCCTTATTAAAGTATTTTGAAGGGATCATAAAATATATTTTAGAGTGTCGTTAAAAAAAATAATGTGCGTTGTTTCGCGGCGACGAAATAAAACGATTTAAAACAGATGGTTCTTCCGCTACTTTTACTGTCTGAATTAAAGATGTTACGGAGATTCGACTCCGACGACTCTAAAAGGTCGGAACTTCCGATTTATTTAACACCTCCGACTTCGTCTCCGATACTTTTGAATCGGAGTTTATATCGAAAATCGAAATGCAGCGAGCTACTACGGCCAGGGCTGCGTTCAGATAGGACACTCGACATCGAGTGTCGGATGGTTTTGATTCCGCCGGTTGACCAGACTCGCCCCCTGGTCAATGGATCAAGACACAATTTGAAAAAAACAGCATATCCACAGTTGTTATTTTTATAAAATTACGTATGTACAAACTTCCAATACTTGAGGACAGTTTGTATTAGGAAAACAGAAAAACGATTATCATCATAGATTGTAAATGATATTTGGGTCAGTTATTCCTATCGATTATCAAATACATTTTTTATGCTCTCCTGGTTAACTTATTTACATCACATTGGTATCAATGAATACGAGTTACTCATTATACTTTTATTTCAAATACTTTTTATTAATACTTGAAAGATCTTTTTATCAAATTATTATTCTGTTTTTTCAATTCCAAAAGTTTTTTCGTTCCTGTATTTCTGTTTTCTTAAAGTTTTCTCTAAATCGACACCGTTCCCCTATTTTTTTCATTCCCACAGAACCTACATACATAGGTACTTATCTTATTATCTCAAATTTCCAGTCTAGTGATTTTACAGTATTCTGTAAATTTTATTATCATTCCGCCTTATAAAGGACCTTATTAAAGAAATAATATCAGCTTCCGTGCGAATTTAATATGCTAAGAGTTAAACTATGATATATCGATTTTAATAAAATCCTTTCCTCTACAGTATAAAATATATTCTTCTCATTTATGTTACAGCCACTGTGAAAATGAATTTAATTTGACGTTTCTCAACTTGGGTATTATACTCTTGTTAATTGTTATCACGTGTAGTTAATTGGTATTTTTTTATACTTCCAAAATGATATTATTCTCGACCACACTATACGTAGGACGAAAATACGTGTTTATTCATAATTTCCTTTGCTCGTTTGTTAATAATAATTAGGAATTTCGCCAGTTCGAAAGCATTCAGTGTGGGCGCTGTAAATGTCGGCAGGTAAATACATAGATAATTTCAATAAATATTTCATTAACAATATTTCCCGAGGGCATCGTATCATAAGTATTTTTCATCTTTTTACGTATCCAGTTTGTTCCCAGCCTGCTTTGCTGGGAACAATATATTTTAAGTATCAATTTGATTTTTTTTTATATTCGAATATCAACGACGGAATGTCGAATAAAGTGCGTGTTATAATATCTGATATAGGGGACTTGGGAATATTTCAAATGAAATATTGTTAATGAAAATACATATTGCGAATCTATTTCTGTATGTTTGAGAGGAAGTGGTTGTGGTACGAGATACATTCCATTGTAACGTACGTTTAACATAGAAAAGTAAATAACGGTCCTAAATTATAAAGCACAATAGGTGAACGTTGCCCATGAGCATTAAAGTGATCACAAAAGCCAGCCAATGACAGATCATAAGCCCTGTAGGTGCCTGGAGTTCCTGGTTCTCCTAATATACTCCAACTTCGTCTCCATTTATATTAAAATTTGTCATAGAAAAGTGAATGTGATCATTAAAATAGTTATGATAATCAATAAAAATTAAAATATGTATATACAAGAAAAAAAAATAATAGAGAATATAAAACAATATCTAACATAAGATAATTCACAGTAATAAATAGTTATATATGAATTTTGTGAAGATTTTAGTATTTTGATATTAAAACTACTAAGTATGTATCTATGAAGTTTCATCAACAATAATTGTCCTTTGAGAAGTTAAATAAAATATTTAAAGGTAGAGACGTTTACGCTGTGGAAATTACAACTTGTTTCAAGAACTACCGTTCTTTTCTTCAGGTGAATTAGTCTTATTTTTTTTCTCAGCCATATCTCCACTGCTGGATATAAGCCTTCTTCAACTCTTTCCACCCTTCTCTATCCTGCGCATCCCTGTACCACATTTCCTGCGACTCAACTATAACTGTTACGGCGGCGGATTCACATTTCATCATTCCATGTTTTGTCCCTAAGACTTATCTCCAGCATTTTTGTCTTCCATAGACCTTTGTATGCATTTGCATGGTGGAGACTGTCAGTCATGGTTTCCAAACCATTATGTTATTACAGGGAGGACGCAGGCTTCGAATATTTTCTTTAGAGACATGGGTATATTACGAAATTTGAGAATGTGATCGAGATCATTCCAGAAACTGCTCAACCTAAGCCTATAGGTGAGTTGATACCTTACACGTTATTTTTACTTTGGAACTCTTCTAGACAACTATGGGTCGGAGTATGTTCTTAAGCGTTAAACTTTCATCATTCGTTCCAATTTTACAAATTATTATATAATTTTGACTACCACCACCTCATCGTTTCTTCCATTTGTTCAGCTTACGTCAAAACGGTTTAGTTTTACGAAATTTTAAACGTACAATTGTTCACATACATGCTAACGGTAGTACGGCACTCAACCCATTTCCAGCCGAGTGTATTGGGCATATTACAGAATAACTGCGACTGTTTCTGAAAGGTGGTGTTTCACTCACGCAATCCTAAAATACTTGTTTTGTCGTGTAATTAGCTTAGCACTCCCTGGCATGAGCGTCAAGACGTTAAAGTGAGTGCTTGAAAAGGGAACATTACACATAATTGATAGGAATATTCATCTTAAGTTTGTGGAAACCGAAAGTGTTATTCAGAACCTCACACAGCAATGACCAAAAACTGTGATTTTTTTACAATTTGGTTTATCCACTACTGTGTCTTTCAAATGAAATGGGAGAGTTCGGATTGAGGTAGTTCTCTAGAGATCTAATATACTTAGGTCCGAATGCAGAGTCCTACCTAAGTACTAAATTCTGAATACTAACCATGTATTCATTACACTGTCGCTCACTTAAGTTACTGACAGCTCGATGTCGCGATTTCTCTGATTCCAGTGAATTTTCAGCATCTCGTATGGATCGCTGAATACTCTGTTTGGTATTTGATTTGACAAAATTACCAAATACATATTCAACAAAGCCGATAAAATCGTCATCCACCGAAAAAATGTCTTTCTTTAAGTATTAAACCACTCGTAAGGTTCCTCGCCTTACCTAACTTTTTGACAATTCGCAAATTTTAGTTGACGCCAACGCGCATGCGCTAAGTATTTAGATATGTCTCTGCAATGCAATTCTCATACGAAAACTTCGTAGCTTCCTTCAATTAGGAAGCCACGTGATCTTCTAACTTAAGTTAGCGACTGTGCAATGAAAACATGGTTAGTATTTAAGTAGGATTCTGCATTCGGACCTTGGAGTTGCTTGTATGTGTAACAAATTGCTCATGGTTTCACGAGTGGAGAGGATCAGTTCTCTGGAGATCTAAAAGATCTAGAGTTACTTGTAGGTATATTTTAAAACAATTAAGCTGTAACACATTGCTCGTGGTTTAACGAGTGGAGAGGATCAGTTCTCTGGAGATCCTAAAAGATCTAGAGTTACCTACTTGTAGGTATATTTTAAAACAATTAAGCTGTAACACATTGCTCGTGGTTTAACGAGTGGAGAGGATCAGTTCTCTGGAGATCTAAAAGATCTACAGTTACTTGTAGGTATATTTTAAAACAATTTAGCTGTAACACATTGCTCATGGTTTAGCGAGTGGAGAGGATTAGTTCTCTAGAGATCCAAAAGATCTAGAGTTACTTGTAGGTATATTTAAAAACAATTAAGCTGTAATATATTGCTCATGGTTTAATGAGTGGAGAGGTCCATGTATATTGTATACGGACCGTGCGCAAAGCAGTATTAGCGACATAAGTATGCAACATTAGTATCGAAGATTTGCGTAGCCTGGTATTATTTTTGTTTCGTCTTTTATTTTGTTTTATTTGGAAACATACAAAATACATCATAATACTTCATAATTAACAAAGTAGTAGACCAATTATAATGCTTCACTAAATTATATAATCATTTTTCATAATATATTTTCATGAAGAGAACATTGATTAGGTTTAGGATATGGTAACGAAACTGGAAAATGAACTGGATGGATGAAATATGATAATTTCAGTAACCGGTGCTTGTAGTCGCATTAAGTATATGCTTTAGTCCTTGTAGAGACAGATCGGGTTGAGGGTCAAGATTATTGTAGTTGTTACAGCAGCGTCTAATAAAACTGCTGTAACAATAAATTTGTTTACAACGTCAATACATGCCTCGATGATTGAATCAAGATTTTCTGTCTCGATGAACTTTCTCGACTTGTCAACGGCCTTATGCCGAGAAAGTTTCATTACCTCCATGAAAATTTAATAAATGCGGCTATGGGAACCGTCTTGGCTGGAGGCCAATCACATAAAGTATATCAAAACAACCTTATAATTTGTTGCCTTCTCGCTGTTTTCATCTTCTGTATTTTTTTGTTTTCGCCCTCTCAAAAGAAAAAATGATTGATCGAAGTTGTGGAAATTTCCTTTCGGCTTTACTTATATCCATTTCTTAATGTGGAATTTCGCCTTTCGCTCTTTATATTTCCACCACTCGCGATATTTTTTTCTTTTTCTCTCTTTCTCTCTCAATTTCTTTCTCTTTCACATCGGCTGGCAATAACAAATACATATATCAAAGTTTTATATTGTATTTTATTGTGTTCGAGATTTATAATAATTGAGAATTGATCCAAAATAGGTTGTCGGGATAATTTTTACATTACAACATCGTTCTTAACGTCTTCAATTTTCAAATTTAAATACCCATCTAAATTTACCACAAACCCAACGGGAAATATCAATAATACCTACCATCTTTAAATAATTTACAGTGAAAACCTGTCACACCAATTCTCACTCAAAAATGTCATTGGAACACATACTTCACCACAAAATTAAGAATTAATGCTGGCTCACTGACTATACCGATCGCTGTGGCAATGCTAGTTAGCCGTTTGGTTTCTGTACGGGCATCCTGGGTTCGATCACCAGCATAGGAGAAATTTAATCAAATTCATTTCTCACACAAATATTGCTTCTCTGGACTGGAAACGTTGGTTAGTTGGAAGAAATTGACATAAGCCAATAAACTCGCCACTTGTGCAGGATACAAGAAAGTGTTTATTATTATATGCAATAAGGGAACTCAATAAGAAGCCATAATTGGTGAACGTTGTGCAAGCACATAAAGTGATCACATAAACCATCCGATGACAGGTCGTAAGCCCTGTAGGTGCCTTGAGTTCTTGGTTCTTTCATAATATTCCAACTTCGTCTCTATTGAGATGTTTAAAATTTTTCAAAAATTTATTACTAAATTTTTTTTTTTTTTTTATTATTATATAATTATTGTTTAAGGTCCCGTTGGTCATGCGTATTTTGTAATCTCGAAGAACAATTTAGAGCCTTTAAGAAGTTCTGTCATAGTTATGGTGCCTTACTATTTGTAGATTCCTATTAAGTTAATTTTTAACCGAGAACTTGGTCACACTTCTTATACTTTTGAAAGATTTGTAGTCATTGACAATCTACGAATGTAAATCTTCCATTCATATTCGTCGATTGTTTATTCTTTTGCACTATGGTGCCTAAATTGCCAATCTTAAGGGCTCCATGAATTACTTTTCGTGCTACGCATTTTTTTGTCGTTCATTTAGTTGTCGTTCAGATGGGTCGATGGCAGAGCGGTTAGCGCGCTGGGCTAGTAATCCAGTGGTCGCGAGTTCGAATCCTGCCTCGACCGATTTCGTTCACCTATAGCACAAGCATTTATGCTTATTTTAGGGAACGAAGGGAGATGTATATGTGCTTGTTTAACAAGGACATATTCATTTTTTGAAAAAAAAAAAAAAAAAAAAAAAAAAAAAAAAAAAAAAAAAAAAAAAAAAAAAAAAAAAAAAATTTAGCGTTCTGTGAAGGAACTGTTTACAGAACCCATATGCAGAGCGGTTGATGGTGGCAGTAGCAAAATATTATTATACATTACACATATCCCTAAGATTTTATTAATATTTTTAACATATTAGATTTTCTATTCAAATTATTCTTACTGTGAATCGAACTCAAGGCTTTATTCACACAATTTTAATGTCAATCCAACTGATCTACTCAAGTCGATCATATTATATATCCGTATAATATTTATTATCAAAAGTCGATTCTAATGATTATATTTGCGCCATTTTCTGGTCAGGTCTTTTCCCATCCAGTGTGCAGACATCTTTTTTTACTTTTCTTCAGCGCACTTTGTTGAAAAAATTACAAAAGGAATAGAAGAATAAACCCTTTGCACCGAGTTAAGGTATTGAGAAATTTCTTTTTATTTTATTCCCGATTGTAAATAACAGCTAACGATGTTTCAGTCAGGTTTTTACAGAGAATTACGTTGGGATCTATCCAATACTTATCTTCTCAATCCTTCAGCTTAACGAGTCGTTGAACGATATCCAGGTAAGTTAAATGTTCTTATTGTTGCCCTGTAGATTGGCAGCACCATAATCCTTAAATCTATTTATTTCCACTCACTGCAAACTAATGGATGGTGTTTTAAATAAATACATTCTTAACTAGATTTAGAAATCAAGGGCTCTTAGCCACTTTGCAAATACTAGCGGCTGTCAAAAGTGGTGGTTAATTTTTGCTGTATGGAATTTGACATCTGGCCAATGTCACGTCGTAAAATCCCATGCATAAAATGACTTGAGAAATCTTTCCGGCAAATGACTTGAGAATTCTCGCCGTGAAGGGAGACGGTTTGCAAATATAATAACCAAGAAAAACTCAAATTTGTGCTCTCCAAAGCCCTTGTAATATTTCAGAGTATATGTCGATAACTATTACGATTAGGCTCTTGAAAAAACTTGGATTTTTACTACTTGGCTAGGGCACACAAAAAACTAATTAATACCTATTATTTGAACTACATAAATTCCACAAATATTATGTGCTGATTAACCACAAAACCAATTAAATAGGCTTCTATCCGTTTTCTAAACTGCAAAATGATTTAAGAGGGTGACTGCTGCCAACGTACCTATTTTTTCAATTTGATATACCATCACTATTACTAAACGAATCATTTTGAAAAAAATAACCTAGTTAGTTTGGCTATTTAAAGTGAAATAAAGGTACCTTAACTTTTTGATTACATATTTTCTGTATATATTCTTGTAGGAAAATAATAGGCATACCCCGATTTTAGACATTTATCTTAAATTTCTAAAAAAATATAAGGTATAGAGCAATATTTTTTTATATAAATTAAAGAAGATCAAAATACCTGGAAAAATATGATATGACGTTGCATTAACGCATCAGGTTAAGTAAATAAACCAAAAAAACTTTTATTACGCAATTGCGCTGAATGGAAAATAAATGTTTTTTAGGTTTATTTACTAAACCTGAAGCATTAATGCAACGTCACATCATATTTTTGTCTTCTTTAATTTAAAAAAAAAATATATTACTCTACGCCTTATAGTTTATTAAAAATATATGATAAACGTTGAAAATCGGGGTATGCCATTATTTTTCTACAAGAATTTATACAGAACGTTATCAAAAAGTTAAGGTATATTTGTGTTTATTAATATCCAAACTATCTAAATTATTTTTTTCAAAACGATTTTATAAGAAATAATGATGGTATATCAAATTGAAAAATAGGTACGTTGGCAGCAGTCCCTCCCTCAATATAGGTATTCGTCAGAATTTTTCACTCGATTTTGTTTATCGAAAATACAATATTTCATCGTGATGGTTAATTTTGAAATATCTGTAAAACTTTAGCTACCCATCTTTTCAAAAATAAAACTGGCAATGCTTTGTATGGGGATATGACATTAACAAGTATGATTACCTGGAAGTACCTACTTATTTACCTGTGAGTAATGGTGTTAAAACATTATCTGTCATTTTCACCTGAGACAATGAATGGAGCTTTCTGGGTGCTTACATTAATGTACGGAACGAACAGAGGCGAAATTAAATGACTAACTAAATCTTTAAAATTTCTAAATGATTTGTAAACAGATTGGATTTTATACTACTATGTCCAATACAACAATTTATATGTCAGAAAATATTTTTCAATCCATGATTCTTCGGCGTCATTCAGTTCCCTCCGTTTTTCCTTGTTTTAATTACAGTCGAGTTTTTTTTTTTCCTAATTTTGCTGTCGAGCGTCTGACGTTAAGTTTATTATTATGAGTCGCACGATGCATTTGTGGGTAGACTAGACTATTTATGATGTCGTGACCAGTACATTTTTACCTCATTCAATGTACTTGTTTTTTTTTTGTAGGTATATCATATTTTCTTGTTTATTTCACTCTTGTTATAAGTTATAATATTTTAGATACATTTTTTAACCTTTAACATAAATATTATCTTATTTTGTTAATATTAGGTTATATTTAATATATTTTCTTACCTTAATTTTAATATTTTCTATTATATATATTTAGGTAGATACATAATTGTTATTTTTTTCTATTTTGTATTCTCACACACAGGCAATGTTTTGTGGAAATAATGGTGTTTATATAATTTTGCTTTGCATATATATGTTTTAAATTTAGTAAATAAAAAAATGCTGTCGTTTTATAAAGAAATATGAGCTGAATTAAGTAATTCACTCTTCGCGTTGCTTCGACTGACTGAAACAGATTGCTCTATGGTGATTTACCTGTATTTGACACTTATTTCTATATTATGTTAATGAATACAATAGCGTCGAATAAAAATATAGCTTGAATCGCTCACGTTTCATGGTTTTCTGAATTATTCTGTCTGGATTTTAAACCCACCAGGGGGGTAAGTCTAGTTCGATCGGCGAAATCAAAACCCCAGTGATTACCCATATCATGGATATAATTATCGTATGGAGTTCTATGACGTCTAAAGATATTGTAGAACTCCTTATAATAATTATATCCATGATATGGGTAATCACGGTGGTTTTGATTTCGCCGATTGAACCAGACTTTCCCCCCGGAAATTTTCATAATCACATCTGGGGGGCAAGTTTGAACGACCGGCGGAATCAAAACCAATCATGTTTACCCATATCATGGATATAATTATCATATGGAGTTATATAATATCTTAAGATGTTATAGAACTCCATAAGATAATTATATCCATGATATGGGTAAACATGGATGGTTTTGATTCCGCCGGTTGACCAGACTTCTCCCTCAGATGAGCTTGGTTTTACAGTTAACCAAGCCGTTACTCCTTGATTTACTAAAGTGGGTCAAAAAAACTGGTTTTTTTTATATATTTTGTATAACACGTGTCCCACCGTAGGTCAGATTTTAGCCAATGCCGTAGCCGAATTTTCGGCCCAATTCCAGCCTTCGGCCCAATCCCAACCTTCGACCTAAACCTTACCTTCGGCCCAAAACCAACCTTCGGCCCAAACACAACCTTCGGTCGAAGACGAAGATTTGACTACTAAGAAATTTCATAATAATACCGTTTATAAACCATAAAAATATCGACATAAACTATCGAGCTATTGTTATATATAAAAAGCTATTGACCTTTAATGTCGCCATGTGCACATATTTTAGTAAATTATTTTTCTTTTATTCCTCCTTGACCTCGTGAAGGAAGAAGAAAATTTATGTAAGATTGACAGGTTGAAAGGCTTCGGCGATTGAAAATCCTGTGGCGTACTTCCAAGGTCGCTTCATATTATTATTTCAAGTTAGTGTGTTCTATGCTTCATATGTTCGGTAAGCGAACTCAGCAGGTCTATTCCGGTTCTTTTTTCGCGGCAATATATACAAGTTTATACGCTATATGCTTTTCTTATAGCAGATCATTATCCTGTTTTCCGCGGACACTAGCCCGCGTAAACTTGCGCGCATTATGTCCGGAAAACTTCCGTTCGCCGTGCGTAACGCGGAATTCTGATTGGAGCGAAATACGTATGACATTCGACAGTTGAATTTATTCGCAAAGTTTTAACCGGAATATCTAGGTGATTTTAAGTTATGTGTAAAGACAAAAAGCGTCGCGTACACACATTCATTCGTTTCGCAGATTATACATAGATATGAATGACAGTTCCTGATTCGTAGCTTCGTATTTATTTGACATCTCGCACATTTTTTTTTTAAAATGATCTTTTTGATATTGCAAGAAATTTTTATATAAAAAATTGACATATAAATAAACCACCAACCACCCACCCCAAAGCAATTAATGTATAATGTAAGATATTATTTCAACGTGTATTTTTTCTCATATTTAGTAAGTAGATACCTAGGCAATAAAAGTGGGTATATCCCAAAGATGACAATTCCCCACAGCTGCAATTAGGTACAAATGCTCAGGTAAGAATAAGAGATTAGGACTGGATATAATACTTAAACTGTAACAACCACCCACCGTTTTTGCTTTGTATAAATTCCATCTAATGTAATAGTATATAAGAAAAACCCACACCATGTACTTCACCAGTTGAAAAGGCCTTCACCAGGCGAAACGGTCGTTCTGGAGAGTAAAAATAAATGTAGAAAGAAAAACAAGTGTTTAATTTATTTTTAAAAATGGAATTCTACATAGTAAACGCTGTCAGTGTAAATAAAATTAAAAGTATAAATAAATCAATCAAATCAATAAATAAACACATAATTAAAAAAATCCTGTATATCTTTATATAAAAATGGATTTTGGTATATTTGTCCGAATAAATAAATAAGTAAATAAATATTCTATATATAAAAATGGAGAAGTGACTGAAAAGGGACGGAATGGAATGAAAAGACGGAATTATAATTAGCGATTCTAGTTAAGAATGTTAAAATAATTAAAAGAAAACATACAGATCAAACATTTTTATATATTCGGAGGTAAATAATTAAACAGGCAAGACAACGTCTGCCGGGTTTTACTAGTTGGATATAATTTTGACTGAGTTCGCATACAAATAATTAAATCAAAAACACTGTGATGTATTGTGAAAATATTTCAATGAGAGTTGGTTATTATTAAATGTCAATAGTATGATTTATTACTGTTTGTGAATATCACATATTGTTCGGTGAAATGTATCAAACACGGAGAGAAAATATAATTAATGAATCAGGTGCAAAAATGAGATTAGTGGAATAAATATTGCGTTGGTATGGATTATTAAACATGAGTATGAGGGAAAATAACGCTTTTATTGTATAGTATTTATTTATCGTTCATTTCTATTTAAACTATCGATATGATCGTTTCAAGAATTCCCCTTTTTTTACAGACTTCCAAAACGGAGAGGTCATCAATTCGACGTGAAGTTTTTTTTAATTTTTCTTTATGTTTGTTCAAGGATTTCTTTTTGTTGCGTTTTCTTATTTGGATTATTCTTTTTTCATTAAAAAGGGGAATATCTCCCGATTGGCATCCATGAGAATATCATGGAACTCTTTTTCACTTCAGCGATGTTTCTCAATTTAATATATACTTATCAATTTTAACTTCAGTGATAGTGGCCCGGTATTTGAGTTGGCCCTTGAGAGTTTAACAAAAATATTGCGTCTTTCAGTGCCTAATCTTCCCTTAAGTACGTCACTAAACGACAAATATTTAACCCAACGTTATTGGCGGATCGCGTATCTTAATCTTGAGTTAAGTATTATTTCTAGTCTTTTATCACCAGGCGGCGCACTAATCGCCGTACTCTTTAATGTTTTATTTCATTTTACTAAAAATTACTATGCATAATAATAATTATAATCATGATTTATTTTTGTTGGTAATAAAAAACTTAATATAGAAGTGGTTCATGTATTTAATATTTTTTTTTCTTACATAAATGATAATGTATTGCCTGACAACAAACGAAATAGACTGTAAGCCATATTGAAACGTGAGGCACGCATTTTAAAACTTTATTTTTGCGATGTTTTTTCATCCCACTTTTCAAAATGATCCATCCTTTTTCTAAATATAATGTGGATTCATAAATGTTCTACATATTATTTACCATCTTCACTTAGTTCCAGATCCATCTGTAAAATAAACAAACAAAATAATGCAGTATTATATTAATTAAATAATATTTAGTCACAGTGTCGCGTCTCGAATTATTTAAAGACAATTTGGCAGATGCGTGATAGACAATAAACACAGAAAACGTAAAATATGTCTATAGTTGAAGATTACGTAACTGACGTTTCATTTCGCACTCTAATACGCAAATGAAATTTGATCTTCCCTAAACTTTTAACTTTGATTACTAAAACCAATGATTTCAGGGCCGACTCAAATACCGGGCCAGTAATTATTTCCAAATCATCCGATTTTAATGATTTCTTTTTTATAGGAAGGGAATGCTAATCATTTTAACACCTTTTATTGCAGAGGTGAATTGTATGAAATATATTATTATTACATACATACATACCATCACGCCATGTCGCTCGCAGGGTAGGCAGAGAGAACTGAATGCCACAGTTTTCTATCTTAACACATATTTTTTGATGTCGGTTTTTTATATGAAAAATTATGTTTTCAAGGCAGATCGATTACTGCGCTAGACTTGCAATTCAAAAAATAATCGATCTGACGGTATTGAACAATGTTGAGCAAAATTTTTAGACAAAGGCCGGATTCAGAAATTAAATCAGTTTTATGAACGACGGGCCATAGAGGAAAAATACTATTCCCTCGTTACACTTCATTAAAAATCTTAACTGTCATTTTTTTTCCATTTGTGGATAAATAAATATATTTTTTTATTATTTCATGTAAGTACCTACAATTCGTTCTCTAACAATTCATAAAATAAAAATAAATCTGTGCAACGACAAATTTACAGTTTTGATTTTATTTCTTTTTTAGATACATCTAGGCGAAAAAAAATTGAACGCAGTGAAATTATTTCAATTAATTTTGCTCAATTCGAATAATCATTTCAAAGTGCGCGCAGCGAGAAATTTTCAGTCTTATTTTTTTTTCTCCGTTGCAATGCGTACGAAAGAAATGACCAAGTTTGAAGTATATATTTACCAAAAAATATATATTTCTAATTTTTATACAGGTAAATTTTTCCCAGGGCTGGTATAGAATAACGATAAATAAAAACTTCAGTTAAAACAGTTATATATTCCTTAAAAAAACATATTTCCACATCGAATTTCCTGATGTAGTTTGAACATATTAAAAGTATGAATAACGACTAATAACTAACTCTATAAATAATTCAAGGTGAAATTAATCATATTAGAACAATCGACAAAAATTTAAGTATCAGATGTATGAATGAAGCGGTAATTATATTCTTTCTGCCTATCTCATTTTGGAAATGTGATTTTTTTCAGGATATTTTCTACTTTGTGTACTGCCGTACTTAGTTCAGTCTCCCGAAAAGATCTTTGATATTTCAAAAGCATTTTTGTATTCCCACATCATTTTTCCACTCCATTGCTGATGTAGGTATGTATCGGCCTACAATGACCATCCTTACTTCGACCCTTATTTCTGTTTTGTCAATTTTCGCCATTATTCACCACGGTTATGTGGAGGACATTATAATATTTAGGCTCCATTGGGTGACAAGATCATTTTATTTCGGTTGAGCTGCTATTACCGTGATTTAAATAGTTGTCACTGAGGTAAAAAATGATTTTATCAACCAGATTTTCATCATAGTAAAAGAATTTAACCTATTATATTTATTACAACTTACTTGGTATAGTTTATCAAATATAATTGTAAGTAAACTGGTGTTAAATCAAAAAACCAAAAACCAAAGCTTTTTCTTCTTCTGAATATCAGGGTTCCCCGACCTCGGCAATAACTTTTGCAAAAGCCTCCCGGTCCTGCGCCATCCGGAACAACTCCACACTCCTCACTCCAGTCCATTCTAGGATGTTTCGCAGTCAAGACGTCTACCCTCTGCCAGGTCCACGCCGTCCCTCAATATTGCTCATCAGCATCAGTTGGAGGACCTCATTTTTCGTCCAACATAGGATGTGACCCGAATAGGAGATTTTGCGGATCTTTACATAATTTATAAGTTCTCTGCTGCTGTTAGTTCTTCTCAGAAGCTCTCGCCAAAGCTGCATAGCTTTTACATAAGAACCTAAGAGTTAGGTTACTTTGGTGAAAGACACCAAAAGCGTTTTATGTAAAAATGCTTAAAATGTGTCAAAAATCTTTCTCTGATTATATAGAATTTAACTTCTAATTCAGTTTTTAAAAATTTTCACCCGCTGTCTTATACAACTGTTTTTTCTTCGACCTGTCTTCTTTTCTTTCATTGCTTTACTTTACGTATTTATTTTAATTTAATCATCATTTTACCATAGAACATACATTTTGTTTTTCCTGCATAGATTGCTTTGAAGAAGTTTCCGATTGGCAAATAGGTACTTCCGTCATTGTACAAAAAACTCAAAATTTCCAAAGAAACTTGGACGCTGGTACTGAAGTCAAATGACTCACCACTTTGCTACGGTGATCGGTTTATCATTTCCATCCTTTTTATGTTGATTGGATTTTTTTTTTCGCATTTCATTTTTATCGAGATCTGTATTTCTTTGCAATCTTTATATCAATAAAATATGTATTAATGATTTTTTAATGTCATGTTTTGATGTCAAAATAACTTTATGGTATAGTAGGAAATGCTTTCACCCCAACCGTTAGTCGGTTCCTGAATTCATAAAATATTTTCAATCACAAATATTCTTTTTGATTGATTCAATCAGTGAAACTGTCAAAAGCATTCTATAGAATTTTCAATCGATTTTAGATAAGCATTGATTGTCGCTCAACACAGGCAACCGCCTATTGTTCGCCTTTAAATTGAATGCTGGACATGAGTTGATATTTTCGTGTAAACAACAATTAAAATGTAAAAATGAATATTTATCGACTCACGGTTTATTAGATAGATATTTTCAAAATGCATTTTCATTTAATTTTTTAACTGCTTATTTTATTTAAATTGAGGCAATTCGAACTGTTTCAAACGACTGATTCACTTTTGTGACTCATGTTGCATATTACGAGCCGGTATTTGTAGTCTCAGTTTAACAGCTAAACTCAAATTTTACAAAAATGTAGTCACTAAAATACGTCACTAAAACGACAAATATTTAACTCAACGTTTCTGGCGGATTAAATACTTTACGGTGAGCCAACTGTCATTTCTCGACTCGTTGCTAGGCAACGCGTGTAGTTTCAGTGTTCTATCACTAAAGGCGTTAGTTGTATCGACGGTGGCGCCACACAACAAAACAAACTGACGCATTATTAAAAGCATTATTTTGGTAAATAAAAATTACCATGTTGGATAGTAAAACAATAGTATTTCAAGTCGTAGTGTCCCGTTTTGTAGTTTTAAGATGTAGTAACTGACATTTCATATTGCACTGTAATACGGAAATGGATTCAATCTCCCCTTAACATTAATCTTGAGTTTAACAAACTCAATGAGTTGAGGGCCAACTGTAATATCGGGCATATGTGAACTGCATTGTATTTAGTAGTTGATGTGGAATATAACAAAAGATAAAGTAGATAAGATTTCAAAGAATTTTAAGGAAAGCTGTTTATGTACATGAAGAGTAAAAGATAGTTTTTGACATTTTTTTAACATCTCAATAGAGACGAAGTTGGAATACAAGGCACCTACAGGACTTACAACATGTCATCGGCTGGCTTACGTGATCACTTTGTGCGCTTGCGCAACGTTCACCAATTATGCCTTCTTATTTAGTTCCCATATCAATACAATTTTTGAAAGTTCTGTATATTTTAATAATGAGAAACTGGTCGTTTTGAAAATAAGCTGAAACACCATCGCCATCTATGAAATAACGAAGAATCCTTTTCTAACCCCATCTATTGATATTTTTTACTACTCACTAACCCAAGGTAGTGGGGAGTATATATAATGTGGAGTTATGATTTCGCAATTTTTAAGGATATTTTTTATTGCAGATTATTATCTAGTATCATGCTAAGATTGTATTCTTAAAGTTTCATCACAATGTATCTGTGTGTGTGCTGTGTACTATGTTCTCTGTGCTATGTGCTGTGTGCTATGTACAACGTGTTTATTTTATTTTATCGATTATAGACTAAAGTACGTTCGATTCCTTTCAAATTTTGCAAATTTGTATACCTAGTACTCGTTTAGACCCCATTTTGAAGGATACCTATCTGAATAGTGCTTCTCATTTTTTTACTATCAAATATTTCAAAGTGACCCCAAACTCAGGAAACTCAATATTTGATTTTTTTTTATTTTCAAATTGGTAAAAAGGCACAACACTTTCATAAAACGGCATTAGAGAATTATCAAGTTTTTATCATAAAATATTTAAATAAAAAAATATTTAACAAATTTCATTTCATGAAAATGTTGAATATTTTCCATACAAAATTTGAATACTTTATAGAATGACTTGTTACTGAGGAGTTTAGTGTTGGCCACAATCCACTCGTTTTTAGTAAACAATGAAAGCAACAGTCCTTATACATTAGGTGACAATGCTCTCGCACATATGTCACCCCTGAATTGCGCCAGAATTTTGTTTTGTTTTTTTTTTTACCTATTTTACCAATGTAAATCGAATATTTTTTATTAATCGGGAACATTGACTCCCGACGGGAAAAATTAAATGTTTGCGTATATGTAGGTACCTACCTAACTTTTAAAAAAACAAATTCGAGTCAAAGATAAATTCATAATCACAATTCGATGTTTTTCTGTCTAATTAGTTTTTTTAGATCATAAATAGCATAGCTGAGTAAGAAGGGAATGTTTTAAATTAATACGTGGTTTTAGGATAGTTGTAAAAAGTAATCCATGCAACATTTATCTATACCACAAGAGTAGATATCTCTAGGATAAAGGATTATCTGTTACAGAAACATATTATATCATGATGTTATATTTATTATCTTGCAATCGACGGTATGGCCTATCAGCGGAGACTTCTAAAATTGGCTGTTAAATTATTATATTAAAAATGTTACACTGATGTATAGCTGTTAGTCTTCCAAAAAAAATATTCATTTATTTATTTATTAAAATAGAGTACATAGACAGACATCCAGCTTACAATTTTCATAAAATGAAAATAATATTGGTTATTATTATGAGTGCTGGACGTCCAAGTATAGATGCACACAAAATTATATTAGCTCATATTAAATCACACACAAAAGTTACACAAGTAAGAGTTACATAAATAAGAGAAAATTCCGTTATAAAATATAAGTAAAAAAAAAACAAGTTATAAAAGTTGCACAAGTTACATAAGTCGAAGTAAAAAAATAGGTACCTACATAAGAAGTTAAAAAAAGTTATGCAAGTTAGAGAAAAGACAATATCAAACAGTTTACAATCAAATAGCGTATGTAAATATCACTGTTCAGTTAACTTTTTTCTTAAAAGCAGAGAGCGAATCCGCAAACACGTCAAGATCAGGACACTCCCTTGTCATTCTTGGTCATCCCTACACATACTTGCTAAGTATTGTGGGGAACAATTACTGTCCAAATCCTTACTGGCTAAGAACTGATGACTCGACAACCCATGGTTTGATGGGTTTGATTTTTGAATCGCAACTTATCTTTTGTCTTCTGAATTTGAAGATAACGTATATTATAATGCGTATTCTTCTCTTCCAACATTGAAGAAATTAAACGGCTTATATTATATTCAATTCAGTACGCAATTTTAGATGAAGCTCTTCAAAGTCGTTGTTCATTGCTTTATGATAAGAGGTTATCAAAGGCTAAAATGGGAGGTTTAATGCCCCGTGAACAAAGCATAGACACTCGTTGTATTCTGTGAATAATTATACCTAATTTAGTAATAATGTGCCAACAAACGGCATATGTTCAAATGATATGAAACTTTTCACCTAATCCATTAATCAAAGCTTCGAAGTTATATAGGTGATAATAAATTCTGCTTCTAACTAGTCCCTAATGGAATCATAGTATAATTTATTTTCTGCTCATTGTAACCTAATGAGGGTCGGAGATTATTCTGGATAAATTTATTTATTTATTTATTTTTACTTTACTTTTTATCACACCATATTTGTAATGACAACAATAACTAGATTCAGTTATTTCTGTTATATTTTTCATTTTTCAAAGCTGGGTCAAATATGGTCGCACCATTTTTATCATTACACATACGCACATACATACCATCATGGCATATCCCAAATTGTGGTGTTACCAGCGACAGGTGTGCGAGCGAGCATATCTTATAAAAGGAAGCACGATACATGCGTTTATAGTCACACACCAATCTCGTCTCACCTACATAGGTTCATAACATTCAGAATGGGTGGAGAACCTCATTGCTGTACTATGTCAGATGTTATTGTTGCCTGTTGTATTTTCGATTACCCGGCTCTTATGGGACACTCGAAAACGATAATAATAGAAAAAAGTGAAGCACTATTCTATGTCGGTGCCTCACAAAATTTAAAAAAAAAATATGCTGTATCTGTATTATTTCATTTCAATAAGTCTGATTATACAAAATATACGACCTGAAATGTTCGTGTTTGTAGGTATATCCACAAATAAGAATAATTTCACCTTCATTTTTCTTCGTCGATAAAATATAATTATACTATAAAAAATATTTTCTTTGAAATATTTAAGCACTAGTTTATTGTACCCGGCGCTGCTCGGGAAAATAAAAGTGAAGCAATAAGCTAACTCATCAAAAAAAATTGTATTTTGTTATTTTTAAACTGTTTATTTGTCATAATATAAATTCAGAATTAACTTATAAAAAATTAATCCACTCCTTCCCTTTCCTTCAGTCTCAAAAAATTAACTTTGAGAAGTGGTTTGATATTAGATTGAATATAAGCATAGTGTGTAGTGTTAGCCACATCCCATTTGTTTTTATATACTTTCATTACAAGTTGAGGTTTGAAAGTATATTGAATATAAGCGTTGGAAAGAGTTAAGTGTTGGCCATTAATCACTCGTTTTTATAAATCGTCATCGAAAGCAAGTGTGTATACAAAATTTAAGCAAAACTAAATCATTTTTAATCAATTCCATGTACATCGTTTTCAAAAAAAATCATTAGTGAGACATTTAGATGGGTCGATGGCAGAGCGGTTAGCGCGCTGGGCTAGTAATCCAGTGGTCGCGAGTTCGAATCCTGCCTCGACCGATTTCGTTCACCTATAGCACAAGCATTTATTTGCTTATTTTAGGGAACGTAGGAAGATGTATATGTACTTGTTTAACAAGGAAAAAAAAAAAAAAAAAAAAAAAAAAAAAAAAAAAAACACGAAGTTTACATAATTATTTTCTGTGACACTGACACTCACAAAGAAAAATACATACCTATCCATTTACATAATTATACTACACACTTAAATTAGTAAATTAGTACGAGTATTTAATCGTAACCATGGCAACAAAAATCAACAAAATGTCAAATGTATGGAACATTTTTTGAAAAAAATACGTCATTCACACAGAAAATACTTCGTAATTAAGAAAAACATTCTAATTATACGAAATAATCACCATGTTTTATAACCAAACTCTGTATTATACTTAATAATATATTTTATTCGTGTAAATACATACTTCTGACATTAACATAATCAAATGCTTGCTCACGAAAAAGGACAATTTTCGACATTTTGTTCGTTGAAAAATTTGAAGGAAAATTTTCGAAAAAATGAAAACAATACAATAAAACATTACATAGATGATTTTATATCTGTCGTAAACTGTCACTGATCGTCATTGAAGCGATATGCGGAATATTTTACCTTTAAAATATTCCATTAATTAATACCCACATACATACATATAAATATACATACATATTACACGGTAAAATATTATGGTGAGAATTTTGTCATCTTACACTTGGATACCTAAACGTTTGTTTTGTTTCTGGTGTATGTTTTTTTTTATTCTTCCTTCCGAATAAATTTATTTCCATATAAATGGAAATCATAAGAAAAGGTGGAGAGAAAAATAAAGAGAAATGGACCGAAATAAACTTTCAAAGAATCATTTGTTTCGTAGATGAAAAACGTCACCACGTTATGAAAAGGTAAAGCTTGTTTATTTTTTATTCAGATGCGATTGTTACGATTACTTCTTTTTTTTCTACACGGGTCTACTTTTTCTTCTTTTTTTTATTGTTGTTCGGTATAATAGAGTTGTCATATTATTATTTGAATTGAAACGTTTTCTTCCCCTCGAAATCGATGTCAGTTTTAAACGTCTCTCAAAATGGCCGCGTATTTGTGTTGTATTATTTCTTCCTCTAACTGTAAATGTCAAAAACGTTTTAAGAGAATTATGAAATTTATGTACACCGACATTTCGTTATGTTAATGCCGTTGTCTCTTAAAATTATTTTCTGCGAGAAACAAAAAGAAACTTTTTGACAAAAATATATATTGTTAGTGTTTTAGGGTTGTTCGGAAAGTTATTTGAATTTTTTTATGATTTTTTTTCCTTTTTGTTTTGCTATCAATTTGTTTACTGTTGTACCGACGCATCCTCTGTTGTATTATTTTGTAGTCTGATTGGAAACAAATACCTAGATGTAAGAAGCCGGCCAGTGTACATAATATTATGTGTAAAAAGATGAATAAATAAATGAAAGTAAATTGATTTTAAAAATACAAAACAGGATATTGTAGATATCATGACAATAAAAAGTATATATGATATCACAATATGAAATTTTTAATTCTCTCCGGAACGAAGGAAACCTTGTACTTCGAGGAGGAGATCAGAAAATTCAACAACATAATAAAACTACAATTCATATACAGGCACATATAACTTCATAGTTCAGAAAATTTACAATTCGCTATAAGAGAGACAGACAAAATATAAAACTACAATTCATATACAGGCACATTTAACTTCTGAGTTCAGAAAATTTACAATTCGCTATAAGAGAGAAAGACAAAAACATAAAACTACAATTCATATACAGGCACATACAACTGCAGAGTTGAAAAAATTTACAATTCGCTATAAGAGAGACAGACAAAAAATAAAAGTACAATTCATATACAGGCACATATTACTACAGAGTTCAGAAAACTTACGATTCGTTTTAAGAGAGACAGACAAAAAATAACACATAAAGGTATACAAAACTTCAGAGTTCAGAAAATTTACAATTTGCAATTTAATAAGAGAGAGAAAGAAAACTACTAGAAATAAATAAAATGAAAGAAGAAATTTGAACCAAGGTGATGTAATCATAAACTATCGAATTGGACACATCTCTGTGCGGTATCGCGAGTTGTTATTTGGCGGTTTGAGTTTTGTCTGTATCAGCTTCAACTGACCTTTCAGAACGTGGTGCAGCTAAATTGCCAGAACAAAATTTCACACAGCAGTTTTGACACTGACGTGCTGTCAAAACATTACACGTCGAGTATTTATTTCTAACTTTAACAGCATTATTACTTTTTTAATGGTCAAATGTCAATTTTGTCGAAAATGCTGCTGCATATTTGATAGGGCTCCAAACATAAACTAGGACGCAGAATCGAACAAACTTTTTTCGCAAACAAATCTTGTTTTTTCAGCCATCAGAATATATAACAATGTTATGTTTACTATGTAAAATACAATTAAGTCCTCTGTTGCAAAAAAAAGCGAAATGATTTACCTAACAAACTATTACCTAAATGATTTTTTTAACCAAGATCTCGGCTAGGCCTCGCATTTTGAAAAGAAAAGTTTTTTCCAGCACGAATGGAGTGGATGGAATTTATTGCTGAGTACGGAAGAAATTATGACTTGCAGATTTTTTGTTTTTAGTAAAAAGCTAAACCTTATAATTGTAAAACTTATTTACAGATCTGCTTTGCGCGATAATGATAATTCTACTAATTATTTACACAACATTCTATCTAGCCCTGGAAAATATTATTTTGTAAAAAGCCTTTTCATATCTCACAGAACATAATCCTAATTTTGCTCTCAGGCACCGGCTTAAAATAGTGCTTCCACTATTTTATGATATCATAGTTTTCAAGTGTGTAAGAGCCACATACATTCTGAATATTGCCTTTTTAGGTGAGACGAGAATAGTGTGCGGGAATACACGCATGTGACGTTCTTCCTTTTATAATGTTACGCACACCCGCACACCTGTCGCTGGTCAACCCACACTGTGGGATATGCCGTGATGGTATGAATGAACGGATCATAATCGATTTTTTTATGAAATATTTTTTTTAAATACTTGTGTAATAACTAATAATAATAATTCGTAAACAAAGATCCAACCAACAAGAAGAAATTGAAGCCTTAAGTTAAGCAAATTCATTGCAATGTTATAAATTTAATTTTTGAATAATTTAAAGTAGGTACCTGCCAAGATTTTACAATATTTAAAAAAAAAATTAAATATTACAGATATTAAAAGAACCTGAATGTCACTCTTGTTTGTAAAAGAAAACCATACCAGATATAAATATATACATCCAAAATTAAACACGCCATTTGCGCAACACCATTACAAATACATGGCAGAACATTTTTTCAACAACAAACTTCCAACGGATATAAGAGAGTCAATTCACGAACAGCTAGGTAACAACATTAAAAAAAAAACACTTTAAAGTAAAATAATAGAAATGGGGTAATAGAATCATGGGGTATAAATTAATTTATTGTTTTGATGCTTTTTTGTGTACCTAAAGTTATAAAATTGTTGATTTTATATATTTGTGTGTCTATATTTTTATGTAATTGAATCATTTTATATGTACTCACTTTTTCAGCATAAGCATTTTATGCTTTTCGGGAAAGGGAAAAAAACAGTGTATAAATTCAAATTCAATTATAGTTTAATTATAGTTCTAGTTTATTCCCCTATAATATGTTTCTCACCCAACTATTGCTTCTTTGGTATAAAAACACGATTTAATTACAAAAAAAATACCAAGGGGCAAAAAAACGCCACTTGCAGAGGTTGTTAGGAACTTTTCATTGTTGTTATTATACTTAAGTGTTTACGTTAGTCATCAAAATCATCAGTTAAGTGTTAACGTTAGTCATCAAAATCAATAAAAATCTCATATGTTCTTAAGCCTCATATATTTACATGATTTGCCTGTTTCATTGCATTACCCTTTTTTCTGCGTCTCTTTTGAGATGCAACTGATTTGATACGGTATATTTCATAAACGTATATCTTGTACATTACCTATCACAATTTATTAAATATTCACCATGTAAAACCATAGGTTGTCTTCTTAATTATCTATTCGTAGCTTTCCGCGCCAACTTATCCGACTTCTCACTCCATATCTGACCCACATCTTAAATTGGACAGTGCTCGGCGGAAAGAAACCCTTACTTTCACTTTCAAAGTACAAAAATAGCCCCAGTGCACGAATATAGTAAGGGTGTGAATCCTAGGTGACGTCTTCAATATAATAGCCTCCTCTTGCACTTCCTTCCATATTCAACATCCTGGATTTAGCGGTCGATTTTCGACACACATTTCGCCTGATTGGCTTTATCGCCTTATCCTAATCCTTCCTACAAAGTTACCATTTTGTCGAACCTGAATTCAACCACGACCGTAAGGCGGATGAAAATGTATTTTTTGTTCAAACCCTGAAGTGATAAAACTGTAGGATTTTCGCCGCCATCTGTGGTTCTCTTTTCAAATATATGGGGTAACACTTAAAAAGAGAATATTTATTTCTGTCAAAGCAGTTTTTCTCGCATTACACGGCAGAAAACAACAAGCTCCCTTTTTCGAACACACTGAACAAATACAGTGTTACTTATAAAAATAAATTTGGTTCAATTGAACCCGGTTCAAAGTCTTATTCTGAAATTCAAATATTCTCATATAAAAATAAATAATTCTTGTATAAGAATATTTGAATTTCAGAATAAGACTTTGAACCGGGTTCAATTGAACCAAATTTATTTTTATAAATAACACTGATACAGTTCAAGTTGGCCGCGTCTCATTTCGTCTCACTCGTGCACATTTCAACTTGTCCGGCGCAACAGAGAGAGGGAGAGACCATTGTCGTGTGTGACGAAGTCTTCCTACAATCGTTCAGCTTCGGGTAACTTCGGACTTTACCGAGTCACTGCGAAGTATTTTATATGACAAAGAACGTGCGCACAACAATAAATTCATACATAAATATATCAACCACGTTGAGTTTTTTGTCTGAAATGGCACATAGTTTATTGCATATTAAAACTACAAGTAGGTAGGTACACTCAACATAATCTTCTTCTTCTTCTTTCAGCCCCTTTCACTCCACTGCTGGATAAAGGCCTCTTCCTGAGTCTTCCACTTCTCTCTGTCCTGGGCGCTCTGTTTCCACCCATGTCCCATCAGTTCGACATTGTCATCAGTCCATCCCCTCTGAGGTCTCCCTACACCCCTTCTATTATGATAGGGTCTCCAATTCAGAATTTTGGGGGTCCATCTATCATCTCTCTGTCTTGCCACATGACCTGCCCATTGCCACTTCAGCCTTCCCACTCTTTCTGCAATGTCGGTGACCTTTGACCGGCGTCTTATTTCCTCGTTTCTTATTCGGTCTCTCAACATAATACCTGTTGTGAAATTGACTAATTATTTAATAATACCAATGTAGATTTTTGGATGGCTAATACGATAAAATCTCTTTTTAATCCTTATACACAATGCCTTAATTTGGAATTTTAAAAAGTATCACAAAAATGTAAGTTATAAACTGTTTTATGGTTATTGCCAAAATCAACAAATATTATTTATGTGTAAAATAAAAAATACTGTAAAACTACGTTAAAAAGGTTATCGTTTATGTACGTTTATTGTTATGGGGATAGTTATGAATTTTATGATGCAATAAGGAGTTGGTTTTATTAATGGAGCTTTATGTAATAACACCATTTTATTATTATTTTGGTAGGTACCTAACTTCGTGTTGCATAGATCCAAGATACCGTTATTAGACCATTTTATTTATTACTTTGGTTTATTGTCATTTTCCGTATGAAATTATGAGAAAAATTGTGTTAAAGTTCCGAGTATGACATGTGTTTATGTTTTATTATTTTTTTTATTATGTTATAACATGTAATTTGTCACATTTTGTCACATCACGTCCTGGATGCAAAATGCATAGGACAGGACGTCGCGTCGTGGAGTCAAATGGAGGAGGCCTTCCTTCAGGAGTGTACGTACGGAAATAGGCTGACGAAAAAGAAGACGTAATTTGTAGTGTTTATATATTTTAAGGATTAGGCATTTCAATTATTTATAAGCTGTAGATTGAAAGGAGTTTGGAAAAGAATTGGTATTTTTTTCATTCCCGTATCCTCACTCGCTCTAATTCGTTTCATGCTTTCGGTTATATGGTCAATCTTTTAAAGTCCGAGCTCATGTCGTATTCAGTCATTTTTACGTGACATAAATACCTGGAGACATTCATGTGTCCAATTGTCTTGCCGGTAATAAAATACAACCTTGAATAGCTGTTATATTTCTTTGTTTTGTATTTTCTAGATGGGTGGTGACAGAGCAGTTAGCGCACCGGGTTAATAATCCTATGGTCGCGACTTCGAATCCTGCCTCGACCTATTTCGTCATATGGCACAAGCATTTATGCTTAATTTAGGGATTATACCTATACGGATATATATGTACTTGTTACAAGGACATATATTCGTTTAATAAAAGTTCAATTATATGTTAATTTAATCGTTGAGATCTTCATCTCGGGATGGGTCAGGGATGTTCTTCCTTCCACGCTTTATCTTTACACGAAGAGCTTTTCGAGGTTATCAAGGGCCTTCTAAACATTACGCCCAATTTAGTCACGTTTTGAACTAAAATAGGAAGATTTAAAATTTTAGAATGAAGGTCATTTGAATTAAATTTCTTATTCTGTAACTGGTTCCTAAAACTAAAATGTATAAAATGAGTGCACCGTAGAACTCAAACTGTCCTTGGCGTAGACTACGTATACGTAGGTACTCCGCACTGATCGGCCATGTTTATTTGTCATGTCGCCGTGATGTAGCCTAACCTTACATTTCAATTGATCTGTACCATAGATTTTTATTATAATTACTAGATGATGGAGTACTCCGTGCAAAAAGTGAGTCATGGAATATCGCGCGTTTGACGTTTTGGTTGGCAACATATTTCAGTTTTCCTTACATTTCAATACATCCTAGATAACTGTTCTCTAACAAAATGTTTTTTTCGACAAATAAATCCGAAAACAATTCATTGCACATTAGTCGTTATTCTCTATAGAAAATCGATGTGATCTGCCAACGAAAACGTCAAAAATCCCGGGGAAAAATGCCTCACTTCGATTCATACAAAATTTGCAAACTACGACATATAGTATTTTTTTTTTTTTTTTTTTAACATGTCTACGTAGGGGACGCCAGCTATTAGGATTTGGGTCCATTTTACTCTTCCGAAGAAGCGCACTACGTAGCGTTGGGAGGGGTTTGCAATCTAGAGAAGAGTTTATTAATTCGGATTTTAAAAAGACCCGGGTTGTACGAAGATGGAAACACAGAATTCGGAAGATCGTTCCACAGTCGGGCTGCTGTGTTAATAAAGGAGTTCGAGAAGCGACTTGTTCGTATATGTTGAAGGTCCACTGTGAATGGATGCTGCGATTGAGTGAAGCGAGTGACTCTGTTGCGAGTGGGTGGAGGAGGGACCAAAGATGCAAGTTCTTCTGAGCAATTCCCGTGGTAGTATCTATAGAATAAACTTAAAATACCGACTCTGCGTCTGTGTTCTAGTGATTGCAATCCATCAGTCAGTGATGGATCATCAATCAGACGTATAGCACGCCTTTGGACAGCGTCGAGGGTATTCAGTAGGTATTGGGGGGCGCCACTCCAGAGGTGACTGCCATATTCAATAATTGGGCGTATTTGCGCTTTGTAGAGTATACAGATCTGGGTCTTAGTAAAATATCTGCGCGCTCTATATAGTACGCTCAATTTTTTGGAGGCGAGTTTCACCTTAGCTTCGATGGAGCCCTTGTAGTGTAATTGGTTCGTTATAGATACTCCAAGCAGGTCGATAGAGCTGCTGTTAGGTAGGGTGCTTCCGTTGAAAGACACTTGCATTTCATTGGGGTTTCTCTTCGCAGAAATTAGACAGGCTTGGGTTTTTGAGACGTTAAATGAAACAAGATTACTTTCACCCCAGGTATTGATTGAGTGGAGGTTTATTTTTATTATGCTTTTCAGCTTCTTTAGTTATCAATTTCGCGTCCCAACATGGGACCAATATATTTCTTCCCAGCCTCCTTATATCAATCTCGCGTCCCAACTTGGGACTAGTATTTTTCTCCGCCTTCTCTAGATATCAATTTCGCGTCCCAACGTGGGACGAGTATATTCTCCGTCTTTCTTTAGATATCAATTGGCAGTATATATGATCTGCACTAATTATCTTTAGATTTTATATTCAAAATAACGCAAACCGTGCAAATTATACAAATCACACAATTGATGTTTTTAACTTAACAAAATATCCCGGACTGCTGTAAAAATAACAAGGACGCTTCCAATATGGTGTGAACTAAAATTAGAACGTTTTGACAGATGATTCAACCAAAAAGTTGTTATAGAATAGGGAAATGGACTGATTCGTGACTTACTTCGAGTACGAATGTTCCTAAATAGGAACGTTCCTACTTCAGCGTTATAGAATATGAACTTGGACTAAGTGGAATAGGAACGCACCTATTTTAGTCGGAAAATTCTTAAAAAGTTATAGAATCGGACGTATTGACATAAAGATTTAAATTAATCATATTTATCAAATGGGTATGAAATTGTCAGGTTTGCTAAATTAATCGATCTATCATATTTACGCACAGTAAATGATATGATGCTTCTGTACAACGTTATAAATAATAATATCGACTGCCCCTCAATACTCAATACCATCTCATTTAATATTCCTACTCGCAGAACTAGACATACACATTTATTCCACCTTCCAATTCATCGCACCAATTACGCACAAAACATGACAATTCATAGAATGTGCGATACATACAATAACAGATTTCAAGAGTTTGACATCTTCCACCTCAGCTCCACAACATTCAAATACTCTATACAAAAGAAGATCAATAACCGCTTATTATAGGAAACCTTGACGGCATTAATTTCTCTTTTTTCTTTTTTTCCTTTTAGTTGAATATTATGTTTTAAATCATTGTTAACTTGAAATGTTGCTCTTACCTACATACCAACCTATGATCATATTTTATTTTTTTATTTTTTGCAAACTTGTATTATTTTATATAATAATCATAACGACAAAATGTAATAGGCCTTAATACTTGATGTTACTATTGTATTGTACTTTGTCTTAACGCTGTTTTTTGTCCAACTTTAACCTAAATAAATAAATAAATAAATATTTAGTTATAATCTATGGATTATTGAGTCGAATCAGTACCCGTACATATTCGAAAAAACATCCTTGTCATAAACTATGCCACTTGATGAGTCAATTAAAGGGAGCAAATGATGCACACAGCAAAGAAAGGCAGACATTAGCAATTACCCTGAATTATTTACATGGTAACGAGTCTAAATTTGTATTCCTGTCTTGTTCAGTATGGCCCAGTCATTTCGGGGAAATATTGCTCTTGTACTGGCATTAGGTACGACCACCACCACCAACAACAGTCTCCTCATCTAACAAATGATGCCGAAACAAAAGATTCCTAATATTGGTCGTTTAGGAGAATTTGCGAAACGTCGGCCACTATTGTTGTATGTTAATTTGTAAACTTTTCTTGTATGCGATGTGTCGACCCATTTCACGAAACACTTTTGGGACTGTACATCCCAGACAACTCGACGCCAGAATTTCTCCGCCGAGTTAATTTACACAAAATGCCTTTTAACATTATGAGCAAATCCGTTCATTGTGATATTGTGGGAGCTGAGGGCAGCCCCACTGGCTGCTTATGTATACTTCCCACCAACGGCGGATTAATTCAGTTCCCTATGGCAGCCGTACAATAAACATCTCATTCATCAGAACTCGCATTTCATTTCACTACACAAAATTAGTATCTCCTATACTTGTGACACCAACGCGGTATGAATACGCAATGTTATGTAATCAGCGTCAAAGGACAATTTAAATATATCTTAGTGACAACCTTGACATGTGCAACTAAGACCTGGACATGACGAAAGCACCAAGTCCCACGAAAGCAGAATAAATGCAGTTGAAATGAGATCGCTAAGAAGAATCTGTAATAGAACGATGTATGACAGGGTCAGAAATGAGGTCATAAGGAAAGAATGTGAGATAAATAAAGATGTCATTTAATAGAATGAAAGTAAACACATTGAGATGTTTTTGCCACGTGGGGAGAATGAATGAGTAACGCCTGACGAAGAAAATATACATTGCGGACAGGAATGGAATGAAAGGTCGGAGCCCCCCATGAAAGCGATGGCACGTCCATGTGAACGGTATTTTGAAAGACGGAAATGTTAGAAGCGTGAACCGCAGACGAACATGTATAAGACGATGTATAAATGTTGACGAGGCGATGAGTGTGTATCAATATAGAAATAAGTGGCGTTCGGTTCTCTCTGCCTACCCCGTGAGGGACATAGCGTGACGGTATGTATGTATTTTAGATTTATAGTACGTTATTAAGGTTGTTCTTAATAACATTCTTAACGTTGTTCTCGTTGTGTTATTACTTGAAAAATATGATATTTGAAATCAGTTGTTAATTCTATGAAATCAGGTTTCTACTAATATATCGGTGCCAACAAAATAATAACACGTACATACCTACATTTGTCAATTTTAGTAATGTAATGATATGCAGCGATTAATAATAATAATAATAGTGAACACTTCCTTGCACCTTGCGCAAGTGGCGAGTTTATTGCCGTATGGCAATTTCTTCCAACTAACCAGTGTTACCAGTCCAGAGAAGCAACATTAGAGTGAGAAATGAATTCAAATAAATTTCTCCTCTGTTGAGAATCGAACCCAGGACGCCCGCACAGAAAATTATGGAGTTTTTTTTTTTTTTTAATAAAAATGAATATGTCCTTGTTAAACAAGTACATATACATCTTCCTACGTTCCCTAAAATAAGCAAATAAATGCTTGTGCTATAGGTGAACGAAATCGGTCGAGGCAGGATTCGAACTCGCAACCACTGGATTACTAGCCCAGCGCGCTAACCGCTCTGCCATCGACCCATCTAAATATAACTCGTTGGTTTTTTATTTCTCTGATGTTCTCGTCGCCATTGTGGTATATCTTGCTTTATGTAGGATATTAAATAAATCACACGTATTCACAGTATATGTATACACACTTTGATAACACGTATCAAACATCATAATAGTACAACAATATAAATAGAGAAGTAATACAATATTATATGTTTACACCAAAGAACCCACTAAGTAAGAGCAGTAAATCAGAGAACTCCTCACCCCTTGTCTTTCATTTAAATACTTACCCATAATGCATACTACGAAGATACACAATCACCCTCATTTGGCTAAACACATTTTTAGATAATTAGACTTACCGATAAATCACAATTATCAGAATTAATGAATAAAAAATCACGCAAATGGATGAATTTTACATTACGAATCACAAAAACGGTGAACTGTCCCAGGAATACAATAAAAACATTTATCTTGTTGATTTAACTACGAGAAGTAAAACGCTCCAAGCGACACGTTTCGGAGGTAAAACACATTATCTCACTGACAAAACACTTCTATACTAAATCGATAGTCAGAATTACACAGAACTTACTTTTTGTCAACATTGTACATATATTGTGACTACGAGTACCTACTCAATAGTTACTGTAGAACAAATTACATGACCGAAAGATAAATAGGTTATCCGGAATATAGTTTGTTGTCTGTACCAAAAGGACATAATCCAACTGTCGATTCGTTCATGAGAATTCAATTCTCTTAATGAATCGACATTATTAAGCCAAGATGCGTGTACGAAGGAAAATTTTGTATGGTGTAGTGGACTTTTTGCATGCTAATAACACCAACTAGAGGCCTCGCAGCATATATGTTCCCATACATGGATTTACTCAGAATTCGGAGTAGAACATTTAATGTGAGTTTTGTGTGTCTGTGTGTGTGTGGGTGTGTGTGTGTGTGTGTGTGTGTGTGTGTGTGTGTGTGTGTGTGTGTGTGTGTGTGTGTGTGTGTGTGTGTGTGTGTGTGTGTGTGTGTGTGTGTGTGTGTGTGTGTGTGTGTGTGTGTGTGTGTGTGTGTGTGTGTGTGTGTGTGTGTGTGTGTGTGTGTGTGTGTGTGTGTGTGTGTGTGTGTGTGTGTGTGTGTGTGTGTGGTGTGTGTGTGGTGTGTGTGTGTGTGTCCCCGTTATAACTTTTGATCCGCTCAATTTACAGAGCCCAAATTTTCAGAATATATAAACAGTTATAAGCCTACAAAACTTTTATACTCAGTATTGTGAATTTTTGTTTCAGTCAGGGGTTATCAACTTTTGAAATTTTGGTTTATTTTTTCATATATCTCAAAAACCATAAAAGTTAGAACGCTGAAAATTGGTATATACATAGACAAATACAAAATCTCAAATTTAATTTTTCGAAAAAATTCCTGGGGTTCTCAAACATTTTTTATTAAGAAAAATACTTTTTTTATGATAAATTTTTGAGTTTAACTGCCTATATTTCCATTTCTTTTAAAAATATCGAAAAAAGCCGAAACACCCCAACTAGATCATTTAATTTTCTATAAAAAATATTTACATTGTATTAGCACATCTCAATTTTTTTTTTAACAATTTTTATAAAAATTGAATTTAGTGACGACATTGTTTCATACACTTGTATGGAAGTAGCCTGCTCACAATATCTAAGAAGACTTAATAATTTGATACTAATCTTCAAACATATATACATACCATCATGCTGTTTTCACATTCTGGGTAGGATCAAAGGACTGACCTCCATACTATCCTATCTTGACATACATACCTAGGTACATGTGTTGTATAGAAAACCAAATATCTTAAAATTTTAAATAATTTGTATTTATGGGTTTATAGTTTGGTACTTATTCTTCAACTATACATACTATCGCTATCGACAGTTGGATCTCATGTGTTACATGCAACTAGTATATTTATTTATTTGTTTTTCATGGTATGTTTTCGTTTCTCGGTTTCTGGTTTTGATCCGTAATCAGAACAGTTTTGAAATATGTTTATTATTTTTACGGACAATACATTTTTACTCCTCATTAACCCAAATGAATATAGTGGGGAGTTATGATTTCGCAATTTTTAATGTAATTTTTTATTTCAGATTATCAACATGTTTAGTATTATGCTGACATTGTATTCTGAAAGTTTCATCACAATATATCTGTGTGTGTTGTGTACTATGCGCTATGCACGGCGTGTTTATTCTACTTAATCGACTAAAGACTAAAGTGCTCATTCGATTATTTTCAAATTTTGCAAATTTGTATATCTAATACTCGATTAGATCCCGTTAGATTTTGAAGGATATCTAAATAGTGCTTCTTATTTTTTAACTTTTAAATATTTCAAAGTGACCCCAAGCTCAGGAAACTTGAAATTTGATATTTTTATTCTCAAATCGGTAAAAAGTCACATTATTTTCATAAAACGGCATTGAAGAATTATCAAGTTTTTATAATAAAATATTTAATCAAAACTCCTTTCATGAAAATGCTGAAAATTTTCCATACAAAATTTGAATACTTTGTGGAGTTACTTGGCGAGTTTTTAAAGGAATCACCACCGCCAGTAATGAGGAAACGACTCTCGAAGTGGTCCACGGGGTAAATAAAGTTTGGGAACCTATGCCATCAAACGATTGACGTTCTCCCTCGAATATTAAACGCGATTTCCTGTACATTTTCGCCGTTTTAGTATTTGCACATAATGGCGATACCCATTTTTTAAACTCCTTTCGCCCTGCCATCATAAATTTCTGTTCTGACAAGGACGACCTCTCACTTTATATATCAGCATTTCCTAAATGGTGATCCGCGGAACCCTGGGGTTCCGTGGAAGGGTCACAGGGGTTCCGCGGTCTTTCCGAGAGAAATTTTATTTTTTATTTCTTCGAATTGAAGCTAACAATACATGAATTAAGTATAGATACAGATAAAACTTACATTGCAAAAAATATCCAATCCAAACATCAATCTATTAAAAGCTTACAATAATTCGAAAAATTCTAAAACAAAAAACATTAAAAACTGTCTATTTCGCATTGACTCATTCATTGATATGGAATTGTTGGTTGGGGTGGATGTGCCAAAACTATCTTGGAAAAACTTTGTCTAGCTCAAAGATGCATTGTGAAGATAATTATCCAAAAACCGTTTGATTACCCTACGGAAAACCTCTATAACGATTTTAAAGTATTTGACCCGAGACAAATATATATCCAGCATATACTAACCTATTTTCATAAAAATATAATACATCACCAGAAAACACAAAAATCCAGAACCACACGAACAAGCATTACTTTAAATTACATAATCCCTCATATGAAAACAACTTTCGGACAAAGAAATGCATCATTTATCGCTCCACGAATTTATAATACTTTACCTATGTCTCTCAAGGTAATAACTTCACATACATTATTTAAAACAAGAATAAAAAATATATAGGGAATTACGGAAGGACAGAAATTGCCCAAATATTAAACATCCAACAATAATTCTGAGAAATAATATTAAGATGGTATTTCATCCATCGCTATAATTGAGTAGCGATAAAATCGTAAATTAGTCGAGAGATCAACCTAATTTACCAATTTCCTTAGGAAGTTTTTTTAGAAAACTTTAGGTTTCTTCCACCAGGTGTTACTTTTGAATAAAATTATATTTTTATTGCTTCGATATTTGAACGCTTTATTAGAGCTATTTAATTTAATTTATTATTTATGTATTTTATACATAATGTATTTCATATTTACTATATTGATTACAAAACGAAAAAATCGGATGAATGCTAAAAAATAGTTTTAGCGCTATCTGTCGGATAATGTGAAAAGTTTTTTATTGGATAATGTACCTATAAAACGAAATGCTTAAAACGTATATATTACAATAATTCATAATGAAATACGCATACCTTCCTGATTGATAAAATATAATAAAAATATTTTATAATAAATAAGTATTAGGTAAGTTTATTATTAATATATTAAACATAATTTGATTTTATAAATTGATTAAATATAAATACCAAACCGAATATTGAAAAAGCTAAATAAATATTCGTTTGGTAACTTCAAGTTTAGATGTTTTCAAGGTCAAAGTGCAATGTTTCTTGTACCTAGGTATGTAAGTAATACGCTTCATGTCACACATACACACACCCTCACACACACACACATGTATCGGCTCGTGGCTAAAATTCACAAGAGTGACAAATCATGACTATCTAGTCCAGAGGTTGGCGGCAAACTTCATGTGTACGTCACGTGGGCTAAGCAGAGCGCAAATTTGTGTTTTTTTGGTTGATTGGTACTTATAAATATGTGCAAACCGCCCGCCTACACGACGTAGGTAAACTCAAGTTATTTGCCGGAAACTATACAAAAATAATGCACGTAAAATACCATTGAACTGTACAACTTATGTACTACGTATTACATTAGGTATGAGTCGATGTAAAATTCAAAAAAATTATTTAATTATAATACTTAATAAATTATTTAGGTATAATAATAATTAATAATAAGGTAATTATTTATTAATAATTATTTATTTTTTTATTTATTATTTTTATTTTTTATAACCTACCAATCTGTTTATAAACGGTTCAAAAGCCATTTACTTACATAAAAAGTTATACTTACATGTACAACGTCATCTTCAATAAACAAAATATAGAAAAAAATAAACCAAAAAATATTTACGTTATTATTATTCTGTTCGTGACGACTTTTTGGCGAGATTCGTTTATACCAACTACATAATATGTATATAGGTACTTATTATTTAGGTACAAAATTTGCGTAGGTATACTTATTTTGTTATAAACTAGAAAAGAAATAAACTGTATACAATATTCCCTGGACTTTTTGCATGCTAATAACACCAACTAGAGGCCTCGCAGCATATATGTTCCCATACATGGATTTACTCAGAATTCGGAGTAGAACATTTTATGTGAGTTTTGTGTGTGTGTGTGTGTGTGTGTGTGTGTGTGTGTGTGTGTGTGTGTGTGTGTGTGTGTGTGTGTGTGTGTGTGTGTGTGTGTGTCTGTGTGTGTGTGTCTGTCTGTCCCCCCCTTATAACTTTTGATCCGCTCAATGGTCTGATAAATGTCAAGTGTCAATGCACAAACGTCAGATGGCACGATTATGTCATAACTTAAAGCATATATGTATAATAAATTATTATTTTTATTATAATTAAATAATAAATTATTTTTGCTGTGAGGCACCGGCTTAGAATAGTGATTCCACTCTTTTATATTATTGTTTTCGAGTGTCCCGTAAGAGCCTGGTAATCGAAAATACAACAGGCAACAATAACATCTGACATAGTTCAGCAATGAGGTTCACCACCCATTCTGAATGTAGTGCCTTTTAAGGTGAGACGAGACTGGTGTGTGGGTATACACAGATGTGTTGTGCTCCCTTTTATAAGGCAATACACACCCGCACACCTTTCGCTGGTTACCCCACATTGTGGGACATGCCGTGATGGTATGTATGTATGTACATGGATTTACTCAGAATTTACTCACACCCCAACTAGATAATTTAATTTTCTATAAAATATATAAATATTGTAGAAGTACCTACATCTCAATTTTTTTTAACAATTTTTATAAAAATTGAATTTAGTGACGACATTGTTTCATACAATTTGTATGGCAGTCGTCTACACACAATATCTAAGAAGACTTAATTGTTTCATACTAATCTCCAAACATACATACATACCATCATGCTGTTTTCATATTCTGGGTAGGATCAAAGGACTGACCTGCATACTATCCTATCTTGACATACATACCTAGGTACATGTGTTGTATAGAAAACCAAATATCTTAAAATATTAAATAATTTGTATTTATGGGTTTATAGTTTGGTACTTATTCTTCAACTATACGTACTATCGCTATCGACAGTTGGATCTCATGTGTTACATGCAACTAGTTTATTATGTTTCGACTTATCTACTCGTCTGCGAGAGATTTTAAAATAGTATTAAAAGGGCTTACTTAGTAAAAAGATATTACCATTTATTATGCGAAGGAAAAAACGCTATGAATAAAAAATATATTTTTATTAAGTGCCTACGCACATAGAAGATATCTTATGGTACTAGCCATTGAAGAGTGCGAGAAAGAGTATGAAGGGGAGAAAGTATCATCATCTCAGTCACACACAATGTGAAAGTATCATCATCTCAGTCACACACATGTCATGTCCGTCAACCACAATGTCATGTGATGAATTTAAACAGGGCTGTCAATGATGCCATAAAATTAATAATACATTTTTATTTATTTATTACGTTGGCGTTAATAAAAAATAACGATTGGCAATAGTTTTTGTGACAAATTTCTACGACGGTTTGTGTCAGATGTGAAAATAATACCCGGGGTTATTATTTATTCAAAATAAATATAAATATTCAAACTTAACATATCCTGTATTAAGAAAAATATTATATTTATGCAACTAATTTTATTTTTCTCAGTCTATATTTCCCATTTTTTTCAAGAATCTATAAAACATAATGAAAGATGTTACGATTTACGATAAATCACTAGAGAAAGATTGTTTTACAAAGTACGATAATATATTTGTTCTGAAAAATATACTTTCGGCGATACCCACCACTTTAATATGCATAAATAATACAGAATTATTATAGCGCCGTTTAATGATTCAGAATCATTCCAAAGGCGCTGATATTTCGGTGCTATACGAAACAAAGCTGCTTTCAGTCTTTTGGAGGATGTGCTCTTTCTTTGAGCACTGCGACCATCTGCATGCAATCAATTACACATTATATATCATAATACGCCTTGTTGGCATTATTCAACTCCTTTAGGGAGTCGTTCCTCTATGATCTAGGTAGCATGTTTTGAGTTCAGACGAATGAGATGCAAAACATTTAGTCTCTTTCCTTCTCTTTCCTTCTCATTGATGTTGTCATATCTGACATATATCTTTCTTTGTTTAATATATGGATTGAAATCTAACGGTTATATTAACTTGAAAGAAATATATATTTTTTATAATTATTCAAATGATACAGATTAATGTATTATAAGAAATATACTAACCGATGATATGTTACTCCGTCACGTTTGTCAACCTTTCCTGACATTTTTTTACATCTATATACTGTAAAAACAGGCATTTTTAATGGCATTTTTAAACGAAGTTCTCAGACGTTGCTCAAACCACAGATTATATGTGGCTCAAACCAAGTCTTAAAAAACAAGTAATCGACTGGGGAGCAATCCAAGCACAGGAGAACATTGAGCTCCAATTTGTAGGGGACAAAAATTAGTAGACGGTTCGTACTCTAGTATTATAACTCAAGGTACTTATTCAGTGATATGTAATGGTTAAATATGCAATAGAATTACAAAATCTGCACACTAAAACATGAGTCCTAACCAAAACATGTGTTCTAGCGAATATTTAATATTTATCGTTGACGAACCTTTGTACGCGTCGCTTCTCACTTATTTGTAATTGAAAATGACATTCTGTGTAGTAAAAGGTTGCCGTAATAGGTCTAATATTGTGAAGAAAGACGATGGAGATACTTTTCATAAGTAAATACAAAAATATAATCGAAATTTATTAACTATAGATATAAAAAAACCTTAGATATTTTAAATTTTTATTTATTTATTCGGAGAATGACCGTTGGACTTCTGCAAGACAAATTTGTTATGAAAAACGTGTACACTATTAAAAAAGGTCATTTCATTTCTTAGATGTACATAAAGATTTCTTGTTTGGTTATTTCTTGTGAATGTGTCAAAATTTTTGCATACAAAAAATACCAACACTACGCCATACAAAATGTTCCTAATATTCCCAATACGCGTGTTGGGTTTATACTGCCTGCGAATCTACAGTTGGATTACTACATACATACAAATCATCACGTCATGTCCCCTTCATTATTTCGCCAATATATGTTATTTTTTAGTGTTAGTTATTAAGGATTTTTTGTTTTTAATAAAATGTATTATATACATTCATAAAGTTCATGTAAAATACAGTATTTTGTATCGCTTTCTATTTTTATACGTAAATATACTATGTAGGTATACTTTTTACGCAGTAAGCATCTATTTAATTATTGTAATATTTTATTTTTTATGTATTTCGTAACGTTAATTTAATGTAAATTAAAAAGAAATACAAAAATGAAATACCTGACAACCCTGTCTCATCTAATGCATAAATAGGAGAGAGACCTTGGAGGAATTAATATGAGAGAGATATTGTATCAGGCGTATGCAAACAAAAGGGACGGAGAGATTGACTGTTATTAGATATAAATCTAACCATATCACTGTACTTATTATTATTTTTTGTACATGTAGGAGAGAGAGAGAGAGAGAGAGTGTGTGTGTAAAAGGAAGATAGAGTTCTCGGTCAAATGATGTCAACATTGTCAAGTAAGCTATTGTATGGGACAAATAGTACACACCGCTTAACGATAGATGGCATAACAAAAAATGCTGGTTCGAATCTAATATTTTTTTAGTATCCGAATGAACCACCAATATGGCGCTGAAATCAGTGCATAAATGATTAATTTTTATAAAAAATGCAATAAATCGATCAAATATATTTTTGCAATAAAAATATTTTTAAATATTTTTGTTTGTATATCTCAATGATCTGTCGTTGGTAGTTTTATTTTTTTTAACTAAAATTCTAATATGTCACTGTTGTCTATTTCCTCAATGTTTAATGCTATATTTTATCAAATTATGATTACATAGCATTATTTTTTAAACTACATTTTAAAGATATTGTTCTTCTCCACATACATAATTAGACGAATTATTTTTTTTAATTTGTGAAAAAAGCATGGTCAAACCAAATGCCTGCCACAACGTTCATTTTGTTATTGTAATATCAGTTTGTTAATAGATTTTCAATATTTTATAATATTTTAAAAATAATTAAAAGTACATAATGTTTATGAATCTAAAATTTCATTAAGATCGGAAAATGTATACATCCTTGATCTACGCCCTTAAATAATATAACTACACGCTACACAAGCTGGTTCGAGGATTGTCTTTACATTGCATCTTATTTTAAGACAAATAAACTCTAAAACATTTCTCTTTTTTTATTAGATTAATTTCAAAGAAGAAATCTTGATTTTGTATTTTATTTGATTTGTGACTCAAGTCAAATAATATTGTTACTGAGTATATACGTTGAGAAGACCACAGAGCAAATTTTAATGTCAAACTGCTACATAACATAAATGACAACAACGGGTGTGCATATTATGGTAGAAATAATATTAGAATAATTACATATCAAAATTTACTGTATCAGTTTATACTAACTTATGTGTTTAAGATATTGGTAACTACGTAATATTGTAATTTACTGTGTTGTGATGTCTGGTGTCCGCTCTATGTAACTATGTATAACCAAAATGTCAAATATTTGGCTTGGTAAAATTGTAAACTGCTAGCCCTAGAACAGGGTTACCTAGTTGGGCAGCAGTAATCTTCATAATAGTCTTTGTGATAAAGGTGTGAAAAAAAAATAAAAATAAAAAAAAAAAATATCAAAATAAAACATAAAAATGTTCGTGGAAGACTCGTTAAATAATGAAAATATTCAAACTATGTACATACAAGGTAAACACTATGTTGTTATCAAAATAGCCAGATCTAGGATTCCGCCAAAAAAAGTATGATCATTTAGGGTTCCATCGCCAAATAAAATTGGGAACCGCTGTTGTATATAATACTGTCTGAGGAAACTTCAGAAAGCTGAAAGTGACTGGCGTATGTTTTTTTGTCATAACGTACATTAGATCATTTTTATGAGTGCCGGAACTGTGGATTTTAAAACATTCAAAATCCTCTAAATGCATTAGAAGTACTCCCAAAAATAAAAGTCAAAAATGTACATATCCAAAAGATTCTACAAAAGTACTATAATTGCCATTAAGTATATAATTTTTATTAATAAACTTAACATTGTTCCAATCTTCATAATTAAAATAACTCTTTGTCAAATGAACAATATTATAATGAACACTCGTCGAACACAACACTTCAATGAGTAAAATAATATTTACACAATGTTATATTCAAAGGTGAATCGAGATAGCCTATGTCTCGTTTTTGAAAATACTTCAAATTTAGTTACTTTTTTAACTAAAATAGGATCTCTCTAAAATTTTAGAATTAAGGTCATTTGAACATAATATGTAATTTCGTATTATGTAACTGACGTTGTTCCTAAAACTAAAATCTACAAAATTAGTACACCGTGGATAGTAATTAAAATTTTCTATGGCGCAGACAACGCATGCGTACTGTGCACTGTTCGGCCATGTTTATTTATGTTATTTCGTCGTGATGTCGCCTAACCTAACATTTCAATTGATCCGTACTGATATTCTTTGGATTTTATTTTCAACATAACGCAATACGTGCAAATTATCCATTTTTATTTTTTTCTGTACCCAACTGATGTTTTCAACCTGCTAAAATATCCCGGAGTGAAGTGAAAATTACTAGTACCCTTCCAATTAGGCGTGGACTAAAATAAGGAACATTTTGACAGTTGATTCAGATAAAATGTAGTTATAGAATAAGGAATTGAACTAATTCGTGACTTACTTGGGGTAAGAACGTTCCTGAATCAGCGTTATAGAATATCAACTTAGACTAAGTGGAGTAGGAACTAGGAACGTAGTAGACTAGTAGTATTTTAGACGGAACATTCTTAAAAAGTTGTAGAATCGGAGTAATGTAACATTTGATGTATCATTGATTTTTTTATGGAGTAGGTACGTGTACTTAACTTTATCAAAACTAAATAAAATGAAATAGCAAAAGTGACAGGACTAATTACCTGTAGTTTCCTATATTTCTCATGATGGATGATTTAACTTTATTTTAACTAATCAATGGATCTTGATGAAACTCCATAACAAATTAGTGAAAATTCTAATGATTCAACCTTGATATTCCCATAATTTGATAGAACGTGATGATCGTTACTTAATTTGTGATAAGATAATTTATATAATACTCGCTTTATAATATAATCACTTTTAGACGGCAGAGCAAAGCGGTTGATGTAAATTACGAAAGTAGGTGAAGCATTTCGTCAGGAATGGCAAATGGAATGGAAGGAAGGGATGGGAATGAGATATGGAAGGTGAAAAGACGATCACAAACTAATTTAAATATGAAACAAACAATGAAATCAGATAAGAACATAAATAACTCTAGTACCGAGACAATATTATTCCATACCTATATTTATAATAATGCTTTAACAGGGAACTTTGCAAGTAAACAAGGATCTGTGAGCGCAATGAAGATAAATTATTGGTCCATGAATTAATAGGTAGCTAGCTCTTTGGTGGCTTCGACACAGTTATTAGGGTTGGCGAACACTTCGATATCTTAATTATTATTATTGAAACCATCCATTTGAATATGAACTCATATATTCTTCGATTACTTTCGTATTATTATTTTAATGAAAACCACTAAACTGTGAGTCCAGTTATGGCATTTCGCATGATAACTTTCACAACCTCATATCTCAAAAAGCTACATTCTCGTATCCATAAATAAACAATGTTTTTTAAAGGTTTAAAGAAATAAAACAAAAACAATCGATGAATTACTTAGATGCATTGTTAAAAGAACTTTCGATCCGCATTATCAGAAAAATAAAATATATAGAGAAAGTCATGAAGGTTTTAGTATCTCCTGTAAAATGATTAGCCATTGAGTTAGAACTAGCTTTTATTCATACAAACCATCACGCCATGATCCCAATGGGGTATGTAGTGGAAAACCTAAGGCACATTTTTCTATCTCATCAAGCATTCATTGTCTCATGCATCTTCCCAAAAATGGTCCTCTATTGTTTCCTTCTAGTCCTATTCTTCCAGTATTTCTTTCACACAGCCGAACCATCTATCGACCCGGCCTTTTGTTCCATTTTTTATTTATTATTCAATAAAAGATTTAATTGTTAAGTTTTTTTTTATTTTGTTACCTAGTCGTTCATGATTTGACTCCCTTATATCCTTTGGATTAAAAAAGTGTTCTGTCATATAGGTTTGTGTAATGGTGCTACCCAAATGACGTGTTTTATTTTGGATGGATATATTTATATTTGTTTTTGGTACAGTTTAAAACAAGTTACATTCTGGTTCATTTAATATCTGTAATATTGCAGTTTTCTTAAAAATGTCGTCGTCTTTTAATTTCATGCCGCTTTATACGTTTTCTTCATTATTCTTCCCGACTTTGATCAAATTGGTAAATAAATAATGAGTCGTTTATGTTAGCCGTTTGTTTTCTCTGATTTTGATGTTGTGTGTTGTAAAAATGGTTTAATATTACGTTGAATTTGAATCTCCACTCTTCCATACTGACTGCTTTCTCCCAGGTGAAATTTCAAACCGGACTATTTATTTGAAGACCCTGAATGTTGTGGCATAAAATAGCCGACATGGCAGGGACCCGGTTACAATAGCAAATAATAATCCCACCCCTTCTCCTAATCCTCTCAACTTTGTGTCCCACCTACCATTTGTTTCATCTTCTGACCATTCGCCCGCCGATGTTAACAACTATTTATTCGTACACTATTTTATATGGACCTATTTTAGATCGTCCGCTATTATCGACGAAACGAGATATACATAATTGGTATTGCCAATTTGAGGTATAAAATGGACGCTGTAAAATTATATTGAACGTTGTTTACCTATATTGAATCATAGTGACTTTTAACAGTAAGTAGGTACACAATTGAATTTTTTTCAAATATTTTGACATTGGTCAATTTCGTTAATATAATTACGTCATAATATAAAGGCTATTTTTATCAGTGTAAGGATACCACAACAGGTAACAACGATTGAATCCTATGAAACCTTAGTAGGCACTGATGGGTTCCACAGATAATAGCCTTCAAAGTGTGTAAAATTGATATTCTGACATGTCATTATAAAGGGTGATTTTTTTATACATTTACAACTAAAATCTCGTCATCCATATAGACACTTTGGTTGCTGCTTTTGCACCGTCCAATCGTCGTAGTTTAGGTCTCCATACGCTTCTTCTACCGGTTGGGTCATTAAACAATACCCTTTTAGGAAGTTCCAGATCATCCATACGGTCAGCGCCATCTTGAAAGATTCAAGATGGCGCTGATACGGTGTAAATGTCCTAACAAGCGTAGTCTATTAATCTTAATGGATTTGACTACGCTGATGTCCCGGTAAAGATCATAGAGCTCGGTCGTTGACCATCGTGAATAGGTCCATATATTCTGCATAAGATTTTTCTTTCGTTGGCGTCTAATCTATTTTCATCGTGCTTGGTTACTGTCCAGATATCCGAGGCATATGTTAAGACTGATCCAATCAGTGTCTTGTATAGTGTGACTTTAGTTTTTCTGGACAATACGCGTGACTTCAGTTGTCATAACACTCTACAAGATTCTGCTTCAAGTATCAGTAGAGAGCCAAAAGTACTATTGAATCTGAAAATTAAAAATGCTGTTACAATCTAACCATCTTACTTATAAATGAAAACTATCTGTAGTACCTGGTAATAGAGCGTGATTAACGAAAATTTTTACTTATAACGTCAATTTAGGACGGGTCGAGAGGTTGATTAACGCTTAACTAACGCGTCATACCAACTATTTCAAAATGGCGGATCTTTCACATATGATCCAACGCATATTTGAGATTGACAGAAAAATTGAATCCTTATAACGTATTTATAATGTGATGGAAGTTTTTTTGCATTTATTTATTTATTTATTTATTTTACAATTTATTTTATTTATTAAACAAATTTTCGGTACATAGTATAATATAAATAGATACAAAAAAAAACATACACACATATTACACAGATCATATTACACATTACACCAAAAATCCCACAAGGCTTAGCCTGTATGTGGGTATACCTAAATAAAATTTACAAAGGAAGATGTTGGTTGCGCGTTACAATTAAACAGTTTTTAGACAACGCAAGTAGAAAAATCATAAGTACCTACCTAAATGGTGATAAAGAAAATTATACAAATTGCAAGTAAACAATATTCTGATCACAAAAAAGCGTTAAATCATAAAATAGCAAAATCCATAAATAGCAAAATCCATAAATTAAAAGTAAACAGTTAATGATGATAGTAAAGTAAAATAAGTATGTACCCACTTATATTAGAACAAATCACAAAAAGCAATGAAGTAAAATACATAAAAGTAAACAGATATATGATGACACAAAAGTAAAATATAGATAATCAAAAGAGATAAACACATAGAAAAAGACAGAAGAGAGAAGAAAAAAAAAAAAAAAAAAAAAAAAAAAAAAAAGAAATCATAAAAAGAAATCTTGAATGTTGTCATTGTTCTTAAGCCATGTCTTAAGATGACTCACATATTTTGAATGGCAATTTAAAGACTTAAGAGACAATGGCAACATATTGTATGATCTGGGAGCTATAAATACAGAATGTCTCTGTGTCGATCTCTTATTGCAATTAGGAACTTTGTAAATACTATTCAATACTATTCATACTTAAACCAATGCTAGGTATATTATGGAAGTAATGAAATACTTAGGTATATTAATATGAATGAATGAATGTCTTTGTGATTTTTTCTTGCTTTCAAAAAAAAACACAATCTCTTCCTCAATCTCTATAGAGATGTTCCAAAAATATACCAGTACGTACAAAATATATAAGTACGTACATACTTCTTTATGTTTTTCCTTGTTATTTTTATCGTAGTCGTGTTTATAAATTGAGTCAAAACGGTACAACGCGGTATTTGTTTTTATTTTTCGATGTCAGTTATCCAAAGATTACATGCATTAATATATTTTTTTACATATGTCTAGCCATGCGGCCATATGAAAAAAATAAATGAGGGTGTTCGTAAACAATTTGGTGAACTACTTAGTCATATCTTAGTATACGTTTGTAAGTAGGTACCTAAGATTTTTTAATACCGATCTTAACTATTTTAGTCGGGATTATCTAGTTGCGCGTTCAGTAAGCTTGTAAAGAATTCTAACAAGTAAGACCGTAAATATTTTTGTACAATTTTTGAGACTCCTTTCGTTAAGATACATTAAAAAATAAAATTCTCCATAATATATGGACGGCCCAGCATAATGTAGATTGTTCCACTGTTTTATTATCCATAGACATAATTGAAGTTTGTTTGTTCAGATTATATTATGTGACAATGAACTGAATTGTTTTAGGACATAGAAGTTAGTAAATATATGAAATAATGGAATGTATAAAGGCACGTACATGTCACTGAGTATTAAATATTATTATCGACTTATATACTTTAATGCCCTCGGTATTTTAACGCATTGGATGAGTGGAAAATTTAGTCGCACGCCGAGAAAGAAAGAATTTAGGGATATTGCTGCTAAGTGTGTGGAGCGGAGAGACCTATTTTTAGTCTTCATATTATGAAGCGTGTCGTTAATTCCATTGTGTGGGGTGTATTAACTTCATTTTGTTAGCACGAGAAATCCCATCAAGGATACTGGAAATTTCAAAATCAAAATACGTGTTTTGTAACTGCTTTGTTTTAATGTCTTCCTGCGATCGATCGAGCAATTTGCTGTATTTTTTGGCTGCTGGATTAGTTTTATAATTAAAATAACAATTTGATGGGTGGGTTTGGGTTTGTAATCCAGTAGTCGTAAGTTGGGGGTGTATGAGGATGTATATGTTACTAATTGTATATGTTTCTGTTATTACTTGTTATATAAGGACATTAATATTGCATCAGAAACGTCTCTTAAATATTTTTTTTCTAAAACGCCTGTGTCAACTGGCATGATAATAAGTGTAACTGGCATGATAATTTTGAATTTTTTGTGTTTGTCCTGAACTCGATTTTCAGCCGAGAAAAACAATATTTTAAATTGTTTCTCAGATATATCTTTTTGAAGATGAAATCGCTACTTGAGCAGGATACAATGTAGTGTTTATTTTTAATAATAACATATTGTTTTTCGGTTTTGAAAAATTCAATGAAATATGATTGAGCAACTCTAATTTAAAACTTTGTTTAAACCTCTTTTTTGCATAGATCGTTTATGGTTTCGGAGCTAACCGCTCCTTCGCAAGTCTTATTTTCAACTCGGTAATATGTATATTCCACAAATTCCTTGTTATATAAATCTCATTGGTGTTATTCAGTTTTTGTCGTTTTGTATTAAATTCAATTCCGAAACAATTAATCAATTTTCGTTGCGTTTCAATGTACCTATAAGAGGATTTTTTTATTTTAGGATAATAAGCAAGTTCAATCATCCATCTGAGATAAATATGAAATTTACGTAAGTTTCTTTACGCTGGTTTCATGAGCAGGGCAGACAATATTAAAACCCGGATACTCCATGTTCCATACTTACTGGAAGATAACAAAGGATGTTCTTTTACTTTGTGCTTTTTACCTTATTTCCTTGGTGAATTTTATGAATGTTCAACTAAATATGCAAATGAGTGAATATTCGCTACACTTCGTTGTTCTTTTGCGTCGTACGCTTTGCATAAAGTCATGGTAGGTACTCCTTTTTTACCTTTTTTAAAAGCTTTTAGTAGATGGCAAAAATTACGTAAGAAAAATCATATTATATGCTTTTTCTTTAACCATGATTAATAATAACCGATGATTTAAATCTAGGTCACAACAAATCCGTAATACACGTCGTCAATCAGTGAATATCAATTTTTGTGTACCTTTTAGTAGAACTACAATGGCACAAGCATCAATTTGCTTTTAGAGCACTGACTGCATTTAATCGACTTTTCGACTTTCGGTGGATCTCAAAATTATAAAAAATAGAATCAGGTTTAAGAGGGTGACTGTTGCCAACGTACCTATTTTTTTCAATTTCAATTTGCATCATTACTACAAAACGAATCATTTTGAATAAAATATCCTAGTTAATTTGATAAAGAAAATAAACCTTAACTTTTTAATTATGTTCTGTATATATTCTTGTACGAAAATAATAAGCATACCCCGATTTTTGACATTTATCTTAAATTTCTAAAAAACTATAAGCTCTAGAGCATTTTTTTTTTAATTAAAGAAGATCAAAATATCTGGAAAAATACGATGTAACGTTTCATTAATGCTTCAGGTTAAATTAATAAACCAAAAAAACTTTTATTTCGCAATGGCGCTGAATGGGAAATAAATGTTTTTAGGTTTAATATCATTTAATGATTCGGCGGATATTTTGTGGTAGTTAATATAAACCATTTTTGAATTATTAATTAGCTATAAACCACTTGTTTTTTGAGTCACTTCGCGACATGTTTCGGAAGCGCTGTCCTTCCATCGACCGGCGTCTCGAGACACGCCGGTCGATGGAAGGACAGCGCTTCCGAAACATGTCGCGAAGTGACTCAAAAAACAAGTGGTTTATAGCTAATTAATAATTCAAAAATGGTTTTTAGGTTTATTTACTAAACCTGAAGCATTAATGCAAAGTCACATCGTATTTTTGTTGTTATTTATTTCTTCTTTATTTAAAAAATATATATTCAACTACGACTTAAATTTATTAAAAACGTTATTATAAACGTTGAAAATCGGGGTATGCCATTGTTTTTCTACAAGAATTTATACAGAACATTATCAAAAAGTAAAGATATATTTTTCTTTATTAATACCCAAAATATCTAAATTATTTTTTTCTAAACGATTTGTTAAGAAATAATGATGGTATATCAAATTGAAAAATAGGTAGGTACGTTGGCAGCAGTCCCCCCCCTTAAGATAAATATTATTATTTTTTTTTTTTTTTTTTTTTTTTTTTTTTTTTTTTTTTTTTTTTTTTTTTTTTTTTTTTTTTTTTTTTTATAACAATAAACATATTATTTTGCCTAATCCCTTAAGGGGATTTTTGGCTGTGATCTTAATTATAACAGTTTTGTAATATACACATATATACATATAAATTTCAATTAAAAACTAATATTGTACCTACATACTACATTTTTCCTACAAAGTCCGGAACAACCCGCGCTCACCCCTTAGATCAACCATCGAGGATTTTTGTGTAATATATAACCTTTGGCTTTCTTTTTGAATTCCTCGATGGATCCACACTGCTTCAAGCTGGCAGGCATGGGGTTCCAGACCTTGGGCAGCAGCACATCTTCGGTCCTACGTCCATAGTCATTGTTGAATTTGTTTGTACGTAAAAGTTTGTTGGTCACTGATCTAGTTTGTCTGTCGTGTGTTATGAGTAGTCTGTCTTTAGGTCTCAAAAAATGCTCAACCAGAATGCTATACTCCACTCTCCTCTGAAGAGACAATACTTTAGATTGGTCGAAAAGGCATTTATTTTTCCTTTTTAACTTTTTAGCTATTTTTTTAGTAATAATAATTTTTAGTAGTCTTCTTTGTATCTTTTCAATCTTATTTAGAGTAGTTTTATATGCCAATCCATATGACGATATTCCATATGATATTACTGAATCACAGAGGGCCATATACAGCAATCTGGCCGAGCAGAAGGTTAATCTAGGTCTTATTATGTTGAAAATTGCTGTCATAGTTCTTAGTTTACTGCAAACATAGTCAACGTGTTCTTTGTAGTTTAAGTGTTTGTCAATGATAAGTCCTAAATACCTATATGATGTGACTTCTGTCAATGATGGGCAGTTACAATTATTCTGAGAGTTACTATGCAAACATTGATGATCATGTGATAGAATTTGTAATTTGTGCGTGGTCTTGTTGTTACAGGAATGGATATGCAGAAGTTGTGTTTTGTTTTCACTTATTGCTAACCCTTTATCATGAGCCCATGCGCAAAGTCGAGTGTAACATAACTGCATTTCATGTTCGGCATCGATAATATTTTTGGAGGATGTAACTATTGCTGTATCATCGGCAAATTGATATATTTTACAATTATTATTTTTAACTATATCAGTCATGTCGTTGACGTAGATGAGGTATAATAATGGTGCGATTATTGACCCCTGTGGTGTTCCGATATCTAAATTAAATGAATCACTTAACTTTTCTTAATCACTTATATTTCGCAACTAATGAAAAAGAATATAGATACACTTTTCTTTCTTACATGAGTTTTTATGGGCTGGCACGTGACGAAGGGCATACTGAATGGAATTTAGTTATTTTATTATTTTTTTATATTCTGGTATACTATATTTATATAGTATTTTTGTATTTATTTGTGGGAATAAAATAGCCAACATGACACAGGCTTCTCTAGTTTATTTGTGATTAACACACAATACCGACACTGTATTCTACATCATCATATATATGTATTCAAAATGAATAAAAAAATAATAAGTTACTCCTTTTGTATGTAAATTAAATAAATAATTAATGGATGATGCAATAAAGATGCTTAAAATGAATTCCAATCGGCCATTATTTTATAATCTATCGACTCGCCTGAGCTTGTTAACCTAGTAGGTATCCATGTTCCAGGTAGAACAGTTCGCCGACCCGAACTTTTGCATGTACCGGTGTGCAGAACTAATGTCAGAAAGAATGCCACTATTCCACGCATATGTTATTCTCATAACACGTTGTTCTCAGCTGGGGTGGACATCTTCAGTGCAAAATATGAAAGGTTTCGTGAAGAAATACTGAAGGTGATGCGCTCTTAATTCCCCCCCCCCCTCCCATCCCTCCTTATCTCTTATCAGTCCCATACCTAATTTTAATTTTCTTAATTATTATTTTTTTCTCTTAGTTGATTTCTTTGTATGAACTATCTATTGTTATTGTTGTAAATTTATTATTGATGGAATGCTTTTATTGGTTCTGACTATGTCATTTAAATTGTATAATTAAAACTGTAAATGAGCTGTTTGCTTCCCAAATATATAAAATAAAAATAAAATAAAAATAATATATAGATGAAAGACAAATGTGTGATAGGTTGTGTGGGGATGCAATCTTGTGTCATGCTTCCTTTTATGAAGTGATTCATATCCGCACACCTGTAGCTGGTTGCATCGTGGTATATGCCGTGATGGTGTGAAATATTCCATTTTGTTGAAGTTTGTCACTATGGCTTTTCAGCTTAGTTAAAAGACATTTTTTTCCACCTTTTCCAGATAACACCTTCACCGTCCGAGTAGAGAAAGATCGTCGAGGTCTAGGGTTGAGCGTTGCTGGCGGGGCTGATAGCAATGGAAGTGGAGGAGGGGCGGCAGCAGGCCTGGTCCGCATCAGAAGACTGTATCCATCTCAACCAGCCTGGTCCACGGGAAGGCTACGTCCTGGTGACCTACTCTTGGCTGCCAATGGAGTGTCGCTTGCTGGACTAACAACATACGTAAGTTAAGAAGAATTGGTTGAATTTTTTTTTAATTTTATTTTATCTTTTTTTTTCTTCTTCTTCTTCTTCATCAGCCTTCTTCCCTCCACTGCTGGATATAGGCCTCTTCTATTTCGTTCTATCTTTGTTTGATGCCATCTGCATCTATTTTCTTTTTTATTAAATATCTGAAACAGACTCTGATACAATTAATTTTGTTAGACAACATTAGATACACAGTGAAGATCCCTAATGCATTTATACAATAAAACAGCTTGGTATAAAAACTTTCACATAAATCCATAGATACTTATATACTCACTCTCACAATTGAACTGGAAGAAAGAGGTATAAATGGGATAGGAATAACCTCAAAGATTTCCACAACTTACGCCTTGATCAATCGCACACCAACAATAGCCTTAAGTATATCAATGCTATCATAAAAATTGTTCAGGGTTTTTAAGTTATATATTTATAGTATTGGATTATAGAACAATTAATGAAAGTGTTTTTAAGAAATGTCGATTATGTCGGCCTTCGTGGCTCATTTAGTTAGACATCTGACTCTTGAACCGGAGTTTCACCCATTTAGTTAGACATCTGACTTTTGAACCCGAGTTTAACCCATTTAGTTAGACATCTGACTTTTATTTATTTTATTTTAGTCTTCTTGTACATATAATTAGTACACTGGCGGGCTTATTGCCTGATGGCAATTTCTTCCAACAAACCAGAGTAAATGTTAAATATACAAAATAATGTGTACTATGGCAATCAGTTAATTACATTACAAAATAAATAAAAAATAGCAGAAGAAAAGTAAAAAATAAAACAAAGAAGATAGTATATAAGAACAATTCATAGCAATGATAGGAAGACTAAAGGATTAGGAAAGGAAGAAGAGAGGAAGATGTAATACTTTTGAAGCAGATTTTAACCTATTTTCCATATTATATTCTAGGAGGCCCTGGAAGTGTTACGCACGACGCCCCCCATTGTGGAGTTGGTAGTCTGTAGGCCTGGTCCAGAGTTGCAGGGGAGGATCTCGCCCTCCGACGGAGTGCCTCCGGTCCCTCCCCTTCGACAGCCCCCCTTCGACCCCCTCAACCTTCATGCCCCACGACCGCGGGCCCCCGCTCCTACTCCTCCAACGCTCTCACCGCAGCATACACCAAATAATGTTTCAGACTACGAAGAACCAAATCCAATATATGATGTTAAATACGGGGTAATTTTTTTGTTTTGTATAATATTAAACTCGATGATTTATTAACCAAACTAATTTTTCTTTTAAAAGTGCTCTTCTTGGTTATCTTATTATGATTCCATTGGTATTGTTAAACAGGATATTCCCTACAATTAGGGATTTTTTTTCTTTTGTGTATTGTAAGCTATTTTGGTAATTATTCGGAATAGTATGTAAACGCCAATTTTGTTGATTTTTTATCTATAGGTAGATAAAAATATACAGATTACGGGAAAAATATTCATTTTCCCGGGAAACGTCAAAAAAAAAAAATAATAATATTAAATTACGAAAAATGTATGAAAAACTCTAAGCAAATAGTTGCTTTTTTGACATCTATGGGCGAATATTCAAACTAATTTTTAGTATAGAAACACGCGGCGAAAATCTGAAGTTAATGGAAATTCTATGAAATATCGAAAATTATTAATGTTTAAAAAAATACAATGTTATAAAATATTTAAATACTACTTAAATTTGAATTTTTTGACACTGATTGAAAACGAGAATTCCGGTGATATCAAGTATATCGAAATTATTTTAGGTCATCAGAATGAAATATTGTATGCTTTGCGCGTGAGCAAAATGCATTATACATTGAGTGACAGTATCTAATGCAACTCGCTCACGCGAGTCGCAATAATAAATGAATACAAACCTAACCTAACCAAATTTTACCAAAAGTTTGCTTACAATAGGTTGGTTAGGTTTGTATTTAGTTATCATTGCGACTCGCGTGAGCGAGTTGCATTATACATTGAGTGGAAATTGATTGTAACTCAACCTAACCAAATTAAAATAGTTGAAATGATATTCGCACGTAATATTATTATTTTTATGATATTACAATAATAACTCCATACATTCAAACTTTGTGTTTTAATTAAAGTTATTCATATAAATTCGGTGTTTAAATGAGAAATAGTTTTTGTGAACAAAGTATGGCAAAACTATTGTATTCGTTTCTATTCGTCGATAGATGTCCCAAAACCACCAAATTGTATGGTATTCTCGATACATTTTTCCGTAATTTTATTTAATTTTTCCTGGGCGTTTCCCGGGAAAATGAATATTTTTCCCGTAATCTGTATATTTTTATCTACCTATAGACAAAAAATCAACAAAATTGGCGTTTACATACTATTCCAAATAATTTCCCTGTTTTCTATCGCAAAGCGCTAATTTTTTATTATATGGGATTTGACGTTTGTTGTAAAAAATCTATCTACAAAAAACGTCAAATACCATAAAAAAATAGTGCTTGGCAATAACTAGCAGCCTTTTCAATTTGATTCAACATGGGATTTAACAAATGTCTTGTGTGGTATAACTATTTCTGTGCTCGTCTGTCCTTGTGACTGTTGAAAAATTGCTAAAGTGCTATGCAATTTTGTTGACAATTTATTTTGCATACTGTCTTTTATTTCCATGCTACCTGTAGGAAGACGGATCAGTGGTATGTTCATCAGTTTTTTATAATTCAATATTCATCATTGAAATCAAGAATTTTTAAGAATGGTTTATTTGTTGATAAATCTTTAGTTTCAATAGATAAAGCGGACAAGCACTCAGTGACCATCTTCAGAATCATAAACACATAAAAATTTGTTGATTTATTTTCTAAAACTTTATTCTTTATTTGCATTGAAAGAAACTGAAACCACCGAAAAGTGTCTGTTGTGAAATTAATTACAACATATGGTTTTTAAAATAGAATGAGTCGTTGATTAGTACTGTTTTTCCAAACGTTTTTGTGATAAGCTTTTCCTGCCTATAAATAATCTATATTATAAATTTGAATGTTTGTATCTATGTATGTATCATGTATGTGTTGAATGCGCTCCTAAACCGTTCATCCGATTGCGATGAAACTTTGGTGAGTTGTCGAGAGTATACCCGGGATGATTTCTGGATTTAAAAAATTTTCTTCTTCCTCTTCTTCATCGGGTATCAGGTCATTTTACCTATGAAGGTGGACTATCCTGAGAACCGTTCATCCGATTGCAATGAAACTTTGGTGAATTATCGAGTGTATGCCCGGGATGGTTTCTGGATTAAAAAAAATTCTTCTTCTTCTTCTTCATCGGGTATCAGGTCATTTTACCGATGAAGGTGGACTATCCTGAGAACCGTTCATCCGATCGCAATGAAACTTTGGTGAATTGTCGAGCGTATGACCGGGACCTACTGAAGGGACGAGAGGTAATGAAGGGACGGGAGGTAATGAAGGGTCTGAAGGGATGGGAGGTACTGAAGGGACGGGAGTAACTGAAGGGACGGGAGTAACTGAAGGGACGGGAGTAACTGAAGGGACGGGAGTAACTGAAGGGACGGGAGTAACTGAAGGGACGGGAGTAACTGAAGGGACGGGAGTAACTGAAGGGACGGGAGTAACTGAAGGGACGGGAGTAACTGAAGGGACGGGAGTAACTGAAGGGACGGGAGTAACTGAAGGGACGGGAGTAACTGAAGGGACGGGAGTAACTGAAGGGACGGGAGTAACTGAAGGGACGGGAGTAACTGAAGGGACGGGAGTAACTGAAGGGACGGGAGTAACTGAAGGGACGGGAGTAACTGAAGGGACGGGAGTAACTGAAGGGACGGGAGTAACTGAAGGGACGGGAGTAACTGAAGGGACGGGAGTAACTGAAGGGACGGGAGTAACTGAAGGGACGGGAGTAACTGAAGGGACGGGAGTAACTGAAGGGACGGGAGTAACTGAAGGGACGGGAGTAACTGAAGGGACGGGAGTAACTGAAGGGACGGGAGTAACTGAAGGGACGGGAGTAACTGAAGGGACGGGAGTAACTGAAGGGACGGGAGTAACTGAAGGGACGGGAGTAACTGAAGGGACGGGAGTAACTGAAGGGACGGGAGTAACTGAAGGGACGGGAGTAACTGAAGGGACGGGAGTAACTGAAGGGACGGGAGTAACTGAAGGGACGGGAGTAACTGAAGAGACGGGAGTAACTGAAGGGACGGGAGTAACTGAAGGGACGGGAGTAACTGAAGGGACGGGAGTAACTGAAGGGACGGGAGTAACTGAAGGGACGGGAGTAACTGAAGGGACGGGAGTAACTGAAGGGACGGGAGTAACTGAAGGGACGGGAGTAACTGAAGGGACGGGAGTAACTGAAGAGACGGGAGTAACTGAAGGGACGGGAGTAACTGAAGGAACGGGTGTAACTGAGGGAGGTACTGAAGGGACGGGAGGTACTGAAGGGACGGAAGGTACTGAAGGGACGGGAAGTACTGAAGGGATGGGAGGTATTGAAGAGTCTGAAGCGACGGGTGGTTATGGAGGACAATTTTTAATTATACAGGCAATACGAAGTTTGCCGGGTGTTCACTAGTGTATATTATAAATTTGAATGTTTGTATGTATCTATGTATCTATGTATGTATCTATGTATGTGTTGAATGCGCTCCTAAACCGCTCATCCGATTGCGATGAAACTTTGGTGAACTGTCGAGAGTATACCAGGGATGGTTTCTGGATCAAAAATTTTTTTCTTCTTCTTCTTCTTCATCGAGTATTAGGTCATTTTACCTATGAAGATGGACTATCCTAGGAACCGTTCATCCGATTGCAATGAAACTTTGGTGAATTATCGAACGTATACCCGGGATGATTTCTGGATTTAAAAAATTTTCTTCTTCCTCTTCTTCATCGGGTATCAGGTCATTTTACCTATGAAGGTGGACTATCCTGAGAACCGTTCATCCGATTGCAATGAAACTTTGGTGAATTATCGAGTGTATGCCCGGGATGGTTTCTGGATTAAAAAAAAATCTTCTTCTTCTTCTTCATCGGGTATCAGGTCATTTTACCGATGAAGGTGGACTATCCTGAGAACCGTTCATCCGATCGCAATGAAACTTTGGTGAATTGTCGAGCGTATGACCGGGACCTACTGAAGGGACGAGAGGTAATGAAGGGACGGGAGGTAATGAAGGGTCTGAAGGGATGGGAGGTACTGAAGGGACGGGAGTAACTGAAGGGACGGGAGTAACTGAAGGGACGGGAGTAACTGAAGGGACGGGAGTAACTGAAGGGACGGGAGTAACTGAAGGGATGGGAGGTATTGAAGAGTCTGAAGCGACGAGTGGTTATGTAGGACGATTTTTAATTATACAGGCAATTCGAAGTTTGCCGGGGGTTCACTAGTTCATTATAAAATTACAAAAAATATTATTGTTTTCAAAAAATTTTAATGGTGACCTTAAATTTCTTCTGCCAATTAATAATAGTTTATGATATCCAATAATTATTATTATCTGTTTTGTATTTCAGGAATTTGATATTGTGATGACAAAAGTCAATGGATCTCTTGGTTTTACACTAAGAAAAGAAGATCATAGTGCATTAGGGCATTATGTTCGAGCTCTAGTCAGAGAACCAGCTCTAAGTGATGGAAGAATACAACCTGGTGACAGAATTGTTGCAGTAAGTTATCTTTCTTTCATGAATGGTATTAATTATCTTTTGCACTAAATACACTATGGATCCTGACCTGAAAGAATCTTGTCCAGACACTGTTGTTCTTCCCTTGTCAAGGATGAACAGTAATTAATACTGTTGATATCTTTGGTGTACTTATTCCTCTTCAACCTTCAGATGAACAATCACTTCATAGTTTTCCAAGTCATCCATTAATTTTCTCAATACCTCTATGACAAAAGATCCATATGTATTATATTTCAGAATTTTCTTTTTTCATTTTTTTTCTGAAATAAATTAACTAATGTATATTGTTGTATGTTTGGTTAATTTTTATTTGCTAATTTGATTTCCTTGATTTCTTTCTGACTAGAATTCTAGTCTAACAAGTTTCTTAAATTAAATATCTTTTGGAAATATTCCCTTCACTAGAGACATCCCAACAGGAAATATTATCATATTTTTTGCACTTGGTATACTTTTAATTAGAATTCTGTTTCAACAAACAATTCACTTTGTTTGGTATTGATTCACCATTGCTACTTTTCCAGGTTAATGATGTTCCTATGTCAACCCTATCCCACGGCGAAGCTGTATCATTCCTAAGGAGATGTGGTCCTGTAGCAAGACTCCGACTGTACAGAGATCACTGTGGTACTCCACCATCACCATCTGCAGCATCGCCGACAACTGAATCAGATAATACACTCATCTCAAGACCTAAACCTCCATTAAGGTATGAACAACTGTTATCAACACAACAACACACACCAGCTCCATGCATAGAGTTGAAGTTGAAATGGTATTTCCCTTATATTGAATCAAAAATTTCCCTTTTTATGTGATAATATATCAATTGATATTATGGTATGTGATACATCAATTTATATTATGTTATTGTTGAAACCAAAAATTGTTTCAAATATTTAGTTATTGCACTTTAATACATTGATCAAAATCCTCTTGTTATGTTATTTGAGGTATTGCTACATTATAAGGCAATGTTTAATATTAACATAAGTCTGTCATAAGATTGCTGTGTACTAGGGAATGCAATCCTGCGTGATTTTGGCCAAATTCAGATCGTTCTCGTGAGATCTTACATAGGTACTATCAATTAATTTTTTTTGTTTTTTTTTTTAATTTTACAAGTAACATTAAGTAATGATAATTTACAAATAAAATGATACTTTTCTTACTTTTGATTTAAGAAGTAATAAATGAATTAAACAAAATAATAGTCAACAGTGAAGTTACTTTCAAATAAATACCTGCTTAAAATTTTGACTGTTTTTGAATGTAACTTTAAGCTTCAATTAGCGACCTATAGTAGAAATCGATGCTCAATTTTGTCTTGATCACCAAACCGAGTCCACTTGGTTGCGAGTCCATTTGGTCGCGACGGACACTTGGGTGCGAGCCCACTTGATCGCGAATATTAAAATTATTATAAAAATATTTTTTTCTGCTTAGGAATGAAGTGTTTCGTACTGATTTGTTTAACCAAGTGGGCTCGCACCCAAGTGTCCGTCGCACCCAAGTGTCCCGCAGCCAAGTGTCCGCCGCAGCCAAGTGTCTCGCAGCCAAGTGTCCCGCACCCAAGTGTCCCGCAGCCAAGTGTCCTAGACCGACTTCGTAATATCAGTCTACCGAGATTATTTTCTCTACTGTGTACAACAATATTTAATTTACATGCCTTTCTTATGCTTTTTATATGCAGGCAAGAGGCAGTGAATATGCTGTGTGATATAGCAGCAAGAAAGCTCACGCCCGACGATGGCAACGGCTCCAGATCTCCGTGTGTCTCTCCGAGGAGATATAAAAAGTTAACGAGGAATGGAACTGGATATTCGCAAAACAGCGGTAAGACCAAACGTAATTACAAGACTAACAAGACATCTTTTATTCATAAATGTTCTTCATGTGTTTGCTTTTTTGTCTATGTTTATTTTAGTATTTATCTTGTTTAGCATTTGGTAATTCATTTCTCTTAGATATTTATTATGAAAATGTACTTCTCAAATTCTTCTTGAATTACTTTCTCAGAAATCAGGTCTGTAAACACCCATCATTTATATATTAATCAGCACAATCATTATGATATTATTAGAAATACACGTTAAATACACTCAATACTACATATAAACATTAACTGTCAAGTTATCAAAATGTTTACACCAATTGACATAGTATATACTTGTAGTAAACCCACACAAAATATGATAGCCTTAGAAACCACATTTTGACTGTATATAACCACAAAAAAAGGTTTTCAAATGAGAACCTCAACACGTTATTTCGTTGTAAGTAAATATTGTTAATAAATCCGCATGCACATTGCTGCAACTCACAATATTTTATATTTTGTTTGCTCACACGATAGCCAAAGTCAGTAATGGTACATTTTTACAGATACCATGCACCCTTACTCCGTTAATTGTCCAAGCACAACCGCCGAAAACTCAGATAATGAGATGAGCCAGACATTATCATACCAATCAACCGATACGGCTGACACAACATATTCCTTAGTCGCTGACAGGAGAGCTCAAAGACCTACTTGTTTTAACGGCCATTTATTTGACAATACCAAACCAGCTAGACCTGATTTCTTGGATTTGGGTGGTCCACCAACGCCTGTTAATAATAGAAAACAAAGGCTGCATTTTTCAGGTAGAGTTCTGATAATAAAGAAGCGAGTAAAAGTTTTCTCTGCATGAAATTAATACTGCACATTGCTTGATTTTATTATCTGCATGAATTACGTACTTATTATGTTTTACAGCACTGCATATTTGCTTTGTAATTTAAATATAGTTAACTATTTTACTATGTATGCATATTTTGTATGTAAATATATATAGGTACCTCTATTATTTTTAGTGACAAGATGTTTTTATAGCTTTTGTATTATCAGACCCAGGGTTAAAAATGCAATGAAAATAAAAGGTGCATTTAACCGTTTTTGGATATTTCGTTACGAATTATCATTTCTAATTTCAAAATTAAAACTCCAATTTCATGCTATATAAATTTGAAAAAGGATATTTTTCTTTACCATCATACATTAATTTGTACAAAACATGTTAATAATATACCTTTTTAGCACAAATCGACAAAAACTAATTTGAAATTACAATTATGAGTATTTAAAATTTATAATCTATTCTGCGTTCTGTATAAACCTAAATACAGAACGCAGAGTAAAGTTTCATAAAACTGTTTCTTTTAAACACAATTGAATTCAATTATTCTAATACACTATACAATGTTCAAGTTACATTACCTTCTGAACACAAATTTCATTTATACTATTGTATTCATTACATATATAATCAATTTTATCTTATAATGTCTGCATGAGCATGCAATTCCTATAAATTAAGTATCTATAGCAATATTGTATAGATAATGTATATTTTGACTTGATTTATACAATCACATTTTATGAAATATTGATCTTTGAAACTTATTCAGTTTTTGAATGCAATAAAGTTTATTAGGAAATCGACACTATAATAAAATTGAATTTCTTCGATTGAAATGCTTAATATCAAATCATATTTATTTTAAGGTTATGCTGTTATTTCCATGCTAATGACAACCTTCAATTTTCTTTGAGTTGAATACAGACTTATTTGTGGCAAGATTATCATCTTCACCACAGTCCACTGACGATCCTGGTTTCCTCAAAAACCTTCTTCCACTGGTTTCAATACTTTCTTCCTATCCCAGTCTCCATATAAATTCAAGGATTTATATATAGATCTGCATGGAAGTAAAACTGGGCCTGTTGAATCGGATTTTATCAGATTGAATATTTTAGATTGATTTCTTACAAACGTTATTGTATTTAAAATAAATTGATTCTGAATTGTTTAATTTTTACAAAAACCTCTCCACAGACTGAAGGGATATGTGGTTTTAAATACTTGTATTTAGTTTCTCAATTATCATATCTTTAATCTTGCTTCTTTGTTTATCAGTGCACACATTTTTTTCTTGATTTTTTCTTCCATATTTTTGTAATATAATGTCTTATTCTAAAAAAATATACTATAAATATTGAAATTCATTATATTATTGTCTTTTATATGTGAAATTAGTTTTTGTTTAAATGAGATAAATTTTGTTTCAGTTGTATTACGGTTATTTTTATCTAATGTATATATTTTCAGTGGCAGCCCACGGCTACGAGTTGAACAATTTAGATAATGATTTGTTGGACGCTCCGAATGTCTACCAAGATATAACGCAGAATGGCGGCCCGGGATATTTGTCCACTCATCCAGGACATCAAATCAGCTCAGAGATGTCAAACGAACCCATGTCGATGCCAATAGAACTAATCTCAAATACTGATACGGTTGACAGCAGGTTTAGTCATAAAAATCCTGCTTATCAAAGCGCAGTCGTTCATCCGTCTAACAATTTACAATTGAACAATGGTCCGTCAGATTCCGGTAAAGATGATGGTAATCATCCAATTTAATATATATTTTTGACTTCTAATTAATACCACTAATAAATTTAACAGTAGATTTAATTAATGAAATAACTGTATTCACATATATCTTCTAATGTAATGTCTCATCTAAAATACTAACCCTTGCATTTCTTATAACTTCATCCTGAACCATTTCATCCTTTTTATAAACATTTTTCCCATTCTAACAGAGTTCAACTGTGAATATTATAATTAATTTATTATTTATTGAATGTTGAATGAATTTTTGTTTGATTATAGAACTAACATGAGTATTTACTTCACATTTTCTGAACTATCTTTTTTAGGAATCAAAAAATGGAAAAATGTTGCTCTTTCACCAGATAATGAACGAAAAGCCAAATTAGAACAAAAGGAGGAACCTGAAAAACCCAAAATAGTTCATTATCCTGATGAAAACAGAGAACCAGGAACCAGTGAGCCACGGGTATCTACATGTTTATTGTCATTTCATTTTTCCTTTTAGATTGTCTGTAATTGTCAGAGCATCTTGGTATGTTTTGAATTACCTACCTTTAAGTCGTAAAATAACTGTTTAAATGAGAAGTGATTTGCAAAGCAAGAATTGCTTGAGAAATAAGTTACTCCTGCTGGGAATCAGACCTCGACAAATTCTAAACATCCCACAGCTATCTACATGAAAGTGGAAGAGGCAGATTGTTTTGGTTTTCTTACAGATTTGGGTTATAAGTAAAATTCAAGACATCATCATTCGATTATAAATCTTTCAATTATGTTTTAAAACTATTTTTGTTACCTATGTTCTGTATAAACAACATTAATTCTTAACATCACATTTTTATGTATCATTTTTAATAAGTTCAAAAATTTCATCTTCATTGTAATCCTTTATTTGTATTATAACAATTTTTGTTAACAAATGTTTGTATCAACAACCTAAAAAACAATTATTATAGGATTGTGCGAATGATTTTTTACGGTGAAATTAATATTTATTTTGATCACATAATATTTTTTAACCAATTTTCATTTCATTCTCACACAATCTATAAACTAAAAATAAAAAGTTTTACATATACTTTTTTCATCATTTACACAAATAACATCATAATTTTTTTAATAATATTAAATTTATCCATCATATTCATCTTAATACATGAGAAAAGGGATGTTATTTTTAAGAAAAGCGGTGTTATTTTCTCAAAAAAGTGAGGATATTTTTAAGAAATTAGTATTATTTTTTAGTGAAATGGTGGCATTTTTAAGAAATCGATGTTTTTCCTAAAAAGAAACGTAAATTAAGATAAATCAACACATGATTTAGATTTGTTTACTTTCACTATATATATATGCTTAAATAATATCCATAGTTAATATTTAAATTAGTTTGAAAAGTTACAAACAAACAGGACATTAACATTCTAAATTCTGGACACTTTAAAAACACTATTTAAACAGCATTTTCTATTCAAACAATGTAAAAAAAAACATCATTTACACATTTCATTCAATTTTAATTTGATTCCAAATTAAGAATTGTCATCATAGCCAAGTAGTTTTTTTTAGATTTGTTCTTCTGTCAAAACAGTATTATAGTAGGATAAAAACCATTAGCATAAGGCATCCATATGATATGGTTTTATTTTTTTTTTCAATCAATTCTCTTATTTTAATTTAACTATATTTATTGCATTGCCTTTGTAGATTTCACCCGACGAAATTTAAGTCATTAGAACAATGCAGTTTCACTTGAAAAAAAAAGCCTATATAGGTATTCAATTTTTTGCTGTTCGACCCCACTCACTCTGCATATGGGGACTGTAATCAGCTCTTTCACAGAAAGCTAAGAGAGTGACAAAAAAATGTAGCTCATGGAGCCCTCTAGATTAGCAATCTCGGCACCATGGTGCAGAAAAATCGACAAATGTGAATTCATCCATTTTTATTTTAAATGTATACATTATTAATTGACTTCCAATTTTGGTTATCTTTTAGATTCTAACAGTAGAACTTAACAGAGGATGGAACAGCCGTCTTGGTTTCAGCGTACAATGTCATCCAGAATCTGGACAAAGTTTTATTTCCGCTATATATAGTGACAGCGTTGCAGCCAAAGACGGAAGGTTACGGCAGGGTGATATTATTCTACAGGTAAAATTCATTTTATTCTTTATATCTAAACTACAATTTATACAACAAAAACATGTATCGTTTTTTTTCAGACTTTAAAAAAGGAGAAAATATTTTGATAAGAAATACTTGACTCTGTTTGTATATTGTTTCTACTAACCTATTAATTTTCTTAAAATACAAACTCTTCAATACCTACCAAGTATGTTTCTTCCACACTAATATTTTCTGCATATTATTGAATATTTCTAAGAATAAATTTATAAGGTAACTTTGATAAAAATATTGAAATGTCTTTTGTTGATTCATTTTCTTTTTTATATCCTTTTTCATTATTGCCAAAGATGACATATATTTAAAATCAAATAAATGACACATAAATCGTATTGAAAGCAATGATTTTCCATGAATTATGTACTCACAAAGATAAGGACAATTACATACAACACTGACGCTACAGCCCTTAATGAGACTTGGCCTCCACAAGAAGACATCACCATTACCTTCTGTACACTTGACAAGTAATAATAAATATTTCTGTATTTTGCAGGTGAATGATGAAAACATAACATCAATGACAACTCCTCAAGTGATAGACCTACTTAGAATATTACGAGGATCAATTTGCATAACAGTACTACGCCAGTAGTAATATCTAGTTATATAATAAGTATATTTATATTATGAATCAAAACTTTGTGATCTCATTTTTTTTTGTTGAATTTCCTACTTGAACAGTATTTTTGAAGATTGAATTGTGAAACATTTAATGTGAATACACAAGATATTACGGAAATTTATATATTTTTGTAATTCATTGAAGTTAAATTATGACAATGTGTAGAGAATTAATTGAATAATGTTTTAAGCATAAACTTAAAGAATAACATTTTAAAATTTTCTTCAGTTTGTTAATTTGAAGTTATACAATAAGATATTGGATATTAGATATTGAATGAGATATTGATTCTTTTCATAAAAAAAATAAAAATACATTTTTCACATAATGTACCATTCACTAAACTCAAAGTACATTTATAAGTTCTAAAAATACCAGCTGTGTTTATTTATGGGTTTGGGGTTTCTTTGTTGAATTCAATTGTGTTTATATATTTGTTGTTTTACGTTGTTGAAAACAATATTCTTTTTTTTCTCTACTTTTGTATTCAAACCAAATCTTTTACCATCTACAAATATTAGTAAAAGTTTATACTTGATTACCAATTTGATATTTTACATTCGCTTTAGTTAATATAACAGAATAATACCTACTTATTCTAAATCTTAAGTGATATTGGGAAATTGTCTAAGATAGTTCTAGTTAATGTATGTTAGCTTATATACATATTGAATCCTTAGAAAAATTTGTGATATATATAAATAACATTAAAATTATTTTAATTATTGACTTCAATATGACTATAAAATAAATGTGTTATTAAAAAATAATATAACTTATATAGGAGAAAAATATATTATTTTATATGTCCTAAATTAACAAGTTTAAATAAAACCTCTATGTACCTATATCTAATTAATTTTGTAGTACTGTTTCAAAAAATACAAACTGTTGATAAAGCCGGAATCTGCCTTAAATGTGTACCAAATTCCTTGTATTATTATTTAAAATTACAATCAATGCGCAATTTAAATATTGAAAGGATTGTTGAGTAGATGGATATAAAGATTTTATCATATATTATTTATGTTAGAAGAAAATAATATGTTAGTTAAATTTTTAAGCAATATAAAATTTGAAAGACAAAAATGATGTGAAACTATCTATCTATTGAAGTACTATTTAATTTATAGTAGACTGAAATTAGTCAATATGTCTAAACTAGTAAATATTTAATTATTTAATTGCGCATAATGTCGTAGGTTTGATTTGCCAAAATGTAATTCAATTGAATCTGGTCAAAATTAGGTTTAATTCACACGATTCATATCGAATATGATAATTTAATTTTGTCATTCCAAATCTTTTATAACAAACTACTATATTGTTAATATACCTAAGTAATAATATTGTAAATTATAATCTAGTGAATGTTTTTGAATGATCAAAGTAACTGTGTTTATTTTAATTATTGTAATACAGAAACGTGGGCGTTACCATATTAATTAAATTATATAACACAATTATCTGAATTTAGCAATGTTTGTAAATACATATATTTATTACCTATATTATATTGTTAAAATAATTCTAAAGTATTTCAAGATGGTAGCTTGAATAAATAATTATAATAACTTGATTCATCTTTGGCTAGGTGCTAACTTTTGATTGAGTTGTTTTCTTGTTAAATAATAAAATATTCATACCTTATGTCATTGTCTGAGCAATTATTAGACTTGTGAATATTGTGAATAAATTTCTCGAAAAAGTGTGTCTAGTAAATGTAATAATTTCATATTCATTTGTTTTATTTATTTATCATTCACATAAATTATAAACAAATATTGTTGGGGTTTTTCATTCGTAGTATGCCGATTCCGAAATATTCTTAAATTTTATATTATCCATCTGTTTCGTTTGATACTTCACGAAATTTAGTATTTTTTTTTTTTAAATTTATATCCTACTTATATTTTTCTCTTGTTTCATTTTTGTTTTGATCACAAATTATGCGACTATCATTTCTTCTGTTTAACTCGTCATTTTTCACATTTTGTTTACCCCTCGAAAAGTAACAAAATCTGAATTTTATAAAATTGTACATGATGTAGTATTTTGCACTGATATTTTTGTAAGTCCATTATTCTATACATATATATTTAACATGTAAAAAAAATACACTTTTTGAATTTAATTATTTCAATATTATATTTTCACTGAAGCTTTTATATAGGAAAAAAATGTAGATAGATTGATTCAAGAGTTCAAAAATAAAATTATCATAATATATTATATTCAACAGCATTTATTCTTGTTGAAAAAAAAATACACTGGCCTATTCGTTTCCACGTGAACTACAAAAAATTATATTTTTATTGATAATGGTTTCCTAAACAAAAATAACACTAATATTATATAAATATTTTTTGAAATAATCATTCTATTCTGTCTTTATTTTATTCAAGAAATCATTTGCAATTGTTTTGTTATTCATAACATTGTTATTTGTTTATGTATCCTGAAATCTATTTATTCAATGATGTAATTTTAAATGCAGATCAACGAACTATGAATGAAATATTTAAATATGTAAGATATGTTTGGGAGGTCTAGTTTTAGCAGCAAGTATAAAATGTAAAATGCTTATAGTTTGTAGAAATTTAGAAGAAGCATTTTAGTAGTATTGTATGATATGCTTAACAGATTTGGATTGTATTGGATTATTGATTATCCGTCCTGTCTGCCTACTTACAATATTCTTTTTTTGTATCATCGTATTGTTTCCAATTTATGTTTTTTTTATTCTATCGATGTATATTTTTCAGGATACATCAACAAATAAATTATTGTTTACTTTTAAGTTTTATTCTATTTGCATATAAAATATTTGCCACAATTATAACTTATTCATGTTTTTATCCTTTTTATTGTCCTTCGTTGTTCAATGTTATATACAATTTTTCACCAACAATACATATTATATTGCATAGTTTACTGAGTATTATTATTAAGAGATATTATAAAATAGTTTTTTCAGCTTGGTTTTACAAGTTGAATTTTGTTGAATAAAGTGTACTTTACTACAATCTGTTACATTTTGCTCCATGTAATTAAATATTAGTTATAAATAAAAATGTACTTCAAATTGATTTGATTTTTATTATATTGTCAGAGCAATAGTTTTTCTTCAGACCTGGTGCTGGGAGAAGCTGTTGCAGTTTGATTATTGGTAAAATATATGGCAGGAAGTTCATTCCTTTAAAGGCACTGATAGCCGATTGTGCATTGTGTAAGTCTTCAGTAGGCATGATAAATGTTTCAAAACCTTCAGTATCAATCTTTCAAGATGTTCTAAAATTATTGATAATTCTGATTTTTAGGGGTGCTGCTTTTTTTTAATAAAATTTGCAAGGCTTTTCCTGATCATATCTATTTTTAGGAATATAAGTTATGAAGAATTGCACAATCTCAATGCTAGAATTTGATTCAAAATATTTGGTTGCAATGCAATATTTATCAAGTTGGCTTTTCGCATCGTCGAATCTTGTCATTATATTTTGAATTATGAATTATGGTGATTTGTCATTATTCTAATTCGACAACAACCCCATAAATTAATCTTGCCATCATTCATGATCTAGTTGATGATCTTGTGCACAATTATCTGCTATTAACACTTCCCATTTCTTTATGTTTCTCTTTTTATGCAGGTCGCTATTTTACTGTTCATTCTTTGATTATCTTATTTGAAGCTTTACCAGATATTAGACATAATGAGTGACAAATTTCAATATGCTGGCTAGATTTGATGAACACCTTTGGCTCGATAGAACACAATCTACTTGACCATGCACTAAAACATTTTAATTTCCCAGAAAAGTTCTGTTACACTGTCGCATCTTATTACCCAGATTTAAGATTTATATTAAAAGCTCAAAAGTGGTTTTTCTGATCTTGTATAATATGGGACTCTTTCAGGGATGTTGTCTGTCGCCAGTGGCTTTAAATATTGTTTTTAACATCCTTTTAAGGGACTTGTACGGGGTGGGAAAAATTGGGGATACAGTACAGACTGAAGAGAGATAGGAATATACACTCAGCCTTTTTTGGAATTTGCTGATGATTCTACGTTGCTAACAAGAAATCAGGCAAATTGTCAGAAAATGCTAGACCGTGTACAGCACTTTTGCGATAGGTAATAGAAGTGAATCTGGATGTCCCTGGCTAAGCCTTGTGACCTAGCACCCTTTTCAGAACGAAGAATAACTTTGGCATGAATTTTAAAAAACCCTCAGTGATATATGAAAAACTAAGAATCACTAGACGCACCATCCTGAAAAATTCTAAAGACCAATCCATACTAGAGATTACTCGAGAAGTAAAAGATATATGCAATCTGAAAAGTAGGGTTGATTTCCATAGTTAATTAATCGTGGGTTGTAGTAAAAACTGCTCAGGTCTGGAGGTGGAGAGAGACACGACAGAAAAAGAGATAATGAAATACTTTGTTGCACAAGATGCAAATATCAAATACAACTTCATGCGTTGAACTTCCAAGTTCAAAATGATTGAATTTTTATTCCTCCAGCACTGGGATGGAAACAGATCTTAAATGGATGGTCATCTTAGATGCTAAAGTACTATCTAAACTCAATACAGGGTACTCTCTAGACCCGAGTTACTTAAAACGGTGGAATGTAACCAGTGACGACAATTGCCGCTCCTGTAGGACATCTGCATGCATGGCTAGGCATATCATGGCCGGCTACAGGGACTACGGGAGGAAAGGTTATCATACAGACATGATAAGGTGCTTGAAATTGTGAGAGAGGCTTCCAGCCTTGTGGTGGCAAGAGCAATCAAATGGAAAACCACATGGAAATGGTCAGTTGTAACATTTGTAAGGGACAAAAAGTTAAATCCTTAACAAAGAAATTGCTCAATAATTAGGAAATCAGATAACTGGAATATCCTGATGGATACGAGAGGCGAGTGATAAACCGTTCCAAAGGAGATCTGCATCTCATCTCTTAGGCCTGACTTGACAATATACTCTCTTTCAATGAAAAGAGTTATTTATGTGGAGCTGACTGTTCCATGGGACACAAATATTCCAAAAGACCACCAATACAAGCTAAACAAATACAAGGAACTGGTATATAAAACAGTTTAAAATGGCTTTAGTACGAATGTATATGCTGTAGAGGTGGGGGCGAGAGGCCTGCCTGCAAAGTCTTTATATTCCTAGGTCTCTCTAGGGGTAAAATAAAAGAACTTTTGGATAGAGTGGTAAAAGTAGCATTGTCCGTGTCCTATTGGATTTGGTTACGCAGAGGAGTGGAGTATCAGCCCGCATACATGGTTGCAAGCCCATGTGCCTCCCCTATTCTTGCTGGCACTATGGTTGTCTGTGCACCTAGGCCTGGATTTGTGAATCCAGTGAAACGACGATTGCCTGTCTCATTTGTATCTTATATCTCAATGATTCCCCAGAAAAGGGAATCATATTAATATATTTTCGTTTATATTAATGCCTATTTTAATGTTTCATTCATGTACAAGAAGTTTGACTATTTAAATTATTTTACATCAAGACGAAATTCACTTTATCAAATTCTCCGTGTCATTTGAAGAAATAAAGGACTTTAAAATTTTGAAACTATAGTGTTCTAGATGTTATTTTTAATTTATGATAAATTCACTCTAATGATATAAATCATATAATCTTTCTATTATGAAAATAATAAAGCTAATAAATATACCAACAAACAAAATAATTAGTGGTTGTTTGCTGTAGTTAAAATGATTATATTCATTCATGTGTTTTAGTATATTTTTTGTATGATTATAACAATAGTCATTCTGCCATTTGAGTATCAAACCAGATTGAAATAGTCTTAGATATTTGCTATTGACTGTTTCATAATACACAGAATATTTTGGAAAGACATAGATTAGACTGTTTCCTTTTGAAGTCATTGAATTATCAACATTCCATATGTGATTATTATTCATCATTTTATACTTCTTCATAAAGAATATTCTATTGTAGCTCTGGAACAAAAACAAACATATGAAACAATTATTATTGTTTCTGCGTATGGCGTTAGTGGCTTAACAAATAGGTATAGTTATGGCAAATAACTTGAGAAATCACGTTTTTTGGTTGCGTGGTATCTGTGCAAACCGTTCCCCTCTCCCCCGAAATTTCTCGACTTTTTTATTTCCGATAATTTTTAACGTTAAACATAAAGGTATAATTTTCGCTAAACATCTTGAACGAGCTTCCGGGTGTCAAATTTGCGTATTTTTGTTTCGTTAGTCTACGTGCAAATCGCCCCCCTTCTTGACTAAAAGTTCAAGATGTTTGGCTACAACTATACCTATGGGTTTTTTTGTTTCTTCATGTTTTGTTACTGCAAGTTGTACCGTTTGCCGTTTATCAGGTGTTTCCAAAATATTCCATTATGTTTGATTTGTTGCCAAATTACATTTTAAAGTCGCCATATTTTAAGAAATCTTTTTAGAATACCATTAACGTAATCGAGCAAGAGCTTTTGGCTGCCAGACTTAAGTCATTTATTTATTTCTTCTCGGGCAACTAACAGATATTAATTTAACACGCCCCCAATAACAAGTTGGCACATTCTGGAGACTTACGATACTAATCGTCTCACAGATCCAGACTGATAAAACAATTAATAACTGTGACTCCACCGGGAATCGAACCCGAGACCTTTGGACCAGCAGTCAGATACCTAACCAACTGAGCCACTAAGACCGACGAAGTCATAGTATAAAGCTAATTTTTTTTCTTAGATTTAGATCGCAGAACGGTTAGCGCGCTGGGCTAGTAATCCAATGGTCGCGAGTTCGAATCCTGAATTACTGACACTTTGGTTGGTGGAAACTCATCGACATGTACCTACCTTTGAAGTTCAATTGACAGAATCCGAGTATTACGAATGTTCGCCACGCCTGTCATTAGTCTGGATCGCAACGTGTATGGCACATCTCAACGTAAAGACAATATTACAAATTATTTTTAAAAATTTTAAGTCTCACAAGATTTTGCTCTATTATATCAGATTCCTGACTTTATCTAGATCGACAATCGAAAACATTACTTTAATAAATTGATGAACTGGGAGATTCATCCGTTTATATTATGGAATATTAGATTAATTAGGAAATTAAACACCTATAACTACAATATCTATGAATAATGTTAAGTATTCAAAACTTTGTATTTTTACCTGAACGAATGCAAACAAAACAGTAGTAAATATCAACAAAGTTCCCACGTAAATTCTAGTAGAAGTTGCAGATGGAGTTATCCTTAGACGCTGTTTCAACACAATTGAATAAAGCATGAAAATATTCATCTTCCATATTGTTATATCTGTTTTTCCATCATCTATTTTATTTCTCGTTGCTTTCTCAGCATCGTTCATCTTTTCACTTAAAACCATCACAACAAGTATCAAAACTGTCAAGGCTATCCAAAACGTGTAATGAAATGTATTTATTCCGAATTTGACCAACTCTTTGTGTGGGATCATTCGGCAATAATTTCTGTTTAGCATTAGAAACAACGCGGTGTCTTCATATTTTTTTATATCATCAATAAAAAGTGCGTCAATTGCGTCATTTTCTAATAAATCTCCAGTTTCCTTTAGTTCAATCGATGTATATGATTCTTTCTTTGATTTACCTACTTTAATTTGCAAAATATCTATAAATAATTTTCTATAATCAATAAAAAAAGACTCATCATTATTTGTATTTTCTTCCTTGTTTACTGTTATGGTTTCATTTTGAAGTTGTCTTGCGCGAATTTCGCTAAGCCAAAAAGATTTGTAAATAATACGTTTCATTACATTTTTATCTTGCATGTCGAAACTTTCCAATCTATTGACGTCGTCTTTATAAATAATGATATTTTTGAATATTCCTCGTTTTTCAAAATTGCAATACGATACAATAATAACATTAGTCATAGTTCGATCATTCTCTCCACCATATTTTTCTTGTATGCTTGCTTGACAGTTTTCATTCAATACAATTACTATGTTGATTCTTCCGAAAAATATGTGTTTTTTTATAAAATCGTTATTCATCAACTTACTTTCATTGACGATATAAATATTCGTACTCCTCAAAATGTTGTCTTCGACATTGCTAGAATTTTCTGCATTTGTTATATAAAATAAACGATTTTTTAAGACGTCGAAGAGTATCATCAGAATACGTTCTCGTGTTTGAGAAAAAATTGAGCAATCTTCTTGTGTGTTTATTAAAATGTGCACAACTTCGTGCTTTTCAATGTTTTCCGATAGAAAAATTCCCAATTTTTTTGTTCCTATGGGTTGACGAAAATTTTCGAAGTAACTTGTTTTACATTGGATTGCGAACGACATTGTTAAAAGTGTTATTATTTTACCAGATATCTTTCTCATTCTTGAAAATACTCGATATAAATTTAAATTTTATGATTGAATCTTCGGTTTTAATTGATTTCAACGAAAAAGTAAACATAGATAATCTGAGTTATGTTACAATTCAATATGAAACTCGTATTAAATTGCTTCAAATAATCACAAAACAATATGTTCACACGACGATTTTATAATACATAGCATATAAAAATAATCCACGGATTGGGTTCCCAGTTCCCACTGTTATTGTCAACAACGATTTCTATTAGGAACGTTCACAATTTAACAAAAGCTTTGTTATATTGCCTGTTGATGCCAATCATTATGATATTTATATGTTCAATGCATTTATCGCATGACTACACGAACGTACCTACATTTGAAAATGCGTCAGAACAAGTAAAACTTTTTTATCGTAGTATACTAAAATCTAATTAATACAGATATGTATCTATCTATGTACATATTATTATAATCTTTTCACCGAAATTAAGAAGGTATGCGGCAACAACGCTTGCAAGTTATCAACTAAAGAACGGCGGCTGGGGACAAACAGAGTTGGAGGCTAAAGTTGAAAGAGGCCTAGGCTTGATTTGGGTTATATCGCCATCGAATTAAGAAAAATAATATTTTGGAAACAGATATCCGTCAAATATTTTATCACGCCCTACTGTCCGTCATACTTCTCCCGCTTCTCCGCCACTACCACTTGCAGTAGACAGCCATATCTTCGAATCTATAGAGCAATTCACATATCTCGGTACACGTATATCCAGTTACAATGACATCAGTTAAGAAATGAACAGAAGAATTGTTGCTGCTAACAGATGCTACTTTGGTCTACAGAGACACATGTCCAGGTTGTTGTCGAGAAAGTCCAAGCTGACAATGCATAAAACAATTATCAGACCAGTGTTGACATATGACTCCGACACCTGGACCCAAACTAAAAGAGGTGAAAAGCAAATTAGCATTTTTGAAAGAAAGATCCTGTGACGAATCTACGGAGCCGTTTGTGAGGGTCGTGTGTGGGGATACAATCACGAGCTGTACCAGCTTTGTGATGATGTAGTCATCACGGGATTTATTAGAATTGGGAGACCCAGTTAGCTTGGACACTTGGAAAGAATGAGTGAGCAACTGCCCGCCAGAAGAGTCCTTCATCACAGACCAGAGGGTGTGAGACGTAGAGAAAGACCCAAACTGTGGTCGATAGACAGGTATCTCGACTCTTTGGGCGTGGTCAATTGGAGACAGGAGCCGCTGACCGATCGGAATGGCGAAGACTTCTTTTGGATGCCAGTTCCCACTTTGGGATGTGGAGTCGACGATGATGATGATTTACATAATTACTAGGTACCACCCTCTTCGTATATTATGATATTGAGACTATAATTATTGTCTCTTCCTAGAAAGTTATCGGAATAACAACAATATGAAAAGAACTTAACTCTATGTTAGTATTTTCGGCACCTGTACAAGTATATTAGTGTTTTTTTTTTAAATAGTTAGTTAATCAAATGAGTTGGTGGCAGAGCAGCTAGTACGCTGGATTAGTAACCCAGAGATCGCCGATTAGAATCTCCTCGACCAATTTCGTTCAGCTGTATATACTATTTATACTTAATTTAGGGAGTGTATGAAGACGTATTATGGAACATTTACAAGGACACAAAAAACTTGCAATTGAACAAATGGCTCTCCAAATCCAAAGGACCCGTTTCACAAACCAACTATTAAGAGTTCTGTAATAAGAAAACTTGTATTCGGAATCTCCGTATTATGAAACTATGTATTACGAGGACACAAAAAATATTTGATCGCCTCTGAACTAATTAACTATGAATACAGTTAATCCGATTGCCTTATAATATTATCAATAATGACATTCATAATAGTACATACTCATAAAGTCACACTGATTTTAAATGCCTGTAGTCACGAATATGCATACTCTAGGTACTTCCAATTTATATTTTTACTCTTTCACATTTTATTTATTTTACATATTATTTATTTCACATATTATTTGTTTCACATATTGTTTATTTCAAATATTATTTATTTTACATATTATTTACTTCACATATTATTTATTTCACATATTATTTATTTCACATATTATTTATTTTACATATTATTTACTTCACATATTATTTATTTCACATATTATTTATTTTACATATTATTTATTTCACATATTATTTGTTTCACATATTATTTATTTCACATATTATTTACTTCACATAATATTTATTTCACATAATATTTATTTCACATATTATTTATTTCACATATTATTTATTTCGCATATTATTTATTTTACATATTATTTACTTCACATATTATTTATTTCATATATTATTTATTTCACATATTATTTATTTCACATATTATTTGTTTCACATTTTATTTATTTCATATACTCATTTCACATTTTATTTATTTTGGGTACATATTATTTATTTCACATATTATTTGTTTCACATATTATTTATTTCACATAATATTATTTATTTAACATATTATTTATTTCACATAATATTATTTATTTAACATTTTAGTTACTTCACATATTATTATTTCACATATTATTTATTTCACATATTATCTATTTCACATTTTATTTACATCACATATTATTTATTTCACGTATTATTTATTTCACATATTATTTATTTCACGTATTATTTATTTCACATATTATTTATTTCACATTTAATTTACTTCACATATTATTTATTTCACGTTTAATTTACTTTACATATTATTTATTTCACTTCTTCTTTTTCTTCGTTTAGTAGTCTGTCCTTCAGAAACTATTCCTTCTGGAATGACGAATTCCAACTATCCTTCTATCTCTTGGGTGGTTTTCCGGGTAGGTGGCGACCAGAGGGGGAAATTATTATGTGTTATCCTAAATCCTGTCCTTCTCAAAATATAAAGTATTTTAAAAAATCATCCGACGTTATACATCCATGAAGTTCGGAACCAATGATTTTACTTTTAGCCCTTATAATTAATTACCTAGTAAAAAAATAAGCTTGAAAGTGGCGATTCTACATAGGTTTTGTTAAAAAAAAATTTAACATTAATCGGAAATGTTATATAATGGAATTATATAAAATTATTTCATGATTTAATATTGATAAAGATAAGAACATTTTGTCATTTTTATAAAACAATCATTTCGCCTCGTTTTAAATACGTAAGTATTTATATTTACTAAATATCTGTTGCCAGACAGGGAATGGACAGATGGCACCAATAATTCTAAAATGGAGACCATGGAATATGAAAAGGGAAATAGGCCGGCATTATAAAAGGTGAGCCAATGATATTGTCCCCGTCGCTGGAAGGAGATGGATCCAAAAAGATGAATGGAAGTACTTAGAGGAGGCCTATATCCAGCAGTGGAGAGATGGCTGAAGTAAGAAGTAGAAGATTTACTAAAGATAATATAAAATAATAAGGTAGCTACATAAAATATAATAAAATAAAAATACCATTTAAAACCTGGAAATCCCTGAACAGACTAAGAACGGGACATGGCATGCGAGTGTGGGGAGATGCAGAACATGTCACACTTCCTGAATTGCCCGCTTATGGAAGGAGGTTGCTCTGAAGAGGATCTATTGCGAGCAAATGAAGATGCAATTATGGCTGCTAATTACTTGAGGGACACAATCACACAATGATGATCTTGGACACAAAAAGTAAATACAAAATAATTTATTTATTTATTTATTAAGTTCTACGCTCATGTGAGCATTTACAAAAAAAAATGTTAAACATAAAAAAAAAAACATGTGCATAACTAAAATCATATCAAAAAATAAACAAAAAATTAACAAAACAACAAAATAAAATAATAAAAACAAAATAAAAAACATAAGCAAGTCAAATTAATAATAAATTTAAAAAAATACTCAAAAAACAAATAAATGAAAAAACACTTTTTTTTTAATAATAAATAAAATTCTAAGAACAAAATTTAAAAATCAATACGTAAAAAGTTTCAAGATCAAACAGCAAAACATAACAAGTTAAAAATATAGTAGTAAAATAAATACACAAATGAAAATACACTGACATAAAATAGAAAAAATACACTGACATAAAATAGAAAAAATACACTGACATAAAATAGAAAAAATACACTGACATAAAATAGAAAAAATACACTGACATAAAATAGAAAAAATACACTGACATAAAATAGAAAAAATACACTGACATAAAATAGAAAAAATATACACAAAAAAAATAATAAAGAGAAAAGACAATAATTTTAAAAAGATACATATTATTTAAAAGGGTTCTGTGCATCTCCCTCTTACCTACAATGATAATATTTTGAAATCACAAAAATAAATTAAATGAAAATTATAAAAATGACTTAAAAATGATAATGTATTTTTCCATTTTCGATTTTCTATAATATGTAGTAGAGAATTTTACACCTACATGTTAATGATATGTACAAGATCATTTACCTGCCGAAGCCAAGCATTAACGGTGTTAAATGTAATTTGATATACAAGAAAATGAACCAGTAATGTATAGTTCTTGCTGCAGCCATATAGTTAGCTGTATTATTGTGCTGTCTTCGGTTAACATTTTACTATTCAGTCCAATTCAGTACGGAGTTAAACTCTGTGAAGAGAAGGTGTGTGGCTAACATTCGCGTTGTTCAAACATAACTTCGTTAACTTATTGCATTGTTTTCATATATACATTGATTGAATTGTATCGAAAATGTTGTGAAATGATTTTACCGTGTCAAACTGTTGTCGATTTGTGAAACGAAAGAATGTTTTCTTGTGGTAATTTTGCTGGACTTACGGTTGGAAATTGATTTGTTGTTTTGGGAAAATACGAAGGTAAGATTTTTCAAATGTATCTTTGTGTCAATCTATGTTTATTTTTTGGTGTGTTTGGTAAATAAAAAAAATACATGATATCTAGTTATTGTATTATGCATCATAGAGAAATATAGGAAAATGTATGATATCTAGTTATTGTATTATGCATCATAGAGAAATATAGGAAAATGTATGATATCTAGTTATTGTATTATGCATCATAGAGAAATATAGGAAAATGTATGATATCTAGTTATTGTATTATGCATCATAGAGAAATATAGGAAAATGTATGATATCTAGTTATTGTATTATGCATCATAGAGAAATATAGGAAAATGTATGATATCTAGTTATTGTATTATGCATCATAGAGAAATATAGGAAAATGTATGATATCTAGTTATTGTATTATGCATCATAGAGAAATATAGGAAAATGTATGATATCTAGTTATTGTATTATGCATCATAGAGAAATATAGGAAAATGTATGATATCTAGTTATTGTATTATGCATCATAGAGAAATATAGGAAAATGTATGATATCTAGTTATTGTATTATGCATCATAGAGAAATATAGGAAAATGTATGATATCTAGTTATTGTATTATGCATCATAGAGAAATATAGGAAAATGTATGATATCTAGTTATTGTATTATGCATCATAGAGAAATATATGTAGGAAAAACTTGTAATTTAAGGGATTTATAAAATAATATGAAAGCTCATATTTATATGTTATTGCAAGTAAAGCTTCAAATTAAAGTTGAATTATTTAGTTAAATTATATATGATTTTTATTAATTATTTCCAATTTTAGCTCCCGATTCTAGATATATTTCCAATCTGAAATTATACACACCGATTTTTTTTTATTTTTTGACTGATTATTTTTTTTTTAATTTTAATTATTCCAGTAACTAATCATTGGAATAATTTAAAAAAATATTCAAAATGGCTTTACTTGTTATTATCGTTACTCCCGCGAGCGAGTCACATGCCCAGGGATAAAAATATTTTTTACGCATGTTAATTTTCTCTCATAAATTGTGAGAAAAAATTGCAGTTGTGGATTATTTTTATTATCGTTTCGAAAATGATGTTCCTACGTCCTTCACATTTTTTTAAATATATTTATTTATTTATATAATTTATGTACATGTGTACAAAGGCAGGTACATTTATCTTAATTTGTTTTCTCTAATGCATATTTTTTCCGTAATTTATAAAAGTATTTAGAACGTAAATAAAATGTTGGTTGATATCTACAATTTTCGTTGTTCATAATAGTCAATTTATTTTCAACCATTTCCAATTAAATTGTCGACTTCCCGTTGAAGAACTTTAAGTACCCACATCAATTTGGTTGATCTCTCTTCCTTTATTTTGATATTATTAGTTCTTACCAACTTACTTAATTTCTACCAAAAAAATAATACTTTGTTAAATATTTTCTAACCTAATTTTTTCTACAGCAAAATAATGCATATATTTTCTCATTATTTTTTTGTGATTCAGAAATATGTTTTAATCACAGGCAATTGAATAATACTTTTAACATTTTTATAAATTCTCTTTGAAATTTAGTGTTTGAAATTTAAAAAAAAATTATTTAAATCCAAGCTATACAATAATACAAACAGCTTAAAGACTACATTATGTACTTACCAAATATCAAAAATCTAGCGCTGATAGTCGTATTTAAGTATTTGTACAATATACGGCATAAGCCACCAAAGTTTTTCAGTACTAAAAACAATTACAAACAACAGACAAAAATAATATAAAAACAAAAATAGATACCGTTCAAACAGTATAGAATAGTTTACATTTAAAAAAACAAATTTACATATCAATTGTTTTGAAATTCCTGAAAAACTATTGAATCTCCATAAGGGCCTTTTAAATACAGAATGAAAATAAATTGCAACATAAGAAGAAAATATAGACGACTGAAAAGCAAAAGGCAATCCAAAGAAATCACTATCACCTTTACGAAATACAAAAATAAATTTGGATGAACAAGAGAATCAAGGATTGAATGAAACAAGATAAAAAATGGCTTCAGATGATTCGACCACAACACATACATAATTTATAATGAATGAACTTAGCAACTAAACAGGTAGTGATAAAACGTCAGTGATAGTGATAAAAGCACAATCATGAACTAATGAAACAAATTTACTTTAATTTTATGAAATCGAAATATTAATTATGAGAGAGAGTGGTGTCCGGTCTTTTTTGCTGTCGTGATATTCTGTATGGAGTGATATTCTTAAGTGATATACAGGACGCGGTGGTATTTTACAAAAACTCTAATTTTTATTCACTGCAAACCGCAAATACGCCCAATTATTGAATAGTTATGTAGGTACCGAGTCATGTACATAAATTGATTTATGATAAAAACAGTCGTTATCCTACGAATTTTGTTGCATGATCCTTACATCAGTGTGAAGTGATTTATTATTTTTATTATGATTTATCTTTCAAGCCACGGGCGTCCACTTCGATCTGCTGAACGTACTTTACTATGTATTCCTATTCATATTTCTGAATTTTTTAGCTCTTCATGAAGTACATTCAGCTAGACTATGGAATAGTCTAAGTCCTGATATTACGTCGTCTATCTCACTAAACATCTTCAAGAAAAGGCTAATGCAAAAATATTTATCTGACAATACCTGATTACATCTTCCTCTCCTCTTCCTTTTCTTATCCTTGAATTTTCCTGCCATTGCTATGCATTGTTCTTATATGCTATCTTCTTTGTTTATTTTTTAACTTTCCTTCTAATATCTTTGTTTATTTTTGTAATGTGATTAACTTATTGCCATAGTACACACTGTTTTGTATATTTATCTTTAACTGTGGTTGGTTGGAAGAAATTGCTATTAGGAAATAAGCCCGCCAGTGTACTAATTATGTGTACAGAAAGATTCAAATAAATAAATATTTTTTCGCCCAATTATTGAAAATGGTACTCACCTCTGGAGTGGCGCCTACCAATACCTACTGAATGCCCTCGATGCTGTACAAAGGCTTGCTCTACGTCTAGTTGACGACAATTGATTGATGGATTGCAATCACTAGACCACAGACGCAAGATCGGTATTCTAATTCATACTATTGATATTACCACGGGTGATACTCAGAAGAACGGTTCCTCTTCCACCCATTGACAAGAGTCACTCGTTTTACTCATTCTGATCCATCACCCGTTCACAGTAAACCTTCTCAGTTGCTTCTCTAACTCTTTTATAAACACAACAGCCCGGTTGTGGAACGATCTTCCGAATTCTGTGTTTCCACCTCCTTATAACCCGGGTATTTATAAAACCCGATTTTTTTCCTGGAGCACGTTTCAAAACCCTCCCCAACGCTACGTAGTGCGCTTCTTCGGAAGAGTATAATGGACCCAAATCCAAATAGCTAGTGTCCCCTACATAGCCATGTTAAAAAACGATTGGGTTGTGGCCAACGCTAAACTCCTCACTAACAAGTCACTCCACAAAGTATTCATTTTTTGTATGGAAAATATTCACCATTATCATGAAATGAGTTTGATAAATATTTTTTATTTAATAATTTTATTATAATAATTTGATAATTCTTCAACGCCTATTTATGAAAGTGAAGTGCCATTTTACCAATTTGAAAATAAAAATAACAAAGTTTGAGTTTCCTGAGCTTGGATATCCTTCAAAATCTAATGGGGTCTTAGCGAGTATTAGATATACAAATCTGAAAAATATGAAAAGAATCGAATGATTACTTTGGTATATAATCGATAAAGTAGAATACACACGCCGTACATAGCACACACACATATACACATTGTGATGAAACTTTTAGAATACAATCTCAGCATAATACTAGATGATTATGACATCCGTTTAAACTCTTATCCTTATTATATATAGCTGCATCTTTATTTATTTTAAAAATGTTCAAAAAAGGTGCAAAGACCTGGACAAAAGGATTGTGGTAATAATCCTCTTACAATTCATGTAGGTAAATGTTAAAATGAAACAAAGGAACCTACCATGACTTCCACGAACCATGACCACAGACCGTATTCCATGCAATGTACTTCCTTTGCACTGCCACATATATCATATTAATTTAGGGGGAAAATAAACAGAATAAACAAAAAAAAATAAAAAATTCACTCATACAATACTATGCGATACTAATCACTATTGAAACGAAAAGATTGTGACCTAAACTTTTCACTAAAAAATGTATCTTAATGTTAAATAAACTAAATACAATAACAGTAAAGCAATACTTTATAATATATAAGATGTCTCAGAAGAAAGTTTATATTTGTATTCAGAGCGTTGTGTGGAGATGTTAGACGACTTCTTGGTGCCTGAACTGCAAAACTTTCCTGGCTATAACCAAAGAACATGGTTCCAGCAGAACGGAGCAACGTCACACACGTCCAATACATCTCTGCCACGAGTTAGTGAAATTTTCCCAGGCAAATTAATTTCCAGGAGAGGTGACAATTGGCATCCACGCAGTCCTGAATTTACCCCTATGGGCTTTTTCCTATGAGATTATCTTAAATCTAAAGTTTACGCCAATAAACCGACTTCCCTGGCGCATTTGAATGAAAATATCCTTCACATTTTAAGAAATAAATTCCTAAATTGTGTACTTTAATAATTAATAAACTTTTTTCGATACACAGCTTACTTTTTTTAATCTATCTACTAAATATAAACTTTATTTTGAGACACCCTGTACAACACATCATCTTTGATTTACAAACTGAGAAATATTATGCTTCCAAAATATATACAAAAAATATCTTATTCAATGTCAATGTTCACACTTACCTACCCTAAGAGAGGATGTCAGGATTTAAAAGACTTCCAAAAACGAGATTATCATGTACCTACATATAATAGTTTATACCATAAAGGTCTCAAAATGTATAATAGTTTACCACCAAACATAAAAGAAACCACAAGTCTACATATTTACATAATATAACATAATGTTGTCATAATTTGTAATCTGATTGGTTCAAAGAAACTGCCTGATGGAAATAAGCCCACAAGTGTGTATAATTTTATAAAATTCTTTTTGGCAGCTTCTTATAAATTCGTACATAATTTCGTTTAAAATTTGCGAACAAATAACGGATACGGATATCGAGGTTAAGTGATTTAGTTCCCATGCAAATATTGGCTAAATAAATATTGTATTGTTTTTTTATATATTTAATAATAAATCAATTTTTAATTATTTTAATATTAAGTTAATCTTAAGGGAATAATCCCGCTGCCGTTTAATTACATATTTTTTTCATTAATTTCTTCCAGTGGAAATTTAACTTTACTCAGAAACACTGACTATATTACAATCTCGTAAATTTATTTATGGTTTAGCCATCTACTAATTAATGTAACAACTTTATACTCATATACAATACAAATAAAAAATAACACTACAAAATATCAATAAGCTCGCCAGTGTTTAATATGTTTAAAGATAATGCACTTACTTGAAAATAATACAAAAAACATAAATTACAATACATTAAGAAAAATTACAAAATCAAACAAATAATTAATAGATGGGTGATGGCAGAGCAGTTAGTAATCCATTGGTCGCAAGTTCGAATCCTGTCACGACCGATTTCTTCACCTTTAGTACAAGCATTTATGCTTAAATTAGGGAATGCATGAGGATGTATATGTACTTTCTACTACAAGGAATAATTCGTTCTTTTGAAAAAAATAATGTTTAAGCCACAAGCCACTAGAAGTAATTGTGCTTAATCATAAAACAGTTGTGACCTTCTTATTTATAGATTTTTACCTTTAAATTTAACCTTTTGATATTTTATTGTATTTAACAGTGAATTATTTATACAGCAACTCGCTCTTGCGAGTCTACAATCACGAACTTACCTAACGTAACCGAAAAATAGGGATGTTTTGTAAAAATTACTAACAAGTCATAAGCAATAGCTTTTCATCCAACTTATCGGTGTTACCAGCTCAAACTAGTACTAAGTAATTGTTTGAAAAAATATTTTTAACTAATATCTCCTCTGCTGAGAATCAAAGCCAAACCGAAAGCATAGACAAACGAATTACCATGATGTCGACCCAACTACTTACATTATATACCTACCTATTATGTAATTAAATCATGAATGTATCTACGCTGTATTGGTAAATTCACCGAGTTACCATCGAGACAAATCTCTCTAATTGATACCCATTGATAATTTTCTTTCTCTCAGTGAAAAAAACTCTAAGCCTACCTACATCTTCAAAGTTTTCATTATTACAGTTGAAATAGTTTGAAAATCGCGGTTACATTGACGAAGTAAGTATTCTTTATTTTTAAATACTCTCATATGCAGATAGAGTTTCCCACGTATTTACAATTTTATTACAATCATAATTGGTTAGTATAAAAAGACACTGATCAACTCTCATTCATTCATGGCTCTTACCTTTATCTACTCGTATTTTATCTCCCATTGCAAGATCACATTTAAGAACTAAGTTTATGCTTGCATAGATCTTATAAATTAATATAATAATTTTCAATTGAATGACTCTTTTATGTGTTGATCATGATATGTGTTGATCCTTTGTAAACAGATATTTTCTACATTACACGTGTCTTTGGATGAAAATATGTATATTGTTCATAATATGTTCACCAAATATATGCTTTAAGAAGCAGGTTTATTCCACAGTACATGCTTTTGGAAGAAAGTAGGTATATTCCACAGTTAATGGCTGGTTGGTTGGAAGAAATTGCATAATGGCAATAAGCCCGCCAGTGTGCATTATATTTGTTTATATTATGTACAAAAAGTTAAATAAATAAATAATGCTTTTGGAAAAAGGTACATGTTTTTGGAAGAAGGTAAGTTCTACATTACATGCTTTTAGAAGAAGGTAGGTTTTACAGTACATGCTTTTGGAAGAAGGTATGTTTTACACTACATGCTTAGAAGAAGGCATGTTACACTATATGCTTTTGTAAGAAACTATGTTCTACAGAACATGCATTTGGAAGAAAATATAGTTTAACTATATATGTGCCTATATAATAAGTTACCATACCATACCATCACGCCATTTCCCTATTTGGGGTAGGCAGAGAGAACCGAACGCCAGACTCCTAAGAAGTTTATTTATACATTACATATTTTTGGAAAAAGATACTGTGCTTTTGGAAAATATTATGTTGTAAAATATCATACTTTCGGAGAAAAGATGTGACTCTAATGTTTTTTTTCTATGGATTCATCACAAACCAAAATTGTAAACAATCCCAGCCAAATAAAAACTACCTAATAAAGCATTTCTAAAATAAATGCATTTCTATTCCCGCTAGCAGAACATTATAAAAAATAGACTTTGTATAACAATGCAAAGGCATTTGAACTTCAATATTGTGATGTTTTAGTTTTGTCAGTACATATAAGTACCTATGTGGATATACAATTAATGGCTTATACGAGGTGACAATAATATTTCTGGTGTGACGATGAACACATTAATAGATCTTTTGTGTCGGCATAAGTTTTGTTTGTTTATATTTTTTTTTGTCTAATCGCGTAAAAATGAGAGCTGTATTGTTTAAAAATGAAAAATAAAATGTGCGACAAAGAACCAACGTGTATGTTCGAATATATGTGATGGAAATAAACCAATCATTAGAAAACATAAATGTTTCAATAATTATTTTATTAAACGAATTATTTCAGATTGAAGATTGTACATTGCGTTTGTTGTATTCTAATTTGCTCTTTTAAATCATTGATCTGCTATTTAAAGAATTGTATAATGTAAATTGAATATTAAACTTATTTATAAAAATAAAAATAAAACACCGTTTTAATCCACAATGAGTACAATTTAATAAGCCTAAGCGCATTCGCTAGAGACAACTAGCATCTTCAGAGGCGCTATTTATACAGAATATGTTACTACAAAATTGAATAAACAATACCTATTAATATTTTAGAACAAGGGGTGTGTAAAAGTTAAGGGGAGGGAGTTTTACAAACTTTTATAAATAAATTTGATATTTACTTTATAATTATGAACTTCCATTGTATTAACGAAAAACATTGAAATTATTAATTGTATAATCTATAATCCAAGTCGAAAAACAGCTGTGAATCTGTGAATAGTTAGCTTTAGTTGTGTATTGAGCAAGACACTATATGGCAAATTATTTGCTTGTAGGCAGTTGCCACCAGTTAATGTAGTAAGTGAATCAACATAATATCAACAGGATGGAAAAATATTAACTCATATCTACAAATATGGACAACTATAACATATATTGATAAATAATATGAAATAAACAATGCGAAAGGTCACAAAATACAATGTAGAATTATAGGTATACATCTTGAAAGATAGCGTGGGCTGCCCAGAACAAAATTTAAATTTTTTTGCTTGATTGGTAGATGTGTAAACTCTCACTCCGCCGAAACTTGTAAATTTATTTGCCGATAACTATAACACTATTATATTGTACCGAAATTTATATTTATTTATTTTATTATGGTTCAAAGTCTTATTTATTTTTACAATTTATATTTCTACAAGGTTTGTCTAGTTTTTCCAACTCACTACACTAATCTTTTGTTTTCATTTTTCTTGGGTTCTTATTTTCAAAATATTTCTATTTAAATTTTCAATTTAAATAGAAATAGTACTTAATTTCATAACACTGCCTCCCTCTTAGTTCAGTTCGTCCCGAACAGAATTCTCTAGATGAATAAATCGGCATTTTGAACCTTCTCTACAGTGAGATGCTTTGAAAAAGTAACATGGTACACTTTTTTTTATATTTTTACTGTATCTTGGATTATAGCAGCAAACTAGAACATTAATTCCAGTATTATGAAAAATCTCTTCTATCATATTCCGAACCACTTTCCAATCCATACCATCACTGATCTTTGGAATGCCGAGCTTCATAAGATTCAACTGTAACATTTGATCCCGCATACTTCGTAGACAGTTCCACATCTGAGCATACTCTGCTCGTTCCTCAGACGTTTCCTTATTCGTCATGTAGAATAAATGCTGTTTTCCATGCTGTGAATGGACCGCTTCTCCAATCTTCAGATTCTTGGCTTTTAGCTCATATAACATCCCATACTTTCTCATGATAACTTTGGCTATACCACTAGTCATCTTCATGTCTTGAGCCACACAGTAAGCTAAAACATTATCTTCTGGGATATCGAAGAGGTCTTGCTCAATTTCCACAGTCACACCATGGCGAGTGCGTCGATAAGGAGTCATCGTGAATTCCTCGAAGGTCTTTTCTTCACTTTGGACATTGCAAACTTGAGCAACTGGATTTTTTTCCTCATCCTTGTTATCACCTAAAAAGGGAGCCAGGCGATTGAAATGTACCACTCTTGGCTTCCCATTTGGTTTTCTTCGTATACGATAAACCACATCATTAATCCTTTTGATCACTTCATACGGTCCTTCCCAGGATTTCTGAAGCTTTGGTGAGTAGCCTCGTCGTCGTTGTGGATTAAATAACCAAACCAAGTCTCCAGCCTGATAACCACCTTCCACAGCTTTAATGTCGTATCGCTCCTTCATCTTGTCACTAGCTACTTGAATATTGGACCGTACACGGTCATGTATAGCATTCATTTTCCTCCGAAGATCTGACACATAATCTTCTCCAACTAGATCTTCTCCAGGCTTAGATCCATACTGCAGGTCGCAAGGTAACCGTAACTCACGGCCAAAAATCACACTTGCCGGTGTTTGCCCTGTTGTCTCATGAATTGCTGCTCGATAAGCTAATAAGAACAAGTGGATGTATTCGTCCCAATCCTTCTGGTGATCGGACACTGCTTTTGACAAAAATCTTCCAATTGTTCGATTCATTCGCTCCACCATTCCATCCGACTGTGGATGCAAAGCAGTTGTTCTCGTCTTTCGAATTCCTAATGCTTCACAAATTCCCTGGAATACGGCTGATTCAAAGTTTCTTCCCTGGTCCGAGTGTAACTCCAATGGTACTCCAAAACGACTTATCAGTTCCCTTACCAAGACTTCAGCAACAGTGGTAGCTTCTTGATTCGGTAGTGCATAGGCTTCTGTCCATTTACTAAAATAGTCCATTGCTACCAGAATATATTTATTCCCTCTTTCCGTTGTGGGAAACGGCCCCGCTATGTCAATGGCTATCCTTTCAAATGGGCTACCAACATTATACTGCCTCATTGGCGCACGCCTTCGTTTCTGAGGTCCGTTTGAAGTGGCACAAGTTACACATCTTCTACACCAATCTTTTACATCTCCATTGTAATTGACCCAATAAAAACGTTGACGAATTTTTTCTGTGGTTTTTTTAACTCCCAAGTGTCCCCCAGACACATCATTGTGAAGCAGTTTAAGAACTTCAGGAATTCTCTTCCTTGGAATCAATAGTTGTTGTCTCTGCTGTGTTCCATCTTCATTCTCCAATACACGCTTTAACAACCCATTTTCCACGACAATGGATTGCCACTGAGCCCAGTATGACTTAATATTTGGAGATAGTGAAGCTATTTCTTCCCATAAAGGTCTTTGATCATTTTCCTTCCACTGCATTACAAACTTGAGATCTGGGTCTTCCAATTGGTCTGCTCGTATTTCATCATCTTGCCAAAAATTGTCAACGACCGTGGTTCTACAAGCTATAAAAAACTTTTCCTCAGCCTTATTACAGTGCTGGCAATCCTCTGGACATGGTCGCCTTGACAGTGCATCGGCATTTCTATGATGAAGTCCGGCTCGATGTTCAGAATCATAGTCATATTCTTGCAATCTCTCTATCCATCTTGCCACTTGACCTTCAGGATTCTTGAATCGCAAAAGCCACACAAGTGCCGAGTGATCTGTCCTTAAAAGAAATTTCCGTCCATATAAATACTTGCGAAAGTGCTCAACTGACTTGATAACAGCAAGCAATTCTCTTCGTGTTACACAGTAATTGCGTTCTGGTTTCGACAATACTTTACTGAAGTAAGCAATCACGCGTTCTGCCCCATCTTGTACTTGGGAGAGCACACTTCCGATACCAACGTTACTTGCATCTGTATCCAGAATAAACATTCCTTCAGCTCGAGGATAACTCAAAACCGGAGAATTAATTAGAACCTGTTTTAATTCTTCAAATGCATGTTGGCACTTGAAATCCCATATGAATTCACTGCTTTCCTCCGTGAGTTTTGTCAGTGGCTTTGCGATGTCAGCAAAGCCTGGAACAAATCGTCGATAGTAGGTACTCAGACCCAAAAAGCTTCTTACTTCATGTTTGTCTTTAAGTACTGGCCAATCTCGAACAGCTTTAATCTTCTCAGGATCTACTGCTACTCCCTCCTCAGAGACAACATGACCTAGATAGTTGACTTGCTTTCGGAACAATATACATTTCTTGCAATTGAGTTTAAGGTTGGCCAACCTCAATCGTGAAAATACCTGTTCCAAATTTCCTAAATGTTCTTCAAAACGCTTCCCAAGTACGATGATGTCATCTAAGTATACCAAACAGGTCTCCCACGATAATCCTCTTAGCACACTTTCCATTAGTCGTTCAAACGTAGCCGGTGCATTGCAAAGTCCAAATGGCATCACTTTGAATTGCCACAATCCACTTCCAACAGAAAACGCCGTTTTTTCTCTATCCTTGGGTTCCAATCCAACCTGCCAATAACCACTCTTTAGATCCAAAGTTGAGAAGATCTTACAACCAGCCAATGTATCTAGGGTGTCATCGATTCGAGGCAGTGGATAACTATCCTTCTTAGTTACATTATTCAATAAGCGAAAGTCCACACAGAACCGAGTTGAGCCATCTTTTTTTTTAACTAACACTACTGGTGAACACCATGGGCTGCTTGATGGTTCAATAACGCTATCCCTTTCCATGTCTTGAATAATTTGATCTGCTTCCGCCCGCTTTGCTAATGGTAGCCTTCTAGGTAATTGGCGGATAGGCCTTGCGTCACCCGTATCTATTTGATGTTGAACAACATTGGTTCTTCCTTTAGAAAGACTCGCATTCTCAAAAACATCTTGATAATGAGCAATGAGGTATCTAATTTGTTTGCTTTGTTCTTTGGTAAGTTCCTTACAAGCATCTTTTACAAAGTCTTCAAGATGTTTTGGTACATCCTCTGAAGAAACTTGTGCGATGCAGGCATTTTGTGTTACTGATGAAACTGATGAACACACACTTAAATAAGCTCCTTTTTTGACAGTTACTGGATATTCATTTATGTTCATTAATCTGACTAAAATTTCCTTTTGGTTTTGAATCAGTGCTCTTGCAATTAATACTCCTTTTCCTGCTTCATTGTTGGCGTTGGACTCCACAACCAAAACATGTCCATTCGGGATAACACAGTCTAAATTGACTCGTACTAACATCTCACTTTGTTTTGGAATAGTTACAACATCCGCTGCAAGAACACGTGTAGAAAATTCCTCACGCTCTTGCACGAGAACATCTTCATCTCCAATTTTCAAAGATCGCCTCTTTAGATCCAACTGGAATCCATATTTCGCCATTATGTCCATTCCGAGAATAACTTCCTCCTCTGTATTCGCCACTAGCACCTGATGATCGAAGATAGAACTACCAATTTGAAAGTTGGCATATGTCTCACCACATATAGATGCCGACTCCCCAGTAGCTGTTCGTAATGTCCATTTAGTTGGTGTAATACACTTTTTGTTATAAAGCAAATCTGGTCTCATGATTGTCATCGTTGCTCCAGTATCCAGCAAAAGTTTCAAATTCTTTCCATTTACTTTGCCATTTATAAACATACTGGTATCTCGACCACTGAATGATGCAACAACTGCAGATCTCTTTGAGGCATTGGTAATGTAGGTCAACAGTTGCCCCTTCCCATCAACCCTTTTTAGTTTTCCTGTGGCTGTTGCTGTTGCGTTGTTGCTTCATTTGGACACCGATTACGTAGATGTCCAGCTCGTCCACAACCCCAGCAGCGAAACTGTCTTTTTCTTCCTTGCAATGCCTTCATCACCTTTTCGACAATGCATTCGATGAGTTTTTGATTCTCTTCAACGGCCTCAACAACGCGGGCTTGAGCATGACCTCGTAAAGATTTTTTTATAGATTCAAATTCGAGTGCCTGGGTTAGAGCGTCACTCAAAGTTTGTGGTCTAGCTAGTTTTACAGCTTGTTGTGTCTCATTTGCCCACAATCCATCCAAGAACTTTTCTACTGCAAGGCTTTCACACACATCATCAGGAACCGTAGGGTATGCATATCTAATTAGACGCGCTATATCCGCCTCAAATTCCTGGAGAGTTTCATTAGATTTCTGATTACGATTCTTAAGTTGTGACCTGTAAAACTGTTCCATGTGCTTATGTCCAAATCTCATCTCAAGTCTCTCAATCAACAATTTTAAATCTCGTCGCTCAGCTAGAGGAATTGTCTCCAAAACTTTTAAAGCATCACCTCGTAATGATACACTCAACACTGAGGCCTTTCTTGTCATGGACCAGCCATTTATCATGGCCACTGTCTCGAACAATGTTAAATATTCTTCCCAGGGGCATTTTCCATCAAAGGTTGGCATATCATTTCGCACGCACTCCACTGTTGGTACTCTTGTATCTTCTACACACTTAAAATTTGTATCTACAGCTGAATTTTGCTCGGAATTCATTGGCGTGATTGAAGGAAGCACTTGATTCTCCAAAACTTTCATCTGTTTAGTTAATTCATTTATCTTCTCATCAAAGGTCATAGAATAATTCTGGAATTTCTTTTCTATAGTATTTGAATGCTTTTGAAGCATCGCTACTTCTCCTTTGATTTCTTTAATTTCTCCTTTTATATCTCTGGAATGTTCTTGAAACTTCTCTTCTATGTCTCTGGAATGTTCTTTTAAGACTTGACAAAGATCGTTGTTAGAGCAAGGCATTTCAAAAAGGTATGTGTCTGGATCCTCACCTACTTCTTGCATCACTTTTCTCAATCGTAGTTGAAGTGCATTTTTATTTCCTGATGTATCAGCGTCTCTCTCCTCCAACTCATGTTTTAAATCAACCACTTTCAACTCTAAAAGAGTTATTTTTTTTGATGCCATAATAAATGTCTTTATAAATAACTATTTTATTTTATTTTATTTTTTTCTTACACAAAAAATACTTGGGTATTTTTATACCCCACACCTGACACCAAATGTACCGAAATTTATATTTATTTATTTTATTATGGTTCAAAGTCTTATTTATTTTTACAATTTATATTTCTACAAGGTTTGTCTAGTTTTTCCAACTCACTACACTAATCTTTTGTTTTCATTTTTCTTGGGTTCTTATTTTCAAAATATTTCTATTTAAATTTTCAATTTAAATAGAAATAGTACTTAATTTCATAACAATATTCATAAAGAAAGATGTGATAAATGAAAAAAATATCGAGAAATTATGTATGTAGGTACCTACCAGTGACCCAATTAATTTATCTTTATGAAAGCAGAGATTTCTATCGGTTAATTTTGCATTATATAAATGATTTTTCAACCTTTCAAAACCAACAGTTTTTTGCACCTGACCTGTAATATTTGTATATAATCTCTAGTCTCAGTCTTGTAGAATATTATTTTGACGATGTGCCTTGCACGAAAAGCGTCGATAATCAATTACATAAAATAAAGTAGATATATTTCTAAATTATAAATTTACTATTTTATAATTTAGAGATTTATCAACGAAATTTTATAATATTTATTAGAAGTGTGACTTCAGATAAGATTTTTTCTACCTACTTACGTTACGAACATTATCAGTGTCTTTGCTCTGACTAACGCTACATTTTACGTACCTTCTACTTACAGCGCAACACATTTTTACAACTGAACTTAAAATACTGTCGATTTCTGTGCATTTAAAGATAGCAATTAAATATAACTGTTTTATTGTGAAGTGCTAACTTAAGGCGTATCATCATTGACCATAACGTGCGTGTTTAAATGTGACATTCAATGATTTTGATTTGTTAGCACCATCGTCTCTTCCGTAACCGTACCTTAGGTTTGACGTACCTACATATTAAAATAACCGATTATTCAATGTTATGAACAAATTACAAATAAGTACAAAATAACCATTTAGCCGGTATTATTTTTAGTTTTTTTTTTTATTATAGTAATTTGAGGTTGTAAAACTACATACTTACAAAGCATTGTGAAAGATAAATAAACTCTAATATTAAGTATAATGAATATTTAACATAATGTGATCCTTTACAACACATATTTTAAATTAGAGGCTTCTACTCGAAATAATCCATAGGAATAACTCGAGTGAACTAAACTTAACTAGTGAAGAGCAAAACGTGTCATGGTCATATTATAAAATAAAAGACTACACTGCATGCGTCATAGTACGACCAAAGACTGAAGTTTTTTATAAAAGATTTCTCAGGAAATCTTAAACAATTTGTAAAACATTTCCTACTGTGTCCATTTTACGTCTCTATCTCTGACAAATTACATTTTTATCATTATTAAGGTGAATAAATAAAATAAATGTTGACCATTGCAATTACTATAATTTTATCATTTTAATTTAATTGCAATTTCCAATATCAAGGTCACATTCGTTTGAGCACCAATTTTAAATATTATAAAATTACTTAAAAAAAAGTATAAACACAAATTTTTAACTTTATTCAACTAATTTAAAATTATGACCACTTAGTCAATTTTTTCAATTAGTGGAATAAAGTTAATAATTAGTGTTTTTACTTTTTTTTTAAGTAATTTTATAATATTGATAATGGAATTCCATCACGTCAGTCGAAAAATTAGAAATAATTACAATTTTAAGAAAAACACTATCAATAATTATTTTATGATTTCTCAAGTTGATATTTATCTACTGTCGAAAATACTCAACATGAAAATTAGCAACATGAAAGTATTTTGCAAATACTCAACATGAAGGTTGTTTATAACTTTTCATTATAAAATGTTATTATTCACAAAAGCGTAATAATACGTATCTATAATCTAGATAGTTTATGTGTAATTTCAGACGTATTGTAGAAAATGTATTTTTATCAAATTCAATATCGCTAATCTATGAACGGACTATGTCGTTTAAAATGAATATCAAGCTATTCCGACACAAGCACTGCTTAGAGGAATAGTTCTTATCCACTGGATGTTGGTACTGGCAAATTACTTTCATGTTGTAAGAATTGATTCTGTTCGTGTTATAATTAAGTGTCCTCTCGGAGCATTTTGTCAGTGCCAACATAAATGGATTTAAATAAATAAAAATAAATAATCATTTACATTTCATAAAGGGCACTGAACGATATCAATCTGTCAAAGACCACACTTTGACGATGTAGTAGCTAGTAGTAGTAATCATAAATTGAATAAATCAAAATACCTACAATCCTCTTGCAGCAAGACCAAGACCCGCACATGAAAATACAAAATTAAGACCATTTAGTCATTGCCTTGCATTTGCTCATCACTGAAACTACATTTTTTTGTTCCAACTTCACATGATTAGGTACGTAGAGATGGTGTGAATGTGACAATTATTATAAGTAGATACTTACTTAGTAACAATCAACAGAGATTAGTTCATGTGTGTTCTACTATTTTTTGAACTATCACGTAAAGCATTATCTCGTTCCACTTTTGTAATGATGCTATTTTAAAATAACATTTTGTTCAGTTTTTTCCTAAGGCTTTATTTGTCTATAATATCCAACACAAGTTTTAATAGCAATCTGAGTTTTATTCACATTTAATATGCGTAATCATTTGCTGCACACACTTCAATATTTAAGTACAGGCAGGTAGGTACTCAAATTGGTTTTCTAACTAAAAATAATTTAAAATTTTTACTTTAGTTGTTGGTAAGTTTCAACGTCACATATCCATGTGAAGTGTTTCGAATTCATTCATTTATCGTCCATCTCATTCTATTCAGTTTCGGTATGCAATGAAATATTTCACACGATCGAAATTTAGTACGATCCACGTGTTTCAATAAGAATATTTCAAATAAAATTCGTGACATTTTCTTGGATCTTGAGATTCAGTGTGACTTTTTACAAATATTTGTAATGTGACAGTGACACATCAGAAATGTATGGAAACATCATAATTTAATACATTGAAATAATAAGAATTTTTCACCGTTAAGTGACACAAGATCACTCCAAGGGCGCTTTAAATTATTTGTTGGCTCACAGAAACAAGGCAGCCAAAGTAGTATACCGAATGTGTCAGTGCTCTGAGCTTCACCTATGTTAAGGGGCAATTTATTCGACTTAGGTCCGTTTACACTGAAACCGCGATCATTACTTTACCTTATTGGCTCTGTAGGTACAATTATAGAATTGGTACTCTGTGATCCAGATGATCACAATGTAATCTGTCTTCCTGATGGAAGATTATTTTAACACAATTCTTGAGTGTAGTGTGGAGCCAATGTTTATATTCATAATATTTAATCTAGTAGAGCGCATACTACGCATAATACTTTTAAACGAAAATAATCAATATTTTGACATTTCGTAAATTGATTTCAAAATATTCTAACTATAATTTTATACATACATACCATGACGGCATATCTCACAATGTGGGATAACCAGCGACAGGTGTGCAGTTTTGTATTACCTTATAAAAGGAAGCACGACACTTGTGTGTATGTATCCACACACTAGTATAATCTCACGTAAAAATGCGACATTTAGAATGGATGGTGAATCTCATTGCTGAACTAAATATGTTATTTTGCTTATTACTTATTTTATGATTTTAAATATAGGTAATAATTACTAAAAACATAAATTTTATTTTTAAAATACAATACCTATTGTTTTACAGCAAATATTAAATACGTTAAATAATCTTAAATATATTCCTCTTCATCTTGTTATAGTTGTAGTATGTTCCGACTTCATCGGCTAACTCCTAGAATGCAGGTGACCATATTTTCCAATTATCATTCCATATTTTGACCAACTTTTATTCCATAATTTGACCAACTATCATTCCATATTTTGACCAACTTTCATTCCATAATTTGACCAACTTCTTCTTCTTCTTCTTTCGCAGCCATCTCTCCACTGCTGGATGTAGGCCTCTTCTAAAAGCTTCCACTCGTTTTTTTTTTTGGGCCTTTTGAACCCATATGCTTCCAGCGACAGGGACAATATCATCGGCCCAACTTTTCTGGGGCCGGCCTATTCCCTTTTTCATATCCCATGGTCTCCAATTTAGAATTCTGGGTGCCCATCTGTCCGTACCCTGTCTGGCAACATGACCTGCCCATTGCCATTTAAGTTTTGCAACTCGATCCATGACATCAACAACTTTTGTCTGGCGCCTGATTTCTTCATTTCTAATTTTGTCTCTTAGACTTACGCCTATCATTTGTCTTTCCATGGATCTCTGAGTGCATTTTAGCTTATGTATGGTCCTCGCAGTTAGCGTGATAGTTTCCAGACCATACGTAAGTACATGCAGGATACATGTTTCAAACACTTTTCTTTTCAGACATTTGGGAATATCTCTGTTTTTTAGGACATGTTTAAGTTTCCCAAAGGCTGCCCAACCTAGTCCGATCCTTCTGGGTATTTCTGCTGTCTGGTTATCCTTTCCTAATTTTATCTTATGTTCAAGGTATACGTATTCTTCAACAGCCTCAATTATTTTAGTATCAATTGTGATAGTGCTGTTAGATGGACTCATGATTTTCGTTTTGTTAATATTGATTTCCAGGCCGACTATTAGGGAAGCATCGTGGAGTTCTTTTATCATAATATGAAGTTCTTCCAGATCATCACTTATAAGCACTATGTCATCTGCAAAGCGGAGGTGGTTTAAGTTTATTCCATTTATTTTTATTCCCTTGTCTTCCCAGTTCAAAGTTTTAAATAAGCCCTCCAAAACCAATGTAAACAGTTTAGGTGATATGGTATATATCTCCTTGTCTGACACCTCTTTTTATATTGATTTTTTCTGTTTTTGTGTTTTCATCGATTCTAACATCCATCGTAGCGTGTTCATATATAAATTTGATAAGCCTCGAATATCTGGAGTCAATTCTCGCGTCATTTAATGCGTTTATTATTTCAATAGTCGATGAATACAGATGAATTGTTATATTATATTCAGTAGTTTTCTCAATTAGTAGGCGCAGAGTTTGGATAAAGTCTGTAGTTCCAAAATATTTTCTAAAGCAAGCTTGTTCAATTGGTTGGTAGAAATCCAATTTAGGCGTTAAACGGTTTGTGACAATTTTAGTGAGAAGTTTGCAAGTATGGGATAACAGACTTATTGGTCGATAATTCTCTATTCATATTTTGGCCAACTTTCATTCCAAATTTTAATTAACTTTTCATTCCATATGATTCCATAATTTGACCAGCTATCATTCCATAATTTGACCAACTTTCATTTCATATTTTGACCAAATATCATCCATAATTTTAAATCAAGTTTTAAATAACGAAATTTTAATACCTGATTGTATAATTTTATACTACTTCAACGCTGCTGTACAAATAATCGATCAATTAATTCAGATAGTAAGAAGACGAATTCAAATTACTATTCAGTTTATTAAATTCTCAAGAAAAAATGATTAAGATGACCTTAATAAAACATATTATAAAATGAGACAATGAATTTCCTGCCAGGTTCAATTTTCAATTTCATGGTAATTTTAAGGTGACCACCCTCGCTAAACTGCTGTTAATTCAAATTTTAATAAACTGACAAATTTACGATATTTTTTGGAAAAAACATTTTCAAGGATATTCATCGACATTTAACTTTTTTGATATTTCACATCCGAACTCACCTTGTAATTTAATTTTACTCTTTTCGCAGACAATAAAGAGTGGATGGCAAGTGCGTGATTTACCAATAATATCTTGAATGGAAATCAGAATATTATTGCACAAACAATAGACCAACTCTAAACATATTTCCCATGATATATATCACACCAGTTAATAGAAAATGATGGCTCTACCCACAATATAATGATGCTTATATTCAACTGCTTCCAATTGAATTGGTCTATCAAAAATGCAAAAAAACACAAAAAAAAAAACAATTGGTTCTAAATAAATATTCTTAAATGAGAGATTGCAACGGAAAATCTAAATCACCAACTCATCACTTATTATTGATATGTGTCAACGAAAAAAACCTTCAAGTTATTAGTTTTTTTTTATTTATCATAATCATCTTATTTTAAAACACGACTATTTCATTTAATTGTACAGGTTTAAAAACATTTGACTGCTTCTTGTGACAAATAGCCACAGTAAATGATTTCGTAACCTCCATTTCGCAATGTTTTTACGCGAAAATCCCCTCGCATAAAAACCCATCCAGCAACAGTCTGGCCAACTTTGGTGAAAATGACTTCTTCGTGTGCAAAAGACTAAAATCCGTCCTAAAAAGACCACCCCCACCAAAACCCTAACCGTATTAGAATAAATCAACTTAATCGAATCGACTTAAATATTCCTGGGTTGTCCCTGACTTTTGGGCTTCCCAAATTTTCGCAGGACACGGAAATTTTAAAAGCTATCTTCACCGATTTGAAATTGCCTCCTCTGCCTCGTGTCAATTCTGTCAATACCCGGACAATCTTCGGAACATATTCTTTGGGATTGTTGCCACCCAATGGTATCCTCTTATAGATCGGAGCTCCTTGTTGCTGTACGTGGGCCTCTTCAAGGTACCTACCATTGGTCATGAAAATTTTGTGATCTCGAAGAACAATTCAAGAAGTTCTATCATATGTAGGGTGCCTTACTATTGGTTGATCCCCGTTTAGTTTATTTTATACAGAGATCTTGGTCACACCTTTGATACTTTACTTTTAAAAAGATCTGAAGTCCATGACAGTCCACGAGTATAAAATTTCTATTCACATTCGTGATTAAATTGAAGCCATGCATGGATCTATTTTGTATTTATTTAAGTCGTGGAGCACACATCCTCAGTTTCGATTTGATTAATCGGCGTATTGTTTTGAAAGCAATTTTCAAAAGTCAAGGTCTGAAAGCGGAGCTGTTAAAAGGCGTTTTATAATATGTTGTTTTTTAAACTAACGAATGGTCCATTCTTTGGAGAATCTTCATATTACGACTTATAATATTTTGAACTCATTGCCAGAAGGAGTCTTGATAACCTCAAGAAGCTCGTTGTTATAAGAAGCCTAGAGTATAGAAGATCTAGAAGTCGCTTACCGATCTGATGATTTCTCCTTATCAAGTCCACTACAGAATCTTCAATTACCGAAGCCATTCGATCTACCCAAGATCTTCCTACGAAGCTTGGTGTGGACTGGTCACTTGGTGTAACCGCCATCCTCAGTGGGCCAAAGAAAAGATGAAGAATTCACAGATCATTTTTTTATTAATTTTGATAAGACGCAACTGTAACTATATTATATGTTTACACTTTTATCGATGCGTAAACTATCTGAACACCAGTCAAATTTGATGATATATCGACACTAATCAAATTGTTTGATTTGACGATACATATCAAATTTGATGATTTATCAACACATTGTGTCAAATCAAATTTGATGAGTTGTCGTCACAAATCAAATTTAATGGTCTATCGACACAAATGAATTTGATGATATGTCGACACAAATCAGATTTAACGATTTGTCGACACAAATGAATTTGATGATTTTTTTTAAATAAAAATGAAAAAAATGAATATGCCGACCGCCGTGGCACAGTTGGTAAAATGTTTGGTTTCTGTGCGGGCGTTCTGGGTTCGATTCCCAGCAGAAGAGAAATTTATTTAAATTTATTTCACACGCAAATATTGCTTTTCTGGGCTGGAAACATTGGGTAGTTGGAAGAAATTGCCATACGGCAAGAAACTCGCCACTTGCGCAGGGTGCAAGTAAGTGTTCATTGTTATTATCATTATTATTATTACATGTACATCATCTTACATTCCCTAAATTAAGCATTAATGCTTGTGCTATAGGTGAACGAAATCGTTCGAGGCAGGATTCGAACTAGCGACCACTGGATTGCTAGCCCATAGAGCTAACCGCTCGGCCATCGACTCGTCTAAATCTGTCGACACAAATCAAATTTGATGATTTGTCGACACAAAATAATTTTAAACGATGCGATGTACAATCCACACCACGATTAAAATTCAACACTTTTCGAGAAGAAACATTTACTCTTACAGTACAATAAATTATATAGAAAAGATCGATTAATATGATATCGACACAATAATAATAGGTGAAAATGATAATATTGTTGTTGTATGGTATCTACGTTTAGATAGATACTCTAGAGTTGTATTGGATATTAGATACACATTGTTCAATGGCGCCCAATTCATGGATGAGATTTAAATAAAAATGAAAGTTCACTTCCCACGGAGCTCAATCCAACCAGAGCCGTCGTCGACAATGAGACAATTCATCAATTGCCAGAGAAACTTGCCTATATACCTACAATCATTTTGACTGGAAACTATTATTGTGTGCATTTTACTTCTCTACACAAAATTAATAGAATTTTTACACGCGAGATTGCCAAAGCTCTCCTCTGTATTTTGATAATGTCATTGATTAATTATTTTTATGCATTTTTTTCCTATGCATGTAAACACTGAATTTCATGCCAGATTACAATATATTACTGTCATTTTCTTTTATTTCTATTTTATTTAGAAACAACAGCTTGTTTTGGACAAAAATGTATATTTTTTACAATTTACAAAGGAAACATATATTACAGTGTTTCAATTGATTACTAAATCATATTTATAAGTGCCATTCCATTGACAAAAAATATATTACAGTGTTTCAATTGATTACTAAATCATATTTATAAGTGCCATTCCATTGACAAAAAATATATTACAGTGTTTCAATTGATTACTAAATCATATTTATAAGTGCCATTCCATTGACAAAAAATACATTTACTGGGTGAAGGGGTTCAAAGAGTACCTAGGAAAAAGAATTTGTACAGAAACTTGGATAAACTAGGAATCGGCTAGGGAATCTCGATTTATGCATAAAATATACATAAATAGTTAGATACTTACTTTTCTATCTTTGTAGTTAGATGAAAAAAATTCGAATTGCAATCACCACGCCAGTGTAAAATGAATATTCGTATGTGTACAAGTTGATAAAAAATCCAACTCGCTCACGCGGATTACAATTGTTATAGACTCACCAAATTTGTTTTTTTTAATAAATCTTCATTTTATTTTATTTCGTATTACAATTGTGATTTTAATGTTACATATTCCAAAGTGTTTCTGTAAAATTAATCACAAAATATATATATAAATTTACAACACATACAAAATATAAAATAATCAAACTATATAGAAAAGATGCACAGTAAGAAAAAACATATTTACCTTTACCAGAGTGCAAGCACTCGTGTGTAAAGAAGACAATATTCATGAATTTAAAACAAAAATAATAAACAATTCATAAATAAAATTTTGTCGAATGGATTAAATCAATGTTTTGTTCAAATACAGGTAACATCAGTTTTTTTTAAATATTTTGTATTCCTAGAGATATTGATGCACAATATTTTAGAAACCCACGGTCAAAAATAATCAAATGGTAGTTTTTTTTGCAGTGTGACTCGACCGAATTAACAATTAGATATAAAAGTATAACTTTAAACTAAATATTTATAATGGTTGTGATGAAATAATGTAAACAAATTACAAATTCGTGCAGAACAAAATGTCTGACATTTAAAACTATCCCACGACGAACGTTATACAAAATTCATTTGGGTTAAATTTTTGGCAGGAACTTGTCACACTTTTAAAATTTAATATTTTATGCAATACATAATTTAATATTTGACGTTATGAAAAAACTCTTGTTATTATGATTTCGTAAATATTACGTTAATGTCCCTTCATTTAGGTTCATATAATTTGATTACCTGTTTGTCGAAAAGAACGAACATATATATTTATACATTGAACACATATACATTGGTATTTTTACAAATAAATAAATTGAAATTTAACTTGGTACCTACATATACACCATTAAATATTTTTTTATTCTATTAAAAAAATATTTTATAATTTTTGTTATATTTTTGTCGGCCTTCGTGGCTCAGTTCGTTATGTATATGACTCGTGATCCAAAGGACCCGAATTCGATTCCTGATGTAGACACAGTTTTTTATAGTGTTTTCAGTCTGGATCTGTAAGACAATTAATATCTTAAGTCTCCCGAATGTGGCAACTTGTTATTGGGTGCGCGTTGAAATAATATTTAACATAGTACCTACATACATGTTAGTTGCTCCAGAAAAAATATAAAATAAATTATATAAAATTACTTAAAAATAAGTAAAAAACACAAATTTTTAACTTTTTCCCACTAATTTAAAAATATCGACCACTGACGCGTTTCGCTCATAGAGCGAAAAATTCTGAATGGATCCATGTTTGTGTTCACAAGTTTGTGTTTATACTTATTTTTAAGTAATTTTATATAATTGATAATGAAATTCCACCAAGAATCAGCAGTCAAAAAATTTGAAATAATATACAATAAAATTATATTAAAATTATTATTTTCATTTTATTATTATATTAACCCTCTACATGTTAAGGGTAGTTCCCTTTTTCAGGAAGATCCTTTGTACCCTACTGAAGAAGGTAAATTTGTTACCGTATCCATTTAGAGGGTTTTTAATCTGGTTTATTATAATAAAAAAATATAGTTTTAAAACAAATTGTATTTTCATTTATTTAAATATTCAAATGAGGCCACAACCTGAAAAGTATTTTTATTTATAACATTTATTTAGTTTTGCATGTTGGTAGCTATTATGTTAGTTGACTCGTCACAATGAAGTAAGGGAGAGAAAATAAGTTACATAACAAGACTCAGTATTGATTCTTTAAATGTTTTTGCTTTCGTTTCTTAGTTACCACTCAGTATCTTGGTACGTACATAAATGTATGTTGCTTGCCAATATGCACGTAACATTCATTTACATGACATTTTTTTATACCAGTAATTGCAGATAAATACATACGCGAATGAAGTTAAAATTTGTAAATACAAGAAACTAATATGTAAAAAAAACGTGTTAAGATACTATTGAGAAAATGAAATGAATATAATAAAATGTATTCAATATTCGATACTTAATTATTCTTGTTCATTCGTTGTACATTTTCATATAATTATTATACATGTCATTTCATGTTTTTGTACATTTCGTGTTGATGTCAAAACATGCTTATCTTCGTATTGTCGTAACATACTTAATTAGTAAATATCTATTTTACAAGAACCCAATAACAAATTGCCACATGCTGATATTAATCGTCTCAAATTCAAACTGAGAAACATAGTGAAAAACTATCGGAATTTTTACTGACTGAAACACATAATATGGCGACTTATATTAGAATAATATTCTGAACCATCAATATTGTCTGCAGTATATATGTACAATGTGCCCTTCGACAAACTATAAATATTCTGAACCATCAATATTGTCTGCAGTATATATGTACAATGTGCCCTTCGACAAACTATAAAGGAAGAATAATATGACTTTTACTGACTGAGACACATAATATGGCGACTTATATTAGAATAATATTCTGAACCATCAATATTGTCTGCAGTATATATGTACAATGTGCCCTTCGACAAACTATAAAGGAAGAATAATATGACTTTTAATTTCACTAGCGTCTGACGACAGATGAATCAAGGGATAATTATAAGGGATACTACAACGAAATAATAATATGATGTGTACGTGAATTCCATTCCCCTGAATTTTCTGGTTAGGTTCAGTTAGACTTTAACAATAATAGCGACTCACGTGAGCGAGTTGCTTTATAAATTTAATAGAAATTGGTTGCAGGAAAAATGTTATCAACACCTTTGCCATTTGAGGCTAGTAATAGTGTATTATGTATTCCCATTGATAATATTTCCCAACATATTATTTAAGTAGTTATAAGATAACTACTACATATTTTTAATACTATTTGATATTTTTTATTTATTCAGTTAAATATTTGTGCGCACGCGTATTTCCGACATCCGTACCTTGATCCGTTTGTCGCCAGACGCTTGTTTTAATTTCGTTTTCATAGACAATATTATAATCTATGGGTTATGCGGGAAGTAAGTAGATACATATTAAATTGAAATGATTAAAATATAATATATCCCGGGTTGTATGACTGTTGGTCCGTTAGGGGAACACATCGTCTGATGTAACGTCACTTCCTGTAGCCCAGGGTGTTACACCTGCGGGACGGCTTCCTGTGGCGCATCCACGCGGAACCAAACACGTTGAACCTTTATACCGACACCAGTTGGCAACCATACCACCATTGAGAGGAGCGACCGAATCTGACAGACGCTTTCGACCGAAACGGAATAGTCAATTTTGGTTTCCGTCGGAACCGAATATGAGATTTATTTTGTAATCGTTAATTGGCCAAATTAGGTTTTTGTACAAATAAAATGATAGGTTCTAAGTTTCACTGTAATAATAATTTAACGAATACCGGATGACCAGAAATTAGGATATCAGACGAGAATGTATGATAGAAAGAGATATCGTAAGTAAGATGAAAATAAATGCCCTAAGGTGGTTTAGCCACATAATAAAACATGTGTGATTACCGTCTGATAAAAAAAAAGTATATAAGGATGATAAAAGAGTAACGGAAAGTAGAAGGCGGCCAAGGAAAAGTTGGCACGATCACATGATAATAAATTGAAATCAATCCACGGAATTGAGATATAAATTTTTTAAATAAAACTTGCGTTTTATAAGATTATCTATTTGCAATACGTACCATCTTCACGAGAATATCCGTTTCGTGTTATTTGTAGGTCTCTTGATACGGGAATGTATTTTTATGTAATTTGAAATATTTTTAGTAATAGTTGGCCCGGGCAGGCGTTGACCTTATTTTATGTATTTATTTTACCATATTTTTGTACATTTTTTTTAATAATGAATATGTCCTTGAAACAAGAACATATAAATCCTCATACATTCCCTAAATAAAGCATAAATGCTTGTACTATAGGTGAACGAAATCGGTCGAGGCAGGATTCTAATCCAACGCGTTAACCTCTCTGCCACCACCCATTTGAGTGTGGTATTTTTTATAGATGCGTAATATGTCAATATACGTATCCTCCTAGAAGTCAATATATTTTCACACCGCCATTTATTGAATGAGTATTCAGCTTAAAAATGTATTACGAAATAAAAAAAACTCTTGGAGGGGGGGAAGGGGGGGGGTACGTAAGTCAAAATGTGTGGTTATATGTGTTTTTGGATAAGAAATCATAAATTTTCGTTAAAAATTATCATTTTTAGATCTCGATAACAGCGCCACCAATCGAGTCCAATATTTCATGGATGTATGTAATGTAATGGATGGAAGCATAGATAAAATTGTTGTAACCGCGGGGGGGGGGGGGGTCGCCGCCATCTTGCTCGAACCAAGTTTCATAGTGACCACGGATGTAACTAAAGTAATGGATGGATGCATTGAACAAATTTTTGAAGCTGCAGGGCGATTTCAAGGAAGTGCTGATTATCTTCATATATATGTATAATTTATTTTAGTAAATGAAGCACAAGATTGGTGTTAACTGGAGTAAATAAAACCATTATTTCACTATAGAAAACAAATATATTATATGTATATAGAAAACTGCATATTTTCAAGACTTTACTGTACTTACATACTCATTCATTCATTCATACCATCACGGCATATCCCACAATGTGGGGTAACCAGATGGGTGGTGAACCTCATTGCTGAACTATGTGAGATGTTATTGTTGCCTGTTGTATTTACGATTATGTTGTATTTTTATTAGCTGTGAGGCACCGGCTTAGAATAGTGCTTCCATTCTTTTAAATTATTGTTTTCGAGTGTCCCGTAAGAGCCAGGTAATCGAAAATACATACTCAAAGCAAAGGAATATAAAAAAAATTATAAAATGTATACAATGTACCTATAACAACAATAAAATTATAAAATGTAAATAAAGCAAAGCAATAAAAATTATGCTATAAATAATAATTATGCTATACCAAATATTAATTCAACACGCACCCAATGACAAGTTACCACATTCTGGAGATTTGTGATATTTATGTGTCCCCACCGGGAATCGAACCCGGGACCTTTAGCTCAGGTACCGAACCAACTGGACCATGAAGGCCGACAAATGTTAAAAAAACACAAGTTACTTTAGGGACAACCGGGAATCGAACCCGGGACCTTTAGCTCAGATACCGAACCAACTGGACCATGAAGGCCGACAAATGTTAAAAAAACACAAGTTACTTTAGGGACATTCTTTTTGTCTGTAGAATACCTACAGCCCAATTTCTAATGTATATACATACATATAACAACTTCGAAGAACATTATTAACGGTGAAAATAATGTTAAAAAAATCTAAAAGACCATTAATATTCAATGCAACACAAATCCACTTACCTAAAATGTGACAATCCTCTTTCTTGGGATGATTTAAATCTACTTGATCGACTTTTGCAACCAAAAGCAGCACACATATTTGTTTTTATTTAATATTTCATAGAACAAATAATACACTGTTTCAACACAAAAATGATTTTAAAAATAATAAATTAGGTATGCAAAGGACACCCTGACAGCTAGACGCCAAACGACAGACTGGTTGGAATAACGCGCGGCTTCAAAAATATTACGAATGCCTCTATCTATCCAGTTAGTGTACATCCTTGTGCTACCAGTGCTACATTTGAGTCGAGCAAGATGGCCGCCAGGGGGTTTCTCCACACCCCCTATTGGACTCAAATGTCTTAATACATATTGGTTCGAAAGTTCCATCCATTACATCCATGCAATATTTAGGTGTCTTTCAAGTTGGAACCAACCATAGACATTTACAAAATGTCATATTAGCGTGTTTGTACGAACATCGTGACATGAGATTTTTTATATATTAAGATATATTAAAAACTGTCGACAACCTAACAAAAATAGATAATCCGATCAGTTTCGGCCCCGCTAGGCGGAAACCGAAACCTAATCTTCCGTTGGTGTCGATGTCACGGTGGTATACTCCCACAGTGATGTGGTGATGGAAAGTATAACGACTCGTAGTGGCCAATAACAATGACTAACACCAACTACCTATCAACAATCGTTTAACGCAATATCTAATTGAGAAACAAACAAAACATTACTTTTTTTTCTTGTTCGACAAAGGATACACTTTAAAGATTACATTAGAAACGACAGAATAAAAAAATGCTGTAACAGTAATGATAACACTTTCTTTACAGTCGAATTTCTTGCGTTTGTTTTTAAATTGTGACTTTTTTGATGATACTCTTTTTTTACTTATTTATAATAGTTACCAAATACCAAATAGAAGCCAATTACAAACAATTCAAAGTATTAAATAATATATAAATAAGTTTACATTGTTTATTTCCACTTTTAATACACTTCATACTGTCATACACCACTAGTTTCGGGAACTCCCGTCTTCTTCTTCAGGTGAGTCAATACTTATATTCAGATGGGTCGAAGGCAGAGCAGTTAGCGCGCTGGGCTAGTAATTCAGTGGTCACGAGTTCGAATCCTGCCTCGACCGATTATGTTTATGTAAGAAGATGTACATACTTGTCAAACAAGGACATATTATTTTTTCTGAAAAAAAAAATAAAGAAAAATTTAGTATAGGTATGGCGGCACTAAATATTTTATTGTTATAATAATTCATGAATTATCCTTCTTGCTACTTTTGCTAATAGCTCTTTTCAAGTTCATATCATAAGAGAAATCATATTTTTTGTACTTGCAAAAGTCAATGTTGGGAGTGCAATTTCCCTTAGGTAAACGACATCACGACATACATCTCAGGATATGTAATTACAGATATTTATTGTGTGAAGGGAATTAATATCAAAAAAAAATAAAAATACAATACAAAAATTATGCATAAGACCAAAAGTAATAAAATGTAATCACAAGAGAAACGACTAAGTTGTGGCCAACGCTATACTCCTCACTACCAAGTCACTCCACTAAGTATTCAAATTTTGTATGGAACATTTTCAACATTTTTATGAAATGAGTTTGTTCTATAATTTTTTTATTTAAGTAAATATTTTATGAAAATTTGATATTTCTTCAATGCGTTTTTATCAATATGGAAATAAAAATTTCAAACTTTGAGTTTCCTGAGCTTGGTGTCACTTTGGAATATTTGACATTTTAAGAAAATTGAGAAGAACTATTCAGATATCCTTCAGAATCTAATGAGGTCAAGTGAGTATTAGATATACAAATTTGCTAAATTTGAAACGAATCGCATATGTACTTTAGTCTATAATCGATAAACTAAATTAAACACGCCGCACATACAGCACACACACACACACATAGACACATTGTGATGAAACTTTCAGAATACAATCTCAGCATGATACTAATTGATAATTTGTAATAAAAAAATTCCCTTAATAATTGCGAAATCATAACTCCCCATTTTATCCCTTTGGGTTAGTGAGGAGTAAAAAATGTATTTATGGGTAGTTTGCTGGTCAAACAATTTAATGGTTACTGCCTCGACCAATTTCGTCACATATACTTACAATTTACAGCAGAAACATTTGCTTAAACATGAACTTATAGAGTCTATAATAATATATTATGTAATACTTGATTAAAGTGACAGGATAGGCTCCAAGGTACTTTTTGGATGTTCATTACGCCGTACTCTTAAAAAGTAAGTCTTCAACAAAAATATATATTATTATTCTCTCATTATTTGTCTTTGCATTGTCCCGATACACTTTTATCATTTTGTGTTGTTTTTTCATAATATTTTTTTTTTAATAACTGTGTTTTTTTATCCATAACTCAAAACCTTTACAGCTCAGAAACATGAATGTTTATATAAATTAAAGATATTTTTTTTTTATTATTTTTTTAAACATTGGCTCTGTAAAATCAAATAAACCATTGTATTTTATGTAATGCTCGATTCAAACTCACTAACTCGGGCGCATACAATTGCAATCTTTGCAATCAGGACGTACATTCTCATACAATAGTTTCAAAGTTTGCATTTGACCCGCCATCATTGCCTTACCCTGCCCCTTAAAAATTGTACGTAAAACATATAGGAGAAATTATTACCGACAATAAATCTTGTTCGAAATGGCAACTTTTTATATTCTGTGTCATTTAACATATTATACAGATGCTACTACTAATCTTGAATCATTTTTTTCTTTGACATTCAATAGAGACACACATTACTAAGTATCAGGAATTATCATTAACATCTCTCTCTATGATTGTTAACCGCCTCTTTAGCAGTAAGTAATTATATTATGAGAAGAACGACTTTGCATTATTGTTATTATCGCACCACTTTCCAATTAGATCTTTTCACACGTTTTGTATGTTGGTAGGAACTAGTCGGTTCAAACAATGACCGCATTAATCTCAGACACCCTTGAACTAAATAAAAACTAATGTATACCGATCGTACGATAAGCCTATCTGCTGATGATGCTACCTACATTCCTATGACATCGTCTACAACAATAATAGGATTGATTTTACTACCTATATAGGAACTCCATATGACACAAATGTAACTTGGGACATCAGAAATTAAATCGCTACTAACGGAAGCCTCTGTAGATGTTTTATCAAAACAACTTTGTAATATAAACGTGCAGTGTCTATATTTTAATGTATATGCTCTTACTGATCAATGTTATTGATGTATGTATTCGTTCGTAAGCGTACAAATACCTGTATGGTTTGTCCAAATATTGGCAAAAAAATCCATGCAATTAATGAAGCTGGCCTAGCAAGATGTTATATTTCGACTCATGAGCAATACAATCTCACGAACATAGATTAAATTTTTTTTCGGGGAATGTGAAATGATCTTGATCACGTCATTGATTGATCCCCGTCTAATCATGAGCTGTGTTTACTTTTTTTGTTTAAAAATGATAATATTGGCAATATTAGCAACTTGACAAATTTTCAAGTCATCTGTGTAAGTAGGTATGTATTTTTGAGATCAAAGCAGAGATCCAATATGTATTCGATTAAATTTAATGTTGAGCTCTGGGTTTTAATATAAACAGAAATTCTTTTATGTTGGATAAATATGGTGTACCTTATTCCAACACAACAGGAGAAAACATACAATTACGAAATAGCTTCAAATTTGCATATTAACGATCATTTCCATCTGTCAGATCGCGTCAGTAGGTACGTTATTAGGATCCATATGGTGTTGTTGACATAGTAATAAATGGATCATTTTGTCTGATTTTTGTATTATATTTATGTAAATACAAGCATATTTTCTTTACCGTAATTCATTGCATCTAATTACGGTAAAGAAAAAAAACTGAACTGTTCGCTGTACATCCATATTGTGGCATTATATTAGTAATATTAGTATCGAAGTCTTCGTACATATTCTTTAGACTTTGACGAAATATGTTTTTATAATCCTATCAAATAAATTCTACCCATCATGCAACACTCTGGATCGAAGATTCTAAGTGATTGTAAGCAAATATTGTCTAGTATACAGAACTGTTCACTCATTATTAAGAAATAAATATTGACCTCAAACATATTCATTATAAACATTTTTATTACAATCTACAAACCTTCCATCCTCTACTCCTTATGCAAACAGCTCCTATACCAATGATTTGAAATCTAATATATTTCTTATAATCGCTATTGTTATTTCCTTCATTACCAATTCTACAACTGAATACTATTTTAACTTAACTCTGGTCAAAGATCCTTCAGTTGAGTCTACATGAGCCATAAAGTATTTGTTTAACATGGTTACATAGGGGACACCAGCTTTTAGGATTTGTGTCCATTATACTCTTCCAAAGAAGCGCACTACGTAGCGTTGGGGAATGTTCGTGTTTATTGAACGGGTGTTGAGATTGAGTAAAACGAATGACACTATTGTGATTGGATGGAAGAGGGACCAGGGATGCAAGTTATTCTGAGAATCTCCCATGGTAGTATCTATAGAATAAACTAAGAATACCTTGCTGGCCTTGCTTCTGTGGTATAGTGATTGCAATCCATCAATCAATAGTCGTCAACTTAACGTAAAGCACGCCTTTTGTACAGCATCGAGGGTATTCAGTAGGTATTGGGGGGCGCTACTCCAGTGGTTACTACCATATTCAATAATTGGGCGAAATAATAAATCATACTAAAAATTAATATTTTTAGTATGATTTATTGATCACTACCAACTTCACCCTGATGTTTGGAGTTCAACAAAATTCGTAGTGTTCCATGTTCAAATAGGTTTAGGTTGATAACGACTGTTTTTACCACAAATCAATTAACATGACTCGGGACATAAAATTGGTGCCTACCTTACTACTTTTTGAGAAAGCGTTGTGTAAATTTTACATATATTTTTTTTAAATTATTGTTTAATGTTTCATAATTTTTGTGTAGTCGTTGTATAACGAATTGTTTGGAAAGTAGAAATTATTTATAGTAATTGCTGATATTATTTTTCAATTATATTCAAGTGTACACTTATATTTTGATGGTGTACCCAAAAGAAGTATTAAAAATACTATAATGTGTAATAATGGACACAATTATGTGTGATCATCATTTATTTATCTATTAAAGATGTAATTTGTGGTTAGAAAGGACGTGGTTATGTCAAAATTAAGTAGGTATAAAACTGATCGTTCAATTTATCGACATTAAATGAAATAAATGAAAAAAGTAGCTCGGCAGTATCTCGCAAAATAACTAAACAAAACTTTAATAAAGACTTGTAGCTTCTTTTCTTTCTCTAGCCCTCGTCCTTCCACTACTGGATGTTGGCCTCTTCCATACACTTCCACTCGTCTCTGCTCTGTCCCATCCGCATCCAGGTTTTACCGGCCTCTTGAAACATGTCGTCGGACCATCTTGTAGGGGGTCTTCCAACACCCCTAATATTTGTCCAAGGTCTCCACTCTAGTATTCTGGGTGCCCACCTAGTATCCCCTTGTCTGGCCAAGTGACCAGCCCATTACCACATTAATCCAGCAACACGATCCACTATCGGCAACCTTAGTACGGTGCCTAATCTCCTCATTTCGTATTTTGTCGCGTAGCCTTTCCATGGATCGCTGTGCAACTTTCAATCTGTGGACCCTTTTTACTGTAAGGGTCGTTGTTTCCAAGCCATATAGGTACCATTAAGGGCAAAACACATGGATCGTTCATTTTTCTTTTTAGACAAAGACGGAATTCCTTGTTTTCAAAAACATGTTTCAATTTACCAAAAACGACTCAACCCTGACCAATTCTTCTAGGTAATTCTACCGTTTGGTTTTTTTTTCGAGTTTTATCTTGTGAACAAGGTCCACATACTCGTCAGCCATTTGATATTTTATTGTTGTTTATCGCAAAACTGCTGTTTGCCGTGGTAAGTATTTTTGTGTTCTGGATGTTCATTTCTAGTCCTACTCTTTTAGATGCTTCATGTAGTTCTTTAACAATAGTTTCTAACTCATTTACATCTTCGTAGCTTTTATCCTGCTAATAGCACACTTCATACTGCAGTCAGATGTTACACTTGATCTTGTGGGACCGGTGTTCTACAGGCGCTGTAGTTTATAAGAGCAAAACATACTCTTAATGATGAAGAAGAGATAAAGAGACTAGTAAATTAATGATTAACAGTTAGGATACACTCCAACATCTTAAGCAGAAAATTTCAGTTAGCCTTTTTTTTTGCTAAATATACAGGACCTTAATTTGCAACATGACCGTTAGTTCTCAGTTTTTTATATTGCCGAAACTGGCTAAAGCGTCGCATTAAGTAGGACCGACAACGTTTTTGATTGACAACATTACTATCTCTTAATGCATTTTTATTCTACATCACAAATATATTTCCAATATATAAAAGCCATCTTGAATATTTAGAGGCAATGGTTGCCTGTTGAGATAGAAAAATGCTTCGTTCGGTTCCTTCGGTCTACCCCACGAGGAACATATCGGTATTTCATTTCATTTTTGTTCACAGACGAGATTACTGGAATACTGTGAAACTTATACAATAGGTAACTTTATTTACCAAATCATTTTTTCAAAAGCTGAATGCATTTTTATAAGCACATTTCTATTGTTTTCATTTTTAAACAAAAGAGAAAAATCAAACAAGAGAGCGTCTTGGATGTTTTGACAGATGAATTCATGGTGTTGAAATGAATCGGTGTCTATAGAAAATTTAGCGAGCTCGGATTCTTCAATTTTCCATAAGATAAAAATATTGTTAACTAGCTTTTATGTCCCGCCGTTGGCCAAGAATGTAAATTAGTGAAGGAATAAGCAATCGTTTATATAATATTGTCACACATAATTTTTTTTAACCGTAGTATGAAAAGTAGTTTGAAACTTAATTGAGTTTAAGCGGTGTAAAATCTTTAAGTGATGGCCACAATCCATTTGCTTTTATATATAAGCACATACAATTTCTGCACTCATGGACTATGGGAAATGATTTTAAATATGACTTATTATAAAAAGACAACGTCGTAAAGAGTTTGGATTTGGCCACAACCCCTATTTTTATATATTGTCATCGAACGCAAATAATGTGTTTTAAATATTTAGTAATTTTGGATGATGGGAAATGGTTTAAAAATTGATTAAACAAAAGTACTGAAAATATTCTAGTGTTGGTCCCATCCCATTCGTTTTTATATTTTTCGTCAAGTGTGCATATAGTTTATTATAGTTTTGCACAATAAAACTGATAGACTTAAAACTGACACATAAGTCTACATTACAGAAGAAGAAGACTTAAGCTATGTTAAATAGTTTTTAATATGAATATAAACGTTGTGAAGATCCAGCAATGGCCACAACCCCGATTTTTTATATATTGTCATCAAAATGAAATGTGTAGTTATTGAAAATTAAGCAATATATGATGATATAATAAATGGTGTAAATTTGATTGAACAAAAGTAATGAGAAGATTCTAGTGTTGGTCACATCCCATTCGTTTTTATGTATTTTCATCAAGTATGCATGTTGTTTATAATATTTCGTTACAATAGACTATTAGACATAAAACTAATCCAAAAGACTAAATAAAAAAAGAAGTAGAAGTATAAAACTATAACAAATAGTTTGTAATAAAAACTGACCCAATGGTCTACATAGAAGATGAAATAGAAGAATTACACATTAGGAAATGTATTATATAAAAAACTGACCAAAATGTCTTCATAAAAGAAGAAGAAGATGAATTGAACTATAGGAAATATTTTATATAAAATTCACCCAACATCTACATAAAATAAGAAAACGAAGAATTAGACTAAAGGATAGTTTGTTTAAAAATAGTTTGTTTAAAAACTAACCAAAAGGTCTACATAAAGGAAGAAGAAGACGAATTAGACTATAGGAAATAGTTTGTATAAAAACTCACCCAAGGTCTACATAAATTAAGAAAAAGAAAAATGAGACTATAGGAAATAGTTTATTTATGAACTGTCCCAAATGACTTCACAAAAGAAGAGGAAGAAGATATAAACCCCAAGAAATAGTTTGTAGAAAAAATCACCCAAAGGTCTACATAGAAAAAAGAAGAATTTCACTATAGGAAATAGTTTGTAGGTATATTGAATGTGTATTGTAGTTAACCTAAAATAGTTTAATAATTTTCCTATACAAAATCAGTATATTCTTGGTTTTTAAGTAGTAAGTATTAGGTATGTAGGTACCTACCTACAATGATGTTCTAAATTAATTCGAATTCGATTTATAACAAATTTTATTTGAATATCAGAATGTGTCCGTTACCATAGTAACCATGTTCCAACATGTGAAAAATATCAAATGTTATGGAGACATTTTTTGAATATGTAGGTACCTACATTGGTTTGCTCGATGCCATAAAAATGAAAATTGTCAGAAAAATCAAATATTTTAAACAAATTATGCAATTTTATTACGCCTATATCTTTACTAATAATTAACAGACTTTTACAATATATGTCTTAAAACTTGCTGTAATGTCTTGTGTTTCATTTTATTAATTCATAATCACATTTATTTCAAAGGTATATTATTTTAAAGAACATATTCATTCGGTAGGAAAATTAAATATCGTATGAAAAGATATTAAAATGGCGGGGTTATATGTACATTTGTACAAAACGCTTACTTTAAAAATAAGTTAAACATTATAATTAGACAAAATATTCACCATGTTTTTCACTTAAAAGCTAAGTTATACTTGAAAATATATTTTTTTCGTGTAAATACGTACTTCTAACTTTTAAACTAACAGATATTTGCGTGCAAAATGTACACTTTTTTGACAGATATGACTTGGAAAATTTTGTATGAAAAAAATAATTATTGAAATATCTTTAAAATTCAGCATTTTAATCGCATTATTTTTAGCGTGACACTGCATCAGGTATACTGGTACACGTTCGCACATAAATTAGATTTTTAGATGCTCTTGGTTTTTCAAAAGGCGTGAGACAAACACACACACACACACACACACACACACACACACTAACATATTGATTGCTTTATTACTTTAGATTGAATTAATAATTGAAATAATATGAAGTTATACAAAGGATGAACATGGTTCGTTTAATGTTGATGTTGGAAATTATAAAATCATAACTTGATTTGAAAAGTTGATTTGAACTACTTTATTTCTTGATCTTCAATATTATGATGACTAGTTTTCATTGGAATATTATATTAATTTTCTTGATGCAAACTATCGATGATATAACAATAAAATCATATTTCATACTTAGTTGTGACATTATTTATTATTTGTTTTTGATTGAATTCGTTCGTTATTTATTTGTTTTGTAATCTGATTGAAATAAAATTTAATGAGCCTATCAGTTAGATAAATCAAGGAAGGGTTTTTTCACGGTTTTAAATACTTAATCATTCAATTTAGGAAATAAAAGATAAACTTCCTTACTTGTGCCTACACTTGGCGTCACTGGCCCTGAGCTGGTACATTAACTATAAACATCTTCATTCTAGGTCAGTGGTCGATCATCGTTGGTTTTCACTTTTTGACAAGCGTTATTTCAATTAAATTATAATACAAGATAATATTGTTTCATAATATATTTGTTTTAGTCTCCTATTACAAAAGAAACATGTAAAGTCTAGAGAACTATGATTATTTTTAATCGTGGCACCAAGAGGTTTAGTACGAGCAAATTGTGTTGTTCCAAAAAATCGATTACAGAATTTCACATTTTTTTGTGACAAGTCATATCACAATTCGCTCGTACTATATAGTTATCTTTTCCTGCATATATAACTTGTATGTTGACGAAAATTACAGTGTATGATCATTGAACCCAAAATTCTCAAATTGATTAAATGAGCATACCTACATAATATTGTAACACGTAATTTCACTTTAATAGCTTATCAAATGACAATATAATTTCAAATAAATTTTATATCTAAGTATGTACCCGAAATAAAACATGATATCTTAAGAGGGTGACTGCTGCCAACGTACCTATTTTTTCAATTTGATATACCATCATTATTACTAAACGAATCATTTTGAAAAAAATAACCTATTTAGTTTGGATATTAATAAAGAGAAATATACCTTTACTTTTTGATTATGTCCTGTATATATTCTTGTAGAAAAATAATAAGCATACCCCGATTTTAGACATTTATCTTAAATTTCTAAAAAAATATAAGTTATAGAGCAATATTTTTTTTTTATAAATTAAAGAAGAACTAAATACCTGGAAAAATATGATATGACGTTGCATTAACGCATCAGGTTAAGTAAATAAACCAAAAAAACTTTTATTACGCAATGGCGCTGAATGGAAAATAAATGTTTTTAGGTTTATTTACTAAACCTGAAGCATTAATGCAACGTCACATCATATTTTTCTAGATATTTTTGTCTTCTTTAATTTAAAAAAATATATATTACTCTACGCCTTATAGTTTATTAAAAATATATGATAAACGTTGAAAATCAGGGTATGCTCTTATTTTTCTACAAGAATTTATACAGAACATTATCAAAAAGTTAAGGTATATTTTTATTTATTAATATCCAAACTATCTAAATTATTTTTTTCAAAACGATTTGATAAGAAATAATGATGGTATATCAAATTGAAAAATAGGTACGTTGGCAGCAGTCCCCCCTTAATTTAAATTAACACTGTCCCTAATAAATGAGCATTGAATAGGTACTCGGAAACCAGAATTTCACTAATGTGTAGTAAATGTTTAAGTTTGTATTCATTACACGTCATGTTCTAAATTTGTGTATTTTATTCTCAATAGCTGCCTAAAAATATTCTGAAAAGTTAACTCACACCTGCCCAAGTACAACTTTTTGATTCGATGTTAAGGTTGACTTCTCGCAACCTTTACGAACACCATGTGCTTTTAGGTTGACAAACGACAAATTGCTTTATAATGTCATGTCTACACCACCACAATATGGTACATCGAAATGCTCTTTGCAATTTTAATCAAATTTTTTTGAAATGTATAGGTATTTGAATATTTCATTCAAAAATCATGGCAACAGGCAACGCATACTTTTTATAAATCCATTATTCATTACGAACTATTCATGACATTTTTTACAACTTCAGACCTTCCAGCTTCTTCTGAAAACAAACCATCAAGCGTTCTTAAACTGGCTATCAATAAATATAATTCTTCGTATATATGCTATATTGACAATTTATTGACAATCTCCATTTTGCTAAGCCTGTAAGTCATCTTACAGGATCTTACATGACCCCATTACTGTATTCAAACCTTCAGTTTCATTAGGTACACTTCATCTTTTTAAAACTTGCGTCTCTGCCTGCAAGTTTGCGAGTTTATCTGACTCAACTTTTTTAGGAACTCTGTCAATGCCAGCAAAGAGCAACGATAGAAGAAACCATTTAGATGGTGACAGAAGAATCCATTTTTCTTTTTATTTTATTTCACATTCCTTCTCGGGCAACTAACAGGTACTATATAGGTATATGTGAAATATTATTTTAACGCGCACACAAGAACAAGTTGCCACATTCTGGGGACTTACGATATTAATCATCTTACTGATCCAGACTGTAAACACAATTTAAAACTGTGTTTCCACTGGGAATCGAACCCGGGACTTTTGAATCAGCAGTCAGATACCTAATCAACTGAGCCACGAAAACCGACATTCAATTGTTAATTTACTTGATTCGTGTTTTTGTACTTGTGAAACATAGGAAAAATTTATTTTTTCGATAAAAATTGACGATAACTTATGTCCAAATTAATATATTTCATTATGGATGCGTGTTTCTTTCTGAAGCATAACATAATGCATTAATATCTATCATATTTCACCGTTAAGAAGTAAATATTTTATTAATAATTATAAATATTGTTAGTTAATTTGAATATACATATACTCATGGTGTTTTACTGCACATAGTCAAGTAGCTCATGTTCCCAAAATGAACCAAGAATCAAGAATACCGTCACTTAGTGAACATGTTTGCGCGTGCGCGACGCCGATTCAAGATAAGATATTGCATTAATATTGTTAAAAGTATTAAACTTGAGATGATCTTATCAAATTTTAAAAATATAATTTAGTTCACTTTCTTAAACTGGAATAAAATAATACTTATTCACAGAATTTATATATCAAATAAATTGAATATCGTGAACAGCGGTGAATTCTTGCAAAATCTATTATTTTTTGTTATTTCAAAGAATTCAATCAATCAACACAAAATTAGAATTCAATACAAGGTTGCCATTAAGTTTATAAATTGAAACTTGAGGTAGTTAAAAATACTTATATTTTTGTTAAATACCAATATACATAGTTCAAAATACTTTATCAAACAACCATTTTCATCTAATTAACTTGAAAATGAAATTTTAATCTGTAAGTCGCAATATTTTAACATATGTTTGCTAGCTACTTTTTATGAAAAATAATATTGAAGAAGATTTTAATTTACAAACAAAAACTAAAGCGTATCTTTATTATTAAAAATATTAAAGAATATTTGTGTTTTTATATTTAAATAAATTAATAATATAAAGTATATCGACTAGAAAATTATGTTAAATACAATATTCAATTTGAAATATTTTTATTTGCGAGTATGATAAAACCTGATTTCTTCTTTCTCTTTTTATGCTTCTATTTTCGTGTCATTGCTATTTTTTTTGTCTTTTTTACTTTTCTTCTGTTATCTTCATTTTATTTCATTTTTGTCATGTTTTTATTTACTTTATTATTGCCATAGTACACATTGAATTGTATATTAATATTAACTCTGGTTGGTTGGAAGAAATTGCCGTTAGTTAAAAAAAAAAAGTGTACAAACTTTTTGTGCAATAAGTTACAAAATAATAAAAATATAAATAAATTAATATTTTATTAAAAAACGTCTATAATACATTGGTCGTGTACTTTTTGTATAAAATGTACTTCAGCATCCTCATATATTAAATACGCATGAAAAAACTATTTAATTACTTTAAATTTCGTTTTAACCCGTATCACGTTCACAATAGTTTACGAATCGATCTGTCACGGAGATCCATTATAATACATCATTTCCGAAATAAACCAACATTATTAGAGTAAGTACTTCATTTTATTTATTGTTTGATTAAACGCATATTTCCCATATTCATAGTACCTTAGCGTCTACAAAGGCGCAGCGTACGGATCGAAATTTTGTCTCCCAGCAACTGAGTCGGTATTGGCGACCATTAATTTATATTTAAAGAATTCTGAAAATCATCTGATGCTCTGCGCGTATGTGGACTGCGACCCTTTACTATAACATCCAAATAAACTAATCAAATAAAGTCGAGCTAACTGAAAATGAAAGTGGATCCACAATATTTTTATTGAGGATTCAGTTCACCTATTTTCAACGCTTTTATGTATTTTTCCAAGAGTGCTTACTTAGCGAGTCCGGAACTCAGATTTTACCACTCTAATGTGTGGCGGCGGAAATCGCCCTGTCAGTTAATATAATCAGGTCGTCCATGTGACAGCCTTCGTCCAGTTCTGGGCAGGACAGCAGATGGTCGTCATCCTCATTTTCAAGTCATTTCTAAGAGTTATTTGGTTGAAATAAAAATATACAAAATCAACTTTTGACTCTGAAGATAAACAGGATTTGGCATCCCGTGTTCTCCATCTGTACGAGTACAACGTGGAATATCCATTAACTTAAACTGAACTAAGTTATTGCGTCAAGACGTTCTGTAATCGAGATCTATCGTCGAGCAATGGTTTGATGGTGGGAAGACATTGGCTTAGAGGATTTCTCAAACGTCATCAAAATATCAATAGACCCAAAAAAACACAAAATCTGAATCACCCCAAAAAATGCATTAAGTAGCATCCGAGCACAGTGAAAATAACACAATAGTTTCATGTGTCAGTGCTTTGAACCACGCGATTCCTCCTATGATTCTATTTAAGAGTAAAAGGATGAAACCTGAATGGAAGATTTCTTGTCTACATGTGCTGTAGCGCAGATGACTCCAAAAGGGAGCATGAAAATATAAATGCATAACCTAATTATAAAAAATATGGAATTATCCATACAGTAAATATTGCCACTTTTATGGTCACATTTACATACACTGTCGGAAATATGGCCTCCTTTTTACTATTTATATTCGACCCAGGTACCTTATTTACTACGGAAGACTTTTAGAAATCACGTCTTTGTTTTACAGACACTTTGGTTGGTGAAAACTCCTCGACAGACATCTTTAAAAGACAAAACAATTTATTAAACTGTTAAGGTGTCTGTCAGCCCAAGTAACAATTTTCGACGCTATCAGTCCTGACAGACGGTATTTTGTCTTAAAATTGCATTATGTCGCACTTTTTAAAGCAAAACGGTAAAATTTTGCCTTTTTTTTAAAGCACATTTGTCTCAAAATCGTTCACCTTAAAAAAAAGCAATTCTAAGCCACCAAAATAATATTAAGGCAAATGCAATTAAAAGCACTTTCAAGTTGCTTTGTTTCACTCTCAAAGTGTAATATAAAACCGCTTGAGGAGTAATAATAGTAATAAAGCACATCACTCTAAAAATTACCTTAAACATGCTTTATATCACTCTTACGATGCATGTTATAAAGCAAACTTACGCAAATTTGCCTTTTTTTAAAGCACAATAGTCTCAAAGTCGTTTACCCTTAAAAAAAGTAATTTCAAAACCAACAGAATAGTATTAAGACAAATGACCTTTAAAGCGGTCTTAAACGACCCTTTATATTATCTATAAGATCTGTCTGTAAGAGCGATCGGCGTTGTGTTGTTTTATTGACACGGACCAGTTCATTTATCGTCTCGCGGTTAATTAAGACAAAACGAATAAGAGAAAACGTTCTTAGAATACCTCGACATTGCTTTCAAATACCGGTAAAAAGGTGTAAAAGGTGTCGTAAGGGTACCTACTTTGCTTTTAAATTGCATTGCGTACCCCAAAATACAGGTAATCGCTCTTAAAATTGTCTTTGTTGTCATACTAATACACTTGATTGTAATTTTATTGTTATCGCCATTTTTATTATTGATTATTTTAATAATAATGACGATAATGAATTATATTTTACTACACATATAAACACAGTGATACCATGAGAATACGGATACATGTAAATGTACCTATAAAATATTATGTTACTTTGATAGTATTGTAAGCTTATAATTGATGTATAGAGTGGGTATTAAGGCAAGTTATTATATATTCTGTATTAATTTTTACTTCATACATTGTTAGCTTCAATTTGAATAAAAAATAAAATAAAATAAAAAAAAATATTTTTTATTTTTCTGGTAATAATAACCCAAAAAAACATTTTATTGAATTTTTAGTTTAGAGCATATAAAAAAATAATACATATTATCAATATAGTGGGAGGTACATACATATTTTAATTAAAAATTTCTTTAAATATTAAGAATTTTCGAGGCGCTTTAATTTTACAGAGGTATTATGATAAACAATAACAATAAACTTGTCTTCCCATTAAAAAAATGGAATTCTATTCCTCAAAAAACACATTTTATCTCACGCGTAAAATGTAGTCCATTTTAATTTAACATTTCTCTTGAGTTGTGTTTTTGTGGAAACATATTATTGTGAAGTACTAAAATATAATGTAAGATAAAATATGTTACTGGTTTTATTTTACTCTTCGCCCGACAAAAATATTCAAAACTGCTTTAGATTTGCCTTAGAATTACCTTTATATTGGCTTAAGTTGGGTTCTAGGACCAGCGCATAACAGGTATTCTAAGGGCGATGTGTCTCAAAAAGCCAAAGGCGTTTCGTCTTGATAAAATATATTAAGAGTGGGCCTTTTAATACAACAGGAGGTTCTGTAGCCAGGCTACAGGAGGCATTTCGTGGTAAAACGCTCTTACTCTTAGGATTATCCTACGATAATTTTAAGGGCATTCAAGGAGTAAAATTGTTACTTGGGAGGGGTTTCCACCAACCAATATGCCTAAATAGAAGACGAGAATTATAATAGTCTTATGTAGTGAATATAAAATAAAAATCACGCTTTATACTATAACGCTTCATCTAATGTGTTAAAATATAAGATTTCAACATTATGAAGGCTGTTATCTCAAAATCCACCACTTGAGTCGTCCAAACATTGTAAACTCCTGCGGTATCCTTTTACAAAAAATCAGCCTTTATAACCTATGACTTACATATGTCTGACCTATACAAAATGACGTAGGTCTGGGTAGTCGCTGGCTAGTACAATTAATTCACAGTAACGCTGTAAATTCTGGCATCTGCTCTATCCGCCATTGCAATATTGTTATTAGGGTAGCAAAACGCTCTAGAGATCATCCACCCTAAACCATAATATGAATGACCGCCTTCGAGAGCTTCCAACCGTATCCTAGTACCGTACCAATTACACAGCGCGCCATACGATGGGCGGGCCGACGCACTAACCGGCAAATTGTGTTTAAAATATTCAACATTTAATCATTTTCCACGGTATATTCAAATTTAATCGTGTAAACAAATAATCCAATTCTTTTACTATAACACAAAAACGTCTTCAAGTTATCTATATTTCATCTTTAAATATTCCATTTTGAGTTGTGTGGGTCATTTCGAGTACATCTGCGGTCATTTCATCTCTTTGCTTTGTTTTCGTCCACTGATCATAACATGGCATTACTTGGGTAGTTCATAAAACCATTTCGTTTTTTTTTCGGTTAAAATTAAAAGACAAAAAATTAACCTAGGCGTTCCACTTGATCATGATCGTGAATTCGAAAAAAATAATCTCTCAACGATGTCGCGAGTTGTTATTCAACAGTTTTCATCAATCGATACCTCTATTTTATCTTTGTTAGCTTCAACTGGCCTTTTAGAACATGGTGCATCTTCAACATCTAAATTGGCTCAGTGAAATCACGCAAACCAGTTGTAGAAGCATATTTCCTTTAAATCCCTTCCATGCCATTGTCCCCTCACCGATGTATGAGAATTGTCACTTGTCAAAATAAATTTGGGTGACAATAAGTGTCAAGTGAAATTAACCAGTACAAGTTTGAAGACCACTGCGTGTGGATGTGTGCACAAAAAAAAAATAATCAGTGAACCAAAGAAGCATCGGTGAGATCGTTTAAAAATACAGTCCACTACCTACCATCTAATACCCATCACCTGATGTTTTCTACATAATATTTTGGCCCTTCTAACCGAATTTGAAGTGTTTTTTTGTGTTATTTGTTGCGAATTCTGCATGTTGCGGTGGTTTCAAATAGTAATTTGTAGGTACTCAATTTTGTTACAATATTATGGTGATTAATTATCACATAATATTATTTTGTGATTATTGTGAGGTATAATAAGGTACCATATTAATGTTAATAACATTATTGTGAATGCAGTCGGGTAGAATAAAATACCACATTATTATTGATACAGTGAATTTGTGTTTGCATGCAATTATAGTTTAAAAGTAAAGTTTAAAGTTTTAAAATGGCTGATAACATTAAAGCAAGGATGTTAAATGCTATTTCTAGAATTAGGAATACATATGAATTAAGAGATCTGTGTGAAAAAGGAAATATCGAACGAGATGAAATATTTTTAGCTAGGTGTCAGAGAGTTGATGAATGGTATAAATTGGTCAATGAATTAAGTGACAGCTTGATTGGAATATATACTGATACAAAATGTGATACAGAGTTGAAAGAGTTGAGTGAAATAATTCAGAAATGTGACATTATGTATTTTGAAATAATGAGAATTAAAAATCGTTTATCTAATGGTGTGAAAATAAATGCAACTGATGTATGTAATAAAATTCAGAGAGCTCCTATAATAAATTTACCTGTTTTTGATTCCAACGTCGAAAATTGGAATTCGTTTCATGACATGTTTGTGTCATTGATTCATGATAATATTGGATATACAGACATAGAAAAATTTCATTATTTGCGAACGTCCATAAAGGGATTTGCATCAACATTTGTTAATTTACCACTGATTAGTGATAATTATAATATTGCTTGGAGTACATTGTGTGGACATTATACTAATACAAGATTACAATTTGAATATTACATGAATAAAATGTTTCAATGCAAATCTTTAGTTGGTGAAAATGTAGGGCAATTAAGCGAATTATATCACACATTTAATGAAAATATATTAGCTCTGTCAAATATGAAATGTGAAAAAATGTTAGATCAGGTATGGGGATTTATATTTATTAATAAATTGGATGAATCTACACGTCGAATAGTGGAAAGTAGATTAGATATTCAGGAAATTCCTTCAATAAATAGAATATTTGAAATAATTCGAAGTCAATTGCAAGTATTAAAATTTTCACGTCAGAGTAATTCACAAGTAAAGCGTAATAATTATAATCATAAATCAGACAAAGGGTTTGTAGGTAATATTCGCCAACTTGAATGCTATATGTGTAAGGGTAGTCATACGATACACAATTGTGACACATTTATTAATAAAACTGTATCAGAGAGAAAGGATATTGTCTCTAAATTGAAATTATGTTTTTGTTGTTTTGGAAAACATCTGATAAAGGATTGTAAGTCTAACAAAAAGTGTCAAACTTGTGATAGGAAACATAATGTTTTATTGCATACTGATAATTCATCGGTAGTAGGTATCTGCCATAAAGGGATTCGGGGTAATGAATCTATTGGTCAAGTGATATTAGGAACAATTATAGGATATGTCCAGGGAAAAGATGGGCAATTTTATAAGGCCAAGTGTTTAGTTGATTCTGGAAGTCAGGTTACTTTGATGTCTGGGAAGTTTTGTAAGAATATAGGATTCTATACAAAAGGGCATTCTGTATCATTGACAACGCTGTCTTCTACTAATATTAATGTAAAGGGTTCTATGCAATTTTGTTTATTTAATAATAAATATAACAAGTCGCTATTTGTAAAGAGTGTAGTGGTGGATGCGCTTCCATCAAATTTGCCTAGGAGAGATTTATCTCATCAGTGTAGAGTTTTGACTCAAGATTTAGAATTGGCAGATAATGAATTTTGGAAAAGCAGTAATATTGATATATTATTAGGTGCTGACATGTATGGAAAATTGTTTACAGGAAATTGTAAAAAATTATCAGAAGATTTATATGCATTTGAGACCATATTTGGGTTTGTAATTTTAGGTCAAGATTTTGTACATGATAACAATGAGTTGTTAACATGTTTTGTATCATCTGATGTGTTAGATGAAAAATTAAAAGGGTTTTGGGAAATAGAAGAGGTAAACACAGTATCAAGTAGTAGGAAAATGTCACATTCGGATGAGGAATGTGTTCAGTTATACAATGATTTACATTATCGTAATGACGATGGTAGATTTGTAGTACCGCTCTTATTAAAAAAAGATATTCACGTACCATGTGTTGGTACTTTTGGTTTTGCTCTTAAAAGATTAACTAATATGGAAAGAAAATTTTGTAATAATTTGGAAATTAAACTTGAATATACAAAGTTCATGAAGGAATATGAGATGTTAGGACACATGAAAGAAGTTCCTTTACAAGGCGATCCAAATGTATATTATATTCCTCATCACTGTGTTCTGAAACCTGATAGTTTATCTACTAAATTGAGAGTTGTTTTTGATGGCAGTTCTAATACGAACGCAACTGGTGCATTAAACAAATATTTACATGTAGGTCCAAAGTTGCAAAAGGATATAATCGAATTATTGTTAAAGTTTAGAATCTATAAAATCGGGTTTTCTGCTGACATAACTAAAATGTATAGACAAATATCTATCAGGCAAGAAGATAGAAGATATCAGCATGTATTGTGGCGAGAAGATCCGTCACAACCTGTCAAAGAATATGAGTTATGCACTGTGACATATGGTTTAGGAAGCTCACCCTATAATGCAATTCAAACAATAAATCAGTTAGCTTTGGATGAAAGTGATAAATACCCATTAGGTGCTAAAGCTCTTCATAATAGTACATATGTAGATGATATTATATGCGGTGATCATAATATTGAAGATGCTATTATTTTACGAGATCAGTTGATTTCTATTTTACGAAGTGGTTGTTTTGAATTGTCAAAATGGGCAACTAACTGTCCTGAATTTATTCAAGATTTTAATAAATCTGATAGCAGTGTGATCTGTTTTGCTGAAGACAGTAATCATATTAAATTATTAGGAATTAAATGGGATTTTGTGAATGATGTTTTTAGTTATCAGGTTAAGAAAATTGATATTAAATATACAAAGCGTATGATTCTATCGGTCGTTTCATCTATATATGACCCTGTAGGATGGATCACTCCGTTTACATTTTTATTGAAAAGTTTCATTCAAAATTTGTGGAAAATGAAATTGCGATGGGATGATATTATTCCAGAATCCACGAAAGTCCAGTGGAATAAAATAGTTGATCAAATGTCTTTATTAGAGGAATTTAAATTGAGTAGGTTTTTTGGAACTAGCGTTGATAGTCAGTGTTATTTAGTTGGCTTTTCTGACGCCTCTAATGACGGATATAGCGCTGTTTGTTATTTGGTTACTGAGGATAGTAAACAAATATCTCTGGTGACTGCCAAGTCTAAGGTTGCTCCAATTAAGATGCAAACGATACCACGCTTGGAGCTCTGTGGTGCATTATTATTATCAAAATTAATTAAATATACTTTATCTATATTTCAAGATGCAATTATTATAAAGGATGTATATATGTACACAGATTCTAGTATTGTTTTGTCGTGGCTTAAAACACCATCATATCTATTAAAATTATTTGTTGCAAATCGAATAGAACGTATTTGGGAAAACGTGCCTCATGGAAAATGGTTTCATGTGAGATCTCAATGTAATCCAGCAGATTGTGCATCTAGAGGATTATATCCAGAAGAATTAGTTGGTCATACGTTGTGGATAAACGGTCCAGAGTGGCTGTTAGAACCTGTTGACAGATGGCCACGGTGCGATGATTATATTGTACCTGCACAATTGCCAGACTATAAAGGGTTAGTTAATCAATCTAATGCTTTAATTTTAGAAGATAAAGATAGATTAGGATTGTATAACATAACTAATAAATATACAAAGTTAACACGTGTAGTAGCTTGGATTTTAAGGTTTAAAAATAATTGTCTGTTGAATGTTAATAATCGCACTAAAGGAGATTTGTGTAATAGGGAAATGGAAATTAGTTTACAAGCAATTATAAAATATGATCAGAGTTTACATTTTATGAAGGATATTAATATGTTAAAATACAAAAATCAATGCGATAATCCTCAACTGCAGAAGTTGAATTGTTTTATAGATAAACAGGGACTTGTCAGAGTGGGCGGAAGAATTAGATATTCTGCACTACCCGATAAAATGAAATTTCCAATATTGTTGCATAAGCATAGTGAGTTTGGAAAATTATTGATAAATTATTTTCATATATCATATTTGCACGTGGGTCCCAGATCACTGCAACATTTAATACAACGGAAATATTGGATTGTTTCAGCGAGAAATAGAATTAAGTCTGTTTTGTCAAAGTGTCTTGTGTGTAAGCGATTTAGTATTTCACCAGTGCAGCCAATAATGGCTGACTTGCCAGCTATTCGGGTTACTCGTCATCGACCATTCATAAACGTATCAATTGACTTAGGCGGGCCGTTTATTTTGAAGGAAAATAAACGTCGCAATTCGAAAACGTATAAGGCATACTTTTGTGTTTTCGTATGTATGACTACAAAGGCCATACATATTGAAATTGTCAATGAATTATCTACTAGTGCATTTATTGCTTGCTTAGAGAGATTTGTATCTCGACGTGGTTTATGTACTACAGTATATAGCGATTGCGGAACAAATTTGATTGGCACACGTAAATATTTGACTGGAGTTTTTAAATTTTATAATGACTGTATCCAGGATACAGATTTTCGAAATTTCTGGCTCGAAAAATGCATCGATTGGCATTTGAATCCTCCTAAAGGTCCACATTTTGGTGGCCTACATGAGATCAACGTAAGATCTATAAAGTATCACTTAAAGCGAGTTGTTGGCAACCAAGTGATGACTTATGAGGAATTTAATACAGTATTAATTAAGATCGAGGCGGTAGTGAATTCCAGACCACTTGTTCCAATGTGTAATGATATTGACAGCGTAGATGCCTTAACGCCAGCTCACTTTATTATAAGTGAGGTATTGGTTGGTATTCCAGAGTATGACGTCACAGATATTAAATTGAATAGGTTAGATAGATGGCAGATGATCACAAGAATGTATCAGGATTTTTGGAAACGTTGGAGTGTGGAATACCTCACTTCACTTCAACAGCGTAAAAAGTGGTTCACTTCAGTGCCTAATATACAGGTGGGAGATTTAGTGTTAGTGAAAGAAGAAAGGTTACATCCTTTACAATGGAAATTGGGAAGAATTGTGGCTACCATGCCAGGAAAGGATAATATTGTACGGGTGGTAAAAGTTAAGACAAAAGAGGGAATATTTGTTCGACCTGTTGTGAAAATATGTCCCTTAGATGTTTAATAGAAATAGTTAAGAATAATGTTAGTCTTATAGTTTTAGTTGGTTATTATAACAATTAAGTTAAATGTGTTTTCGTTATGACAGAAAGGTCTGTCTATTGTTTTCATTGATATAGTCTGTGAACTATCTTTTTGAATTTTTTTTTAATGTGAATTTGTTGTGGATAGTATGTTATTGAATTTTTTTTGTGTGTTTGTAATTTCATGAATTGGACAATGTGGAGTTTTATTTTGTGATGGCTGCATTAGTGATATGAGTTTGTTAAAGGTTAATTTTGTTTGTGGCCACCGTGATATGTACAATTCGTCAAATTTTGCTTAAAATTTGAGTGGGCGGTTATGTAGAAGCATATTTCCTTTAAATCCCTTCCATGCCATTGTCCCCTCACCGATGTATGAGAATTGTCACTTGTCAAAATAAATTTGGGTGACAATAAGTGTCAAGTGAAATTAACCAGTACAAGTTTGAAGACCACTGCGTGTGGATGTGTGCACAAAAAAAAAATAATCAGTGAACCAAAGAAGCATCGGTGAGATCGTTTAAAAATACAGTCCACTACCTACCATCTAATACCCATCACCTGATGTTTTCTACACCAGTTTTGGCACTAGTGTTCTATCAAAACATCTTATCCATACACCGAGTATTTTTCTTACTTAAACAGCTTCTTTTTCTTTTCCTTGGCAATTGTCGCACATGATGGTGGGTCTGCTTTCTGCGTCTTACACTTCCACTGTCCTCAGTTCTGTGCATCTTCTGAGGTGACTCCGTTGCTTAGCATATCCTGCCTCACCAATTCTATCCATCTGCATTTTGGTCTCCCTCTGGATCTTTTACCCGGCACATTTAAGATTTGGGCTAAGTTCCCTAATATATTCCGGTGATCTTCTACAAACATGTCCGTACCATATCAGTCTCTTTTTTGCTTGAAGTTTCTCAGATATATCGCGCACTCCTAGGTTTTCTCGTATATGGGTGTTTCTTATTTTCTCTAGCCTAGTCACCCCGATCATCCATCTAAGCATTTTCATTTCTGTTGTCTGGACGGCACAAACGTGTTTTAGGGAAATGTTCGAGTTTTCTGATCCATGCGAGTCGTATCATTCTTCTTCTATCGTGTCAGCAACTCATTTATACAATCTTCTACCAGTGCCTAGCAGCGTCAATAGCACAATCATTGCCCACCATAAGATCGTGCATGGTGCAGTTGACTGGACTTGAGGGGCAGCTGCACAAATGTGCGTATCATTGATTTATAAACTATACCGAGTATTTTTTTCTTGCTTGAACAGCGATTTCTACCATTTCGATGGTAGGTAAAACATGTCGAAAATTCTGCTTCCGATTTTCCATATTTGATAGGTCACCAAACATAACTTATGCACACAAACAAACAAACTTTTCACAAACAAGACTAGGTCTGTCAGTAAAAAAGGTTATAGCAATGCAATTTAGTTTAATGTGAAATTGGATATGAAAATTACAAATAAGTCCGAACTAAATAACTTTCCGAACAACCTATTTTAGTTATACATATTTGATCGTTGCACAACATAAATCATGATATAAATGAGCCGAGCATTGTGCTGTTTCTAATTTTATTAAAAAGAATATATTAAACAGACAGAAACAGAACGCACTTCTCGTTCCGTCTCGGTCTTATCGAGTTTTGACGCCTCGATGATTTTTCTGTGAATTAAAATATTTGGCTGGTTTTTGAAACATTTATATCAATAACGCTGGGTTAGTAATCCAGTGGTCGCGAGTTGGAATCCTGCCACGACCGATTTTGTTCACCTATAGCACAAGTATTTATGCTTAGTTTAGGGAATGTATGAGGACGTATATGTACTTGTTACAAGGAATATATATTCTTTAGATTTGCTTCCCTGTTATATATAAAAAGATAAATTAAAGTAGGTACAAAGATAAATTTTGAAATCTTTAAAATACCTGCTTTTGATTCTAAATATCATTGCCATATTTTTTAAAATTGATTACTGTTAGTATTTCATTCTCAAAACCAATAGATGCATTTATAAAAGTTTTGATATTTCTAGCAATTTGAGACTCTGTATTTAGCTCGAAGATCGATTTAAAGGGAATGAATTCCACATATTGCTCTTGCGCATAGAGTCATGTCGTGTCCGGAAAATTGACCGTAGCCGATTGACCGCGGACAAATGACCGTAGCCGATTGACCGCGGACAATTGACCGTAGCCGATTGACCGCGGACAATTGAGCGTACGCCCTTTTTACCGTATGGACAATTTACCACGGAGGCAATTCACCGTGGGGACAGTTGACCGTGAGGACAATTGACCGTGGGGACAGTTGACCGTACGAACAATTGATCATATGGACAATTCACCGTGCGGAAACTATTTTAAGTTTCAGAAATAACTTCCTTTTCTTTTTTCGTGTGTTTAAGAAATTGAAAAAAATTGTTCGTTTATTGCGAAGAACCGATTGCCTTCCTTTTTGGACAGAGAGACAGAGAAGGGAAGTTAAAGAAAAGGGTCTAATAACATATTTTTTTTATTTATAATGCAACTCTCTCACGCGAGTCTATCAGTGTGCGGAATCTTTTTCGTTTGGACGAATGCCTCTCGAGTTCTTTGACATTGAGATAATCAATTTTTTAATTGCGCAGTTTCATAACTTACTTGAAACTGAATTAATTCTCACAATATCCGTTAGAAAAAATGTTATTATCGACACCTACCGTATTGCATATCTGTTATTACATGTGACTTATATTTTTCTACCAATTACATTTTCATCTTCATAACTGATGACCGTAAAATAACCGATAATTACAAAATTTTCACGACTCAATGGTGTTCTATTTGCCAACATTGCGTACCTTCAGCGATTATTATTTAAACATAATAAACTTACGTTTTGCTGCGAAGCTAGTGATGTGCAAGAAAAATTTTGGTCGTGTTTTGTAACAAGACCAATACTGGCTATAAAAATTCGTTAAATTAATTACATGATTTTCTCAATTAATGAATTCAAATGCTAAATATTTCATTCAATAAATTTATTGAATTAAAATAAAATATATTATATAATATGAAAATAAAATGCCAGATACCTTGTGTATACTTTGTTTTTTTACTAACCGCAAAATAATTCTAATCTTTATGGCGTAATCAAATATTTTTATTATTGCATATGCGCATATGCAATAATAAAAATATTCGATTACTTACATATTGGTCATCATCATCATCACTGGCTCTACAGCCCGTTGTGGACCTTGGCCTCCTCCAGCATTCGTCGCCATCTTCCTCTATCCTGACAGGCACTCCTCCAATCCCTTATTCCAACTGCTTCTACGTCCCGCTGCACACCATCCATCCATCGGAGTTTGGGTCTACCGACACTACGTCTACCTTGGGGCTTTAAATAAATGATCCTTTTTGGCACTCTTTCATCACTCATTCTTTGGACGTGCCCTGCCCATCTCAGCCTCCCTGTTTTGATGATTTTTACGATGTTTGGTTCTTTGTAAACATTGTAGACCTCTGTGTTGTGTCGTATTCTCCAAACTCCGTTTTCCTGGATTGGGCCGAATACTTTTCTGAGTATTTTTCTCTCAAACACCAGTAGAGATGTCTCATCTTTTTTACTCAGTACCCAGCATTCAGAGCCGTATGTCAGTACAGGACGTAGTAATGTTTTGTAAATGGTGACCTTTGTTTTCCTCGACAACACCCGAGATGCAAGATGTCTTCTTAAACCATAGAAGCATCTATTAGCCATGAATATTCGGCGCTTGATTTCAGTGGATATGTCGTTCACATCAGTCACCATTGATCCCAGATAGGTGAAACTTCTAACGGATTCTATTGTGTGAGAGCCTATATTGATTGTAGTGGGGGTCTGGTTATTGTGAACAGTTTTGGTGACTGGCATATATTTAGTCTTACTAGCGTTGATGTGAAGGCCCATTCCATTACATATTGGTACAAGTAGATAAATAAGACAAAAATGACCTTATAAGTCTGGCGCAATTCAGGGGTGACTTCTATGCGAAAAATGCATTTGTCACCTCAGTTATAAGAATTGTTGCTCTTATTATTTACAAAAAACCAATTCTCTCAATAGATGGCGTTACAACAAAAATAAATAAAAAATAATAAGAATGTTGTTCATTATTTCACACATAGATGGCTGTAGTAAAAATTCCTTATTTTCAAGTGAAAAGAATTTCAGTATTACAATATATAGAACTTTCAAAATTGAATTGATAGGGATCTCATAAAAAAGGCATAATTGGTGAACGTTGCGCAAGCGCATAAAGTGATCACGTAAACCAGCTGATGACAGGTCGTAAGCCCTGTAGGTGCCTTGATTTCCCGGTTCTCCTACAGTAAATATTCCAACTTCGTCTCTATTGAGATAATTAAAATTCTGTTAAAAAATTTATGGCGTAGTGTCAAGTTATTATTTCAATGTTGGTGCCCTAGGTTTGATTTCCAGTAAATGATTTGACTACATCATCATGATACATCATAAGCTCGACATCCCCTGGGTGGGCCTTGGCTAAATCCAGCAGTCTCTTCCATTCTTTCTCTTTCATTCAGCCTTTCTGAAGCCTTGTTTTTTTTTTAGTTCTTGATTTGCAGAATGGATACATCAGCGCTGACAGAGTCCATCCATTGCTGTTTGGGCCTTTCTGGTCTTCTTCGTCCTTGCGGTGTAGAGAGGGTGAAGCGTTTAATTGGATTGTCATCATCCATTACGATTATGTGACCAACCCATCTCAGGTATCCCACCCTGATGGAATTGATCCCATAGAGCTCTCCATATAAGTCATATAGTTTTTTTTCTGATGTATCGACGACAACCATCAGTATCTCTTACGGGAATGAATACTGTTCTGATCAGGATCCTTCTATCGAATGCTGCAATGAATCCATCTTGAGCCTTCGTTAATACCCAGGCCTCAGAAGCATACGACAGGACTGGTTTAATCAGAGTTTTTTAAAATAAAATTTTAGTATTCCTTCTGACTAACTTTGAGCTTTTAAATGACCATAGAAACAACGGTTTGCAGCCATTTTCCTCCTCCAGACGATTGACAAATATTTCTGCAACAATTTTTACTTTACAATGGGCTGAAAAAATAATGATTTATAAGGCAGAATTCCGTTGAAACTCATTTGCTGGTTTTAGAAACGGGATTCTAGTTTTTAATCAGTGGGTTTTCTTATTTTTTCTCTCAGTGGATCGATCTGAATCCAAGACTTAAATCAATTTCACTTTGGTCTTGCAAACATTTTCTCATCAATCTTATATTCAGCTCATCAATTGAAAACCATTAGTCATAATAACGTTATTTCTAATGGATTAACTACAAATATTATAAATAACATAATATTATAAATTAATATGTAAACCGTAATAACAATCATAAAATGGATTACCTGCACATTTGTTTTGCTATTCTTTGTGCTAAATGGTGAATTGTTTTCAATTTTGTAATAGATTAGACGTAAGCTTTTAATTAAATCAATTTGAATTAAATACAAAAATGGGTTAATCGACGAATCTAATACTTTTGTATTATATCAAATAACAATATATAATCTATATACTTACTTCATTAATTGTGCCATTTATTAGGGTAAGCTATGTATTGGTATGACAGCTGAAGCCATTAAAGCATCCTACTCCATTACTAGGTATAATCTCTAAGTAGGAACTACGTTATTCTGCTTACTGCTGATAACCACAATCCTTTCACAAGTCTCGAATATATTTATTTACTTCTTTATACATATTATATCACACCGCAATGACAAAGAAGACCACGAAGGCTCAATTAACGATGGATGGACTCTATCAGCGCTTATGTATCCATTATGCAAATCAAAAACTGGAAAACCATGGCCTCAGAAAGACAAGAATGGAAGAGATTCCTGGATTCAGCCAAGGCCCACCCAAGGCTGTTGAGCTTATGATGATTTTGATGATACATAATATACCTACACAAATATTTTGCACACTGGCAGGCTTATTGCCTTTGGGAAATTTCTTCCAATCAACCAGATTACAAAGTATGACAACATTAGAGAAGAGAAAGATTGATTGCTAAAATTAATTGCTTATAATACCTTTATTGTATGTAGAATCAAAAACATATTTTTTTATTCAAATGTAATAGTTACATATAACACCGTAATAACAATCATAAAATGGACTGTCGATGGCGATAAAATGTATAGTTGAAGAATTCATACGTAACTAAATACAATATATGAATGTTTAAAAAAAATTTTTTTCCTATACAAAGCATTTATAGGATAGTGTGGACTTCAGTCTTTTTTCTCACACATAATAGATAAACGGTTTGATGGTATGTATGATTGTATGAAGCACAAGTATCAGAATATAAGAGTCCACGTAGATATTATATATTTTGCCATTCAAATTGTATGAAACGATTTCGTCACTAAATTCAATTTTTACAAAAATTATATAGAAAATTTTGAGATGTACTACTATAATTTATATATATTTTTTATAGAAAATTAAGTTAAGAAGTTGGGATGTTTCGAGGTATTTAGATATTTAAAAAAAATTGAAATATCGGAAGGTAGGGAATCATAAAAATTTGTTATAAAAAATGTTTTTCCTTATAAAAAAGTTTGAGAAACCCTGAAACTTTTTCATTAAATCAAATTTGTGATATTGTATTTTTCTATATTTGTACAAATTTAGAGCGTTTAAGCTTTGATGGTTTTGGAAAAATGCAAAGTATGTTGGCCTAAAATTTTCTATAATTTTATTTGAATTGAGTATATGCACATGAGACAAACATATCAAAGACACATTTACTTACTAAACACTCCATTTCACCCTGTGCAAAATGCGAGATTATATTGTAATAAGTGTTTCAAGCCTAGAGAAGCATGATTTGCGTGAGAAATTATTTTTATTTTATTTCTCTTCTTCGGAAAATCGATCACTGAAATCAATCGGCTCACCACTATGCTACGACGGTCATTTTTTTTTATTTATGATGACAAATTAAATATAACATTTGTTGTGAATTTATTAATGGTTAGACATTTCGTGACTAGCTGCAATTTAATTATTTAATTAATGGTTGATTTTATTTACATAATTTGTTACTTTTATACCATTATTTATTATTTATTCAAATGATTTGGTATGGTAAATAAGTAAATAAAGCATTTATCGTGAATTTATTATTTCGAATTTGCAGCAGAATGGAATTCATTCTTTTATATTTTTATCTTCTATATAAATATACCGTTTCTTACTGTTCTTCGAATGTCATACCCGTTTTAACTCAAGATAAAATTATGTACCGTATTATTTATTTCTGACGTATCCCTATACATTACCAGTATATCAACATTTTTTATTGTGGCAATACTTTACTAAGGAAACATCGCTATAAACCTGATTATATAAAACTTCGTATCTTGTTCCGAAACAAAAAAGGCGATTGCTCTTTATATAAGATATTTATTTTACAGAAAGCTTCATATGAACACAAACTGATATCTGCAATGTTGAAAGAACTTACAACCCAGTCAATATCAATCGAAATAGTAGCAGTTCTTTAATAACAAAGCAATCGAAATAGTACCTAAGAGTTCTACAATAACAAAGCAATCGAATAATTAACAGTTCTACAATAACAAAGCAATCGAAATTGTAACAATTCAGTTTGAAACTTTAGCCTATAGGGCATAAATGTAGGCTGTCGATATATATATTGAAACTATAAATTAAAAGCTTTAGAAATACTTTACTTTAAACTTAAATTAAGATAAGCAGTGAAGGATCTCATAGAAAGAGAAAGAAATGAAAAGGCTCGTACATGTATGTATATTTGCAATTCACAGTTTAATAAATATGTATTCTACAATATCAACTTTCACATTAATTTATGAATAGTTAAAATTGAGCAATTTCGAAATGTAAGCTTTCACTGTAGATGTTAGTAACTACGATGAAATGTCGAACGCTGCCTGTCCTTTTATACCATCAGGGAGGTAGTTATGTACATTAGTGCATGCCGGGTTAGTGTCCATGGTGGTTCTCGAATGTTCCTTCCTAGATAAGTACCTCTTAAAATTTGTATTGTTGTCGATATTCTGGTAGGCACGACAGCAAGATGTACTTTCGACGGATGTATATACCTATTCGCCGCAAAACTATTGAACTGAAATTATTAATAACACACAATTATTTTTGTGTACAATATTATCAATGTTTCGTGATTCCCGATCGGATTGGTACGAATTAAAAGGTTTGTTTTTTTGCTCCAATAACTTCACCGTCCGGCCTCTTTGGATGGCTGAGGCCAAAGATACTGACTCGCAAAAATATCCCGTTACTATTTCAGTTATAAACAAGAAACAAGCAGGAAATTTGCATTTTCCATGGCTAGTGACTGCATTATTTAATAAGCGGTGTTGTGTTTGATAAGCTCTGGCTAATTAATTTTGTTCTATGATATACCATGCGGGGTAAATGGCTGTTTTTAGTAAAGTATTTAAATGCGGAAACAATGAGAAATATTGTGAATGTATTATTTTGTTCATAATTCAAATGATCATATACAAGTTTCTCAAACTTTTTCTAACAATTATGTAAGAATGGGTACCTTCACAAACTACCATGATCGTTTTATTTGTCACTTGTTTTTTTTTTAATTCTGTGTAGGTTTTGTTTCTATTTTTTAAAATTCTGTGATTTGTGTATTGTTTTTTTTTATTAAAAAAAGCTTCTAGCGGTTGGTATAGACAAACAAATAAATAATAAATACTCAATAATAATATTATTCTGAAGAAGGTACTTATATTAATAAAAATGATTTTAATAACGTTTATGTCTTTCCACCAAATGTTTCCGACCAAAACATATTATGTACCTAAAACCTACTATTAACATTCGTCAGACTTGATTTATGGCTCTTGCTACTTCCATACAAAATTGATATGATCCAGATTAATGTAATAGGTTGGTGGGTAGATAAGTACCTACATGTGAATGTATGTCGCAATTTTGCGGTTTGCCAAAATTGAGACGTTTAATCATGACTTTGGCACGTTCCCATCGTAAGATGATTCCGTGAGTTCCATAATTGAGTCACGGCATTCAAACGAAAGTTATTTTTATTACCTTTCTAGACCTATTAAATGATTTGTGGGTACCTACTTAATAACAGCAATAAAATTTCAGTTTACGACAATTTTATTTATTACAAATCACCGTGAGGCACCGGCTTAGAATAGTGCTTCCACTCTTTTCTATTATTGTTTTCGAGTGTCCCGTAAGAGCCGGGTAATCGAAAATACAACAGGCAACAAAAACATCTCACATAGTTCAGCAATGAGGTTCACCACCCATTCTGAATATAGTGCCTTTTTAGGTGAGACGAGACTGGTGTGTGGGTATACACAGATATGTTGTGCTCCCTTTATAAGGCAATGCACACCCGCACACCTTTCGCTGGTTACCCCACATTGTGGTATATGCCGTGATGGTATGAATGAATGAATGAAAATCACCTCGTTTTTACCACGAATGAGTTATTTGATAAAACCGGTTTCGAAGCGACCGCTTCTTAGTCAGGAAGGACGACAACTTGTTCAGACGAAGAAGCGCTTCGATACCAATTTGTCAAATAACTGAAAACACAGCGATGTGTAATAAATACAATTGAAATTATTTCGTTTACATTCATGCGATGTTTTGGTACATTCTAATACCTACCACGTCGTCGAAGCAAACAATGTTGCATCATTATATCCAAGTGTAAAAAAAGTATCTTTACAAAACGTAATGAAATAATATATTCGTATTGTTTTTGTTGCAGTCATCCATCCATACCGAGGGATAGGTCTCAAAAGACTATCATCAAACCTGACAACTTTCATCTCAATTGTTCACTGCTCACCTCCGGAGCGATGCCATACGCCAATTATTATCATCAAACGGCTCATGTGTAACTTTCCACATTGTGTTCGGAAAAAAGCGATTAAATATGGGAAGTGTTATGACCCGACTAGGGCGGCATACTATGATCAACTCACCGTACGACGAGAAGGCAATGTCAAAAGACATGGGACAGATCAAAGAAGAACAATATTGAGATGAGATGCAAATATGAAGATGCCCAAAGACATGGAGATATCAGCAAACGACAAGTCAGCCGTAAAGGTCAGATTAAAGACTAGAGAAAAAGACAAAAATAACGGAGACCTCCACGAAAATCCCAAACAACGCATAAATGTGTTCTGCCAAATTTACGAAGACGCGAGTTCTTTATTAGTTAATACCAATAAAACAGTTCGTGATGAATTGGTACATAGATTAAGGTGTTTAGTGAATAGTAAGGTCTTTATTTTTTACTTAATTTTGTGTGTCAATGCGTGTGTGACCGGAAGAGTCGAAGCGAACAGACCTCCGAAATTTCTTATCGACGGTCAAACAGAGATCGTCATAAGACTGAAGGAAGGACCGGAAACACCCATTGGTAAGTGCCCATTGTTAATTGTTAAAACAGCATAACGTAATGTTTTTTTTACAAGGTGAAGAGTTGAGTGAAAATCGATTGAGCATATCAGTTTGCTTTGTTGAAACTGTAAATAAAACAATGTCTTTTAATTACAATTACGGATCGGTGAATTTCCAGGCTAATTTATTCAGATCCTTTAATTGATTCAAGACAAATTACGAGTAGTTTTATGTATTCATTTTTTTAATTATTTTTCAACATCTGCTCGAGCATTTGTTGTAACTAACAGATAAATGCTTTTAAAAAGATCCTATTTTAGGAACCAAGCAACTTTATTTTATTTAAGTGATAAACAAAGTTGTCTCCATTTTACTACATACCTTTTTTTACGTTTGAATATGTATTGCCATTCACATTCAAATATTTTCTTTTTCCTCGTCTACCTTTAACTCTCTAGCTATTTAATAGCTATTCCGAACATTCTTAACATTTTATACATATGTATTTCATTTTTGTAGAAAATATTTTATGTTGTAAGAGTTTAAAATTCTTTCAGAATCAAAACTTTAGAGATACTTGTTGGAATCTCATTGTGGTACTAAATGGACTCTTAGAAAATGCTTAGTGAACTAAGCCGTATTTATTGATAATTCGTAGAAAAATACCACGTTATATTTATTTATCTTCATGTACACATAATCTGTACACTGGCGGGTTTATTGCCAAATGGCAATTTCTCCCAACCAACCAGGGTTGATGATGATAATATACAATGCAATGTGAACTATGGCAGTAAGGTTATGACATGACAAAATTATTAAAATATATATAATAAATTTTTCGTATTGTACAATCTTCTCTTCTTTAACAGCTGAGACATCATTAACAAAATCCATTATTACTATCATTGTATAAGTAAGCGGTATCATATTATAATGATGTTTCAAATAAATAATGAACAAATTATTCAAAAAATCGTTATTATTAATGGTGGTACTTGCTCCGGATACAAGAAGATATGTTACACAATACCATTTCCGTGTTTGTCATTAGATGTAATTGTACTTATAAACGAAGATTTTCAATATTTCACGCAACTTTTTCATTGTGTTTTTTGACAGCACAACATAGTTAATATTATATTCGTGTAGTTCCAAGTAATTATACAATACTTACAATAATAGTATGGTAGTTTTATACCGATTTGTTGCAAAATAAGCATCGATACGCTTTATAACCGAAAGCACGCTAGTAATTTTAACTGATGATAATGATAACAAAGTTAAGGTTCTACGCACATAACAATCAATACAAATAATTTAGAAATCCTCTTTGTTTTGTGTGTAAATAAACAGTTTTGTTCTCCTTGCCAATGATTAAGCCCATACGGTGGGAGGGTTCACTTTTTTCATTCTTCGCCGCCACTTTGTTCAGTCCTGTGCGTCTTCTGGGTAGATATTGCAGGGATACTGCAATGTCTAGTCAGACTTGTCTATTATCATGACGATGTGTCCCTTGCTCATGTCCCTTGGCCTCCTCACGGATTAGTCTCCCTTGGCCCCTGTCATTGGCCTTGTCTCTCCAATTTCGCACACCGGCTATCTGAAGGTCCCTTCGAATCCATCCATTCCACCGTAGTTTAGGCCTTTCCACATTTCTCCTTCCCTCCGAACATGTTGCGAAGATTCTTTATAACGTCTTATCATCGTTCGTACTATATATTATGTACGTGTCCTAACCAGCAAAACCTCCCTATTTTTATTTTTTTGACAATTATTTAGTTCGTTAAATAGGTTCTTTAATTTATGGTTGAACCTGATTCCTTTGTTTATTAAATTCAATTACTCGGTGTATCTCTTTCAACCAATCCAAGAAACGTGACTACTTGAATAAGAGAACATTAAACTTAAAAATAAACAAATGAATATTCGTGTGTAATTTATTGGCATACCTACAATTTTAAAATACAGATAATAATATAACAGATTGACCTAGCTTTTCCAAGTATGCAAAGAATTCACGTAATTTTCGTGTTAACCGCACTTCATAATTTTGCCTACAAGCAAATTACACCCGACGGAAGCAGTTTTTAGTTATGAAGTACAATGGTATAGATAGCTATTACATTTCAATTTGTACAACTGATTTGATTTATTTTAAAATCATTGAGTAATGTGATAGTGATTTAAATAGGCGTCGCAATGATCATATAAATGATGCTGCGGTTTATAAATTAGTCGGTATGTGTGAAATCATTGACCATGTTTATCACCTCTCAAATTGAAAATCTGACCCGCAATTCGGACAATGTCATCATCTGATTAACTTTTTCTTCCTACGCCTCTTTTACGAGTATTGTCCCAGAACTTCCAGACTTCAGGATTCTGAATGACTATCTGATACTGTCTTGCCTCGCTATGTGTCCCGCTCACTGCCATTTTTTGCTTTTCTTTTGCGGTGTTGGCAACCTTTTTTCGACATCTATAATCTCTTCTCAAATTCTACATAGTATAAACTTGCTGAATTTGACTAATAAATAATAATACAAAATTGTATAGCATCATTTTATGATAACTAGATCGTTACAAGGGCGCTATTGCTTAATTGTAAATAAGTTTGAGCAGGTCGATCTCTTTGCATCGGGTTATGGATCATACCAAAGTTTGTTGTTACGTTTAATGATATTCTGAGCTTTAGCTATCCATGTTTTTTTTTGTAATCTTATTTTGTTTTATTGTTTTTTTTTTGTATTTCTTATTGTTGTTATTTTTTGTATTATTTTGCGTCAATTTATAAAATAAATAAGTAAAATTGTTGACTCTGCATAACAAAGTTGCCTTAAATTAATTTACTGGGAGCTTCTTTCCACTACACGTATTTCAGAGGGTAGTTTATTCCACTAATTAGATTCGTATACTCAAAAACAACAATCGTAATAAGTCACTTTATTGGCTCATACAAATTACCTCAAATTGAGTCTGTTTTCTGTGATACCAGATGACCTCAATTTGAGACGTCTTTTTGCTGGCACATTCTTTAAAACACAGTTGAATGCAGAGTGAGGATATTATTTTTTTTTTAATTTCGACCAAAATACGAAAGCAATATATACGTACAATAATTCATAAACAGATGTTATTTTTATATAACTTATACATATTATTACTTTCTTCATTCTTTCCTTCTTCTTTAAATCTTTTACCGAGTACCCTCAGAAGATACTTCTTTGAAGTAATGAACAGTTTGTATTTACATATTTTATTCTATTGCGTGAGTTCTTTGAAATTAGAATTTTTATGATACTCTACTTGTAAAATTAATTTTAGTAAAATCCATTAATACGATCAAAATCCTTTTTTAATATTTTACTGTTTGTAACTAAAAAAACTGCAAGGCCTATGAAGTAGATTTTTACTTAAATCGAAAGAAATTGTGAAAATCTAACGGCTGAGATATTAATATTTATATTACTATTCTTGCTATTGAAAAAACCCTAAATTTTACCTTTTATTCACGAAAAAATATTGTTTATCACAGATTTGGTATTATTTATTTATTTTATTTTACAAAGGACATCACACAGTACATGCATACAAATATTAAAAGGAAATAAACAAAAATGCAAATATGTAAGACATGTACCTCTTACGTACTATAGATAATATACAATATTTATTCGTGTTTCATGAATTAACATATAATTTAGTATATTTGTGAATTCCGTATGCCCAGGGTATACAAGGGCCTTGAATAAATGTCTCCTCTGCTGGGCATCGAACCTAATACTCCCGCACAGAAACCAAACAGCTTACCAACTGTGCCACGGTGGTCGTTACCTATAATATATATTATGCGTATATAATGATATTTTAGGAGACGTCATAATTATAAATAATTTGAATTAGAAATATAAGTAGGTTACTCACAATATTTATATATAATTAATATGTTCACATGTATGGCAACATTATAACCACGAACACGACCAGGTACTTTTTGTGGTTAGGAGAAAATTGTTTTTTTATGTCTACCTTCCGCCTACATGATAGAAATGATAATTATATTCTAGAAATCACCGTATTCCGTTTCAAATAAAGACATAATATTGGTACCTATAAAATATTAACTTCCAAATTTTTCGTGGCTAAGTATGTACCTAAATATTTCACAATGTTTAATTTGAGATACCAATATATTGCTAAATTAAGTTTCCTGTAAGTTAACCGAGTAGCAATACAAAAATAAAACATAATATTGACAGTAGGTACCTATACATGATACAGTGAAATACAACAAAATACAGTGTAAGATTCCGCGACTGCTACATCGCGCGTCATTTTGTACAGTGGTCATTTTGTATAGTTTTAATGTTTAATTTTAAATATGTAGGTATTCATGAAATTCGTTTACTCAAGAAATAATCAATATTTGTTTCATTTTATGTTAAACGAGTGGGTTGTGGCCAACAGTAAACTCTCTACACCATAGTAAGCGTTCATTTTTACTCTCCACACTATGGAATAGTGGAGATTCATGATTTCACAATTTTTAAGCATATTTTTTACATCAATTTCTCAACGGGTATCGTGTAGAGAGTGCACACTGTGAGTTTCGTCGTGATGTGTTTGATTTATTTAATTATTTTTTTTTTTTATTCATTTATTATTATTATTTTTTTTTCTATTTCTCTATTTGTATTCTTCTATCCCTGTTACTGGCTGTATTTACCATGGTGGTTGACTGGTAGAGATTGCCTGCGGGCAATAAGTCCGCCACGTTGTGTAAAACAATAAAAGTATTTTATTATTATTATTATTATTATGTACAATATCAATATGAAGTTGATTACTCAATTTTCCCTTACAGAAGCTATTTTACTGCTATATACATTTTTCATACAATATATACATTTTTCATACAAATATACATTTTTCATACAAATATGAAATTTATTTCACATTGATATGGGAAACCATAATTTTTATTCTTTTAATTTTGACAGTCCTTGAATGCATTTTTGATGAGTGTATTTTTGTTGTATCGAAATTTCAAACAGTATACAAAAATCTCGATTTTCCAGACCGTGAGAACATTTTGAAAATTTGGACAGATGAAATCATAGAGAAGAAATTAACGGATATCTATGGAAAACTAATCAGCTCTAGGTCTAGTTTGGGCTGTAGAGAGGACACAAAAAAAAACGTTAGTAATGAAATCATAGAGAAAAAATTAAAAGTTGTCTATGGAAAACTAAACAGCTCTATTAGGTCTATGCACTTTACACATATGATGTAAATATGAAGTCGATCGGACTTATAGTTTGGGCTGTAGAGAGGACACAAAAAGGATAATTCCGTACGCCGAACACGGTACGCCATACGCCGTACGCCATACATACAAACACATCACGTCGAAACTCACCACTCAACAGTGTGCACTCTTAACATGATACCCGTTGAGAAATTGATGTAAAAAAATACGCTTAAAAATGGTGAAATCATGACTCTACTATTACATAGTGTGGAGAATAAAAAACGGAGTATTTTTAAAACAAGCTGTTGGATAGTAATATTAAGGCACTTGTTAATGTCTATGACATCAGACATACGGGATGTACACAAATATGCACACTTATTACCTTCGCGTACACGAACAAAATATTGTATATCACCAAATCTATCGAGCGTCCACTTCGATTTGCTGAACGTACTTTACTATCTATTCCTATTCATAGTTCTGATAGTCTATGTAAGTCCTGATCTCAATCTCACTAAACATCTTCAATAAAGGCTAAAGTAAAAATATTTATCGGACAATACCTGATTACATCTTCCTCTCCTCTTCCTTTCCTTATCCTTTAGTTTTTCTATCATTGCTATGAATTGTTCTTATATGCTATCTTCATTGTTTTTTATTTTATTTTTCTCTTGCAATCTTTGTTTATTTTTGTAATGTGATTAACTAATAATTGCCATAGTACCTACACACTGTTTTGTATATTTAACATTAACTCTGGTTGGTTGGAAGAAATTGTCATTAGGCAATAAGCCCGCCAGTGTAATGATTATATGTACAGATAGATACATAAATACATAAATCTGTGATATGTGAAATGGTAAAATTTAGAGTTTTTTTTTAATTGAAAGGATAGTAATTAAAAATTTCATAAAACTCGGTCGATAGATATTCATATTCTCTTTCGATAGAAGTAAAAATCTACTTCATAGGCCTTGTAGTTTTTTTAGCTATACAAAAAAAATTAAAAAGGGTTTTATGAAAACTAATTATACAATTTGAAAAAAACTCTAAAATACATATCTAAATATAAATCTAAAAATACATATTATTATACTGTTCTTTATTTGAAAGACGTATCTTTGAGGGTACTGATATAGATTATATTTTTACTTGGCACTGAGAAAAAATAAAACATGGTTGCGATATAAGAAATACAAAATGAGTGAAATAGAAATTAATATCAAATCTTCCGTGAAATTACTTATTTTTTTATAAAGGTATCGCTTACGAGTAGGTCTTGTGATGTTGGTTGATTAACATTGTTTGGATTCGTTCAAAAGATATTTTTCTAACATTTCTGGTCCACGCTAATCTCTTCTCTCATGATTGATGTTCAAATCTCCCCGGGGCATCTCCATGTTTCATTTTTTAACCACCGATTTAAGTCAATAATTTTTTAGGTCGTCAAAATGACTCTGTGCTCGATGAAAAAAATAATTGTGTTAATGTCGTACGAGTCACCTGCATAAATATGGTCTTACGTTATAAGTTGCATCGTAATAATTACACGTTTTTTATTTAATTCTGACATTACATTATACATACTTGCCAGCATGGTGATTGTGTTATTGTATGACATTACCTACCCGGTTTTTGCACGGTATGTAGGTACATACCATAATCTTGAATATATCATAATTTACCTGGCAACATTAATCATTGTGAGATGAGCTCGTTCGAAATGTATTTAAGATGCTCTACAATGATTGTTTTGTTAGTGTTGTCGAGTTTTTCTTATACTTCGTTGTCGTTCTGTTTATTACAGAGTGTCGCGGTTCTATGACAAGTTTTGAATGAATGATTTGTCTCCAAATTTTCACATCCTAGGATTCCATTGCCAAATTAATTGTGCATTTGGGGAGGTATTATCGATGGAATATTTCACTAATGATAAAGTTTAAGTACCTACCTACCGAATTTTCATCTTAGAATTCGTGGATCAGTTGATTAGATACACGACCACTGAGCGAAAGATTTTGGGTTCTATTCCCGGTGGAGGCACAGTTTTCAGTCTAGATCTGTGAGACGATTAATATCATTAGTCTCCATTAATTGTTATTGAGTGCTTGTTAAAGGCTGGCGTCCATACAGGCGCAGTGGACGGATCGGACGGAGAGCATCAGACGGATTTTAGAATTCTTTGTATAGGAATTTATACAAGTGCGTCTATTGATCGGCATCGGACGGAGCGCGCACATTGGATCGTCGGAATGCCGAAGTCGTTTCTAGGAGAGGCAAAAATTCGATCGGATCTGTCATGTGCATTTTCTATGGTAATGTTATATTGCCTTTTTTACGGAAAATGTCATTTAATAATTACGATGGTACGCTCCCAGACCCGAGTAACTTGAAACGATGAAATATAGACAGAAATGACAGTTGCCGCCTCTGTGGGACATCTACATGCACGGCTAGGCATATCTTGGTCGACTACAGGGTAGTACTACAGGAGGGAAGGTTCTCATACAGACACGATAAGGTGCTTGAAATTGTGAGATAGGCTTCCAGCCTTGCGGTTGCAAGAACAATCAAAGGATTAACCACATGGAAACAGTCGGTTGTAACATTTATAAAACCGGGACAAAAAGTTAGACCTACAACAAAGAAATTAATATCAATAATTGGAAAGTCAGATGACTGGAATATCCTAATAGATACGAGAACAGAGAGATATAACCTTCCAAAGGAGATCTGCATCTCATCTCTTAGGCCTGACTTGACAATTTACTCTCTTTCATTGAAAATAGTTATTTATGTGGAGCTGACTATTCCATGGGACACAAATATTCCAAAAGACCACCAATACAAACTAAACAAGTACAAGGAACTGGTAGATAAAACAGTTCAAAATGGCTTTAATACGAATGTGTATGCTGTAGAGGTGGGGGCGAGAGGCCTGCCTGCAAAATCTTTATATTCCTACTTTAAAGACCTGGGTCTCCCAAGAGGTAAAATAAAAGAACTTTTGGATAGGGTGGTAAAAGCAGCATTATCCGCATCCTATTGGATTTGGTTGAGCAGGGGAGTTGAGTGTCAGTCGGAGATTGGTTGTCGAATGGTGAGCATGACTAGAGTCATAAAAGGGCCCCTTAATCCCGCATACATAATCGCAAGGCCATGTGGATCGCCTGTTCTGGCTGGTACTCTGGTCGCCTGTGCTCGAGGGCCTGGATTCATGAATCCAGTGAAACCACGATTGCCTTTCTCTATTGTATCTTATAAACATTTTCATCATTTTTACGTAGTTAGATAGTGGAAGTATCTCAAAAATATTATAAATTGGAATGTTTGGATATTTGTTACTCAATCACGCGTAAACGGCTAAAATATTTTGGATGAAATTTGACATAAGGATATGTACCTACACCCTAGAAAAGGCTTTGGGCTATGTATTTTTACATTCATTTTTATATTCATTAAATATTTTTAATTTTATAAAATCACGTATAAGCCGAGCGTGCGATTACTAAGCCGAAAAAAATATTTTTGTGTTTACATTTTCAATGGAAAATTGTCAACAAATCCAAATGACAGTTATGTCGGTAATCCGAAAGTGCGCCTCTGTGGACGCACTGCCATAAACAAATCCGTATGATGCGCTCCGTCCGCTGTGCATGTACGGACGCTAAGCCAATCAATATTTGAAATAGTAGGTACATATCTTGTTAGTAATATGAATTTGTTATAAAACTAGTTGCATGTATCACATGAGATCCAACTATCTATAGTGATAGTATGTATAAGAATCAAACTATGAACCCATAAATCCAAATTATTGAAAATTTTAATACATGTTGGTATGTATGTCAAGATAGGACAGTATGGAGGTCAGTCCTTTTTCCTACCTGGAATATGAAAACAGCATGATGGTTCTGTATGTATGTATGTTTGGAGATTAAGTATCAAACTATTAAGTCTTCTTACATATTGTGTATACGCGACTGCCATAAAAATTGTATGAAGCGATGTCGTCACTAAATTCAATTTTTATAAAAATTGTTAAAAAAAATTGAGATGTACTTCTACAATATTAATATTTTTTATAGAAAATTAAATTATCTAGTTGGGGTGTTTCGGCTTTTTTCGATATTTTTAAAAGATTTGGAAATATAGGCAGTTAAACTCAAATTTATCATAAAAAAAATATTTTTCTTAATAAAAAATGTTTGAGAATCCTTGGATTTTTTTGAAAAAAACTAATTTGAGGTTTTGTGTTTGTTTATGTTTATACCAATTTTCAGCGTTCTAGCCTTTATGGTTTCTGATATATATGGAAAAATAAACCAAAAATTCAAAAGTTGATAACCCCTGACTGAAACAAAAATTCACCATTCTGAGTAAAAAAAATTTGTGGGCCTATAACTGTTAATATATTTTGAAATTTTGGGCTCTGTAAATTGAGCGGATCAAAAGTTATAAGGGGGGGACAGACAGACACACACACACAGACACACATAACTCACATAAAATGTTCTACTCCGAATTCTGAGTAAATCCATGTAGGGAAACATACATGCTGCGAAGCATCTAAGTTGGTGTTTTTAGCATGCAAAAAGTCAACTACGCCATACAAAATGTTCCTAGTATTCCTTATACGCGGTTCTTGACTTAATACTTTGTCGATATGTTAAGAGAATAAATTCTCTTGAACAAATCGACAGTTGGAATATAAATGAATCTTCGCTAATATATTATTCTGATGAAGTTTTAAAACGGACATTGATCACTAATAATAGGTAGATAGGTAGGTACTTCACAAATCATATGAAATTTACAACAAAAGCCATGTTTGTTCCAAAATCCAAGTACATTTTGTTGCGTTATTTAAATGTTATAAATAAACCGTTAGGTAGCTCTAATTATTGAAATATTATTTATTTTATTCAACATTCTCATATTATTTTAGCTCGCCGCTTATATTAATTAATCATTTTAATTTTCACTGTAATTAATTGTACTTACTCTCGAATGTATGTTTTGAGTTTAGCGCACTTCCGAAAATTTGCTCGTATTTAATAATATTTGATAACAATAAACCAAAAAACTTATAAATATTTAACTGACACAATTACTTTCTTTTACACTTGATGAGCAATAAAACCATTAGTTTGATTTTTTGCTCAAAATGTGCAAAAACATGCATACGTAGGTACTAATTTATTCTTCGACAAAATTGTAAATTATAAAATCAATATTATTTGTAACAGCATTACCAAAAAATTGAGCTCATTATGTATTACTTATTTTTTGCTGCAGATAGACAAAATTAATCTTTTTTATTAGGTTGAGTGTTAAATTACATATGTAATACCGTTTTCTTTCTCAAAAGACAAAATAAAAATATGATTTGTTAAGTACCTACCTACCTACTACAAATTATAAAAATATTAGTCGATTATTATTTTTATTTGCATTACGCACTTCAAAATATATTGCAGCAAACGCACCGACCAAGCTTTCAATTCAGAATAATTCACCCATCCAGATACCTACAACATATCAAAAGATTATCATAATATTATATTATTTTTTAATAACTATGCAGTATTTTTTTTAAATTTGTAGGTATAAATATGTACGCAGTACTTACATCATTAGAGTTTAATAATTATCGCTACCTTCCTAGCGGTCAGTTGATAATTCTCGAATCATCTAATTCGTCTCGTAAAGCCGGCCATAGCCGCGATTCTTCTCATTACGTAAAATACATCGATTCACAACTATTTTACAATTCATGAACAATCATAATATACCTATTAGTGACCTCGGTGCAAAGGTGCATCTCAGTGAACGGTAAAAGAAGAAGAGATTAGTGAGTCCTGTAATTATCTCAATCATTCCTTTCACCGGTATTTTCACGCATAATACGAAACTTCAAGACACATTTACCCTGTGTCAAAAGAGCACAATTATCTCTAGTATAGGTACAGTCCACATATTTCTTAGCCCGAGTTGCAATCGACAATTTCGGCGCTATCAAAACTCGTTTTCTTTTTTCATGGAATTAAACAACAGTGTCTTCCTCTAGTTGTTATGTTTAATGATGGCTTACATGTTATAATGTGTTGTTTACGGTAACCAGTAACTTTTTTTTGTTTTCTTCGTAAAGTCCATATTTAGTGAGAGATAGATAGATAGATCTTCACAGGAAACGGTACGGTATTTCCTGCAAAAAAAACTACAACCTGTTATTATCTTTCTGATAATAGAAACAGCTACTTTGGAATTAGTTTTTTTTTTGTTTTCTATTACTTATCTTACTTAATATTTTTATTTTTTACTATCAATATATTATTCTTTAGCAAGGCCAGTAGTGATCGTTGTTCATTATATTAATATTTTCGTTTGTTTATCTGTTTCTGTAACATTCTAGAAAATCCTACATGTTTCTATTATAAATGAATCATTCTTCTTATATGCACATTGTTCAATCGATTGACATTCTTACAAATAGACGGTTATAATCCACATTTTAAGGTATTCCTTTCGAATCTTGAAAATACCTAGGAAAATACTAATGCTGACGTATTCAAAATATAAAAAATATTCTCTGGCTCCACCCGCTTAAAAATGACTTCTGCTATTTTTTCTCAGAATTCTTTCTGCTTCCTTTCGATCTATATAAATATCTCTCTTTGATACATTGATGTGGCTCATATCAGCTGATCAGTTGAAAAGACGAAAAAGGAACCAAATAAATCATTGGGGAACAAAGCAGAAATGTCATTTTATAAAAACTTTTGATACTTATGCGGAATTTTTCTACTAGGTTTGTACGTTGTACATATATGAGAGTTATTATCGTACAAAACGATTGTCCTGTGAATATTCATGAATCACGTTAAAATAAATTTGGTGTTAGCTGTAGCAAAGGAACCATGAATGTGTTTTTATAATAACAAGATTAATTGAAAATGCTTTGTCTAAGGTAACTTGCAATAACTTAATATCTTGCAAGTTCGTTATTTCTATAATTTCTTTTTATATTATTATTTTTTTTATGTTAACAGTGAATTTTGTTCTTGTTAATAACAAAATTTACTCATTGTTTTATGTTTTTGAATTTCGCTTATTATTTTTTTTATATGTGTAGTTTGATTGTTCTGTTTGTGAGTTTTGTTTATAAGTTTTATTATTTCCCGAAAGAAAATATTCAAAAAAGATAGATCTCCATTAATACACTTAGGCACACTAGCGAATTTACGTTTCTGTATTGTATCAATTAATAAAAACAATAGAATGCTTTTTTTATATCATAACTATATAAATTCAAATAAACATACGTATTATAACACATATTTCGGGAAATCTTAAATATATCAGTTTTGAGAAAGAGTTGAAGATTTATCTCGACGGCAAGCATAGTGTTGACGAAATTTTAAATGACAACTTCGATTTTGTTCGTAAATGATTTTTTATGTCGTATTTCAAATTGAAACTTCTTCTTCGATGGCACAAACAGCTTTACTCAAGTTACGAAATCTTCAACCAATCAGAAGACAGGTGACATCAGTTACAGCAGTCCCTAACACATTAAAACACGGGACCTAACAGTCACAGGCAGTCGCATACACCCGCGGCGCACATCGCAGTCACCCACTTTCATCGGCATTCTTAACCAATTCGCGAACTAACCACCATCCTTCACGCCTTCATATCTCCATACTGGTGACCCCGACGTTACAATGTGTCTTCAATGAAATGATACGTACCTATCACAAGAAATTATTTGAACCCTTATCTTCTACAGCAGATATTGTGGCTATGGCAGATTAATTTAACTTATAATTAATGGTGTAAAATTTGTTTCAGGTACTCTAATATACCGTCTAAGGGGATCTGATCCTGACAACGATGCACTACAATTTGGATTAAGAGATCAGGTTGGAAGCGACATCCTCAGGATCGAATCTATATCATCCAACGAAGCCAATTTATTTTTAGCCAAAGAACTCGATAGAGAGGTTAGTTTTTACTTTTTTTTATATTTAATGTAACAAAAAAAATGCTGATGCAGAAGCTAATGCCGAAAAAGAATTATAACTGACTTAGTCCAAGTAACAGTATAGTGTAATGACACAACGCCTGTGTAACGCAACATGTATGGCACAAAAGGTAAAGACAAAATAATTTATAAAACTTTAAAGGTGGTTGTCGGGGGGGTTTCCACCAACCAAAGTGTCTGTCAATGGAAGACATGATTTTTAATAGTTTTTAGAAGTAAATATAAAAAAAAATCACGCATCATACTTTCACTGACGTGTTAAAATAGCAATTTTCAACACTGAAAATTGTTATCTTCTCCGAAAGCTTGTACTACTCAGGGTTCACATTATTTAATCGTTGCTACCTGCTCTGGTATCCTTGCATAGAAAAAATCAGCCTTTATATAAAACGTAAGTCGAGCAATCGCTGGCTCTCGACTAGCCAAGATTTTGATATGTCAAATTTTTGATAAACATAATAATATGTTCAAGTTTTCCTAAATCCCAAACTTGACGTATGCAAGTGAAACCTGGACATGGCAGAAGTCGCACGAAAGCATAGTAAATGCAGTTGAAATGAGATCGCTAAGAAGAATCTGTAATAGAACGATGGCTGACATCAGGTTAAGAAATGAAGACGTAAGGAAGTAATGTAAGATGAAGAAAGATGTCATTAATATAATGAGAGTGAACACATTGTGTTGGTTTGACCACATGGGAAGAATGAATGAGAATGGTCGGGGCAGCCCAAGAAAGGGATGGCACGTCCATGTGAACGGTATTTTGAAAGACGGAAGTATTAGAAGCGTGAACAACAGATGAACATGTATAAGACGATGTTTGTTGACGAGGCGATGAATGTGTGTCAAGATAGAAATATGTGATGTTCGGTTCTCTCTGCCGACCCCGTGAGGGACATGACGTGATGGTATGTATGTATATATATGTAAGTTTTCCTAAATTGTATTCCAATAAAGCCAATATGTAATTGTTTGAGTTCATTTAGTTATTTTTTGCTGGCGTCCATAACCAGATATTGACATACCTATTATGTACCTACACCTTTGCTTTGATAGAAATGAATTTTAAACAATTGAATTTTATGAAAATAATAATATTTAGGTTATTTGAAAGACAAATCAGTAGGTATTCATTGTTTTCATCTATTCCTATTTAATTTCTGTTACGAGAATTACACCAAAAAGTTTATTTAACTGTCAAAACTAGTTTTATTGTGTATCGCGAGAAATTAAAGAAAAAACCGTTAATACTAAGTACACTGTACTCTATTATAAAAAAAACTGTGATACATTCTCCTCATTATTTTAAAAATTATACAGTCATCTATGTAAGATCACTTGGAAAACAAAAGTTGGTATGCAATTATTTACATATGCTTAGATGAAATCATACAAATTATATTTTTATCTAGATTTTAGATTTTAGTAGATTAATTTGTTTAATATATATACTTATGTACATATGTTTCGCTCCACTGGTTGAATTTGAAATAATATACTTGCATACTAATTATATCTACATATTAAATCGATTGAGTTATTTTGTTAGTAAAATGTATGTACATAAGTAGGTATATAGGTAAAAGTATTTAGCATTTTACCCAATATTATGGCGCCAGAACACATCATGAATTTAATTTTAAAATCTTTTCACATCTAAATATCTAAAATAAGTAATTGGATAGTTAGTTTAAAATAAAATACAAATTTAATATTACGATTTGCATTACCTATATCGAACGCTTTACTCGTTCCTGCATTATAGCTGATACATACTTATTAGAATTGATATGATTTCATAGCGTCTAAGTAACGTCAGCTCCCAATTTATTATTTAGAGTTAAATATAAATGAATACCTATCTTTAAAAAATGTGTGCATACCACTTCTATTGTTATTCTACGACCACAAAATGTGTACATTCCACAAAATGTGTACATTCCACAAAATCTGTACATTCCACAAAATTCTACAGAATGATATTATGTTTTCTTATTTAATACTTCTCAAAATATTTCTCTGTTTACATGCAAAGTTTATCAAAAAAAAAAACATGGACTAACGTCGGAAAAAAGTCCAATATTTGCGCATATTATATCTATTCTATATCATAAAAAAATTCAATTGAAAAATGTACCTACATATTCTCCGCAGATAAGAGACGAATATGCCCTAGTTCTAACTTTGACTGATGGCCATTTGGGAGATGGAAATTTCATTACTCAGAGCTTCCTTTTATTAGTGGAAGACGTAAACGACAACGAACCAGTCTTCAAGCCGTATCCATCTGCAATTAGTGTTAAGGAAGATGCTTCACCAGGTATATTGGTTGCGGTGGAAGCTACTGATTTGGATGAAGGAGCTTATGGACAGGTACATTCATTCTAATTCTGAAGTAGAAAGAAAGAACTCAACTCTGTACATGTTTACAAAAACTTATAACTTTTAACAAAAACTTAATAACTGTTTTTGCAAACATGTTTCATCTTATTACGTGTCACGCACTGTCTCATAATATTTGCCGAATATTAAATTAAGGCTCCATACATTTCCTTCACGTTGTAATATTTTCGTATATCCACATGCTTTTCTTATTATTTAATCATGCACTTTATTTTCAGTGATCTAATTTTCATCAATTTTATCCTAATTTCATGGGTCTTCTACCACTTCGATGCATATTATATAACCAATTAAATGCAGATTTTAGTTTGTTTTAAATATATAAATTTATTGATTTTGATCAATATTCGTAATTCAATACAATCACTATTATAACAAATATAAATGTGTATAAATTTTCGAGTATATTTTTAACACACAGGTTGTTTACAATCTGCAAGAACTTGATGGCGATTCTGATTTGTTTTCAATACAAACTCAAAATGGCAAAGGGATTGTTCGCCTAGTTGGCCAATTGGATTACGAGAGGAAGTCACTTTACCAACTGAGGATTTTAGCTATGGACAGAGCGAACCAAGGAAGAGTCAATACTGGAACGGCTGCCATGTTGGTAAAGGTGCAAGATGTTGAAGATCAACCACCGGAATTTGTGGGAGTAACTCCTGTCACGCGAATTAGTGAAGATTCCCCTGTAGGAACGAGCGTTCTTAAAGGTTTATTTTATAATATTTACCTTGAAAACCCACGTTTTTTTTGCACCATTTGTATGCATCATACTTTACAAATGGTGTAAAGTATGATATGCACATTGAAAAGTAGTAACAATTTAAATAATTTGTTATACATTTTTGGAATATGTATGTATATTGATCGAAAAATATGTCGCACCTTTATTTTCTTATAAGTGACACTATACAAAAGTGTAAATTTAATTTTTTTCATTTTTATAACCAGTTATGTATTTTAGATGAGCGATGTCTATTGAATACAGAAACACCAGATCACTCGTTCAAATATTGGCCACCAATTGGCATTTTGTATTTTTTCAAATTCAATTAAAAAAAATATAAGTTTAATCACTGATGGTGAAAAAAAAATTTTTTTGTTTAGTGTCACTATGAAAATAAAGGTACGATGTGTAGAAAATAGAAAGTTAACAAGTTGCAATAACCACAATATTATCAGTTTTATTTCTATTATAGACTTTGTTTTATTTTTAAAATATGTAATATTGCCGCCTTGCATACGTCAACATTCAAAAGCGGCGAACCAACCAATTTTCAATGCAACCAATGAAAAGCAAATATTTCAACCAATCAACGGCGATTTGATTTGACGTTTATATTGGCGGTAAAGAACAAAGATTGAAGTTATTAGTGTGTTCTATGAAGATAACCTACTTTGCTTTTTATATAAATTCTTTCTACTGTTTTGAACCAATTTATTTCTATCAAATATTTTACTTTTAGGCAGAGTATATAGTTTTAGGTTATGGCTTTAATAATGTCCGTTGATTGATTTTATTAATTCACAGTTCACGCTATCGACGGTGATCGTGGGGTAAATAACAAAATTTCATACAGCATTATTTCTGGCGGAGAAGATCAATTCGACATCGATTCAAGTTCTGGAGTTATTTATACTATCAATGCTTTGGACAGAGAAGACCCCGATAACAACAACGGTGCTTACATTCTGGAAATTCTTGTAAGCAAATTTAGCAAAGATTTACCATGTATTAATTAATGATATATCCATGTTGCAGATATAACAAAAGCAATGTTGTTAATTAATCCATTTTATTAATTTTTATGTTAAAGGCAACTGAACAATCGATTGTGACTGACCCCCTTCCGACTGCAACTACAGAAGTGACCATCATATTAACAGATGTTAATGATGAAACACCATTATTTCGTAGCAAAAGATATATTTGTGAAGTGGTGGAAAACGCTCAACAAAATACACCAGTTACTTTTTTACAAGATGTCATTCCAGAAGTCTTTGATTACGATCAGGTACAGTTAGCGGCAAATAACTTGAGCATATCACGTGGGGAGTGCAAAGCACAAATTTATGTTTTTTTGCTTGGTTGGTATATGTGCAAACTGCCACCCCTCCACAGCGAATATTCTCAAGTTATTTTATTTACAAGCAATGGATTATTATACTTTTATATTTGTTTTTTATTCGCTGGTTACCCCGCATTGTGGGATATGCCGTGATGGTATGAATGAATGAATGTATATCTGTTTGATTCAGCTTAAATGTATAGCTAACAAAATTTAAATATTTTTATTTGATTCACCATTAACATTTCGTTGAACTGTAATCTGTTTTTTTTCAGGGTAATAATGGAACCTTTGAATTATACTTGGAAGGAGATAATGGTGTATTTGAAGTGACTCCTTCCCGAGGTGTTAATGAAGCTTCCTTTCTTATCAGAGTAGCTGACTCCTTGTACTTGGACTATGAACAAGTCACAGTTATGAACTTCTCACTCATAGCTAAAGAAACTGTGATGTTGAATCCTAAAAAAAGGTATGTATGTATCTTCGCTTTTTCAACTGCACAGGCACTCAAATGTGATTAGTAATTGGCATTTCCTCATTTACTCAGCAAATAATGACATTGTCATCTCGAAACTAAATACAGGGATAAATTATAGTTTTGTCTACAGCTTGCCTGTTGAAATAATAATATTTGAAAATTCTCTCGATAAAAATTAATTCCAAAATTATCCCTAAAAATTAGCAGGATCCCCTCGTTATCCGTTTAATTTGTTAGATGTAAAACTATAATTTAGCAAAAATATTTTTAAATATGATGTAAACAATTTGACTGTTTTATATTTTTAAAATTGTGTCTTGATTTTTTTTAAAAAGGTATAATCATATTGTTTCTTACATCGTTCCTGTTTCGCGCTAGTCAAGTCTTACAAAAGTACCCACTTCTTCTACTTCAGTACAAGAAGTGGGGTACAACTTGCTAAAAATTCTCAGCGCCTGTGCGGCCTTAAAATCATATTTTCTATTCTATTTCATCTATGATTGTACAATCAATTATAACATTAAGATAACCTACTAATAATATTTCTAATAAAATCTAAGCATTCTAGTTTCTTGGAAAAGATTTCTGAATTCCAATATGCCTCAGTGTACAATATGATGTATTTATATATGTATGCAATGAGTTTAATCTTTTTTCTTTCTTTTATACATTCAAAGTATGTCAAGTTTGCAGCTCTCCATTCCAGCTCTTCGGGTACTGCCAAATTAATCTGTCCACTGTATTCACAACATTTCCTTATGATAAATTCATGTTTCCAATGTTCATGCTATCCATTTTTAGAGACATAAAGCAGAATGGATCAAATAAAGCATTCCATCATCCATTATATAAAAATATTTGAAATATTTATCTTCTTTGTCTTATTCATTGTGTATTAGTTCATTTGACCTGTTTGTGAGGGAGGACTATCCTGGGAGGAGGAGGTCCAACTGTCTTTCCATCTCTTGTATTATTATTTCATTTGACCTGTTTGTGAGGGTGGACTATCCTGGGAGGAGGAGGTCCAGCTGTCTTTCCATCTCTTGTATTATTAGTTCATTTGACCTGTTTGTGAGGGTGGACTATCCTGGGAGGAGGAGGTCCAACTGTCTTTCCATCTCTTGTATTGTTAGTTCATTTGACCTGTTTGTGAGGGTGGACTATCCTGGGAGGAGGAGGTCCAACTGTCTTTCCATCTCTTGTATTATTATTTCATTTGACCTGTTTGTGAGGGTGGACTATCCTGGGAGGAGGAGGTCCAGCTGTCTTTCCATCTCTTGTATTATTAGTTCATTTGACCTGTTTGTGAGGGTGGACTATCCTGGGAGGAGGAGGTCCAACTGTCTTTCCATCTCTTGTATTGTTAGTTCATTTGACCTGTTTGTGAGGGTGGACTATCCTGGGAGGAGGAGGTCCAGCTGTCTTTCCATCTCTTGTATTATTAGTTCATTTGACCTGTTTGTGAGGGTGGACTATCCTGGGAGGAGGAGGTCCAACTGTCTTTCCATCTCTTGTATTGTTAGTTCATTTGACCTGTTTGTGAGGGTGGACTATCCTGGGAGGAGGAGGTCCAGCTGTCTTTCCATCTCTTGTATTATTAGTTCATTTGACATGTTTGTGAGGGTGGACTATCCTGGGAGGAGGAGGTCCAACTGTCTTTCCATCTCTTGTATTATTAGTTAATTTGACATGTTTATGAGGGTGGACTATCCTGGGAGGAGGAGGTCCAACTGTCTTTCCATCTCTTGTATTATTAATTCATTTGACCTGTTTGTGAGGGTGGACTATCCTGGGAGGAGGAGGTCCAACTGTCTTTCCATCTTTTGTATTATTAGTTCATTTGACCTGTTTGTGAGGGTGGACTATCCTGGAAGGTGGAGGTCTAACTGTCCTTCCATCTCTTTGCAGGTCTTTCGGGTAATCTTCTGTTGTTTGTTATTTGTGTCTTAACAATTTTGACAATTCTACTACTGTCGTCCATGGGTTCGACGTGATCTCTCCAGAAGCGCCTTCTTATACATCCCCATCTTGTTATGTCCTTGTCAGAACATATAGACCTGATTGTCTCATTTCTGATGCGGTCCCTGAGGATTCTTCCTGCAATGGAGCGTAGGGTCTTCATTTCAGCCACTTGTGACAGCTTTTTGTTCTTTTATAGTTAGCTCTTACTTCTATCCCTTATGTCATAATGGGGCAGGCACACACCGTGTATATTCTGACTTTGCTGGTGGTAAAGTATTTTTTATTTAATTTTTTTTTATTCTAGTCTTTACATTCATACATCACAATTTCTTACTTTTTTAGTTCTGTACCCATCACAGTTCACATTCGTGACGGTAATGACAACTTCCCCGAGTTCACAGAGCCAATGTATGATGTTTCAATCCCAGAGAACTGTGGTGTGGGCACCACTGTGGCGTGGGTTCAAGCAATGGATGAGGACTCTGGAAACTATGGGACGAGAGGAATTAGATATACCAATCTTGGTGGAGCCATAGCACATCTGTAAGATATAATATGTTTATGATGATTTTAATATATCATACGTACTAAGCAATAAGAATTTTTTTATTTCTATAAGAAATACTTAAAAGTATTTTTTTTAGATCTTAGTAAATTAAATTCCTGTTTTTTTCCTCAAAGATTTATTTTCTTTGATTGGATTATCATGATGATAGATACAATTTTTTTTTTAAATGTTTTCTATCTTATATATTCAAATAATTTTTATTATTCTCGTTCTGTCAAAACAATCATTAATTTGTATGTAAGTAAATGTATTTTTTAACGAAACGAATATAAATATAATGAATCATTTTGGAACAAATAAGATATTTGATTTAATAAAACTGAACTTAGTTTATATTGATTTTCTCAATATGGTGTTATTCTTTGGTTTGATCCATCAATTGATGTTGTGACAATTCACGTAGGTACTCGAATATTTTCTACAAAACTTTTAAAATAACTTAACCTCCATTTTTCAGGTTGAATCTCAATTCCGTATCTGGTATAATCACAGTAAAGCTTCCGGGAGGCAACAGTTTTGACAGAGAACTGGTAGCCAGACATTTTCTAACAGTTGAAGCTCGCGATGACTTGGGTCAAGGAAACAGAAATACGGTTCAATTGGTTGTCAATATTGAAGACGTCAATGACAATCCACCAGTGTTCTTGCAAAATAAATACGAGGCCAGATTGCTGGAAGGGGAGAAAAGTTTTGAAATTCCATTGGTGCTGGAAGCCAGGGATTCTGATTTAAACGGTAGACGATACTTATGATTTTTTTTTCACTTGTTTATTAGAAGTAATATTATACGTTTGTTAGCGTGTTCTTACTCAGCAATTGACACACCTCAAATTTTAAGAAAAATCTACTTTAAAGTAAATGCCAAAATCATTCCTTTTACATAGACACACTTCTTGGATTACAATGTGACATATCAGTTGACAGATCGTTTTTTGATTATTTGCTGTGAATTTACATTTATAAATTATATTATCAAAATAAATCCTTTGATATTTCAAAAAAATTAAGATATTTCTTTGAACGAATATCTCCAATGCATCTCTTCATAAATTTACATCTGCTTTTTGTGTATTTGTATTTATTCAATATTTCATCTTTTAAATGAGTAATGAAATCCAAATTTGTGACTGTTCATATTTTTTTAGGTACTAGAAACAGTCGCGTTGAATATTCCATAGTCCATGGAGAATACAAAGATAATTTCACTATCAACCCACAAAATGGAATATTAAGACCTGTAAGTCCCATGGACTTTGAACTTATACCTGGTGACAACACTAATGTCCGACCTATCTACTTAACGGTTTGTTCAATTTTACCATGCTTCTTATTTATATCTTATCAATGCGATATCTGAATAGAGAGATTACAAAATAGAAAATGGCTTCATTAAACTGCATTTAGAAATCATACACTCAACAAAAATAAACCTAGTTTTCATTTTAGGTTCGTGCCCGTGATTTTGGTGTGCCCCCATTATCTGCCGAAGTTCCCGTAACAATATATGTACAAGACGTCAATGATCATGCTCCATTATTTCAACAAATGATTTATAAACGTTCCATCCCAGAAGATATGCCTGGTGGTACACCTGTTTTAGAGGTAATATTTTACTTATCTCTCTTTCGATAAGATTTTGACTGAATCCTTGCTATCAGTATAAAAATGCTATGCCTAAAATTTTGTCTAAGGGAGATCTTTTCAATTTTCAGGTGAAAGCATTTGATAGTGATGGCTCAGCACCGAATAATCAAGTTGTCTATAGGATACAAAAAGGTGCCGGTGATAAATTTATAATTGGTGCAGAAAGCGGTATCATATCTGTTGCTCCAGGCTCTGATTTGGACCCTGATAGAACTGATCCTAAAAGCAAGACATATGCATTGACTGTTGTAAGTATTTCATGTATTTTTCATTCTTTTTTTGATGACAGGGTTGTACAAGAAAAGAATGGCAAAATATATCCACTGTAATGGCGGAGGCTTTCATCCACTCCAGTACTTAATTGATATTTAATTTTATGTACCTTGTAAAAGCGGCTGTGAGTCTTTCAAAAATTATGAATGTAACTCTCCTTGATTCAGGTGGTGTTTATTTTAATATGGTAGTGAAACTATTTCCTTGTGTAATATTATTTGGTTTGTTCTGATTGTAGATTGCTTTGGATGGTGGAATTGGAGACCAACAATTAAATGCAGCAGTGTTAGTTAATATTTCCATTGTTGATGTTAACAACAAACCGCCAGTATTTGTGGATCCAGGGTCTATCTCAGTCAGAGAAAATACTCAGGTAAAGTCATTGTTATATAATTGATTCAAAACCATTAAGAAGATATTTATCATTATTTAAAAGAAGTGATAAAACACTTATCATTATTGTCATTTTGATAATGCAATTAATTATTCTTCCATATATTTTTTTAGTATTAATATGTCTTTTATACCTTAATGATTAATACTATGCCAAATTTTGAAGTTACTGATTGATATTTTATTTTTACTATTTATCTATCTAATTGTTGATGTGCTCATCATCTTGTAACCTTTATCAATAATTAAACCTTTTAAAATTTGAAATGATTTTTAAAATATGACTCATTATAGTAATCATGAGTTCATGGTTTTTCGAATCAGAGTCATAAGCTGCATTATATAATTTTTCTGCAAGATTTGAGTATTTTTAATCATTGTTTTAATTGCTATACAATGCCTATTTCAGACCTGGGTGTTATCTAGTACTGTTGAAAATTATAAAAATAACCTTATTTTTAATTATTTCAGGTCGGAACTTACATCATTCGAGCGGTTGCAAATGATCCAGATGACATGCCAGTACTGCGATATCATTTGGATCCGGAGAACAGTATAGCCAAGAACGAAGAAGGTACAGTCATGAAGACATCAGAGTATGACTACATGGCCGCATTTGATCTGAACCCTTTGGATGGCATGCTCAGAGTCGTCAGACTTCTGGATCGGGAGAAGGTGGAGATTATTCGTTTGGGATTGATTGTAGAAGACATTGCTGCCATAAATACTGGCTCTAAACAAACAGCTTCAGGTTACTTGTGATTTTTATTTAATTTTAATAAAAATTAAGTTTCCAATAGCTGAAGTTCTTTTTCATAAGACTTACTATTAAATAGTGTCCTTAGTCCTTGCTTTTTTGCTGTATCTTTTTTGATCTACCTAGATCAATATTTTTTTAACATCATCTCCCATTTCTACTAGTTTATTTATATTAGAGTAATTCATTAAATTTTTAATTTTGAAATTTGAATTTAAACAACTACGTCATAGGTACTGCAAAGACAGTTTAAACATAAACAACGATCATGAATGAAATGGGATAGGTATGACTACTGCATTGTGACTGTATGCCACCAGCTTATCATAGCCACAGTAGCTTATACAACGCTCTCCTCTCTTTCACATTCTAAGGAAAACATTCAACGGTTTGATGTGAAATAATTTTTATTTAATTTAATGTATTTACTACATACACATATTATTTATAAATATTTCCTTTCTATTAATATATAGGTATTTATTGTACACTTTTTGAAATTTATAATTCATCGAATACCATTAAAAGATGTATGAATGTAATAATCTCATTTATGAGGATTATAAGTCTTTACTATTGTTGAAATCTTTTTTCTTTGATCGTTCTAATTTTTCTGAACTTTCTTCCAGCAACCTTGACTGTGATAATTGAAGATGAAAACGATAATAATCCACGTTTTCGAAAACCATTTTACAAGAAATCAATAACTGAAAATACAAAGAATGGTGCTACCATTGCACACATCATAGCTGATGATGTTGATAAAAATAGATCAATAACTTACTCATTAGAAGGTAATGTATTTTTTACAATTCAATTAGTTAGTATTACTTTGGTGTTCTTCATCTTTCCTACATTAATTTGTTTGTTGTTTTCCAGGACCCAAAGAAATGGCCGAGTTGATCCATTTGGAGCCTGATACAGGAGAAGTACTGGTGGCGAATAAGATAGACCATGAAATATATCCTTGGTTAAATCTAACGATTCGAGCAACTGATTCTGGATTCCCACCAAGATCAACTCTTGTTGATTTATTTATACAAGTAATATAAAAATATGTTCAATATCATTATCTTTGGTCTCCGATTTGCATCAAGAAAGTGACCTAATTCTAGGACCCTTTACTGTTGAGGGTTTCTTTTCAGTTCAGAAAGTAACCACAAACCATTTTAGATTTATTACTGCACTTGGTTGAGATGTCCAGAACGAGTGGACTATAAGGTATGCCTGATGGTGTTTAAAGCTCTGAAAGACTTGGCTCCACACTACATTCAGGAATTGTGCCAGAGGAGTGTTCCATTGGGGTGGCAGCTTACGCTGAGATCGTCTGAATCACAGAGTACCAACTCTTTAAAAGAATTGGACAGAGTCAATAAGGCGGCTTACTATGATCGCGGTTTTAGTGTGAACGGGCTTTTAAAATGGAATAAATTGCCTCTTGACATACGTGGAGCTCAGAGCATTGACACCTTCGGTAAACTTCTTAAGACTGCCTTGTTTCATAGAACCAACAAATAAGCTACAGCACCCTTGGAGTGATCTTGTATCACTAAACGGCGCTTTATAAATTTTTATTATTATTATTAAGTTTGTCGAACAATTTGTGGTGAAACTCGACATATCACTATTTCATTATAACCAATGTAAATAAAATAAATGAATAATAAATATGATAAATGTAAACAAATTCGTTCTCAACATTTTAAATTATATGTTTAGATTGGTGATGGCAGAGCAGTTAGCTTGCAAGGTTTCCTTCACCTATAGCAGGGGTTTACAGGGGAGTAGAGTATCAATCGGAGGTTGTTGGGTGAGTGTGACTCGAGTCTAAGCCTACATACATGGTTGCAAGCCCGTGTGGCTCGCCTATTCTGACTGATACTCTGGTCGCCTTTGCTCGTGGGCCTGGATTTGTGAATTCAGTGAAACCACAATTGCCTTTCTCTTTTGTATCTAAGCATTTATGCTTGGTTAAGGAAACGTATGAGGAGCGCTATGCTGAGTTCAGCCGAGGATAGTGTGGGCAACAGACCTAAAGAAAACAGAAATCCTTGGTTCGATGCAGAGTGTCGAGCTAGTATAGAAAATAAAAATAGGCTTAGAAGAGTGTATATAGAACGAGAAACCAGAGCAAAAAAACAAGCATACGAGGAAGCAAGGAGAGAATCGAAAAAACTTCTGAGAAAGAAAAAGAGGGCATACATGAATAATATATTGCTGAAAGTAGAAAAGGACTTCACAGAAAATAATGTACGGGAAGCATATAGAGGAGTCAACATTTTTAAGAAAGGATTTAAGCCAAATACTACTCTATGCCGAGATACAAATGGTGACATCATAGCGGATGCTAACAAGATAAAGGACAGATGGAAGGATTATTTTCAGCAGCTACTCAACCCACACGCAAACACAGGAAACCAGCCAACAGCAATTATACCACCAGAGGAAGATCAGGAGGTGAATCCACCAACCCTGACAGAAACAAAGCTAGCAATAAAGAAGCTCAAAAATAATAAGACACCCGGGGTGGATAATATCGCATCTGAACTGATAAAGTATGGCAGTGAACACCTACATAGGTTACTTCATCAGCTAATAACTAAAATTTGGCGTATAGAAGAAATCCCTGAAGAATGGCAGCTGAGCATCATATGTCCAATACACAAAAAAGGAGACAAACTCAAATGTGAAAATTATAGAGGCATCTCACTATTAAGCACTGCATATAAAGTACTAACAATCATATTAAAAGAAAAGATAGAACACTATTCAGAAACTATCATAGGGGAATACCAAGCTGGGTTCAGAAGAAACAGAGCAACTACTGATCAACTGTTCACAGTGAGACAGATACTGTCAAAATGCTGGGAGTTCGACGTTGACGTATACCAGCTATTTATAGACTTTAAACAAGCGTATGACAGTATAAGTCGGGAAAAGCTCTACGAAATATTACTTGCTTTTAAAATTCCAACGAAGCTTGTAAGATTAGTGAAAACAACAATGAGTAGTACGAAATGCAAAGTCAAGATAGAGGGTGAGATGACTGAGGGGTTCTTAGTATCTCAAGGTCTTAAGCAGGGCGATGGCTTGGCACCCACACTCTTCAATCTAGCCCTAGAGTATGTCATTAGGAAAACATCCGTAGACACCAGCTCCACTATACACTATAAGAGTAGCCAAATAGTGGGTTATGCGGATGACCTTAATATTATGGGCAGATCCCTCGCAGCTATTCGAGAAGTCTTTGAGCCACTTGAAACGGCAGCAGCAGAAGTAGGTCTGCAGATCAATAAAAATAAAACAAAAGCAATGAAACAGACCAGAAGCGCAAACCGTTGGCAAGGAAACACAATACATTTGAAAGACAATTATGACTTTGAAACTGTTGAAGACTTTAAATACCTGGGTTCCACAATCAACAAAGATAATGAGGACACAACAGAAATAAAAAACAGAATAACAACAGGTAACGGAGCATTCTTCTCTCTTCTACCGGTGTTCAAATCAAGAAGTGTCCATAGAAAAACGAAAATCACGCTGTATAAAACCATTATTAGAACAGTTGTAACATATGGATGTGAAGCATGGACACTTACAGCCAAATCTGCTGAAATACTGGACACGTTTGAGAGACGAGTGCTTCGTAGAATCCTAGGACCTGTGCCTGATGGTGACGCCTGGAGGATTAGATACAATAATGAGCTGTATGCTATCTACAAAACTTCCAGGCTCTCTGTGCATGTCAGATTGAGCAGATTGAGATGGGCCGGACATGTACAGAGAATGCCACCACAGCGAATACCAAAGAAAGTTCTGTGTGGACATCCAGGTGGAAGACGAAAGGTTGGAAGACCGCGGCTGCGATGGGAGGACGAAGTTGGAAGGGATGCTTCCCAACTACTGCAAGTGCCGGGCAGTTGGAAAGTTGCTGCAGAAGATAGGAGAAGCTGGAGGCGAAGACTGACGGAGGCCAAGGCTCGATATGGGCTGTAGCGCCATTGAAGAAGAATAAAAGGAAACGTATGAGGATGTATATGTACTTGTTTCAAGCACATATTCATTCTTTTAAAAAAAAGAATGGTTGAACAAAAACATAAGAATTTTTTTATTGCTTTTTCAGAATTTTTAATTATTTCAAATGGTAATTAACTGAAAAATCTGTACTTTTTAAGGTTCTCGATGAAAATGACAACAATCCATATTTTATATTTGAATCTGGCAGCATCAATGTATTGGAGGACACTCCCCCCGGTACCCATCTGGCAGTTATTGCTGCAAGGGATTCCGACTCTGGAGAATATGGAAAAATAACATACTTGATGGATCGTATTGCAACTCAGGTAAAGAAAAAAGAATGTTCTTTTTGATTATAATTATTCGGGAGACATAACCTCTTCACAAACCAATTTTAGTGCAGAAAAATACTCTAATTTATATCAACCTATAAAAATAGTTGACTTTCGACGTTGTGCAGCAAATTATGTGTCACTTTTTCCCTGACCTTTTCACCCATAGATTTTCATCAACGCTTTATAAAACTGTCACCCGCTTTCTCTTGTTTGTCAATCGCCATATCAATAAATAACTGAGTTATCCATTTTTTTTTTAATTATTGAAATTTTTTTTTGAATAAACAACATACTGAAGGAGGGAAATTTAAAAAAACATTAATAACTCAGCTGGTTTATGTGGTCACTTTTTACAGTTCACCATTTTTGCATTTAACTGTTTTTCTTATTTACTGTGCTTATAATGCTAATTATAATTTTCCTCTGTTTAAGGGTAAATTCTTGATCAATGCTGACAATGGAACACTTAGTGTAGCAGATAAACTGGACCGGGAGACCCAACCCTTTTACACTTTAGTTGTAGAAGCTTGGGATAATTATCAATTTGGTTATCTTAGTGGGGAGAGCAGAAATGCATTCAAACAAATTGTGTAAGTTTTTGCTTATAATGCTTTATGAATAGGCTAAAAAGGATCGTCTAACTACAATATTATACAGACGTATCCTTCAATTCTTTGAACACATAGCCAGGAGAGTAGCAGACTGTACTTAGTGACGCTCTAAGCCGTTAAGAATTATCAGAAACAGACAGCGTTCAGTGAGATATGTGTGAAAAATGCCCTAATCTGGAACTTACATTCAACAGCCGACGTTGAGTGTTCTATTTAAACACAGCCATGAACCTTGTTGTGATGGGCAGCGTATAATGATGAAGATTTCAGAGATGAAGTGACTTAATTCAATCTGTATTGGGGTCTTCGGTGGATAGTATTAGTGACAAAACATGATGATATCATGCCAAAACAGATCAGCATGGAGGCAGGAAAAGTGACAGAATACAACCGCCATCCTCAGTCGTGGAGAAAAAAATGAAAGAAATTTCTTATAAACATAGTTTTATTATCTATATATCTTTTAGCCAGAGATTCTTTCATTACAACCAGTGGCGGCTTTTCCTAAAGGGCTCTCGGGCTCAGCCCTCCCAACTACTTTGTTCAAAAGATTCCAAAAAATGTAACTGAATCTTGGGAACATATTATTTTTCTAATTAATGATTGCCGTCTTACGCCTGTATTATATATATCTTGCGAAAGTATTTAAAACTACCTGTTTTGTAAAGCAAGATTTTATGAAATGATCATAATTTACAGTAGTTGTAATTTGTTTTTTCCCAATCAGGATAAACATTGAGGATGTAAATGATAATTCACCAATTTTGACACTGCCTAAAGAGTGTGCGACAGTAACTGAGTTCCATTCTACTAGAGATCCGATAGCAACCATCCATGCTTCCGACGCGGACGATCCAGAAACTGGAAATGGACAAGTCAAATTCACCATTGTTGGTGGAACTGGATTTGGTATGTACCTAAAAAACATTTGTACTTAATATTTTTAGATATTCGCACTTAATTTTTTTTTTCATACTAGTATCTATATTAATCTACCTTTATAAGGCTGGGCAGACTATCAGTATCTATTTTATTCGTCAGTATAACTTATTTGTAGGTTCAATAATTCCACATTTTCAAACTATTAGTAGTCTTTTATTGATTTAATATTTGAATAAAGTATTTCTTGTTTAATATTTTATTTTTATTAATTAATACACTCTTTAAATTAACTTCAATGGAATTGTGTAATCGATTTTTAACTAACTTCCCGACCAGTTAGAGTTCTGAAACTTTTAGAATTTGTGTATTACCGATGACAATGCATTTTAAAACTGTTTACAGCTTGATTCGTTTGATATTTTGATAAAACTTAACAATTTTGTATTTCAAACAAAGTATACATAATTCACAAAAGCAGGAGTTTTTTTATTAATTTCTTTTGACAATAATATTTCAATGTGAAGAAAACTTTGAAAGAGTGTCTTTAAGTTTTTTTCTTTTTGTTATACTTGGTAGTGAATTAGATTTACTTAGTAGTGAATTAGATTTACTTGGTAGTGAATTACATTTACTTGGTAGTGAATTAGATTTACTTGGTAGTGAATTAGATTTACTTGGTAGTGAATTAGATTTACTTGGTAGTGAAATAGATTTACTTGGTAGTGAAATAGATTTACTTGGTAGTGAATTAGATTTACTTGGTAGTGAATTAGATTTACTTGGTAGTGAATTAGATTTACTTGGTAGTGAATTAGATTTCCTTTTGACCATCATGTAGAAACAAACTAAAAATGATATTTTTAAAAATGAGGTACTCAGAAGGTAAAAATACTTGGGAATTTAAAGAAATATAAGTTTATTTTTTTCAGAATAAGAATCTGTCACTTCTTGATAGAACTCCATAATAACAAAATTATGTGTAGTAAAAAATATTATCTAGTTTTTCTTTCTATTAATTTTAAACCCCAAACGTGACTCCCATTCACCGGTATATAGAAGTATATAAATAAATCACAGAAACCCAATGGAGCTTTGAGAAGTACTTATCCATCTACCAAGCATCTTTTTTTGTTATCATAATATTATTTTTTAGAACTGTTCAGAGTCAACCAGCTCCCGAATGACTTCACCAGTGCTTTTATAACAGCGGGTCGAGTGTTGAAGGACAGATATGGAAATTACACGTTGGTGATTGAAGCCAGTGACTTGGGTGAACCACAGAATACAGTCAGTGGAGAGATGTCTGTATGTGTCACAGATTATAATGACCATGCACCACTCTTTGTTAGTCCACCACAGAACGTTACCATCAGAATACCAGAGGTAAAATATATTTATATCGTTAATGTTTGGAAGATAACTTAGTGGCGACATTATAAATGATTTATAATATTCAATAAACTTTGTTTACCCCACAAGCACAAACTTCTACCGATTTCAAAAACAATGTTTTCTTCTTCAGGAAGACTTATGTACTTAACTTAAAATAAAATATCAACTGCTGTTAGGACTAACACTGTGGGAGGAGTCAATTTAAGAAGATAGTGACCTCGGTACAGGCTCAGCCTAGTGAGGTGGTGTATACCAAATAATACTATAAAAAAATGTTTCATATAACTTATTTAAATTGTACTTTTTTGAAATATTTTTATTGTTTATATATTGTTATATTTTGTTTGGTTTCAATAATAAAAAAAAAAAAAAGTGAGGCGGAGCAATAAACATAAGTGTCACAAATTTTATTAAAAACATATAAAAATTAAAACTGACGTTTTTCCAATTGTTTAGCTAAGCCTTTTCACTACTCAAGTAGTCATTGTCTTGTTGTTGGATAAGAAATAGCTCTTGAACACATTGTACTTAACAATTTACTGGATTTTCCATTCAAATTACTACTTAGTCACTGAAATATTTGTACTTAACACAGGACAATTTTATTTGAATTGATTGTTAATATTATACTTGTATTTGCCTTACAAAAAAAATTATACTTGTATTTTAGAATGCAACAGTTGGTACCAATGTAGTGGAAGTCCACGCCATTGACGGGGATATTGGTCCTAATGGAGCTGTACGATATCGCTTGCGACAAGATGTCATGGGGAATTGGAGGACGTTCACCATTGATTCTATCACGGGAATTATTCAACTCAAACATCCACTGGACAGGGAGAAACAGAAAATATATGATGTGAGTTCATTTGATGCTTTATTTACAAAGTAAATTAGGTTTATTTTATTTGATACTAGCCTGACAAATTTTTTAACACATCATCATCATCAGCAATGGCGCTACAGCCCGGTGCGAGCCTTGGCCTCCTCAAGAAACTGCCTCCATCCCGCCCTGTCGACAGCAAGTCTCCTCCAGTTTGTCTGTCCGATCGCTCTTATATTGCCCTCGATGTCGTCAAGCCATCTCATCCTAGGTCTCCCTCTGCTTCTTCTTCCTTCAGGACAGGTGTCCAATACTTTCTTTGGGACCCGGTTATCCTCCATTCTACAAACGTGTCTGAGCCAACGTAGACGTTGTATTTTGATGTATTGGACAACGTTTGGTTCGCCATACATTATTTCTAGCTCGTGGTTAAACCGGATCCTCCAAGATCCTCCTTCACAGGTAGGACCAAATATTTTGCGAAGTATTTTCCTTTCGAACACCAACAATGCATTTTCGTCCTTCTTGGTCAATGTCCAGCATTCTGATGCATATGTCATGACCGGTCTAAGAAGAGTTTTGTAAATGAGGGTTTTTGTTTTACGAGAGATGAGTCGTGACCTTAAGTGCTTTAGCAGGCCATAATAGCATCTATTTGCCGCGGCAAGTCTTGCCCTTATTTCCGCACTGGTGTTGTTGTCCGCTGTAACAAGAGATATCCCAGGTATGTGAATGATTCAACGGCTTCTAGCTGATGGGTTCCCACTGATATTGACTCGTTTCTTACGGTGATGCTATTCAGTGATGCTTTTCTTGTTGCCATGTATTTTGTCTTTGAAGCGTTGATCTTTAGACCCATGTTATTGGCTGCAGACTCAAGTCTCAAGAAGTTATCCTTCATGCAAGGCAACGTTCTAGATATAATATCGATATCGTCTGCATATGCAAGTAATTGACTCGACTTTCTGAAAATTGTTCCTAATAATTTTTGAAAGATAATTTTTGAAAATTTTTTAACACAACCATAGAATAATAATAGTATAGCCTGCAGTTAACGCGACTGTTTTATGTTGACTAATTTGGTCAACATTTTGCTAAGTAATCATTTGGCCGTCTGCGTGATAATTTCTCCAAATAGGAAATTTTTTAACTGCTTGCAAAATTATTTACGCAGTCATAACGAGTAGTACTATACGAACAATGTCTACCAGCAGAGTCATACATATGTATATTGACACGAGCCGGCCAATAAAACGGCTTCACTTTTTCAGCGAGGTATTGTATGGGAATGAGAATTCTATAGTTATTATTATTCTATGAACACAAGATACCTACAATTTAATTTTATTTTGTATTGCTTCTTGGGCATGTGGAGATACGAGGCGTGAAGGATAGTGGTTAGTTCGCGAATTGGTTAAGAATAAAAGGTGCGTGTCCGCGATGTGCGCGGCGGGTGCCTATGACTGACGGCCAGACAGGAATGGCGAGACCAGTGCATGGATTTGTTTGGGACTGCTGTAAGACGGCTGGAACTGGCGACGACGGCGTCATCTGTCTTGCGATTGTTAATGGTTTCGTAATGTGAGTATGTCGGACTTGTTGCTACCAGAGATGCGGGGATTCCAGAGGAAATCTTTGGTGTCGGCGAAAGATGTGATGACGCGGGATAAGTACCTAATAATGTGTGTCACCACAGGCATTTAACATACAGGTACCACATTCTGTATATTCACACTCTCACAGATCCAGACTGAAAACACAATTTAAAACTGTGTCACCAAGAATCGAACCAAATGACTGCCTGTTGCCTCTCTTTTAGAGACTTGGAGATCGTACCAAAAAACCTATGACAACAGTTGCAATCGAACTTAGATAGCTTAAAAAATTACCTACTTAATATAAGACAGGAAAATGTACCTCCAAATTTTTTTTTTTTTTTCTTAAATAAATATGTCCTTGTTAAACAAGTACATATACATCTTCCTACGTTCCCTAAAATAAGCAAATAAATACATGTGCTTAGGTGAACGAAATCGGTCGAGGCAGGATTCGAACTCGCGACCACTGGATTACTAGCCATCGACCCATCTAAATTGATACTGGTTTTGCTTTGTCTTTAAAATTGTTAAACCTTTCTTTATAGTTGAGAATTGAGGCGTACGATCTTGGTCTTCCCACTCCATTGAGCTCCGATTTGGACCTGACAATCTATGTGCGCAACGTGAACCACTACAAGCCCCGTTTTGCCCAAACCACAATGTTTGTCAACTTTACGGAACACTCTAGTCCTGGGGAGGAGTGGGTTGTGCTGCCTCCTGTTATAGAACGGGACGAAGTTGATGTCCTGGATGATCCCACTGTACCAGTTTGCTATTTCATCGTCAAGGGCAATCATAAAGAATTGTTTGATTTGGATCAAAACTCGCATAAGTAAAAAATATTTGTTTTTTTTTTTATTAATGTGTCCAATGATCTGCTTTTAGATAAATAATCAAATTTTCAATCACAGATTTTTCTCAATTCATTTTTTTAAATACAATTCTTCTTTATAAAATGCTACACTTCTGTTGAACGTGTTGTTTGGGGCTTTTGTGACAGTTAATTGTGGATGATTCTTTATATTCTTATATTAGAAGCTGCTTATACTTTTCATTTGTCTTTTTCCTACAATGATGTACATTAAAATAAAATAAATATATACTAGTTGCATGTAACACATAAGATCCAACTGTTGATGGCGATAGAGTATGTATAGTTAAAGAATATATTATACCAAACTATAAACCCTCATATCCCAATTATTCAATATTTCAAGATATTTTATTTCTTATACTTACATATACATATGTTGAGATAGGAAAGTGTGGAGTTCAGTATCAAACTTTTTAAATATAGGCAGTTTAACGCATAAATTTGTCATAAAAAAGGTATCAATTTTAATAAAAAGAGGTTTGAGATATTGTATATGTCTATATTTATTCAAATTTTCAGCGTTTCAGCTTTTTTGGCTTTGGAGATATAGGTATAGTAAAATGAAATAAAAATTCATGTGTTGATTACCCCGACTGGAACAAAAATTCAAAATTCTGAGTATAGAAGTTTTGTAGATCTAACACTTTCTATACTTTTGAAATTTTAGGTTTGTGAACTAAGCCAGATCAAAAGTTATATGGGGGGGATGGTCACACAAACACAATAAATGTTCTCAAAATTCTGAGTTCATCAATATATGTAATATATATGCTGCGAAGCCTCTAAGTTGGTGTTATTTGACTTGCAAAGTTGAAAAACCATGAAAAGTGTAGACCTGGCCATATAAAATCTCGCCGTCTTGGCTTGAAACTTTGTCGATCTGTTAAGAGAAGTAAATTCTCTTGAACAAATCGACAGTTGGAATATACGATGTGAAAAAAAGATATTTTTTTTTTTTTTTTTTTATTTTATTAAGTTTACAATAACATATACAAAATATAAAACAAACAAACTATATAGAAAAGATTCACAGTAAGACAAAACATATTTACCCTTTACTAGAGTGCAAGCACTCGTGTGTAAAGGAGACAATTTAATACAGAATACACAAAATATTATACATACATAATTATTATCTATACAAAAAGAAGTTAATATAATTTACATATCAGTCAAATAATAAGTTTGATTTATTCTTTATTTTTTTTTTAAATCATTATGTTCAATTGCCAGTCTCAAATCTGTTTCAAGTTGGTTGAACCACACCACCCCATTGTACGTGTAGTAGTGCTGTGCAAAACTTGTATGTGTTAATGGGGTACACAGTTGACCCACTATTATGTCTATCACTCGCCACACGTACAAAGGCATGGTGCGACCTTCCAATGTCCTTATGTATTTGAAATAGCACATTTTTTTTATAGATATTTTTAAAAGATGGCACTTGAAAATCACGAAATAGTTGCAAAGTTGGGTAGTCAGATGGTTTTTTATTTATAATTTTTATTATCAACCTTTGCGTAATTTCTAGAGGCAAAATGGATGTTTTATACGCCCCCCCCCATGCAACAATGCCATATTGCATTATTGAATGGGCGAAAGCGTAATACACATTTTTAAGTAATTTTAAATTGAGAATGTTTCTAAGGTTGATAAATATGTAAATAAGCTTTCTTAATCTGTTTATAGTATTATTTATTTGAGTTTTCCATTTAAGGTTACTGTCAATTATTACTCCTAAATATTTAATTTCATTTTTATTTGTTATACATATGTGAAAAAATAAATTTTCCCCTTCCTGGCAATATGCAGGGTGTATGAGATTTTATCTTTGACTCTCTAAGTAGTAACATATAAATTTATCGTTTTTTGTCTAGATTATCGTTGATGAAAGAAATAGACAGAGAAATAGAAGCCGGTCACATATTGATTGTTCATGCCACTGAAGATTGTATTGTCGCACCTCGTATGTCTGAATCTGACGACTTGGATATATTTGAAGATACCATACTGAGAGTGTATGTGAATGTGAGCGACATCAACGACAACCCACCAAAATTTGTTAGTGAAGTATTTACCGGTGGTGTGACTACCGCGGCCGATTTTGGAACACAGTTTATGCACGTCAAGGTATAAATACTAATTTTAATATATTTATTTTATGGAATGACTTCATTATAATAATTTCATCTATTGTAACTCAAATTTCTCTGTAGTGGACTGCTCATATTTATTTCAAACCAATATGATTGATATTCATTTATTTATAACTTTCTACTTTTTTCAAACAGCTATTCCAACCAACCAAAATCAATGTTAAATATATACCTAATATTGGACGTTGATCTCTATATTATTTTGTTAATTTTTTATTGGCTTTCATTTATTTTAAATTATATCAATTATAATAATAATAAACACTTCCTTGCACCCAGTTCAAGTGGCGAGTTTATTACTATATGGCAATTTCTTCCAACTAACCAGTGTTTCCAGCGCAGAGAAGCAATAATTGCATGAGAAATGAATTTAAATAAATTTCTTCTCTGGTGTGGATCGAACCCAGGGTACCAGGGTTCATAGAAGCCACACGGCCTACCAACTGTGCCATGGGGGTCGGCAATTATCATATCTTGAGTTTATAGCCAAATGGCTATTAATTCCAAACATCAATTCCAGTGTTCCAGCCCAGAGAAACAAGAATTGAATGAAAAATACTTTTAATCAATTTCTTCTCTGCTGGAGAGTGAACCCAGAATGCATACACAGAATTCAAACAACTTATCACCACTATGCGATGGTGTTTGACAAATTTACATAAATTATATTATTTCACGTGTTGTATGTTTTCAGGCCCTGGATCCTGATGATGGTGAGAATGCTCAAGTGTTTTATTATCAAATAGGGGAAATACAACGTACACTGTCAGAAGGTTTAGACAATCTTCAGGGACCTCCTTTTCTAGTCGACAAAAAATCCGGGGCAGTCCAACTCAACTTTGACCCCCAAAAAGGAATGAAGGGATATTTTGATTTTATGGTATGTACTCATTATTTAATCAAATTAAAATATTGTAACAAAATATCCTCTTATATCTCTTTCAGCTTGAAATGTGAAACTATTTATTCATATCCTTAATTTCTTTCTTGCAGGTCATCGCTAATGATACTGGTGGTTTAAAAGATGTCGCCCGAGTATTTATTTATTTACTCCGTGAAGACCAAAGGGTCAGGTTTGTCCTTCGCCAGCATCCTTATGAAGTTCGTGATAGAGTGGTGCTATTCAGAGAGAGTTTGGCCAAGGTCACAGGAGCCATTGTAAATGTGGATGAATTCAAAGTACACGAAAATAAAGACGGATCCGTCGATGGTACAAAAACAGATCTTTATTTGCATTTAGTGAATGGAAAGGACCATTCAGTTTTGGAAGTTAATGAAGTTTTGACTCTGGTGGATAAAAACATTGAACAATTGGATTCTTTGTTCAAGGTACCTATTTACTCTTTTCTTTATTATTTTTGAGGGATTTCAGAAGAGGCATGGATCATAGTGTGATTTATTATAAATTTCAATACTTTAAAAATGCAGTCCGTAAATACAAATCATTTGGGTGCACAGAAGACAGATTTGGGTCTTGTGCTAAGTTGGTTTAATCACATGTGTGCGCAAAACACCCCCCTCTGGGCCGAAAAATTATAACATTTGGAAATAACTTAAGAGGACATATAACGCTAAATCTAATGACTGTAAACATGATATATTAAAACCGCCTAATGCACCATGAAATCATCTCTTAGTAAGGGTAACTATCGCATTCGTTAAAAAGGGTTTATACTTGATGTATTATCGGAAACTCTTAATTTGTTGATTTTTTGCATTTTAAGAACAAACCTTACTTGAAATGAAAAATCTTTATCATTCACTTTGATTTTATACACTCTTTAAGCATATAAAAGCTTTATTTCTCTTCGATGCATAGTTTTAGAGTAATTTTATAAAGAAGTGCTGTAAAAAAGGATATTTTTAATATTTGTTTTAGGGTAATTTCAAAATTGTGCGACAAACATTCACCAGAGAAATGTTGAAAACACTTATGGTATTTTTTCTAGAAACATACTGTTTAACATATTTGAGGAATTTGATTTGAAATTGAGGTGTTTAGGTTTATATGGCCCCTTCATCTTTGTAACAACAAGATGAACTTTATTATTTTAACAATGTCAACTAACGCTTTACAAATTCGGTAAACTTATTGTTTATCATAGGTCATTGATAGACCAATCAGAGAAAGGTGGGGAAATTTATATATTCAAAAATGTAATTTACAATCTCAACATGACTTTGAAAATAGCTTAGAAATATATGTGTGGATTTTTTTCATCTTTATCTTTATCATTTAAATTGCCTGTGATTCCATGCCTAGCATTATTTACATGCCAAATAACCACCCATATATTTACGTTAAATTGTTTGACAGGAGTTCAATGTACTGGACACTCAACCTGCGGAGTATCAGCCACTATCCGTAGACATGGTAACAGCTAACCAGACAGTTTTCTGGTTAGTTTCAGTCAGCCTGTTCCTGGGAGTCTTGTTGGTCTTGTGTCTGATGCTTTGCCTCACTCAAAGGGCCAGCTACATCAGAAGATTGAAGGCTGCGACAGCTACAGCATATGGTGATTATTTTCCCTCTTAATTTACAATGAATTCATCATTTTGATGTAAAGGTTCTGAATAACACCCAAAAAAATAATTTTATTTTGTAGTAAGTTATCAGGTACAAATTCTATAACAATAATTTAAATCAAACATATTTTTATTATATGTAGTTCTTCTTCTTGGCGCTGTCCCAACTTACTATCTATTTCAGCTATTCTCGTCCTCAGGGTGTATACTCTGAGGATCTGGGTTTCGCTTTCGTGCAAGCTGTTTCTTTGTTTTATTTTTATAGTACTTATAGTTCTCCCTTGAATACAACTTTATTAAAATATCTCATGATAGTGAAATAGCTTGGTTTTAAAAATAACTGTTTTTTGTATTTTATAAATTCATTAAAATTATCTTACAAAACCATACTGAGATAAGATTTGAGTATTCTTTAGTGTCCAAGTTTCCCATTTTTATTTTTGCTTATTTTTTAAACTATGATAACAAATCATTTGAATTTTACAGAATCTACCATTCCTGGAGAATCAGATATGACCATCAGGAGTGTCGGTGGGCGAGTTCCAAACACCAATAAGCATAGCACACAGGGCAGCAATCCCATCTGGCTGAGGGCTTATGAGAATGACTGGTACAAGAATGACGAGGATCAAGTGAGCCAGTCCGAGAGAGATTCCCTCGACGAGAATGTCGTAGGGGACCATTTGTCAAATGGAAAACCATATTTCATCAATCCAGAACACTTTCAGTCACCGGACAACTCCCTCAGCAGTGACCCACAAAGAAACCATTCCAAATACAATGTATACCAACAAATAGAACAAATAAATAATGCCAAAAATCTCGAAACAACCGAATTGTAATTTTTATAAATAAATAATTTAAAAACCTGAATTTGTCTATCTTACATTTACAATATTTGTCTATCTTACATTTACAATATTCCTGTGGCTATTATAACAATTTCTAAAGAATTTTTTGAACAAAACAAAGGACTTGGGTCATGATGAAAAATTGTATGGAGGATTATAACAGAAAATAAGTGAATAGTACACTAAAATCAGTGATGGCTAATCCAATTATTTCAATAGTCATCCCCTACTGTGACTTATGCTAGTTATAGACATACCATCATCAGTGACAGCAGCACAGGCCAGGATGGCCTTGGAGCCACTGGCTTCCTCAAGGAATCGTCTCCATTGCACCCTGTCCATGGCCTTTTCTTTCCAATTCCATTTCACTGTCTGGAGCCTCCCTATTTTTACTGTTTGAAAGTTATTTGGTTCCTTGAATAGGCTCTGTAATTCGTAGTTGTACCTGATTCTCCACGTGCCTTGTTAGCAGAGTAGACCGAAAGTTTTTTCAAAATTTTTCTCTCGAATACCAGCAACGCATCCATTTCCTTTTTAGCAAGAACCCAATACTCGGAGCTGTATGTTAGTACAGGTCGTACACGTGACACGTTGACAGTGACACATGACAGGTTGACAGTACACGTGACAGTGCCTCTGTAATCAAAAGTAACACTTGTTAGCCGTAGTAAGTCTTTTCTTGATCTCAACACTAGTTTCATTTCCACTCGTTACGACCGAACCCAAGTAAGTAAATGTGTCCACACACTCAATATTGTGGTACCTGTGCTCTTACCTATGTTCCTGGGGAATGGTGTGTTTGGGCACTTCTAGTTGCCAGCATATATTTCGTTTTAGAGGCATTTATCTCCAGTCCTATATTATTTGCTGCCTCCTGTAGGTCAGCAAAATCAGTCTTCACAACACGAAGTGTTCAGGCCATAATGTCATCTGCGTATTCTAATATTTGACATGACTTTCTGCGAAGATCGTTCCAAATGTTTCTATTCTGGCGTCCCTTATAGACATACCAGATTTACTTTAAAAAGAAAGAAATGAGGTATGAAAGTGAGGACATTAAATGGCAATGTAAGATTAAAAATAGTTCTAAGCAAGATAAATGATGTCATTAGATATTTTGGCTTCACAGAATGATGAGGTATTAGTTAATACTTGGATAATAAGAAAAACTGCACCCCAAGGGCAATACTCTGGTAAGGTAAATGTGATAGGTGGGTTGTGTTTTAAAAAGTTATAAAAAAGTATATTGGATGTAACAAGAAATCAGAAAAATAGATGATGACGTGGACACAAATGAAACATATATGTCAAGGAAGGTTTATGGCATTGAGTTATCTCTACTTAACCCAAATATGGAAACGAGATGATATACTATAACATATGCAAAAGATTATTAAGTCTTCGAATATGATATATACTAATGTTTTGCCTAGTAAAATAGAAAGAACATAATTTATTCAATTTTTAACCACAAATGGTTACAATATAAAGCCAACAACTGCCAGTATAAAAGCGAATCTATGCAAGGATATCAGAGTAGGTAAATACGATTAGATACTCTGAGTAGTGGTGGCTTTCGCAGATTACAAGCTTCAAAGTGGGAAAAATTATTATTTTAACATGTCATTTATGAATGTTTAGATGCCAATTACACTGCACAGCTTATCGGACTCCACGGACTACACTGACTCCACGGACTCCACAGCTTTGTGTACTAACAAGCCTCACCGACACACTGCAATTGTCAACGGGCTGAATGGGAACACTGTTTCCAAAGCAATCACATCTTGATCCGTCGCAATCATCATCTGCAACTAGGCAACAGTCCAACTAACACAAGTCTAACCATCTCTCCAAAATTGTAATGACCACAAAAATCTTCAGCAACGACTGCCTCAGCTCAGCCACACCATGACGTTCTACCAAGGTATCGTGCCATCTTCGATACCACTTGGAGGGGAGGAATGTGGAAGACCACATCTCGAAATTTCTTTCGAGCGCGCGCCTAGCGACGGCAAGTACATTTGTTTATCGCTAGGCCGAGTTCATCGCCCGCAACGTCAAACAAGTGACAATACTCCTCAACTGGGTATGACACTTCAAATCAATAAGTCTAGAAAGTTCGAGGACATTGAACTTGCTACCCCCAGCGCAGCACTATTTAAGGGAGTCTACACCTCTACACGTTGTCACTTCATTTCCGTATTTTCGTCACTTCGTTCGTCACTTCACGCCGCCGTTCTCGACCACGCCGTCTCGCCGACACTTCGTCTCTCGACCACCGGTCATCTCTCGACCTCGCGAGCACGATGGTACTTCACCATGCGAAGATTCGGACACTTCGAACACACCCGCTAACTCGCTCGTTATACCTACTCATCGTGAGAAAAGTTCCTTTGTAAGTTATTTCATCAATTGTAAATTTACCCTTAAGCAAACTATTAATTGTGATCAATATACTCATTGTTACTTTTGACCATTCTTTCTTCTTCTCTCTCAACCACTGTCCTTGTGTTCTTATTTCAAATCATATCCACTTGGGATATAGTAAACTCTCTTTACTGGTAACCCCTCTGGTTACCACATATATTTAATAGTAACCACTCTGGTTATTAACAACTATTTATTGGTAACCCCATGGTAACCCCTCTGGTTACCAATCAGCTTTAGTATGAAGCGTTAATTTACAGTTTATTTAGCTTTTTTTACAGTATAAAGCGTGATTTTTTTTATATTTTCTGCGAAAGAATATTAGAAATCACGTCATCCATTTACAGACACATTTGAATTTAAATCGTTCAAAGTGTTTGACAAGAAACCGAAGGACAATAGCAATTTATTAAACTTGTTATTGCATATAACAAAGAAGAGCGTTGATAAAAGTGTTTACATGCCGGCTAGTCAATACAATAATTAAATATGGTGGAGACGAAAGAACGTGTTGAGCGTATAAAATAAAACAATGCTTAAATTGACAGAAATACACGCGTAATAGTAATTAGCGGTTAATAAAAATTGCTGTAAAATTAAAAAGAAAATAAATTAGAAAACCAGTGATGACGGCCGCTGAAAAGAATTATTAAATACAGGAAATACACGTGGAACAGAGAATAATAGTGCTGAAAAGAATAATCAAATACATGAAATGCACGTGTTATATTGATGACAATCTTGCTAAAATAAATTACGTAACGAAACGTTCAGAGCAAAGAAAACAAATAATAATAAATCAAAAGGATCTTACCAACCGCTGCTCTCGTTCCGGGTCTATAGATGAAACACTTACACTACATAATATCACTTTTTATTAATTGAAAATAACTTTAAACTATCTTAAATTCACCCCTCGTTGGTTATATGGACCTGAAACACACTTATTCACTATTATACGATTATTTAAGTTATGTTTATTCTTAAAAGTTATGTTTAATAGTAACTTAAACTATCTTAAATTCACCCCTCGTTGGTTATGTATGGACCTGAAACACACTTATTCACTACCATGCAAATATGAAATTTAATGCTGGGTATCAAGCAGACGCCTCGCAGAGATAAGATTTTCTCTTTCAACATTCGCGGTCTACGTTTGTTTTAAAAAAATATATATAAGTTATCTTTCGTACGCGTGAGTTAAAATTCGTCTATCCCGACCAAGCGTCCACTCAAATACTGATTCAAACCAGCTATCGCGTCCACCGCTGGAGACGGGGGGGGGGAGGAGCTACCCCACCGCGCGGCGGGGCGCGTTCTACCATCTACCAATAGGAAGCCTCCATTTCACCTACCAAGTTAGAAAGTATAAAGTTCCAGGAATATGCATTGAATATAAAATTATTAGAAATGACATTTACAAAAACATTTACAAAATATAAGCATTGTTTAAACACATTAAGGACCCAAAGACCCGTTAATATGATAAAACCATTATAAGAGAAAGTTTTCCAAGAATCAAGGTATTTTGTTGAAACAAAATAATAGATGTCTGGCTTCTATGCTACCATAACCCATGGTAATATTTTGATCATAATAACTATGTATATATCAATCGGCCCTCTTTTTTGATCAAGATATACCATGTGAAGACCAAAGAAACCAAACATCATGTAAGTAGACAAAACTATTATGCCGGAGCTGAACGAATCTCATCGGCATGAACTTTAACAGGCTTCCCGCGACGTTCTACCCAGTAAACGTGTCCTCTTCCGATGGGCAATAAGATCCGATGCGGACCACTCCATTTAGGAGCAAATCCAGCGTGAAAACCGGTATTCATATCAGACTGAGGGTGTTCTCTAATTAATACAGCCTGCCCTATATCGTATTTCGAAACCGTATCATTATCAGGTGCGTAACGTTGTCGATATTCCTCCTGAGACGCTCGTATTTCGTTATCTAACTGGGTACGCTCACGTGCTCCCGCTGTTGGGATGATATCTCCATCGGGAGAATGAATCATCCATTCACCTGGACGGGGAATTTCGTAACCTAATAATGCCGTGCTAGGAGATACGCCTGTTGACTCATTACGACGACCACGTAACGCATATAAAATAGTCGGTAAATGTTCATCCCAACGATTATGCGGTTGACCTTGTAAATAAATACGCAACGCTTTCTTTATTTCTTGGTTTCTACGTTCCGTAATATTCGCTCGTGGATGGTACACTGCCGTTGTCCAGTGCAAACATTGCCATCTATCTAGTGCGCTGGTCCACAAACGATTCTTAAAATTAGTGGCATTATCCGACAAGATCGCTTTTGGATATCCGTAACGAGAGAATACGTCATCTTCTAATATTTTAATTATAATCGGAGCTCTACTCGATCGTACCGCAAACGCTTCCACCCATCGTGTATATAAATCCGTAACTACTACAATAAAACGCTTGCCGTGTGGATATGGGATATGGTCCCATCAAATCGACTGCGCATACGTCAAATAGTTTATGTACGTGAGTATTACCTAATGGGGCCGCAGGACGAGTCGGTACGGCTCTCGATAGAGCACACGTCATACACGCTCTCACATATTGCTCAACGTCAGTACGCATGTTCGGCCAAAAGAAATGGCGTGCCGCAGCCCAAGTCGTTTCTTTAGCTCCGGGATGACCTGCCACACGATTATCATGATACGTAGATATAACCTTCAAAACCATCGATCGGGGTACAAATAAACGCATATCATCATCCGCAAATTTTCTCCAAAGATAATCACCTAATAACGCATAATCACGTAAATATTGTTGTTCGTGACGTGCCGTCGATGTATTTGGTCGAGATAATAATATACGCAACCTATTTATACGTCGTTGTACGTCGGTATCTCTTTTCTGTCGTAACCGTATTTCTTCCGCAAGACTTACATCTAATACCTCAACATCGTCGGATGACTCAACCGCGTCCGGCTGGTCCTCCGTCACCGCATCATCTTCCGTTTGATGTACTTGTGCCGTTATCTCATTCGTTTCCGTTGATGGGTACATCATGCGACTTAAATCTTTTGTGTCTGCCTCCGTTACTATTGGGGACGATTCGGGATTTCGGGATAACGCATCAGGGAGTTCATTTTTACGACCGGGACAATGTTCAACTGTAAAATCAAATTCCTGTAAGAGGAGTGCCCATCTGATGAGCTTTGCCCTATCATTTTTCGCCGTATTCAACCATGTTAATGCTTTATTATCCGTGCGTAGCTTAAACGATCGTCCTTCTAAATACGGACGATATCTTTTAATGGCCCATACGGCCGCAAACGCTTCCTGCTCATTCGAATGCCATTTTTGTTCGGCCGGTGAAAAACGCATACTCGCATATGATATAACATCCCGTTCTCCGCCAGAGCGTGGATGATATAATACGGCCGCAATACCTAACTTACTCGCGTCTGTTTGTAAAATAAATTCGCGATTAAAATCGGGTCGTGACAATTTTAACGGTTGTGACATAGCCAACTTAATATTACGCATAGCGGTATCGGCTTGGCTATTCCACCGATATGGCCGATTAACCTTTAATAAATCGGTTAAAGGAGCAGCAATCTCAGAGAATCGCGGTACATACTCTCTTAACCAATTACACAGTCCTAAGAAGCCACGTAGTTCTTTACGAGTTCGCGGAGCTGGTGCAGAGAAAATCTCCTTGCAATGAGACATTTGAGGATAATTTCCTTCCGCAGTAACAACATGTCCCAAATACTCTATTTCTGACGTGGCTAATTTACATTTATCAGGCGAACATTTCAACCCGAACTGATCTAACCTTTCAAAAACCAGTCTTAAGTGATGGAGATGACTCTCCCAGTCAGAAGAATAGATGACAATATCGTCTATATATACAATACAAAATTCTCTTAAATAACCGGCAAGAACTTGCTGACACATCGCTTTCTGGAAGCAGCTCGGGGCTCCCTTAAGTCCGAAGGGCATAACCTTAAATTGATCTAACGCACCGTCAGGAGTAGAAAATGCCGTATAAGGTTTAGAAGCAGGATCGAGAGGCACTTGCCAATACCCCTTTGTTAAATCTAACGTGGAAAATATCTTTGCGTTTCCGAGATCCTTTAATGTTTCGTGGATGACCGGTAAAGTGGAGACCTCGCCCTCAGTGACGTCATTTAACCGACGGAAGTCTACACAGATACGATAATCATTATCTCCCTTTTTCGGAGCCATCACGATAGGAAAACAATACGGAGATCTACTCGCTTCGATTACGTCATCAGTTAACATTTCTTCGATTTGTTTATGTAAATTACGTTTCTTAGCGTCTGATAAACGGTACGGTGGGATACGAATGGGTGTCTCATCTTTCAGCCGGATAACGTGCGGCTGCAAGCGAGCAGGGCCTGCATATGGGATAAATAAAGCATTAAATTCTCGCAATATTTTATGTAATTCATTTCTTTTCGCATTAGATAAGTCGTTCGTAATATTTGGTAACTGTACGTTAGTTAAATTTGGTTGACGCTTCGTCGAATGAAAATATGCCGTAATCCTTTCCTTCTTGCCGAAATACAATGCTCCACGAATAAAATCAATCACGCCGTGTTCCGCTATTAGCCAATCTATACCTAATATTACGTCATCTCGTAGGCCGTCGACTACTAAAAATTCATTTTTCATCCTAACGTCTGCTATCGAGCAGTCTATTTCCGCTTTCGCTACTACCGTCATTTTGGCCGAAGCATGTGCAAGATTTAAACTCTTTACATCACAAAATTTTCTTCTATACTCGTGTACTAAATCTGCACGAATTAAACTGTGAGAGGCGGCAGAGTCTACTAACGCTACATAGAGACGATCATCGATCGTCACGCTTATCCGTGGGAGGCTAACTTTACCAATCGCACATACACCTACTTTATGTTCTAGTTCGCAAATTCCGTCACTGTACTCCTCTTCGTACCTACTCATCATTTTCGCCATCTCATTACTACCCAGCGCAACTACTGTCGTACCTAATTCGTGATCCGGCGCGACAACCGGTTTCCTCTCTTCGAACTTCTCTGACGCAACTACCAGCTTCTCAACATCCGACGTACCTGACGCAACTATCAAATCCCTATTGTTCAACACATCTACCAACTCTACCTCCGACGCGAATTTCGAACTATCTCGTATGTAAACTGCCTTCTCATTATTAGCCTCCACGGTCTCAATACTATCCTCATCATCTCTATGCACATCAGCCTCTACCACCATCTCAGTAAAACCTACAGAGTTTTGATCGCCTATTTCTACCATTACTTCAACAGATTCAATCTTCTCATTATTAGCCTCCACGGTCTCAAGGCTATCCTCGGCATCATCCTCTCTATGCACATCAGCTTCTACCACCATCACAGTAAAACCTACAGATTTTTGATCGTCTCTTTCTACAATTACTTCATCAACAGACTCAATCATATTAATAGCATTCTCATTATTAGTACAGGGCGCCAGTTCCACGTTTGTTAACCTGGTGGAACGCAGGTTTAATTTCTTCGGGAGCCCGCGACAGGTCGAGGTCCGTAATTTGTGTTCCTGTCGGGGCGGCGAGCGTTTCCCGATGCCGATGCGATAAAGTCGTTTCTTTCCACGCAATCTTTATTAAAATGACGACCAGGGCAAAATTGACATTTTGGTAACTGTTTTCTGTTATTTACTGGGTTATTATTATTAGGGCGCGAATTCGCATTACGGTTGTTTGGAGGTATATTATAATTATCCTGCCGGTACGTTGAGGTATTATAGTTATTACCGCTTTCGCACGAATTGTCACGTTGGGTATTCCTATTTTCATGATTACGTTCGGCAACTGGCTGAAACAACGTTTGTCGGGGGAAATCAATCATCATTACTTTTTCTTTAAGCGACGTGAACGTAAAATTTCCGAAAATCACTCCGACATCTAAAATGTTGCGATACGTGTCTCTCATCAGGTATATTAAGTCGGAGCATGAAGCATCCGACGGAGCCGTTCCAAAGAGCCGCATATGAACCGCCTCCTTCCGCTTAAGGAATGCGATTCCACCCTCATCCGCACGCTGACGGTCACCATAATAATTAGCCATAAGCGAAGACCGGGCAACGTCTATTCCGTATCTACCAATTAAAAAACCTTTGAATTCATCCCATGTCCATTTACCCTGCGCATGAGGAGACCACCAACGCTTGGCTTCTCCTCGCAACCTCTGAGACGCACGGCCGACCATTGACGCAGGAGAACAAAATATGTGGTCGAAAAACGCTTCGCATGCCGTGATAAATAAAACAGGGTCTTCTTCTGGAAGACCGCTGAACGTATCTTCCAGTTCGCGACGTTGTAAATATGGGAATAAATGTTCAATTCCCGGGCTATCGTTTCTTGGGGGTTCTGGAATATCGCGGCTTGCATTATCATTTATTCTAGCCCTAGTAACCCGTCTATTATCCCCTCCACCGCCATCGTTTTCACGCTCTACTACTCCGAAAATAATATATTTAAATAAACGAAAAACAAGTTGAAATAACATTTTTTTTTTAGTTAATACGAGAAAAAAACTTCAAACGAAAAGAAAACGCTCAAAACCTCAGGGTGGTTCGATAAAAACTACTGTTTTTAAAAATGGCTACACGTTGGATAGCGCCAAATTGTTATTGCATATAACAAAGAAGAGCGTTGATAAAAGTGTTTACATGCCGGCTAGTCAATACAATAATTAAATATGGTGGAGACGAAAGAACGTGTTGAGCGTATAAAATAAAACAATGCTTAAATTGACAGAAATACACGCGTAATAGTAATTAGCGGTTAATAAAAATTGCTGTAAAATTAAAAAGAAAATAAATTAGAAAACCAGTGATGACGGCCGCTGAAAAGAATTATTAAATACAGGAAATACACGTGGAACAGAGAATAATAGTGCTGAAAAGAATAATCAAATACATGAAATGCACGTGTTATATTGATGACAATCTTGCTAAAATAAATTACGTAACGAAACGTTCAGAGCAAAGAAAACAAATAATAATAAATCAAAAGGATCTTACCAACCGCTGCTCTCGTTCCGGGTCTATAGATGAAACACTTACACTACATAATATCACTTTTTATTAATTGAAAATAACTTTAAACTATCTTAAATTCACCCCTCGTTGGTTATATGGACCTGAAACACACTTATTCACTATTATACGATTATTTAAGTTATGTTTATTCTTAAAAGTTATGTTTAATAGTAACTTAAATTCACCCCTCGTTGGTTATGTATGGACCTGAAACACACTTATTCACTACCATGCAAATATGAAATTTAATGCTGGGTATCAAGCAGACGCCTCGCAGAGATAAGATTTTCTCTTTCAACATTCGCGGTCTACGTTTGTTTTAAAAAAATATATATAAGTTATCTTTCGTACGCGTGAGTTAAAATTCGTCTATCCCGACCAAGCGTCCACTCAAATACTGATTCAAACCAGCTATCGCGTCCACCGCTGGAGACGGGGGGGGGAGGAGCTACCCCACCGCGCGGCGGGGCGCGTTCTACCATCTACCAATAGGAAGCCTCCATTTCACCTACCAAGTTAGAAAGTATAAAGTTCCAGGAATATGCATTGAATATAAAATTATTAGAAATGACATTTACAAAAACATTTACAAAATATAAGCATTGTTTAAACACATTAAGGACCCAAAGACCCGTTAATATGATAAAACCGTTATAAGAGAAAGTTTTCCAAGAATCAAGGTATTTTGTTGAAACAAAATAATAGATGTCTGGCTTCTATGCTACCATAACCCATGGTAATATTTTGATCATAATAACTATGTATATATCAAACTCATAACAATAAGCATTAAATTACAAATGTATTTTGAAATACGCGCCCTTTGAAGATCCAACCAATCAGGGTAATGTACTTTCATATCTTTAAACGCCTCAATCCATAGACATAATCTAAAACAATATCATCTATGACTTCTGTCAAACATATGTCAATAATGTCAAAATCTTTTGATTTGTGTTGATTATTGTTTACTATCTATATGAGAATTTGAAATGGAAAATATCCACTATATGTGTCGAACATGTCTCGGGAAGGGTGAAATAAATATTTTTTTTGATGCGCATTCTAAGGAATCGATAGTTTTTCGATTAATGGCTTGTACTTCGATACGGGTATATTATTTATAAAATACAAAAAAGTCTTCAATATTATAGTAAATTGGATCATATTTTCTTTATAAATAAATATTTTTTACTTCGTAGATAAATACTAACGATGAATTGCCTCCTTACATGTGTCAACAATGTTTAATGGAGCTAGAAAATGCATATAATTTTAGAAAAAAATGTGAAGTATCTGAACTTCAATTGAAGAAATATATTAAGCCTAAAAAAAGGGAAAATGTCAACTCAAAATTACACGAAAATGTAAGTAATGTTATAAATTCTTTGATATAATAAAAGGCCACTTGTAAATAATTACCTAATAAAATTAGTGATAATGGTTATAATCTATGCTGTTACTTCTGGTGACTGGACAAATCTTTCAAGTCTGATCAGAACATGACAATTCGTAACTCGTCAAAACACAATATTACAAAACAGAACGGTGTCAAATCAACAAAGTCAAAACAATACATCAGTATATTAAAAAAGAACGGTGATAATATGGTGAACCATTTCAAACAGATTACAAAATTGGACAGCGTCGCATAAGATCCAAACTGATTTTGACTAGAATAGGTTTGTTATGTATGTATGTAGCTATTATTGCGACTCGCGTGATATCACAAACATATATGCAAATACATATTATGCCACAATTTCGTACTCTTTTTGAAATCAAATTAGAAATGTTCTGTTTTGTCTTTGTACCGTTCTCATTTGTGAATGAACTGATTTTCCCATGTACTGTTCAGACTATGTGTTGATTTGTCAGTGTCTGTTTTGACGTGTTACAAATTGTTGATATTGATTATACTTCAACGATTTATCACAGAACTGTTATTTCTATGTGAATCTAAAAAATCATTGTATGTGAAATGGACTGCAAAAAAACTATAAATGGCAATGCACATATAAATAGAAAAAACACAAGAAAACTGTACTAACAAACACATTAGTATCGTATTCAATGACAGACCTTATTAACAATATATTTCATTTATTGCAGGGTGCTACTGGATTTATTAAAGTTGAAAATAACTTAGACACAAGTAAGTTTCATGTATAAACAATGTTTCATTGAACTGTGAGATCTATATGTGTCGATGGTATGGATGTGTGCTGTGTATGTGTATCCTTCTATTGTCACTGTTTTAAATGTTTTATTATTATTATTATTAAATTTATTTAAATTAATTATTAAAAAACCCAATTGGCTCATGACAATTAGTTTAAAAATTGTAAAACAATAATCATTCACAATATACGGCAACACTTCAGTTCTTAATATAGCCTTGTTTTCAATTCCCGTTGGAATGCTTTTTCATTCATAGTTTTTAGTTGTTCTGGTAATATATTGTAGTCACCCAAACCTTTGCACATTATGCTTTCGTGTCCAATTTTTTTGTAGCTTTCTCAGTTTTAAAATAATTTTTATGTATGTGTGAATTTGTCTTGGTTTTTTTTACATTTATTAATGTTGTCAAATCTCTCTTTCTGTATTTTATGATAATTATAAAAAAAAATATTTGTAAAAGATAAATAAAATAAATATTTTTAAAATTGTTTAGTTTTCTAATAATATTCATTTTGTTTCATCGTCTGGTAGTATGGGATAACGACCTCCATAATTCGCTTTTTATCGATAGAAAACTATTTTGTCAATAAAATCAACATTTTATTTAATTTTTACCAATGTGTATATTTTGAAACACTGTTTTTTCCTATTTAAAACATTTTTGATAAATTTTATGTTTATTATTACTTATTTTCTATCTCGTAGAATCATATGAAAATGAAAAAGAAGACTTTGATAGCAAAACTGAATTGAGAGGATTTTCACCTGATGTTGATTCAGATGTTGAAACATCTGATTTAGGAATACATGTAGAAACAAATACAATAAAAATTGAGTCTGAAAGTAGGAATGGCAAACAAATAATAAAGAAAGAACGAAAGAAAAAAACAAAAAACAGGTAAATGTTTTTTCTGTTAATTTTGTATTTAATGTAAAAAAAACTTTTTATTTATTCCTTTGTATAAACCACAAACAAATGTGATACACCAAACTGGTTTGGAAACAAAGAAATCCTCAGGATGGATGACAACTGATTAATATTAAAAAAGCTTTTACTGTATAATTGACAACCCAAAACTTAAATAACAAAACCATATTCAGATTTGGATGTTTAATTAAGAAAATAACTTAAATGATTTTATGAAATTCTTTAAATTAATTTATTACAACATAATTTGACTTTTTAGTATTGTTTCTAAAACACCAAGGATAAGAGTCAAACATTATCCCCGTAAATACATGTGCTCAATATGTGGAAAGACATTTCAGTGTCAGGGGAATCTATCCAATCATGAAAGGGTTCATTCGGGAGAAAAACCATTTAGTTGTGAAGTTTGCAACCGCAGGTAATTTTCATTTTTACCATTTTAATGGATGAATCTTCTTGACTTTAAAAAAATTGTCACTGGTGTAAATATTTAATCTATTTCAAGCTTAGCTTAAGCTTAGCGCTTTAGTTTAATTTAAGCCTTGAAAGATTCAAGTTGTATCTAACGCAAACACGTAGGGCCGTATTTATAAACCATTCTCAGTGCTCAAGTAAATACTTAGCACACAGAAATGTATGGAATTTGCCGTGCTAAGCTTTGAGAAAATTCTAAGTACGTTTTATAAATTCGGGCCTAAGGCACCCTTTATGTTTATAATTGTGATATACTGTTTTTTTTTCTATATTTTTATAAATAAATAATATAAATGAATTAATTATTTTTTCTCTCAAACACAATAAAAACATTGTGATTAAAAGATTAAAATAATACTATCAAAAAATAAAATGTCAAAACAACAATAAAAAAGAAATTAAATTAAATTTCATAATCATGAATTAGCCCCGTTTTTATGAAATAAATTTTAAAAACTTTACTTTTAATCAAGTTGTTTTTTTGTTAGCTTTGTATTGAAAATTAGCAAAAATCAATTATCTCCCCAGCAGAGGAGAAATTTATTTAAATTAATTTCTCCCGCTAATATTGCTTCTCTGGGCTGGAAACACTGGTTAGTTGGAAGAAATTGCCATATGGCAATAAACTTGCCACTCGCACAGGGTACAAGGAAGTGTTTATTAATTATTAATCATTAGCAGTAGTCTACTTATTGTTGTCATTGTAAATATGGTGTGATAAGAAATAAATAAAATTTTGTGAAGTTCAAGGTTTGTGTTTTTATTTATTTTAGCTTTGCACAAATAGGGCACCTTGTGGTGCATAAAAGAACACACACTGGAATAAAACCATACAAATGTGAAAAATGTGGGAGGTATGTATATTATCTTTCATTGATAAGAATATATAAAAAAATTTGTGCAGTACTTGTACATATTTTAATTTGAAATATTCTGTATTATTTTCAGAGCTTTTAGCATATCTCATGCATTAAAAAAGCATTTACGAACACACACTGGTGAAAGACCATTTCCTTGTAGTCTATGCGAAAAAAAATTCACCACTTCCTATCATCTGTCTTATCATTTCAAAAGGCATACAGGTGATAAAAGCTTCAAATGTGATTGGCCGGATTGTACATTGGGTTTTGTTAACACATCAGAAATGAAAAGACACAGAGCTCGTCATATTAAACCAAAACAAAAAACAAACAATTGAAAAAAGAGGTGTGTATATTTAATTCTGTATTTGTAGCTAATACAGTTCCAGTATATTGCCTTATATAGATTAAGCAAGTGTATAATATTACTAATAATAAATTTATGATTTTCTAGGGTAACAGAAATTATCACTTCCAATAGTATTTTCTTTTCATCGATCCAGCAATTTCACTGGGAATTTATGATTACTATGAAACAGAAGTCAAATGAATTTTATAATTTTTATCTACACGATACCTTATAGAGTAAATAGATGATTAAAATATGTTATAGTATATGTTTTTCTATTATTTTATTTATATATATTCACTAAACACTACCTTAAAGCCACAAAAATGGATATTTTGTTACCAAATGGAAATTGATTGATTGTGTTAAAAATTGTTTTGTTTACCAAAATAAATATTAACTATGACAAAAAAATTCTAATTTCTCAGTGTAGAATCAAAAATAAGAAGTCGGGTCAGAAGTCAAGAGTTTCACACCATAATCTAAAATACTGTTATTATCAATAGTGAGGTCAGTACATGAAAGTATAAAATGTCAGTAAGAAAAATACAAAAGTGAATTTTAAATATATCAGTTAGGTTAATAATAATAAAATACTTTTATTACGCAAAAAAATTCACATAACGTGGCGGACTTATTGCCCGTAGGCAATTTCTACCAATCAACCACACGGGTTTACAGAGGGGAAATAAAATGCGGAACAAAAATTGCAGGCATAACTATAAAATTATAAAGCAATAATATAGCATGTATAGTTAGACAAAAATACTTAAGAAAAAAACAAATACATAGATAATATAAAGATTCTATAAGAAGATTATGATTGAACTAATCTTATTAAAACACAGGTTATCTATAAACATTTATTTTAAAAATTATTACACAACGGATGATCAAAAATTAACACTTAGGTTAACAATCTTTGGAATTAGTTATGTTATTTCAAATAAATATAATAGTTACTTAAAATGATAAATGCATTAGGAATACGAGCACTGAAATTATCTTTCGTTTCTTTGAAATTAAAATTATTACAAGAGCAATCACACTGACCTTTCTTAACTAAGCAAATAGCTGTATGTGCAATATTTTTCAACACAATACATAGCTTAAGAAAAACTATTACAAAAACATATTGTATCAATCTGATAAATCACAAAATTAAGAAGTATCAGAATTTTTTATAGCAAGGAAATCTTTTGTTTTTTATTATTTAAAAATATTTATAGTTGTCTATCCCATTGATTGAAGTTAATTATTATGGTAAAATATATTTAGTTTTTTTTACGGTGCCACTATTTTTACGACCGGAATTGGCGGGAAAAGCGTTTTCCCGCCAAAAAGAGTCTATTTACACGACAAATTTTCTGACGTCGTCTATGTTTTTAGGTCATTTATAACCATAGAAAGCGCAGATAAATCAAAATACAAAAATATTTACCTTTGTCATTTTTTCAATGGTCATAAAAATGCATCATGGAAACCAACTTGAAGAAAAAATAAATAATATTGGCATCTTATTACATTTACTTAATTTTTTATATCATTTTTTCATCGAGATCTACAATTAAAACAAAGTATAAACAAAGGTAAATATTTTTACAACTTGATTTATCTGCGTTTTCTGTGGTTATTTTTGGTTTTCGTCTATGGTTGAGTCGTGTAAATAGTCGTAGCCTTTTTTTTATGTGAAAAAGATATGCTCGTACTAAGGCATCTGCAGTTCCATCTTAATTTCTTTATAATTAACAAGTATCACAAAATTAGGTCTTTTTGAAGTAGGAAGATGGTCGGAATAAAAACCAATTAGGGTAGGAAGATAAAATGAAATTCATACTCACTCTACCTATCTTGGCATACATTTTTTCATTATTCTGGCTTATAATATTTCCATCATTTCAAACATTATTTACGCTAACATGTCATTTCATTCCCATTCAACCTCTGCCTTTCAAACTACACTATTCAGCTCTAATTTAATAACATTAGATATTATTAATAAAAACATTTATAAAAATATAGTTGTCACAAATATAGTCTATTTAAGTCTTATTATTATAAATTAATAAATAATTAATTAAGTATTATTAAGCGAAATTTTTCACTAAATACAGTCATTGATAATTTTTTTTTAATAAGAACATTAATCAAAATAACATAATATAAAATTTCTGTGAAATAAAGTTCATTTATTCATACCATCCCACAATGTGGGGTAACCAGCGGCAGGTGTGCAGGTGGCATAAATAAAGTTGAGTAAATAATTCATAATACAAATACAAGTACATACATGGGGCAGGCAACACATAAAACATTTAACAATAAGTTTTTTATTTATTTCAACCACAAATTTAAGATCTAATTTCAACCAGTTTTGGAAATAATCTGTCCTTTGTACAGAGATTCAAATTAAATGATAATTTCTTGGACAAATTAATATCTCAATAGAGACAAAGTTGGAATATTACAGGAGAACTGTAAATTATTTTACATTACTTCTTGGACAACAGGTATAATTTTCACCAAACATCTTGAACGAGCTTCCGGTTGTGCAGAGCACAAATTTGTGTTTTTTTGCTTCTTTGGTTTACGTGCAAATCGCCCCCTTCTCGGTTAAATGTTCAAGATGTTTGACTACAACTCTACTAAGTCAAATTTTAAGTTAACACGCACTCAATAACAAGTTGCCACATTACGATATTAATCATCTCACAGATCCAGACTGAATTAAAAACTTTGTCTCCACTGGGAATCGAACCCGGGACCTTTGGATCAGCAGTCAGATATCTAACCAATTGACTAAGCTAGGAAGGTCGACATTAAAGGAGAACCGTAAAATCAAGGCACATATAGGCCATAAGACCTGTCAACGGCTGGTTTACGTGATTACATCAAGCGCTTGCGCAACGTTCAATTTTTTGCGCAACAATTTTTTAAAGTTCTATATGTTGCTCGTCAATATCTGAGTGCTTGAAAATAATTTGAGAATACAATCACCACCTATGGATGTGACATCCTCTAAGTGCCTTGATTTCCTGGTTCTCCTATAATATTCCAATTTGTCTCTGTTGAGATATAAATTTGTCAAAAAAAATATCAACGACTCTCAGCAAGGATAAAAATCCAATATATACATCATGGGGGTATAACATATATTATATGTAATCATAAAATATTAAATGATACATATATATGTTTACTTAAATTAATATCAATTAATCATTTAACAATAGGCATTAAGTGTTTATAAAGCATAAAAGATAATCAAAAACATATGTACAATTTACATACACAATCACTGGTTCAAAGAAAATTCTATAAATATATATTATCCAAATTAGAATTGTGTGTAGCAAATACAAAATTCTAAAATAGTGTAAAAAATGGTTATTAAGTTAAATATGTCATTCTTGTGAAATTGACACATGCTATGGATCCATGTGATCAGATTGGATCTGATTATGCAAGGTTACCATTAGTGTGTTCTATGGTTACCATGTAGTAAAGCTACAGGATTATAAATTTCACAAGCACAAGAATACAATTTAACAATCTTGCCATACAAGATTGAAATATTACACATATAATTTTACTTTCCCGAAAGTAATGAAATTATGCGGATGAAACAAAAATTAATCAATAATATCAATTTATCACTGCGTCAATCAAAATATTAATACATAACATAGCACCAGATCTACATAATTCATCTAAATATAATATTTTATTACCTAAATTATACAAATCATCGTTTGAGAAAAATAATGTATTTTCTTTTAGCATATTATTTAATATCTAAATGAAATCAGGAATGGGATCTTAATTTTACACATTGAAAATCATCAATAAAATTCAGATTTTAGCATTACATTGTTTTTTACTTGCACTACAAATGGAATAGATCCCCAATTAAACTATATTAACAATTTACTAAATGCAGATCAAATAAATTGAAAATATTTTACTATTTATAGGCCATCTTTACATAGATAATGTAAGGATGGCATTTTTTATAATCTATACAATATTTCTTTATAATCCATCTCTACATTTTTTTTATAATCATAAAAAAAATGGATAAAATGCTCCTTCAAGTACACAACTAGTTTTTAAATTAGAATACCCTTCATCTGTTTTCTCATACTTGACGGCATATTTAATATAAATTTAGGATATTATAGCCTATTTTATAAACCTACTTGAAATCTACTTAAAATTATAATTCATCGTGGTCTAATGGTGTTATATATGAATTTGCGACTAATGGTTTTATTTCGGCATATAGTCCCTCCTGCGTTACACTGTCAATTGTAATTCCATTGAGTTTAGTCACACCGTCTTCACGCTGGAAGACTTTCACTGTTGGATATTCTGATATTCCTTCACGTTGGCACAGAGCACCCTGCCTTTGACAATCTACTTTACCACCAATGACAATGTTTTCTAATTTCTGTAAAAATGTAAATAGTACCACAAAGTTGTAAAATAAAGTTAGTTTTCACTGCACTCTGAATTGTATATAATGATATAGAAATTAATATTCTTTTTACAAAAAGGGTCTTGAATTTAAAATTTATATTTCTCTTCTCGTACTTCACTTATTCTGTCAAGTCATTAACTATACAATGTTACCTAATAACATTCTACACATTTTTCCCATTAACTTGTAAGCAACTGTGAACCCACACAACTTCCTTCCAACTAAGAATGATATCATTGGATAATTTTAGAAAAAATATATAATACTATTCTCACCTAGAATACTTAAGGGCGTAGATCAAGGATGTATACATTTTTCGATCTCAATGAAACTTTAGATTCATAAAAATAATGTATTTTTAATTATTTTTAAAATATTATTAAATATTTAAAATCAATTTACAAACTGATATTACAATAACAAAATAAACGTTGTGGCAGGCATTTGGTTTGACCATGCTTTTTTCACAAATTAAAAAAAATAATTCGTCTGATTATATATGTGGAGAAGAACAATATCCTTAAAATGTAGTCTAAAAAATAATGCTATGTAATCATAATTTGATAAAATATAGCATTAAACATGGAGGAAATATACAACACTGACACATTAGAATTTTATTTAAAAAAAATAAAACTAACAACGACAGATCATTGAGATATACAAACAAAAATATTTAAAAATATTTTTATTGCAAAAATATATTTGATCAATTTATTGCATTTTTTATAAAAATTAATCATTTATGCACTGATTTCAGCGCCATATTGGTGGTTCATTCAGATACTAAAAAAATATTAGATTCGAGCCTGCATTTTTTGTTACGCCATCTAGCGATAAGCGGTATATACGATTTGTCCGATACAATAGCTTACTTGACAACGCTGACATCATTTGACCAAGAACTCTATCTTCCTCTTACACACACTTTCTCTCTCTCTCTCTCTCTCTCCTCACAACATGTTGTACAAAAAAAATAAGTACGTGTTTTTCAGCGATGCATAATAAACCAGACAAGGCACGTAATAAAAATATATTCTTTATTCATAGCGTTTTTTTCTTCGCATAATATATGGTAATATCTTTTTATTAAGTAAGCCCTTTTAATACTATTTTAAAATCACTCGCAGACGATTAGATAAGCCGGAACATAATAAATATATAGGTAATGATGGTACTATTCTCTCAACATTTTCATCATTTATTACATTACTTTAGATAGGATTTTTTTAATTTTACGAGTATTGTAGAATAATGACGGAATTGGTGTTAGCCACATTAGATTATTGGTCAGGGAATATTGTATACAGTTTATTTCTGTTCTAGTTTATAACAAAATAAGTATACCTACACAAATTTTGTACCTAAATAATAAGTACCTATATACATATTACGTAGTAGGTATAAACGAATCTCGCCAAAAAGTCGTCACGAACAGAATAATAATAACGTAAATAACGAAATAGGTATTTATAGTACCTAGTACCCACAAAAGTGAAATTTATTTTTTCTGAGAAAAACAATAAAAAAATAAATAATAAACACTTCCTTGCACCATTGATTTATATATAATAGTATGTAGATACTTTATGTACCTACCCGGCGCAAGTGGCGAACCGGTACTTGCAATATGCTAAATACTTTTTTCTATGGCTAAATAAATACCTATTCTATTTTGTATATTTTTTTATCTTTTGGTTTATTTTTTTCTATATTTTGTTTATTGAAGATGACATTGTACATGTTAGTATAACTTTTTTATGTAAGTAAATGCCTTTTGAACCGTTTATAAACAGATAGGTAGGTAATAAAAATAAATAGGTAAATAAAAATAATAAATAAAAAAATAAATAATTATTAATAAATTAATTATTAATAAATAATTACCTATTAATTATTAATAGGTAATTATCAATAAATAATTACCTATTAATTATTAATAGGATCTGGAATACCTCTTGACCAGCAACAGGCTCAGATCAAGAAATCCTCCGCTAAAAACAGCAAAAAATCTACATGACTCCAACTTTAGCATCATGGAGACATGGAGAGCCAGATGGGAGGAGGCCTCGGACCCGGTGAACCACGGCCTGCCCTGCATATCAATTAAACCGCCGGGATTCGATCAGCCACGTAAAGTCTGGACAGCCTTAAATAGAATCCATAGAACACACTATAGAATCCGAACTAGACATGGCAGATGTGCTGACTTTTTTCACAAATGTGGCTGGTTGGACTCCCCTAGATGCGACTGCGGGGCGGATAGACAGACCATGGACCACATTGTGTCCGAGTGTGACCTCAGGGCGTACGCGGGAGATTTCAAGGACTTCTTATTGTTGAGTGACTCAGCGACTAATTATATTTTGAACATTGACATTAGACCTTGACAAGCAAGCCTACTTGTGTTATTATTTTTATTTATTTTACTATTATTTTTGTATCTAAACTTTGTTTTGTTATGATGTGTATGTGATTGACCCATACGATAAATAAATATTAATAATTATTATTATACCTAAATAATTTATTAAGTATTATAATTAAATAAATATTTTGAATTTTACATCCATTTATACCTAATGTAATACGTAGTACCTACATAAGTTGTACAGTTCAATGGTATTTTACGTGTATTATTTTTGTATAGTCTCCGGCAAATAACATGAGTTTTCGTCGTGTAGGCGGGCGGTTTGCAAAACACAAATTTGCGCTTAGCCCACGTGACGTACACGTGTCATTATTCATCACTCTTGTCATTATTCATCACTCATCACATTATTTCGCATTGTGTGATTGTGTATTTTGGCGCGTTTTTTGTGCATTTTGTTTTATAAAGTGACTCTTGTATAGATAATTTTGAAGAAGTTATAGTTTATCATAGGAACTAATATTTTTTACGTGTTTGTTTTTTGATTGGTTATTACAGTTTTACTTTAGATAATGTTTACCAATGTATATTTTTCATAATACTCTATTCTGCAACAGATATCGCAATAATTTTTATAAGACTCAACACAACCTAAAACAGTTTATCAGTTTTACTTTAGATAATGTTTACGAATGTATGTTTTTCATACGACACTATTTTGGGACAGATATCGCAATAATTGTAATGTTTTGTTGTATAAGACTCAACACAATCTATTACAGTTTTACTTTAGATAATGTTTACCAATGTATATTTTTCATAATGCTCTATTCTGCGACAGATATCGCAATAATTTTTATAAGACTCAACACAACCTAAAACAGTTTATCAGTTTTACTTTAGATAATGTTTACCAATGTATGTTTTTCATAAGACTATTCTGCGACAGATATCGCAATTATTGACATATTTTGTTGTACATATAATTTATGAGTCTTTTTAATAGGACTCAACACAACCTATTATAGTTTTACTTTAGATAACGTTTACCAATCGTCGCCTCAGTATTTGTTTGTCCAACCGACCCACAGAGTAATAAACAGCAAACTACCATTTTGGATAGGGAATTTTGAAGATTAGGTTCTTAATGTTGGCTAACCTTAGTTTGTTGGTTTCTCTATATTGGTATTTTGATATGCCACTATTGTCCAAACAATTTTTTTTTTGTATGGAAGTTGTGCCTCACTGCCAGCCGGGACCGACCAAAAGGAGGATATAGAGTAGGTAAGGCAGGACAATTCATCGAAAAGGAGGACATGTCCTCCTTTAGGATACCATCTGGCAACCCTACACTAAAGGTGCAAGAAAGTGTTGAATTAATAAATAAAACATATTTTTTATATACTTGCCTACAGTTTGAAAATTAAATATAATTAAGAATTTTGTCTTTTTATTAATAAATATGTAAAAATGCCTATGTACTACGTATATGCGAGAATTAAAATTCCTCATCTTCATATAGGTATTCCCTAAAATAATTATTGTGCTATATGTAAACTACTGCGAAATTCGATGTACTTGGGCCAAGAAGATAAATTTCAACTGTACCGGACGGATGGCAGCCCTAGTCATGCCGAGATCCGAATCTATACTATAATAATCCATCGCGCTAGCCGCTAGTTAGTGTGTTCTATGCTAGCCGCTTAGCCATCAACTCGTCTAAACAAACTACCTATTAGAAATATATATTATACTTAGGTATAAAAAAAATATATAAGCAGACGTAGCGAGAGCTCGGTATCCTCTAAAATAAAATATTTTGTGTAGTTCAGCGAATTATGTATAATTTTCTGCCATTTTATTTATGATATTTTTGTATTACTTCTCTAATTGTCAGCCTCATTACATAGACTTTATGTCTATCTATTGTCTCAAAGATACAGTACAGACTAAAAACTGCTAAAAACACACAAAGTAGGTATAATTATATGTCAGTATAGGTACCTACCTATTATAGGTAATGCATATAATATACGTCGCATCATGTTCATGTCAATCATAATAGTCTGCTTCTAAAAATTTAAACTAGGTATATGAAAAAAGCCTTGCTTTATACTGTCGATACCTCAATACGCGACGCGACGACTGACAAAATAATAAAAAATTTTCTTATAATAATAATAATAATATAGAATCTTAGAGTAGCATATCGTGTATACTGGCTATACATTTGTAGGTTAGGTTAGGTTTGTTTTTATTTATTTATTTATTTATGTAGCTTCTTGGGCAACTAACAGGTACTATGTCAAATAATTATTTAACACGCACCCAATAACAAGTTGCCACATTCTGGAAACTTACGATATTTATCGTCTCACAGATCCAGACTGATATCACAATTTTAAAAACTGTGTCTCCACCGGGAATCGAACCCGGGACCCTTGGATCAGCAGTCAGATATCCAACCAACTGAGCCACGAAGGCCGGTTTTGTAATAATAATAGCGCTTTATATATTGAATGATTTCGACTTATAAGCGAATGTGTCGCTATTATTATTGTAAATAAACCAAAACTAACCAAAGAATGAGCATTTGAATTTGATAATAATCGTTGCGTAAAGACTCTTCGCGAGCCTGTGCGTGTGTGTGTGTGTGTGTGACATGAAGCGTATTACCTATAATACACACTTACAAGAAACGAAGCATCACACACTGTACTTTGACCTTGAAAACATCGAAACATCGAATATAATAATATTTTTATTTATTTAGCATTTTAATATTCGGATTGGTATTTATATTTAATTCTTATTTATAATATCAAATAATGTTAATTATATTTTATCAATCAGGAAGGTATGCGTATTTGATTATGAATTTATTATTATAATATATAGGTACCTACATAATATTTTTGCAATTCGTTTTTATACATCATCCAATAAAAAACTTTTCACATTATCCGACAGATAGCGCTAAAACTATTTTTTAGCATTCAACCGAGTATTTTTAAGTTTTGTATACATATAGTAAATATGAAACACATTATGTATAAAATACATAAATAATAAATTAAATTAAATAGCTCTAATAACGCGTTCAAATATTGAAGCAATAAAAATATAATTTTATTCCAAAGTAACACCTGGTGGAAGAAACCAAAAGTTTTCTAAAAAAACTTCCTAAGGAAATTGGTAAATTTGGTTGATCTCTCGACTATTTTACGATTTTATCGCTACTCAATTATAGCGATGGTTGAAATACCCCGTTAACATAAAATATGATTGAAAAATCTATTGAGAAACCCATTTATTGGGTTCATTTTTTTTTGTTAAATAATAAATGAATATGTCCTTGTTAAACAAGTACATATACATCTTCTTACATGCTTGTAGTATAGTGAACGAAATTGGTCAAGGCAGGATTTGAACTCGCAACCACTGGATTACTAGCCCAGCGAGCTAACCACTCTGCCATCGACCCATCTATATTATTTCTATACAACTCACTACTTTATTTATTTATTAAACCCTACCCCACCTTGTGAATCATCTTGATTGTTCAACAATCCCATGGTATTTGAGTATTTTCAAAGACTACAATTTAATTTTTGCATTCATCAATCGCTAGGATGTTCTGGTAGTGTTCATAAACTACATGTGATGGGAGGACCAAGTTATCAATTATTTTTGATTGGGTTATAACAAAATTACACCTACCTGCATAACTGTTACAAAGTCCGGCTCAAATTTATGACAAAATCCACACCAAGGAGCATAGAACATCACTACCCAAGTTCTGTCCTCTCTGAAAAGTTATCAAAGTAATTTTACACACAATGATGAAACCTTAAAAGATAACATCAAAATGAAAGAAATATATTTTATTTCTAGAATATCATAAATAATTATCATATGGACACAATTTTGATGACATACCTGTTAGATAGCAGATTATTTTTGTAATTACCATCCGTAAGAATCTTTATGGAAGAAGGTACAAAATTGAGAACCCATTTATGCAACGACACGGAATCTCTTTCATAACTTGGATAAACTCTGAAATATAAAAAAAAGCATACAGATGAATAAATTGTTGTTTTTGAATAGAAATTTCCTTTTAATTTTTATCTATGCTTTTGACTCAGTCGTATTTTTTTTTTATCAGAATATAATTTATTATGATTAATGAAATAATTGTACATGAACCTCCATATGTTTCGAGGAGGTGCCTTTTTAAAACTTAAGTACATGAAGATATAAAAAACAAGTTAATCAATAATTTTGTATATGAAATATGGTAATTAAAAAGTATTGGTCTGAAAGTTCCTTTAGATTACAGTAAGACCCTGTGTTTTTTAACTTTGAAAATCATCTGTATAAATATCATAAAATGTAAAATATTTAATAGACCTACAAGAACTGATTTATCAAGTTAATTTTAAAAAAATCATTGTCCATGCTTTTAATATCTCAAAGTGTGAAAACTTACGCCATCGTATTGAGACCATGTGATCCACTTGGATAAAGTCGTATGGTTGGATATGAAGTAACACCTTGTGCATTACAAACATCATACTCATCCACACAATTTACAGCTCCAACATGCACACGTTTCAAATGAGAAAGCTGTAATAAAAAGAACATATATAAACTTTATACATTGTGTAAAAACATAAGTATATTTTTAAATGAAATATTGAAAATATGCACACTAATAAAAGTTGATGAATATGTCATATACCTCTGAACCTACATGTTGGAGGATCATAAATGAGTATACTTGAATTTCGTTATGAAAAAAAAAAATGAAGATACAATTGTTATAAAAAGCTGACATGTTTACTTAAACATTTCCCAGTAAAAACACAAAATCATAGATAAGAAGAAACAGATATTTACTTTCAAGACTACAGGCTATCAATGTGTTTTATTTTACCTAACATTCAATACTACAGGCTATCAATGTGTTTTATTTTACCTAACATTCAATACTACAGGCTATCAATGTGTTTTATTTTACCTAACATTCAATACTACAGGCTATCAATGTGTTTGGTAACCAAGCTAAAAAATCAAAATGAAATTATATTATAATCGAATATTTTTATTATTGCATATGCGCAAACATTGGATTTTTTTTCCTGTCGGGAGTCAAAGATATTTTTTAACAGATTTTTAATTATCTCAATAGAGACGAAGTTGGAATATTTACTGTTTATATTATAATTCATTACTCAAAACAAATATATGAAATTAATATTTTTTCTGTAAACTATATTCTGTTTAGTGACTACACTAACCTTATGAGCCATTTTCCTCCATTCTGGCTGTAATTTTATACAAGGACCACACCAAGGTGCATAAAATTCAACGACATAAATATCCAACTCATTCTTGTTACCGACTTCGGTATAAAAATTATCTATAGTCAATGTTTTCACTGAAATAAACAAAATGATATAGCTTCAAATAAATCAGATAATAAACAATTAACAGATAATTGAAATGAATATACAAGATTCTTACCGTAATTTGTTTTCATCATACTAATAAATTCTATAATTGCTTGTTCATTGCTTTCTCCTTGGAATGTAATGACATTACTTGCATTATATATTATTGTTGTTGGATAACTCCGAACATTGTATTGTGAACATACATGCGAGTGCTGAGCACAATCCACTGTGCCAAACTGAAAAAAATAAGCAATACATTAAAATTTTATGTAACTACTTTATTAGGGACATACATAAGTGTTATTTTTGTATAACGTTTACAGTAACATCAACACCGCAATGTGCTTTTTAATTGAAATGTTATAATTCAAAAATATCATTTCATATAAAAATCCAATTATTACCACCATTTTTAAGAAAGAAAGCAGAAAAAAATTAAATATCTCACATACAGATTTTAGAACTTAAGTACTCATTTTCTTCCAAACATTTCTTGCTTGTCGTAGCTTTTGTATAAATTGTTAATAAATACATACTTGAATCACTTCGGGTGTAAAATGATTACTCGCTTTTCTCAAAGCAGGAAGCATTCTTTTGCAAGGTGGACAACCAGTTAGAAGCCATCCAATTATCCATGGCGTACCTTCGAATAAATAATTAATAATACATTTACCATTTTCATTTCAATTTATAGTGAAAAGTAATTTATTTTTAATATAGTTTACGGGGCAAAAAATACTACATGATTTTCCAGCAAGCAGATTTTCTTGCCTTGTTGAGATTTTAAATTTAATTTTGTTTTGAAAAGTTGATAATTGTTTATCCACAGATCCAAGATAATACATTTTTAGTGGAAAACAAAAATGATCAAACAAATTCAGAACAATTCATTAGGATATAATAGCAAAAAATGTAAACCAAAATGTCTATTCTACAATTTCTACTTTACATCCAGTTTAATTATTATATATACCTACCTATTATGATCAATAAATAACATGAAGATATAATAGCAATTGTAATACTTATAAAAACGTTTTGCCGTAATTTATGTAGATTTATTGAAAAAAATGCTAATAAAAATGCAAAAATGGTAATAATGAATACATGTAGAATCGTAAAAGATCTTTCAAACGTTAATAATCAGGAATCATTGTTGATAGGTAGTATAGAGACCTCCTCAGAGCTTAATTCTTTGATATGTTAAGTATGTGGATGGGTGAATTATTCCCAATTAAAAGCTTAATCGGTGCATTTGTTGCATTTTATTTTGATATACTAAAAATTTACAATTTATGCATTAATCTGCTAATTCTTTTGAGGAAGTGTATAATGGTAATAATAATAATCGAGTGTTATTATTTGTAGTATTTAATCGTTATTAATATCATTAGAAATCAACCATTGCGGTAAAAGAAGTAAATATTTGAACACATACATTATTTTATAAATATAATAAAAAGGTTGTTTTATATACCTTCAGCCATTATTCTCTGCAAATCTTGAGGTGAGAGAGCATGTAAATTGGTCGCCGATTGCGTTTCCTTTGCAAATTTTTCTACCGCGAGCAGTGATGATCTTCCGTAGAGTACTTCGAATGCTCCACCTTTTTTCAATATCGCCCATGTTGGATATTTGACAATATGCAAGGAAGCACAAAGTCCAGAGTTTCTGCCACAGTTTACTTCACCTTCATTAACAAATAAAAAAGTGAAGTATATATTTGAGAAATATACTATTGGCATTTTGTTGAATGTCTATGTAATAGTTTTCATAAAACTTTTTGAGCTATTTCACCGTGGAGGGGGGCGATTTGCACATATATCAACCAAGCAAAAAGATACAAATTTGCGCTCTGCACACCCGTAAGTTGGGCTCAAGTTACGTTAATTATACTATATCAAATAAAGATGGTTTAATTTCAGTCAGAGATGTGAGATAACTGATGCAAGTATACCAAAAGAAATCAGCATTGCAAGGTAAATTAATGCGTGGAAATAAAACTTGTAAAAAAAAAACGTAGAAATAAAACTAAAGTGGTAAAAGACATGATCAGGATAAATGCTATTGAAATGAAATCACATTATTTTTTATTTAACATTATCTTCACTAATTTCTTATTATTTAACTTGATAAAAGCATTTTAATACAATAATTACAAGTGTATGTATAAAAAAGTAATAAGAGTAAAAAAATTAAATCCATGAAAAATTATTTAACTATTCTCGTGGCAAGGTATCATGATGGCCATTTTGACGTTTGACATTTTATGAAGTTCCCTAATTATTGACTGCTAAGAGTGGGGGAACAAATGCTGTACTTCATTATAAACACCATTGTGTATGCCTATTTTATGAAGTACAGCATTTGTCCATCTACACTTAGCTATCAATAATTATGAAACTTCATTAGAGCCCAATTGTCAAAATTTTCCTCATATGTTGCAGCTAGTATAAGTACTATTTACGAAATATCAACATGTACACACATGTTTTTGGTGCACAACAAAACACACACATGCTATGTATACACAAAACACCTTTTGCCCTTGAAATGAATAAGTAAATAAGTAATTGAAATAAATATATACCTTTCACTCTTACATAATAATATAATGAAATCTAGATATATATAGAACTAATGAAAAACAAAATCTACATACACCCGATAGTTTAAAATTAAACAAAAAAATTTACATAATTTGTTTGCCATGTTTCACTAAATATTCTATAGTATACATTTTATACAGGTTGTCACAGATGAGTGTAAAAAATATTCCATATTGTTTGCATGTGCATAAATTTGAGTGTGAAAAAATTCTATTTGGGTATACATTTCATATTTGTACAGCTATGCCAATCATAACCATTTCAAGCTATAATTAAGTCTCTCCGGATTATTTCTTTCATTATTTTTGCAAGGATTAATAAGTCCCCAAATCGGATGTAATTTAATAATAAGATTTTAAAGTACACATTTCACACTAAAGGTACCCTTATGGAATGAAGTAAGAGTAGATCGAATATATTTTTAATTGCATATACGTAAACTGTTATTTTTTTAAATAACAGCTAATATTATCTTATTTTTTAAGTCATAGTTAGGATTGAATACACCTTTTTTAAACAAGAGGTAAAGTTTTTTTTATTACATAAATCAACATAATAGGTAGGGTTATAAATGTTTTAATTCCTTAAAAGTTCGATATCAAAAATTTACTTACCAATATTAAATTTGTCAAGTGATGCTCGGAGTTTTTTCAACATGACAGTTGTTTCAGTGTCCAATCCCATAGTGAAACATAAAAGCCATGGAGTTGTCTCTCCACTTCGTAACTCACTTCTTATATTCTATTAAAATATTGATATTCATTATAATATCAGCAGATTCCATCAAGTATTATTTTTGTTATATGAAAAATTTACAATGTTTTTGTCCAAAAACTACGCAAAAATAATCACAACCAATGGCGGCCGCTCCTTGGGTGCGCTGGAGCGCTGAACCGGTGAAATAAAATGAAAGCCAAAACCAATTTATTTATCAACAAACATGATTAAAAAAATACCGAATTACTTGCAACGTCAGTACAAGAAAGAAGACAGAAATTTTGAGTATCGCGTTATTTAAATAAACGCCTGAAATTATGTAACTATGGTGACTCGCGGTGCGTAATTGCAAGCGCGCCGCAAATGCTATTAAAAATGTATGAAATATAGGGACAACAGTACTGGCCCGTGAGATGGAAGATATCTCATACAAATGCATACAAATATATGATGAATTCGGTGCGGCTCTCCGTCTTGTTTGTACCTACCTTAGGCACATAATTTAAGTTTGCAGATTCTATGATAGGCGGCGCTCGAATCGTTTTGTTTTACCGTTTTCAGTCACAAGGCGATATCCGTCGCCGCCTCTTGGAGTGGCAAGGTCTAAGGTCCGGACCCGTAAAGTAAGTAGTAAGTAAGTTGTCAAATTTGTGTTATTGTCATTGAGTTTGTTTAATTATAAATTGCAACTCATTGGTTTTTGTATAATTATTCTACGTGATTGTATGATTGTGTTCAGTGTGGATATTCGTGTTATTTAGCCTTAGGGCCATATTTATAAACCATTCTCAGTGCTTAAGTCAATACTTAGCACATTAAAATATATGAAATTTTTCATGCTAAGCATTGAGAAAAATCTGAGTACGTTTTATAAATTCGGGCCTTATAGTAATTATTCTATTATTTAATTATTTATAGAATTCCAAAAACTTTATACTTTTTGTTGTGTCGGTTGAACAAATTCAAAATTTGCAACGATATGTTCATTGATTTATATATACTACGTACATGTCATTCTTGTATTTACAGCGTTTTTTTTATCCAACGAACCGCCAAACTTATTAGTTAGCGGCCGCCACTGATCACAACGTCCAAGGTATTAGACATTTTATATAAATTTTAGTATAGTCATTCTTAACATTTTAACAGACATCAGAAGTGGAGGAGGCTACTCAAAGAAAACTAGTGATCAAAAATAATCACAACGTCCAAGGTATTAGACATTTTATATAAATTTTAGTATAGTCATTCTTAACATTTTAACAGACATCAGAAGTGGAGGAGGCAAAGAAAACTAGTGATCAAAAAAATCGGCATTCTGTGTTAGATCGCCATTATGTTTTCAAAGAATAAAAAATGTGGAAGTAAAACAGTTATTCTTTTATCTAATAATTAAAGAAACAGGATGTTTTATAACATAGAAATGAATACTTTCTAATTGTTTCAACTGAATAATTGTTGTAAGTATAATACCTGAAATCTTCCTTCATTCACCTCTGTAGCTTCTGGTAAAAGATGAAGTACTCGATCTGCAATCTCTATAAAGTCACCATCGTCAATATCTTCAACAATAACAACTTCTGAGTCTTTTCGATCCCAAAACAATACATGTGATGATGTGTCTCCATTGATTAAGTGTATTAATGTTTCATTGTCAGTATATCCAATGGAAACGAGATCTTTCTAAAAATGAAGAATCATAATATATCACAAAATACTTTTAGTTAAACAACGATTCATTGTTACAAATATAGCCGCTTTCACCAAGGTACATCAAATCGAATATCAACTAAGTTCACATTCAGAGCTCAAAATCCTTTAGTGTAGCATGCACAGTAGTACGCCGATATATAGTTGCTGTTATTTTTTATGACAGTAGACTATTGATAAACTATTGTTAATCAAATATAAGATAAAAACGAAACTGTGAGACGGTACTGTGCTAAAATATTTTTTCAAATGTAAGATTTGCAGTGGGCTGGCTTCTCTGATCTGTATTTGATCAGTGATGTGAGAACCAAATAAATATTCCATCCCTTGTCTGCATAAAAATGGTTAATCCATTATAGTCGATGTGATGTCACTAAGAGGAGGAATGATTGTTTGGTTAAATGAAATGTAAATTTGATTAGTATAAATTAGAGATTAATAAATATTATATGCCAAAAAATAAAAGACAAACCAAAACTGAAGCAGATTTGATTCTTGTATTTTCATTGGGACACAAAGAATCCGAGGCGCAGAGGAACAATAGCCACGGGGATTTGACCGGATCTGGTAACTCATTTAACTTTGGTATTTCCAATAATTTGGATAACTGTGACAAAGCAAACTCTTCCATTGCCTCTGGTGTTTTGGAACCATAATATTCATGTTTATCGTGCATCGTAGCCTAAAACAACAGCAACACATATTTTTAAAAACACAAACATCTCTGCCATCTTGAAAAACGCAAACATCACTGAGCAGAGCAATGACATAAATAAATTACACAATAGTTTAATCAGAATCATACCTTTTCATTGTAATAAAGAAGAGTTGGATATTGTTGAATGTTTAAATCCCAACACAATTGTCTATCATCCTGGCAATTCACTGCTCCTATTTTTACCTGCCAATTGAATAAAATTTTTATAGATTATCTACTTAAACGAAATACAAAGCAACAACTCTTTGTTGATTAGCATAATACAAAACATCTCTAGCAACCACTTGTGTATTTTATTGTTTTAAAAAACAAATTATTTCCATCAAAAATAGAAAGAAATCTAATGTATGAAATTATGCAATATTTTGTCAGGATCAAAATGACATGTTAACTGAATTTTCCCTCTGTATGTGTTACAAGAAAAGTCAATGTCTCAGTAAATTCACAGCCCTATGCAGTAAATACAAAAACTTATTGCCAAAGCTCTTCAACTAGGTCTCACAAATCATTGAACATGCTTGTTAATAAGAGATCTTTAATAAATTATTGAAATTATTCATGGAATGGACAGAAGATAATTAGAGGACACTTCTAAAAAGTTATGTCATAAATTTGAATACACAAACATAATGGTTAGTTTAGGGAATGTATGACTATGTACATGTACTTGTTTCAAAGACATATTCATATACATATTTAAAAAAACATAATTGAATAAAAAAAAACACAATTTTAAATTATATTCAAAGTGTAAAAAACAGGTGCATTCAAATGGTTTTTTATTAAATTACATAATTATATTGATTATGAATATGTTACTTACAACTCCTTCTAGAAGCTTAGAAAGCAATCTCCATGATGGAGCTAAGTGATGACAGTGACTACATAGTGGAGAATAGAAATTAATAAACCATGTACTTCCTTCCACACTGCTTTCTGATAACAGAGATAATTTGTTGTTAAGTTATGTGTTAGTCATTTTATTTATATGTAACACCAAAATTCTCAATGGATAACTACATTTAAAATCTTTCTTAGGTGTAAAATGTGTACTAAATTTCATTTTGACAATATTTTATCATACAACAATATTACTCTCAATGACTTTATCTATCAAAAAATTCAAAAAATAAATCAGAATTTTGTTTTAAAGTACACTACACAAAACTGCATTTACGGCCGCATTCTCCAAGGAACATCAAATGGATCATAAACTAACTACCTGCTCGGAGCTCAAATCCTTGAGTGCATTTAAATGAATATGCATTTTACCACTATTTTTAATTGAGCCCTGGTCTCAACTCCCTTTATATTTCCCATATATAGGAATACAAACTCAAGTTAAATTATATAAAAATCAAGAACACAATTTTTATTATTTCTTTTATTAAAATATCAATCTCATGATATTAAATGTGTTGTACACAATTTTTTTAAATCGTTTGTAATAAAGTATTACTTTGAACACATCAATATATTCACATTAGTGATGTGAGTAGCTGTGAGCACTGTATATCAGATAACATGTTAACAAACACACTGCTAACCTTCTACTTGTGCATACCGCCATTACTGTTTTCGTTGACATCAGTTATTATGCTGTTTTAAATTAACTTCAATTTTATTTGCAAATACAAAAAGCAATGTTTTGACATCATGTATAAATTATTTTGTTTATTTTGCTGCGCTTCTGTCTATTTCATTAGCTATTTTAACTATTTAACAAACCCAGTCTTTCATTATAATAATATATAAATCAAATGTAATATAAATTATAGCACAACACACAAATTTTATGAAACAAAACAACTGAGTACAAGATGATATTGTGCTAAAATATCATCGTTTTAGTTATATCATCATACGTTGATGAATTGCTTGATCCACAATAGACTGTCACTTAAGAGTTGATCTGCAGGTGTCACTGGTAAGATTGTTTGGTGAAACAAAATTTTACACTGAGTGCGTCAAAAAATTTATTTTTGCGCCTAGGAACCTTGGTGAAAGCGGGGGCTAGAGATTGCCATATCAAAAAAAAATCTGTTGTATTTTGAAAAATTGCAATAATACAAATTGATTTTAAAGGTAAATGACCAAGACAAACTCCTTACAAACAGATCACTGATGTATTACATGCTTACTCAACGTATCCGGACATACATATAAGGCCTTTCCACTCCAATATGTTGCAGCAATCACGTCATTTGCCACAACCAAGTATTAAAAGATGTTAATTATATTTATATAACAGATGAATTAAGATGGCGTTGCCTTCCATACTTTTTTAATATAGTTATTCAATTTACAGGACATCAATCAAAAAACTATCGGTCTTTATTGGGGCTTCTCAGATACTGAGCTGAGACTGTTTATTTTTTACAAATTAACTTTAAGATAAAATATATTTAATAAATACCAAAATCATCTCCACTGAGTGTTTCTATTAACGGATCATCATCATATATTCCAAATACGTCTCTGTAATATGTGTAACTGTGATACTGTGGTTTAGCTTGGTTTTTAAATTTATCTGCACCATACAAATCATAATCACTTCTTTTAGATGGGTCTTTTAAAATTTCGTATGCTTCAGCTATTTTGATGAAATTTGCATGAGCTTCTGGATCATCCTATAATAATACCAAATAATTTACAAAAAAATTTCAAACTGTCAATTCGTAATGGAATTCTATTATCATTTTTATTGAATTGCTTAAAATAAGTAAAAAAAATAGTTTTAACTTTTTTCCACTTATAGTGAATGAATGGTATTATGGAATAGCATTTTATAGATGCTCTTCGAGCGAAACGCATAAGTAATTTAATATAGAAAGTGTAAAAAATTAAAGACCGTCTGGATATTTTGACTTATTGAGTTTCCTGTCAATAGGGTAAAACACAATCTCACTAATCCGGCACTAATGAAGGCACAAGAATGCCAAATCAGTGGAAAATTTGGATTACTGAAAAGTAGGTAAAATGAGTAAAAATAGAAAATATTTGTACATAGTGCCAGATTACTGAATATGCCGGTATAGTGAGATTCCAGATGAAAAAGATCGTATTTACTGTATTTGACAAATTAATCAATATCTCAATTTAAGAAAAATACTGAATAAATTCTGTTTCTTAATTAATAAACGTAACTCATAAAACTTACGATATTTTTATCGGGATGTTTAGTAACAGCAATCTTTTTGAACGCTCTTCTGATTTCTTTCTGATCAGCATTTTTTTCAACGCCTAATAATTTGTAGAAATCTTCAGCCAAAAGGTGATAGGGAAACAGAACAATAAGTAAAATAGTGGATATTGCAAATTTAAACCTGAAAAATTACAATCATTAGATACACACACAAAAAAAAAAACAAATCCATAAAATTACAATAGAATCGTATTGATGATTAAAATTTTCAATTTGAGCATAGAAATACAAGTATTTAAAAAAATTTACATTTTATCTCAATTTAAGATTCTATAAAATCAGGGGTCCGATCAGTTTGCTTGTGTTCATTAATCAGTTGATCTTTAAATATAAAAAAAGAAAGGACTAAAAGAAATTTATTACATTTTAACAATTGTTCATTGTTTCAAGTTACAACATATACAAACCTGTATTAACTATCTTAGATTGAGTATGAAATAAATAAAAATAAACACTTCCTTTAAATAAATATTATTTATTTATTATTTTTAATAAATCCTTTTCTCATAAATATGAATTGTAATTAAGAAGAAAAGTGCATTAAATTTGTAATTATTTTTACTCTAAATCCTAAGTATTTTTTTAAAAATGTGAACAATAAAAATACATATGTATGTCACGATGTTAAAAAGATAATAAAAAATGAGTTTATGTATGCAGTGATAATATAAATTAAAGATAGTGTGTGTGTGCTTTGTGATTGTTTTAAATAAAATATATTTACCTAGCCTCTAAATTAAATTATGCCAAAATAATGTTTTTTTTTATTTTAATGTATTTTAACCAAGAACATACATATCCCAGTAAAATTCATTATGCAGAACATTATCTTCATATTATTGGTAAATAAATAATTTGAGCCTGAATTTGAATCAGATTTCACGAAAATGTGAGACTATTAACTAATCTATTGATGCCACATAAACAGAACAAAAGACAAACTTCTAACAGCTTCTAAAATGCTTTCTAAAATTGAATTTCATATTTATGGTATTCTTGTACCTTAATTGGCTAATACCATATATTTTTAATTGCTGAAATCAATAAATAATTGTATATAAAGAAACAGATACAGATACTAAGAAACATCAGAGAATGGACCAAAGTCGAGGAGCTGTTCGGGTAAGCTCAAGGCAGAGATGCGTACGCCAAAGTCATAGCCAATGTCGGGAAGATCTGGCATGGCACAGAAAGAAAAAGATCAACCTAAAGAATAAATAAATCCTTGCCCCTCAAAAATAAAATAAATATTTTAAAATAGTACACTCGCAAAAATGCAATGATTTCTAACCACGGTTCAAATATGTCATAATGATGTGGGTGAAAAATCAACAACCATAGAACAAAACGAATACTGACATTGTTATTCGGGATGGACACGAACCTCGCGTTTTTCGCGCATAATATGTTTTTAGATTTCCATTATAAAAATTATAAATAAAAATATTTTCTTACTACATTGATTAACCTAAATAGACTCGAAATGTCGTCATTAATATTCCTGAAATGTGAAAATACCCAATTATATGCTGATTCAATTGAGTAATGTTTCAGAGTTGACAATGTTATGTGAATCGAATCATGATTAGGCACATTTTATAATGAAAAATTCACAGCCTTCAAATTAAATATGTGATAAGCAGAGATTATCGATACTTAAAAGAAATAAAGCATATAGGTAAACAAGATAATATAATATTTCTAAGAAATCACCCCTAGATGTCCTGCGATCTTGGTTAGTAACACAATCAAATAAGTATGTATAATCATGTATCGTCAACGATTTTGTTTAATCCTGTTTCTTATAAACCTCAGACACAGATTCAAAGATTTGCTCAGGCAATGATTCAAAATGGTGCCAATGATTTACATTTTCAAAATACTGTAATGTAAAATTTCCTCTGGAATTAAAATCCAGAGAATTATAATTATTATTTTATCTTCTTAGAGAACATTTTGAGTGAATCAATTTTATTTATCATCTAATTCAGTATTTAAAAAGTAAATCAAATTAGCATCCTTGAGAATTTTTTTAAAGAATAATTGATGTAATATAATATTATAAAAACTTACATTTTGAATTGTATAGAACTTATTAATTGTTATTTATAAAGAACAATTTTAATGGTGATATGGGCTCTCACTTTCTGTAAAAAGAATTAAAATGTAATGTATATACCTAGTTCTATTTTAAATATACATAAGTAAGTAAATTGTCAAATAGTAAAATTTATGTTTCGTTTTATAAGGAAATGTACACTCACACCGTACCGTGATTTTATTTTATTTTATTTATTTAAAAAAACGGATACAAAATACACAATATTAATTTACAGATTATACAATGATTATATATTTATGAATGACTCAACTTCAAAAAGAGAATTATATTGTGTTTTGAAGTGAGTCACATTTCAAAAAAAACATACAAACTAATTAAAACTACACAAATCTTAACCTAGGCTATATAGGAACTTTTACATTGATATGAACTAAAAAGTAAGCAAAAACTTGACAACCCAAGCAAAATATATATAAAAAACATAAAAAAAAATTATAAATGATAATATAAAAATATATAAAATAATCAAAAATACTAACGATTAAAATAAAAATAAAACAAAACAAAAATTAAAATGTTGCTATACAAATTCTTTTAATTTTACAAAGAATTTATTAAAATTGTATTCTGCTATTTTTTTAAACTGTACTGGTAAATCATTGTACCACTTTACCCCATAATATGAATAATGATTTTGGCCGAAAGATGTATTTTTTTGGGATTTTAATTATTCCACTTGTGCGAGGTCCTGTACTTACATTATCTATGGGGTAAATTTTATTGACAAAATATTCTTTACATATTTGCTTAGTTGCATTTCTTCTGTATAAAATATGTAATTTTGTGACTTTAAATTCTGAGAATAATTGTTCAGTAAGAAAGAATGAAGGAACGTTTTAAAAACTCTTTTCTATTTAATTTTTTTTTTTAATTTTAACATACTTCTATGTACCATTTACTTATTGTGCGAGTTATTATAATTGAGAGATATTTTTTTTTAAATGAAGATGAATATGTCCTTGTTAAACAAATACATATACATCTTCCTACATTCCCTAAAATAAGCATAAATTCTCGTGCTATAGGTGAACGAAATCGGTCGAGGCAGGATTCAAACTCACGACCACTGGATTACTAGCCCAGTGCGCTAACCGCTCTGCCATCGACCCATCGACACTGCGAGTTATTGGGAATATCTACAAAATGTAAAAAACCAGCATCACTTCATATATCATGTTATTCTTATTTTGAATTCATGTTATTGTATTAATATTTTACTCCAACTTTTATCGGTCTCGTATGTTTAATTTATCAGATATTCGCAATCAAAAATTCGTAAAGTTTGAAGAATCGTAACACTTGCGCATTTTTAGCAAGACAAATTATTTATACATAAATATTTTTGCATATTTTTAGTATTTAAAAGCTAACATTTTTTTTATGAAAATCTCGAACAGTTAATTTGCTCTTATAAATTTTTCTCATATATGACAATACAGTATTTTATTACTCATTGAAACGATTTTAATGAGTAAATGTTTTTTAAAACAAGATTAAGTGAGATTTTTGCGTAGGATGTAGGTATATGTCATGATATATGTAATATTTCACAAACTCGATATTAATACATTGATAACTGCATACTTACTGTAGATATTACAATTCCACCTTCACCGATAAACTTGCTTATTTTTAATGTTCTTCTAAAACTTAGCTTTCGTGATACAAAACAACATACCTTGTACTAATAGGTAGGTGTCTCGGTTTAAATTATTAGTTTATAAACATATTATGTATCTCAATAAATATATTACATGGATACTAGATATATTGCATTAACTACGTAGTTAATTGTTTACGAGAAAATCATTCATTATAATTAAGTAAACAACACAACTTGTTCAAACTATTTGAATATCAAAACCGCCACTAACATCGAACCACATCATACTCAATACTTTTATCAATTTGACATTTATAATCTATGAACAAAAAGTGACAGAAGTTAATGCCATAGATGGAGATTTTGTGATAGATATATTTTAACCAACATCTCAACATGATATGTGTGTTTTTCTGATTGGTCAATTTATGATAACTACACGTACGTTAAAATATTTTTTTAAAAAATAAAGATATATTATTTTCCTCTATAATTAGGACTTTCAACAAGATTTTCGGAATAAAAACCTCATAAATTTCGTTAAAATGTCGTTTAAGTTTATTTTTGTGCGGATATTTCCAACAGATAAAAGAGTAAAGAAAAAGAGGGCATACATGAATACATATTAATACATAAAAGAGGGCATACATATTGCTGAAAGTAGAAAAGGACTTCACAGAAAAATAATGTACGAGAAGCATATAGAGGAGTCAACATTTTTAAGAAAGGATTTAAGCCGAATACTACTCTATGCCGAGATACAAATGGTGACAATGTGACATCATAGCAGATGCGAACAAGATAAAGGACAGATGGAAGCACAGGAAACCAGCCAACAGCAATTATACCACCAGAGGAAGATCAGGAGGTGAATCCACCAACCTTAACAGAAACAAAGCTAGCAATAAAGAAGCTCAAAAACAATAAGACACCCGGGGTGGATAATATCGCATCTGAACGAAAGAAAGTTCTGTGTGGAAATCCAGGTGGAAGAAGAAAGGTTGGGAGACCGCGGCTGCGATGGGAGGACGAAATTGGAAGGGATGCTTCCCAACTACTGCAAGTGCCAGCCAGTTGGAGAGTTGCTGCAGACGATAGAAGAAGCTGGAGGCGAAGACTGACGGAGGCCAAGGCTGGATATGGGCTGTAGCGCCATTGAAGAAGAAGAAGAAGATTCCCTACAGATAATAATTTAATATAATAATAGTACCTGTATGTTTCCCGAGAAGTAATATATAAAATAAAATATAAAATAAAATTAACAATTTTAAAATATTATCGTGAATTTTCTTATCTTTCTTTAATATACCTACCTATAGTACCTAATGATACCCTCCTGCCAAATAGCTTTTAGGACGAGCTTACATATTTCAATGTGGTCGAAGCACAATTGAATAAATTGTATAAAAATGTGGTCTGAATAAAATAGCGTCGTGAAAAATTATGTCAAATTTTCTATATTCAAAAGTCAGACGGCACGATTTTATCACAAGATAAAAATTAAAAATAAAATAATTTTGGTAATAAATTAGGACGTTAATTAGGAATGGTCGTGTAGGTATACCGTTATTATCGATCTCAGTATTATAAATATGTTTAGATATCGTTATTAGACATAAGAACGAATGGGTCACATGGTAGTTAATTCTAGATTAAAATTATTGTACCTATCCTTTACCTATCATTCGGAAGTTCGGAAGGTAAATATAATTATAATACCTATTATATTCGTCATTATATAGTTCAATTATGAATTGAATTGCTTCAAAATCAATCGTAAACAACGTTTAAATGTCTTGAATACCTAATCAAACAAATTTGAATAGTAGATATAGGTTAAACATTCAATAATCACAAATAAATTAACAATCCAGACATAGGTAGGTACCAACACTGATTGAATGATTTGTTTATTTTCCTGTTTTCGATTTTATTTTCCTGTTGAAACAATATTTTTAATATTCACTTATTTAATTAAGTACTTTTCTGTCCACATACATACATTAATAACTATTAATTAATCAATGGATTTAGTATTATCTGAATCAATATCACTGAATCCCGCTCATAGAAAAAAGATATTATTATCCCTCTAGAGAAAAATCCAATATTTGCGTAAGCATTTAAAATGCGATCGAGAAATATTCGAATCAGTAAAGGTTTTCATTCAAAATACATATTTTACCGAAACATTTCAAAGCATTTGGGTGTTGATGCATATAAAAAATATTATGAACTTTAATGTAGGTATAAAGATCGTTCGCCGGCAAGGAACATAGGTACTATATATGTAACATGCTTAAGAACATGCATCCCATAAAATGGCATATAACATGCTTAAGATGTTTGCCATTTACTATACTATGATGGTATTTGGACATCAATTTTGTATACATTTGCTTTGATATCAATTCTGTCAAAGCCTCCTCCCCTCGAGGCTCACAGTAGTCAATCGTTGTCACCTGTTTAGGTGTAGGTAGGTATAGGTAGTAAATTGCAGAAATCCAAAGAATCACTTTAACCTGCATCCTCCCTGTAATTACAAATGGTTTGGAAACCATGACTCTGACTGTTGCCACCATACATAATACATAAACTGAAATGTACACAGAGGTCTATGGAAAGACACACGCTGGGGACAAAACACGGAATGACGAGATTAGACGCCGTACCAATCTTCTTGACATTACCACATTACATACATATTGCCAATTGCCAGTCTCAAATGGCAGTGGGCAGGTCCCGAGGAAAGACAAAAGAAGTTGACAGATGGGCACCATGAAATCTACAGTCTAATTATACAACGGAAAACTTGGGAAGACAAAAGAAAAGTAGGTCGACCGCAGAAAAGATGGGCTGACGATATTGTTTCAGTCGCGGGAAAAAATTGGTACAGGGACGCATAGGATAAAGAAGGATGGAAACAGTTTAATGAGGTTTACATGCAGCAGTGTAGAGATGGCTAAGAAGAACAGTAGGATGAGGTTAGTCTGGCGGTCTCGGGCTCATGCTCACTAAAAGCAAAGGTGATTTCAGATACATAATTCAAAATAACTCCTTTTAATTCCGTAGATACTAACTGTCATTGTTTTTCGTTATACCACTTGTTGTCATTCAGGAGTAATAAAATTGTACAATATAATTTATTGTAGACTTAGTTTTCCAACTGTCGATTCGTTCAAGAGAATGAAATTCTTTTGAAGGAAGAGGCAGTTTAAATCCAAGATGCGTGTATGAAGGAACACTTTGTATGGCGTAGTGGACTTTTCCATATATCTCAGAAACCATAAAAAATAGAACGCTGAAAATTGGTATACCTAAACATAGACAAATATAAAATCTCAAATTGGTTTTTTTTTAAAAAAATTCCAGGGTTTCTCAGACATTTTTTATTAAGAAAAATATTATTTTTATGATAAATTTATGAGTTTAACTGCCTATATTTCCAAAATTTTTAAAAATATCGATAAAAGCCGAAACACCCCAACTAGATAATTTAATTTTCTATAAAAATATTAACATTGTAGTAGTACATCTCAATTTTTATAAAAATTGAATTCAGTGACGACATCGCTTCATACAATTTGTATGGCAGTCGCATACACAATATCTAAGAAGACCTAATAGTTTGATACTTTATATGTAAATATACCTACATACATACCATCATACTATTTTCATATTCCGGGTAGGAAAAAAGGACTAACCTCCATACTATCCTATCTTGACATACATACCTACATGTGTTGTATAGAAAACAAAATATCTTAAAATATTCAATAATTTGGATTAATGGTTTTATAGTTTGGTACTTATTCTTCAATTATACATACTATTGATATCGACAGTTGGATCTCATGTGTTACATGCAACTAGTTTTATTCCAATTTAGAATGAATCGCCCACAAACCCACAAAAAGTGAAAATAAATGATAACAAAATGTAGGTATATATTAGGTAGGTATGTCAATGCGCATATCAATTTGATATCACTTGACAATTAACCATTTGAACATCGAATAAAACACGAGAGTTTGCATATTTTATATGCTTTTACAAATGAACAATTTTCTTAATTTCGATTCTTCAGTAAGATAATTATAGTCCGATTAATCAAAAGATGTAAATCTGTTTTTAATGTACGAAAATTACAAAGGATAATTATTTAAAATTCCTACCTGTATTTTAGTCATTTACCTATTATGTTATAAGTATAAATCTTTACAGGAAATTGGTTAATCTGGGCTTGATTTCCGTTTGCAACGTACCTACATGTTCTGCTATCAATAAAATACGCTATTTGCTATCGGTTAATTAAAATAATATTTCGATTAATGTAATAATGACAAAAAATAACGATTCGTTTGATATAACAAAAAAATACTTAAAATTTCCGTTGAAGATCCTCCATATTTTCGGATTATGGAGGAAAAACAATAATAATTTATTTTTGTACGCTATATATTCATTTTCCGTTTTGTTTTTTACTCAATACCTCTATGCTGTGTGTCAAATAATTTATATGATAAATGTATGGGGCGATATAGAGAAAATAGCCGAAGCGTCTTTTCTTCTTCTCACTCAAGCAACATTATGTATTAAAATATTAATATTTCTGGTGAAAATGGATAAAATCAAACATCTCATTTCGTGGATGAATAAAGATATATTTAAACCAACTAGATCTGTACATGAATCGTAAGTTTTATTTCTATCTTAACATGATAAACTGTTTAGTATTATTTCCTTTCAGAATATGTAGGTATTTTATGAGATTTTTTTAATATCTCAGTAGTGACGAAGTTGGAATATTGTAGGAGAACTAGGAACTCAAAGGCACACTACAATAGGCTGGGCCGTACAATTTTTAATATCTCAGTAGTGACGAAGTTGGAATATTGTAGGAGAACTAGGAACTCAAAGGCACACTACAATAGGCTGGGCCGTACAATTTTTAATATCTCAGTAGTGACGAAGTTGGAATATTGTAGGAGAACTAGGAACTCAAAGGCACACTACAATAGGCTGGGCCGTACAATTTTTAATATCTCAGTAGTGACGAAGTTAGAATATTGTAGGAGAACTAGGAACTCAAAGGCACACTACTATAGGCTAGGCCGTACAATTTTTAATACCTCAGTAGTGACGAAGTTGGAATATTGTAGGAGAACTAGGAACTCAAAGGCACACTACAATAGGCTGGGCCGTACAATTTTTAATATCTCAGTAGTGACGAAGTTAGAATATTGTAGGAGAACTAGGAACTCATAGGCACACTACAATAGGCTGGGCCGTACAATTTTTAATATCTCAGTAGTGACGAAGTTGGAATATTGTAGGAGAACTAGGAACTCAAAGGCACACTACAATAGGCTGGGCCGTACAATTTTTAATATCTCAGTAGTGACGAAGTTGGAATATTGTAGGAGAACTAGGAACTCAAAGGCACACTACAATAGGCTGGGCCGCTACTCCCACCACCACCCGCTCTGCCTATGGGGACTGTAATCGGCCCCTTCACAGAACGCTAAGTGAACGACAAAAAAAAATGCATAGCACGAAAAGTAGCTCATGGAGCCCTCTAGATTAGCAATCTCGGCACCATAGTGCAAAAAGAAACAATCAACGAGTGCGAACAGAAAATTCACACCCGTGGACTGTCTATGACCTCAGATCCCCCCACATGCAGACCATCAGAGAAGTGACCAAGATCTCTGGAAATAATTCATTTAACGGGAATCTTCTAAAAGTAAGGCACCATATCTATGACAGAAAACCTTAAAAGCTTTATAATTTTTCTTCGAGATCACAAAATCCGCATGACCAATGGGACCTTGAAGAGGCCCACGGACAGCAACGAGGAGCTCCGATCTATATGAGGACACCATTGGGTGGCAACATTCCCAAAGGATATGTTCCGAAGTTTGGTCCGGGTATTGACAGAAATGACATGAGGCAGAGGAGGCAATGTTAAATCGGTGAAGATAACTTTTAAAGTTTCCGTGTCCTGTGAAAAATTGGGAAGTCCAAAAGTCTGGAACAACCCAGGGAGAATTAAGACGATACCTCACGTCGGGAAAAAATAAGTAGGTAATTCTTCCCACTGAGCAGGCCGTCCAGCGAGTCTGCCAGATGTTCTGCAAATTTTCATTTACAGTCCTTTCAACAAAGCCACGTGACACTCGACCCTCTGGAGGGAAGAGAGGAATATTTCCGATCATAGAAGAACAGCCCCGCGTAAGGTTGAAAACAGCCCCTCTACGCTGAAGTTCCAGATCAAGGGGAGTCATGCCTGTCAAAATTGGCAGTGCTTCAGTGGGACTCGTTCCATATGCTTTGGATAGAGCGATGAGAGCGAATCGTTGGCCTGAGAGCAAAATTCTACGTATATGTTGAAGTTCACAGGCGTGAGACCAACATCCTGCTGCATAGCAAGCAATGCCGAGGTAAACTGCCTTATAGAAAAGACAGGATACTTGAAACTGTAAACCCCAGTGTGCCTTGGCGATGTGTGAGATCTTTAAAAAAGCAGACTTAGCTTTGTCGACACACAATCGAGCATGGTTTTTAAATTTTGGTCCTCTTTCCAGAACAACTCCTAGGCAAGTGATTTGGTCCCGAAAACTCACATTTGTTCCTGAGAACTTAATAGACGGCTGTCTACGTAGTAAGCCTTTGAAAACCAAGCCATATGTCTTATTAGGAGCGAAGCAAAGTTTATTTTTTACACCCCAGTCGGAAACTAAGGAAAGAGCTTGAGTAGCTGAGTTCTCAATAAATCTACGGGAATTACCACGGACGAGGATGTATGCATCATCGGCATACGCTTGAATCGTACAATTACTGGAGAGAGGAAGATCCAGCAAGTCATCAAAAAGAATGTTCCAGAGAAGTGGACCGAGAACAGAACCCTGAGGACATCCAATGCTTACCTGTCGCGTATGTAGAAATTGTCCCCCAGGCAGGACTATGCGGCGATTTTCAAAGTAACTCTTAACTATCAGATATATATTGCGGGGTATATTCCTTGACTTCAGTTTATGCAAAATGAGCGGCCACCAAGCATTGTCAAATGCACCACTAATGTCAAGAGAAATAGCAATAACATATTTTTCGTCAGAAGGTCTTACAAATTCTGACATATAATTTATAGCATCGACTGTTGAAATTCCAGGTCGGAAGCCAAATTGGCGAGAAGAAAGTGGACATGAGTTAGAAAGATGGGATTCAATTCTACTGCATATAAGTCTTTCCAGAATCTTGCCCAGAATAGGCAGGAGAGTAACAGGTCTATATGCTTTTGGGTCCGTGCTAGGACGATCGCATCGTTTGGGAATTATAGTCATGAGGCCCGTTTTCCAACAGTCTGGAAAACAGCCCTCGTCTAAACATCTTTTTAAGAGGGAAACCATTTCAAATTGAGCCAAACGCCAACATCTTTGTATTAAAATAGAGTCGATACGGTCGAGGCCTGGGGATTTATTTAGTTTAAGGTTCCCAATAATTAAATCGAGTTCCTCAACAGAAACTGGTGGCGAAGCGGGTGTCTGAGGAATGTTGTGTTGAAGAGCACGTACCCATTTATGAAAAACATTATCGGTAGACGGATCATCCGATGGAATCAACGCGTCCAGAAAAACGGAAGCAGTTGAATCGAGAGACGTTGTGAACTCACCAGTAGTTGCATCGCGGATGCAAGATATTGTTGCGCCATTTCCTCTCTTAGAAGAAACGGCGCGATACACTGCACCCCATGGATCTGAAGTCGAAACCTCGGAAACCAAACGTCGCCAACTTACCTTCTTCGCACGAATAATTTCATTTTTATATAGATTGTGTGCACGTCTATAAGCAGAGTACAAGTCGAGAATAATAAACTCAGCAAAGTTCCTATTGCGTCCCAATTTAAGAGCTCGACGTGCACGTGTAACGCTGCGTTTCAAAGAATCGAGTCCTGAGTGCCACCAAGCGTTTGGTTTTAATTTTTCTGGAGTAGATCTGCCAATTGACTTTTCTGCACATATAATGATATTGTTAGTGAAATCAGAAGCAGTATCAGATATAGACATAGCATTAGGGTTAAAGCGATTCAGAAATCGAATAAATTCAGCATCGAATTCGACAATGCGCTCACACCTCGTGCGAAAACGCCTTGGAATATGAGACTTTTGAACCGAGTCAGTAGGTGAAGTAGAAATTGTAAAGACAATAAGTTCGTGATCGCTACCCGAATAATCTGTATAAACACGCCAGGAAGAAGCCTTTTGAGCTATTTGAGCCGAAGCCAAAGTGACATCGATGTGGCCAAACCCGACCGCACCAGAAAAAGTGGGAGGACTAAAGGGATCATTGATAACGGAAAGCTCGTGCCGAGCTATGAAGTCCTCACAGAGTTCACCTCTTTTTGCTTTCCTAGACCCTGCAGTGGTAGAATGACACCATAGAGGGGACTCAGCATTGAAGTCACCGCCAATCAAGATGGAATCTCCACCTAGATGACTCATTACATTATCTAGAAAGCACACATATGGCTCTATCGGGTCGCCAAATTTGAAGTAGGTAGATACTAGGTACATGGATTTACCTGAAAGAGAAATTTCAAGCACGACTGTAGTGCTCGAGGAAAGATGATCTAATAAGATATAAGATATAGAAGAATTAAAAATAATTATTGAAGCTAGAGGGGGTAAATCCATGGAACAGCAAGTGGCAGAAATTATACGGAAGTCTGAATCCGTCACACACATAGAGCCGTCGCCAGTGTATGGTTCCTGAACCAGACTGGGCTGGTTCAGGAACCATAGGGCTAATAGGCTGGGCCGTACAATTTTTAATATCTCAGTAGTGACGAAGTTGGAATATTGTAGGAGAACTAGGAACTCAAAGGCACACTACAATAGGCTGGGCCGTACAATTTTTTTTTCGAATCCACATAATGAAAGGGGTCTTAAAAGTTGCTTATTTGGATACTGGTTACCTAAAAATAATTAAAAATATATTCTTTACTAGTATTTATGGTTGTTGCAATATGCAGAAAGCAGTAGTTATAATAGATATATCATTTTAAGTGCATTAGTACGTGATGTTCTAGTGTGTCGCGCGCCATTCGTTGATTTGAAAGGTAGTAAATATTGGTCAATTTCGGAAGACCTGTCAGCTGCGTGCAATAGTTATTTGATCTAATTTATTTTGTTAATAATAAATTTCTCTACCCGCAATAAAACGTTTATTATTTAGTTTGGATAAGTCATGAAATTTCAAACATCCAAAATAATTCAACTTTTTCCAAAAACATAGGTACTACAAGCCTCAGCATCAAGTATCAGTAGAAGGCCAACAATACTGTTGTATCTGAAAATTAACAATGCAGTTACAATCTAAATATTTATGCGAAATTTTCGAGACCCCTTTGGGCCCTTTCACTAAGATATTATGTTAAAAAAATAATCTCCATACATGGACGGCCCAGCCTAGCCTACAGGGTTTACGACCTGTCATCGGCTGGTTAACGTGATCACTTTATGCGCTCGCGCTATGTTCACCAATTATGCCTTCTTATTGAGTTCGAAATATATTTATCATGAAAATAAGCGGAAACACCATCGTTATGAAATTATAAAAATATTCGATATGTAGGCTGTAAGAAGAGAATTATTCACCGCTTAAATAAAACAAATGTAATGTGCAGATGTATTTCTAATATGTCATAGCTCAATTCATACAAATTGAAATGACTAACACAATATAATTGTAGGTATCTCGTATCTGTCGTTCAACTCCGGAACGATAATTTCTTAGGTCCCCTCATTTTTTTTTTTAATTTACTATTTCGTCTTATTAGCTATTTCGTTATTTCGTCTAAGCTATTTCGTTATTAATTCACTATTTCGTCCACGTTGGGTTTTAACACAATTTAAAATTCAAATGTACCGGAAGCGAATAAATTAAAAAAATATCATTGTTTATATTAAAGAACAAAATTAATTTTATTTGTCAAAAATAACATTCATCTTTTTTTTGCTGACGTACCTTTATTCTAATAAATCAATAAAAATTAACAAGAAATAAAATTTCATAACTTCTTTGTTCGTTATTCACTGTTAGGTCCCTATTTTGCGGTTAGGTTCAAGAAGGTACCCAATATCGGTACATTTTAGTTAATTTACATTTTAACTAATAATATTAAAACCATTATTTTTTTTGTATATATGATGTTCTCCTTTCAGATTAATAAACGATAGTTCATCAATTCAAATAGTTGAGTATTTTGTATTTCAATTTATGTCATCATTTACAATTTCACTGTGGGCTATATTTCCATTGATCGATGCAGCACCAGAAGAAAAAGTTTTACCATTTAAAGCATGGTAAGTAAATTGCGTTTGAAAATATCAGCCATGTAATATTATGTAGGTATAAGATACTAACAAACGAGACGGAATAGACTAAAGGAATGGAAGAAGCGGAAGGGACAGAAGGAACGGATGATGAGTCGAACAGAGGACAGACATTTATATTTTTCCTATTTAGTTATAAATCCAAGACGATTTGACCAATTGTACTTGAGAAAACAACTAAAAAAAATCATTTGGTTATTCCAGGTATCCATTACAAAATGAAGTGACACCATATTATCAAATTTTGTACTTCTATCAAATTGTTGGTATATGGTTCAGTTCTCTGATCAACGTTAGTATAGACAGGCTGTCTACCAGTATGACAGCACATGGAAGTGCTCAAATTCTTATTCTCAAAGACAACATGATAAATGTAAGTACCTACATTATTTTATAGAAGATAAGATCCTCTATTGATTTCTTTAGAAAAAAATATATATTTCATTTTTGTTGTCTAAAGATAGAGACATATGCGATTGGTGATTTGCAAAAACAAGTAGAACTATTGCTGGAGAGTCATGTTGAACATGAAAATGGACGAAAGAATCAACTGGAGATTGATTTTTTAAATTCAAATTACCCTCGCAGCGAAGAACAAGAAAATAAGGTTGAAACTTTGATTGAAAAGAATATAGTCAAATGTGTCTTGCATCACCAAGAAATTGTGAGGTAATTGTGATGATATACTTATTGCTTCTTTTCTAAAGATTATTCATTCTTGTCTATTTAAAATATTACATACATACATATGTACATATAACACAATTTGAAATAAGAGCATTCTCGAATAATAGCTAAAATAATATTCGTTCAATCTTTTTAGATTGTATTTAAATTCACATAACACATACATACCTACATATCATCCTCCTCTGTTTTTGCATACATTTCTACCTTCCTTTACATCCAAGCATCATCGTCCCATACATGTTCGTCGATTGTTCAAACTTCTTATGTTTCCTACTTTCAAAATATCATTCACATGGTCATGTCATCCCTTTGTGGGGCGGACCCTGCTATTCACTCCATCTCTTGCACCCATGTATATTTTTTTGGTCAGTCGTTCATCGTTTGTTCTTTCAATATGCCCAAACTACCTCAGGGCATTCACTATTATTTTTTTTAATATCCTTATTTATATTGCATTCTCTCACTTTATGTCATAAAAATGTTGGTATAGCTAATCATAAAATTAAATGTAATTTCAGATTCATTTCAGAAATGGAAGGATGTTTCCATTGGGGAATTTTGGCACAATTTGCGGCCAGTGTTGGAATAATATGTATAACAGGATTACAGATAACTCTAGTATGAGTATTATTATACATACCTATTTCCGTCAATTTTAATCAGTTTGATAGATAATAATTATACTTAATCAAATAAAAACACAGTATATAAATGATTTTTTTGACAACACTCTGTACCATACGATGTACATTTTAAAAGACAAAAATTCATCCACTCGAACTTTTCACTTCATAAAATACTTACTTATAAGTACATATATGTATTTGTTTATAAATTTTAGTATATAAGGTCTTTGATAAATACCTACTCATAATAAGTGTACCTTCCTACACTTTTTTCAATCATACAAGTTAACTTCTATCTTATCTGTGAATCATACAAGATGACAATCCGTGGTCGGGATTACTTGGTCAAGATAAAAAAAACATTCCTAGACTAAAAATACAAACTTAATTTCATTTCAACAACCATTATATTATTATATCTTCATGAACTGGACTTGGTTTCGGAATGGAAGAACATTCCATAAACTATTCTTCGTCTGGGGGATAAAAATCATTAATTTTGGATTGAAGAATATTCCATTAACTGGTTGTCGTTTCGGGTTTGAAAAACATTCCATTAATTAGTTTTCACTTGCACCACGCTGTATACAATGCCCAATAAAATATTCACAAGAATTACCTTGGTACGTTAAATATAGGAAAAAAGTTTTGGTCTTTTTGAGAAAAAATGTGTTTACTATATTATGAAAAATTGAAATAATTGTTTATATGTTATTATAGATTAGACTAAGTATCGTAATTTGTAAAATATAGATCTATTTAAATAAATACCTACGTTTTTTTTTCAATGCAATAACTCAACATTTTTTTAAATTTCAGATTGATCCAGCAAGTTTGAAATTTGTAACGAAAATAACATACCTATTAGCAATGATGGCTCAGATATTTTTTATATGTCGAATAGGTAACGACATATCCGTAAAAGTAAGTCATATTTCAAACCATACCATATAGGTAAATATAATTTTTATATGTAGATTTCTTGTAGTTAGTTTATAATACTTACATATTATGTATGTGAAACAATGCTATTTATTTTATATATTTTTATTACATAATAATACAAAGAGCACGACACAAATTCAATTACAATCAGGGTGTACAGATTTTGTATGCTTCTATTTATATTTATCACCATGTACTTTTCTTTCTGTATTCCTGTTTAATTTCCTAATCAAAATAAAATAAAATAATTTTCTTAGAAAAATATGTTGCCGATTTTCGAAATGAACTTGCTTTCAAAGAACTGGCACCCATTGCTTTATAGAATGTGGAAGTATTCCTCGAAAAAAAAAACACTATATCCTGATTGTAGTGAGTTCGATATAATTCAAGAATCTCTAGCTGATCTTTATTTTTTCAAGAGAGAGTATGAGGTCATCAACAATCATGTACCTACATACTTACTTCATCATCCTCATCCTCAGCGTCACAACCCTTGATGGGTCCTATCAGCTGTCAAGAATATTCTCCGTACTGCTCTATCGTTGACTGCCACTTTCCAGTTCTGCTGCTCCATAGCCCGACAGTCCGCGACAATGCCCTACGATACCCTACGATGCCCTGTCTCCCTACGCTTTTTCTACCGGTTAGGTCATTAGACAACACTCTTTTTGGGAGTTCCAGATCATCCATATGGTGTAAAATGTGTAAATGTCCCAACCAGCGTAGTCTGTTAATCTTGAACTTGACTACGCTGATTTCTTGGTAAAGATCATAGAGCTTGGTGTTATATATTTTCGTCACGTTTGACCGTCGTTATTAGGTCCATGTATTCTGCGTTTTAAGATTTTTCTTTCAAAGGCGTCCAGTCTATTTTTATCGTGCTTGGTCCAGTTCAACGATGGAACCGAGGTATAGGTATGTAAATTTTTCCACTGTTTCAAATGTGTAGTTACTGATGGTTATTAAGGATTGGCTGATGCCGGGAATAATTGTGACTGGCATTTACTATGTTTTTGCCTAATTGATTCGAAGTCCCATCCAGCATCCTTCTTAGCTGATGACTCCACAGATGAAAATGCTTCTCGCAGGAATGATTATGATCTTGCAATAATGTCGATATCATCAGCGAATGCCAATATCTTATAGCTTTTTCCTATGTAATGTTGAACAAAAGGCATCTCCTTGTCTTAAGCCGTTGTAAGATTTAAAGCTATCGGATATGTCTGATTGTATTTTAATCTGTCATAGTATATACATACTTCGTACATTGTTAGTCTCACCATATTAGTCAGTTTTGCTGGTATATTAAGATAATTCATTACCGAAAGAGTTATTCTATGTTTATGCTGTCGTAAGACACCTTAAAATCTATAAACAGATGATGTGTGTCGATGTCGAATTAACGTGTCTTCTGTAATATCTGTCTCAAAACGAATATTTGGTCAACACAGGATTTACCACTCCGATATCCAGTCCGGTAGCGTCCAGCTTTCTCTCAACAATTGGTTCATGCCTCTGAAATATAATGTTTGACAAGACCTTATTTGCCGTGTTTAGTAGAGTTATTCCCCTGTAATTGCGACACAACATCTAGTCTTCCTTCTTATATGCTCATTGCTTTCCTTCGGGATTTCCTTGGTTTCCCAGATAAGATGTATACAAGTGTGTGCAAGTGTTTGTGAAGATGTTAACATCCATATTTAATAAATTCGCTTTGGATATTGTCCTTGCTAGGGGTTTTGTTATAATTAAGCTCTTTGATAGCATTTTTCCCTTCTTGAAGTGTGGGAGCGCTTTGTGTCATCTTCGGATGTGCTTTTGAGACTTGTTGATGTACTGGCACGCTGTAATTACATTGAGGAGTGTGTCAAAGTGCAAGAATTTTCCATTGTGCAACAATTTTCGTTTAATATAAAATTAAAACTTTTTTGCACTCGTAGAATGGACTCATTCATTTCAAATATACAATAAACGACTAGGTATATGAAAATAAACAGAGATACATTATGATGATATACAATTTTAAACTTTATTATACTCGTATAGTGGGCTTGTTAATAAATTTAAAATATACTCACAAAAAACGAGTTTAATGAAAATACGCAGAATATAATATAAGATGGTTAACTGAAGGGATTCCCTGAGCTTATTATAAACTGTAATCTTATATGTAGGTATAGGTACTAGTTGCATGACATGTAACAACTGTCGATGGCGATTGGCGATAGTAGGTATGTAGGTATAATTGTAGAATACGAACCAAACTAAAGACATATTTATAAACATTTAAAGATATTTTGTTTTTATATAAAACATGTATGTATGTAGGTAGGTATATCAGCATAGGATAGTATGGAGGTCATTTTTTTTCTTACCCAGAATATAAAAACAGCATGTTGATATGTATGTATGTTTGGAGATTAAGTATCAAACTATTGAGACCCCGTAGATATTGTGTAATGTATTCTGCCTTACAAATTGAATGAAACGATGTCGCCACTAAATTCAATTTTTATAAAATTGTTACAAAAATTTTGAAATACTTATACTTACTACAATATTGATATTTTTTTATAGAAAAATAAATTATCTAGTTGGGAATTTTCGGCTTTTTTCGATATTTTTAAAAACTTTGGAAATATAGACAGTTAAACTCATAAACTTATCACAAACAAAAATTTTCTTACTAAAAATTGTGACAAAATCTGGAATTTTTTTAGAAAAACAAATTTAAGATTTTGTACTTATCTATATTTTAATATTTATATCCATTTTCAGCGTTCTAGCTTGTATGGTTTTTGAGATACCTACTTATATGGAAAAATAAAGTGAAAATTCAAAAGTTGATTACCCCTGATTGAAACAAAAATTCAAAATTCTAACCGGCATACGAAGAGTAAAATTGTGACAAACTAGTTTGTCGAACACAACAGAAGCAAAATAATGCGTAAGCATCATTACGAGAGTACGTACACTAAGAAAAAAAACTATTTTTATAACCAGAATTCTATTTCAAAAACATGATCAAAATTTTTATGTCAATTTTTAAAAGGAGTTCGATTTTATTATTAGAGTAGACTAGGTTTTTAACTCAAAATATAATGCATCTCGTTATCGCGAGTCTCAATTAATAGGTATGTATTTCTTATGTGGAAACTCTGGTTTCCATTTAATGCGAATGAATTTTCGCCTTTTTAATTTATGTGGGAAAAAAACACTATTTCATTATTAACACTTATTTATTCTGACATAGATGTTTTTAAGACACACAATCCTAAAATAATATATTTTATAGTTATCCGCAAACATCTTGAAAGATCACGTAGACTGCGCAGAACGCATTTTTCATTTTTTTGGCCTGGTTTCCGTCTCCCACTTAATGATACATATATAAAAATAATGTTATTGCCCCCATGAAAATCTCCTCTTCCTTTCCTTATCCTTTAGTTTTCCTATCATTGCTATGAATTGTTCTTATATGCTATCTACTTTTTTTTACTTTTCTTCTGCTATCTTTGTATATTTTTGTAATGTGATTAACTTATTGCCATAGTACACACCGTTTTGCCCGCCAGTGTACTAATTATATGTACAGAAAGATATAAATAATTAAAATTGTTAAGATTACTATCTAAACAAGACTGTCTAATCTAGACAAGATAAAGATTAATTAAAACAATTTTTTTAGACATTTTTCTATTACTTTCTTTTTGTTCTACAAATTGTTCGCATAATCCAAAAATAAAACTAAACTGTGTTATGAAATACCTACATAGAATGCATATAGGATGTGTTACATTTTTGGCAGAACAGACACTTGGTATAAAAAATGTAGGCGTAAGACAGAAAAATAATCTGGCCGGGAATCCCGAAAAGTTTGAATGAATCTGTTTTATGCTTACATGCAAATGATTGCGTAGTAATAAAATCCAAGCAGCGAACCTAACAACCTAATAAACAAGAACAATACGTACCTACGTACCTACCTACCTATACAGTACATAGATTTCTATGAATCATTCGCTGAAAACGGCGAATACTGGTCGGCCGGAATTAATGTGAAGTCCCAAAAATTACGTCATATTATTGTACCACTACATACAGCAAACCAACTTCCGATTTCCAATATTACTACTATATTACTAGCGACCAGTTCGTGTGGGTTCACACAGGTTCACAGTCCACATTGGTCCACATCTTGGTCCACATCATGTCATGAAATTATTAAGATGAGTCGACCCACACCATAATATTATTACATAGCATATATGTATCAAATAATTCAGTACCGCTCCGTTATTTGTTTTTTGTACGGCGCCCCCCTTGCGATTATGAACTCCTTTGTCTCCGCTGTCCATTTTATTTATCGTTTGGTCGTAATATTACATCACGTCAGGAATACAATAACAAACTGTTTGCACAGCACTGCTCGTCAGGGTCAGACCGTCAGAGCAGCACCGCTTGTCACAGGTTTATTCCACTGGTTCTCAGGTACTCAAGAGCCTTCTCACTCAACAGCATGAAGTCAACTAGATGGCCCTGATATGCCCTGTGAGCACACTCGGACACAATGTGGCTCACTGCCTGCCTTTCCGCCCCACAATCACACTCGGGGGAGTCTAGCCATCCTCATTTGAAAAAGAAGTCCGCACATCTGCCGTGGCCCGTGCGGACTCTGTTTAAAGCCGACCATATTTTACGAGGTTGGTCGAAACCAGGTGGATTCTTCGTGATGCATGGCAGACAGCGACTTACTGGATCCGAGGCTTCCTCCCATCTGGTTGCCCAGGCCTTGATCACATCATTCCTGTAACTAAAGAGGGGTCTTCGCGACTTTAGTCTGTTACCTGTTAGGGGGTATTCAAGGTCTGGGCTGGATGGCAGGGCCGGGTTCTTAACCAGTCTTTTGTATTCCCCGGCTAGGGCACCTTGCTTTCGAAGGTCGTGGGGAGGGATATGGCTCAGAACAGGTATCCAGTGCAACGGAGTAGATCTTAGCGCTCCAGATACAATGTTCAATTGAACGTCGATCATACCAGCGTGGGAGCTGTTGGGAGCTGTTCAGCCACACAGCGGATGCATAGGTACTCTGCAACGGAGTGGCTGAGTGCAGATATGCGTAGCGTCTCAGCTGTGGATCCCCAAGTTGTCCCAACTAGTTTGTGAATGACATTATTATTCCGAGTTTTTATTTTCGCTGACAGTTTAATCGTGTGTTCTTTAAAAGAGAGTGTTCGATAGAGGGTTACCCCCAAATATTTGGGTAAAGGTCACGTTAAGTGTTCGGTTTGTTTCTCTTTAATTGAGATGAAAGCAAGTGACTTCCATTTGGTCGCGTTTGAAAGGAGCCTCCAAATTCGCAGTTGTAGATCTGATGTTAAAGTAGACTCTCCTATCTCGAAGCTACGGTTCTGGCATGCTAGGGTCCTGGGTCGTCTGCATAGCCAAACTTGCGAGAGTTTGTTACAGGTAGATCTGATTGTAGAGGCTGAAAATAAGCAGTGTCAGTATTGAACCCAAGGATAGCCCGTTGTTTAGATTTTTGACTCCACTTTTATTGTTACCATTGAAAAAATTCATGTTTTACGACTAGACATGTATTCATAGCACATCAACTTCGACGACATTTTATGCTTAAAATATTTTTATATACTATACGAGCACCAAATATTAAAAAAAAGCATTATTAAAAAACGAGAAAAATCTTTATATTATTTTTCTTTACTGCCCCAGGGGATTTGGCGCCAGGAGTGGCCGTTCCGTTCGCCGTTGTGTTAAGATCTGCCCTGTGTAGTATGTATATGTATTCGGTAATCTTCGGCGGGAGTAATAGAGTAAAAAGATCGCTATTGTTGTCTCCGTCGTATCGGGACTTCACCGCTATCGGGGACTCCCGTTTACGTTGGCATGTATCCACCGTCAGTCTGCCATCTATAGGTGAATATTAAAAACATCGCGCATATTTTTTGTGTTGTTGATGCTTAATTGTAATTGGTTGAGAACAAATGGAATGCGTGCCAATATTTTTTTTCAAAGATAAATATGTCCTTGTGTCAAGCACATATATGTACATACATCCTCATACTTTCCTAAATTAAACATAAAAATATGCTTGTGCTATAAGTGTATGAAATCAGTCGAGGCAGGATTCGAACTCGCGACCACTGGATTACTAATTCGCGCTAAACCCTCTTTCAGCCTGGCTCTGTGATACGATTAATATCGTAAGTCTCCAGAATGTAGCAACTTGTAATAGGTTGCGTGTTAAATTAATATTTGACATAGTATATGTTAGTTGCCCGAGAAGTAATGTAAAATAAAATAAAAACATTCTATTTTATTTTTGGTTTATTTCCTCATTATAAATTTCACCACAATATCTCAAAAATAAAGTTATTTTCTTGTCAAATCACGGTCTGCCTCTTTGATCTGCTGAACGTACCACACTAGCTATTCCCATTCATTCTACTGAAGTTTTCAGTTCCTATTTTGAAGTACAATCAGCAAGACTATGGAACACTTTAAGTAATGATACTACGACGTCTGAATCGATTCAACTTTTTAAAAAGAAACTAAAGCTGTTTTACCTGTCTAATAATTCTTAACTGACACCCCATATCTATCCTACCTCCCCTCCCTCTACCTCTATTTCCTTCCTTCTTTTGTTGCTGTGAATTTACTCTTAATATTCTTTTCGTTTGTTATAAATTTAATGTACCTACATACCAATTTACTATTTATGACCTCACGTTGCTTTGGTTGGTTGGAAGAAATTGCCTTGTGGCAATAAACCCGCCATTGTACACATTATAATCTACATGAAGTTTAATAAATAAAATAAAAATTATCAAAAACCATAAAATACTATCTCAAACTTGTTTTCATGAAAAAGTTCCAGAGTTTTTCAAACTTTTTTACTAAGAAAAATATTTTTATGATAAATTTATATGTTTAACTGTCTATATATAAAAAATAAAAATATAGAAAAACCACGAAACATCTCAACTAGGTGGGTCGTGGCAGAGCGGTTAGCGCGCTGGGTTCGTAATCCAGTCGTCGCGAGTTCGAATCCTCCGACCAACGATTTCGTTCACCTATAGCACAAGCATTTATGCTTAATCTAGGGAACGTGTGAGGATGTATATACACTTGCTACAAGGACATATTCATTCTTTAAAAAAATCTATAAAATATATACACTATAGTAGTAAATCTCAACTGAAAAAAAATTAGTCACGACATCGTTTCGTACAATTTGTATGGCAAAATACACAATATCTACGGGGATTCTTATAGTTTAAGTCTTAAACTTCATACATACCATCAAGCCGTTTATCTGATAGGGGTAGGAAAAAAGGACTGTACTCCACACTATCCTATTCCAATACATTTATTTGCACCGGAAAACAAATAATATCTTAAAATATACTTACAAAAAATTTAATTTAGTTTGGTACGTATTCTTCAACTATACATATTATCGACAGTTGGATCTCATGTGTTACATGCAACTAGTTAATATATAATTTATACTTATCACTTTTACAGCCATTCACAATATGAATGGTTGAAAAAAGGTTGTATCTATATTAAGTAGGTATCTAAAAATGTTTTCAATAACTGGCGCAGCCAAAATAGTAATGAGTAATCCGATCATATATATTGCGGGTTTTTCTTCGGAGAATCATTCATTATCATATTCATTCGCTCGCGCTCGTCATTCGTTTTGCGACAAAGTTAAGCGATTGTTTTGTTCAAAGTGAAACGCTGGGTCTCGCGGCTGTTGTGAATTTTAAAGAAAAACTACTCTGTGTTGATATATTTTTCTTGTCCCGTTTGACTCAACATTTTTGTTGATTTCCATTTGAACAAATCAGTGTACCATATTATTGGCCAAACAATTTATTTTTTGTGATAATAGTTTTTTTTTAATTTTTTCGTTGGATCAAATACTTGTGGTAAGTATTTTTTGACTAATGATAATTGTTTATATGTACATAATATAAGATATTCGAATCTTGCGATTTAGTAAATGTAATACCTACTCCCGTAATATTTCAGATAAAGTTTAATTTTTTCATAAAATTCGTATTTTAATATTGATTCAAAAATTAATATTCCAAAATGTTTTTAGGTGTTTGATAATTTTATAAATATTTTATTACATCAAACATATTTGACTCACACTTTTTATTTATGAATAAATTATATTATAATAATATTGAATAATATATAGTTATATTTTTTAAGTACCTACTTACTTTTATATCTTTTATACTTTTCAAAAAATAAATATCAACTAAAAACAAGAAAAATGAAATTCAAATTTTACACTTGCTTACATGTTTTTTGTGCATTTTGATCTTGAAATTGAAGTGTTTAATATGAATGCTTTGTCTTTTTAAGATTTATTGGTGGCCACAATAAAGTAGTTAGTAAATATATTTAATTATTTTCTTTCAGTGTAGAAGCAATTTATGAAAATGAATAATTCAAGGTTAAATGATGAACAAGAACAAATACTACTATCAATGTTAAGTGATATGAGATCACTAATATACAGTGAAAAATGCGCTGAAACAATTCATGGAATATTAAATTCAGATATAGTAATATTTTTGGGCAATACTCGTGCAGGAAAAAGTACCATAGTAAATTATATAATCGGAAATTGTTTAAAAGCAATAAAAGAAAAAAGAAGATGTTTAAAGATTATTTTAGAGGACCAAAATAATAAAGGTCCTGTCATAGGATTGAGCTCTACATCTGAAACGACAATCCCGAGCGTATGGAATTCAAATAAGTTGAGTGGTTTAGTTGTAGACGCTCCAGGATTTGACGATAATAGAGGAGAATCTCAAGATGTGGCCAATGCTTTTTATATTAGAGAACTTATCTCAAATGCTAACTCTGTCAAGTTTGTGTTCATATCTGATATAAATGACATTATCAATGATAATATAGGACATTTTACAGATTTCATTGATAAAATTTACACCATGTTGCCCCAGAGTGATAGATTATTTAATGGAATGGTCATGGTTTTTACTAAAGACAGAGATGACACAACAGGAACTGAAATATGTGATTATTTAAATCAAAAGATACTTTCTCAAAAGAGCATGAAAATTAAAAACAGGGAAATGGTTAAATATTTTGTAGATCACCCGAAACAAATTGTTTCTGTCAAAATGCCTGAAAATGAAGGAAAAGTTGATGAAGGATATGTTTTCAATAACCTGGTCAGTGTTATAGAATTTGAAGTATGTGCTCTTCCAAAGACTACTCTCGCTAAGGTGTTTCCGGGTATTTCTGATAGGTCTCGCTGTTTCCTGTTGGAGGCTCATTCATACCTTTCTGAACAACAGGAAATTGACAATGTTCTCCGTGCTGCGGAAGATATGTTTTTATCTAATTTACGGCAATTCGAAATTATTTTGACTGATATTGACACTCCCAAAAATAAATTGATTGATCTCAAAAAAGAACTTATGAGTGTAGAAGAGCGCATCAAATCACTGACTCAAAATAAACAAATTGAATCAAAAGAGATATTGAATAATTTAAGTACACTTGTTCCAGAATTGAATGAATTACATTCCAATAGCAATATTTTTGTCAAGTTACAATTTGTGACTTTTGTTGATCAAATATTGCAAATAGAAGAGAGCGCTATTTTCATGGCAAAAAGTAAAGCATCGTTGTCTGTAATGAGTGACAAAGTTATACAGTATCGTATTAAATTACAAGAGAAAATGATGGAGATTAGCAAAGAAGAAGCAAATCGAGAATTTATAAAATTGACAGAACAAAGAAATAACGACCAAATAAAATATTATAAGGATTTGACCGAACTTCAACAAAACCAAATTAAACAATTGGAACAATTAAAACAACAAGTTGTTTACAGAAGTACTTGTACAATACAATAAAGGTAACATACATTAGGTACCTATAATTTTGAAATCTAATAATAAAATCATTACTCGACTATTTATTTAAAAGTAGTAATAATGTAAATTTGACTCAAGTATCAATATTATGTGGCCACCATAATTTCATTGAACTAAATTGCCTTATATAATAATTGTAATTTCTTCCATTTTTTTAATATCTAGAATATTTTATAGACAAGAATTAAACTAAGAAGATGCAGATTGATCATACAATTTGATAATTTTGTTTCAGGTCTGTTGGATTTTGACTTAAATAATAATTCCATATCGAAAATGAATCAAAAAAAACCTACCGAGGAGCAAGTAATGAGAACATTACAGTTGATGCAGTCTTTAATATATTGCCCACAAAGTGAAAATATTATAAACGAAGTAAAAAATGAAGATATTGTCATATTTTTGGGAAACACTAGATCTGGAAAGAGTACAGTCGTTAATTATATTATTGGAAATGAATTGAAAGCAGTACGTATAAGAAAACATGTATACCACTTAGTTAAGGTAAATGAGTCTAGCCCAGGTCCAAAAATTGGTGAAGGAACAACATCAGAGACAACCATCCCCACTAAATGGATATCGACCAACATGAGTGGTCTTGTGGTAGATGCACCGGGCTTTGATGATAACAGAGGAGAAGCTCAGGATGTGGCTAATGCCTTTTATATCAAGGAACTTATCACAAATGCCAGATCTGTTAAATTTGTTTTAATATCTGACGTAAATGATATTTTGACTGATAATATTAGCCACTTCACTAATTTTATCGATAAAATATATACAATGCTGCCACAGTGTAATAATTTACAGAGAGGAATGGCTATTATCTATACAAAAGATAGAGAAGATACTTCAAAACATGAAATCTGTGAATATTTGAAAGACAAAATTCTTCGTCAACACAGTCTTCAAATGAAAAACAGAGATTTAGTAAAATATTTTGCGAGTCGACCAGATGCTATTTCAGTATTCAGTATGCCAGAAACAGAAGGATTCTTGCCCAAAAATATTTTTGGAGATATGTTGTCTGTCATCGAAAATGGTGCAAGTAAATTATTCAAAGAAACAATGTACAATGTGACGCCTGGAATATCCGACAAATCACGATGCTTCCTTCTAGAGGCGCATGCCTATTTCACAGAATTGAAAGACTTTACAGACATTCTTACAAAAATTGAAGATAATTTTTCAACATCTTTACAACAATATGAAATTGAGGAAAAATCTTTATCTATGAATCAAATGAATGAAATAAAGACCACTTTGAAACTTATTCAAGATGACCTATCGAAAGTTATCATTTCACAGATGAATGTCAAGGATTTACTGAATTATTTGAATACTATTTGTCCTAGTGAAACAATATTGGGTCAAGGAAGTAATATTTATATGAAACTTAAATTTATTCAATTTGTGGATCAAGTTTTACAAATTGAAGAGAGTTCTATTTTCAGAATTAAGATTATTAATACCCTTTCTAATTTGAGAAGTAAAATTGTCAAATATTATGTGAAAGCACAGGAGATGACCCTTGAAATAACGAAAAAGGAGGCGGAATTGAAGAGAGCTGAAATTGAAAAGGAGCGGGAAAAAGAACGCGAAGATTACAAAAATAAAATGAAGGCTCTGGAAGAAAGAAATGAACAATTGCTGAGACAGCAGAGGGAAGATATGGGATTTTTTGGATATTTAGGTAAAACGGTTGATTCTCTAATAAGCAAACGATTTAGATTATAAAAACTACATACTTATATATTACATTATGGTTAAAACCATAGTTTGTACAAGTTCATTGTTACAATGAAACTGTACTACATTTGACTGTTTTTAGTATTCTCATTGTATTTGTATAAATTTCATACTATGTTATAAAATCTATCAGTTTTATATTGATATAGTAGGTAGCATAAATGTATTATCAACAGGGTCTGATTTAAGATTTTCAGTGAATTCAGAAATAATAAACAAAAATAGGAATTTTGAAATAAAATTTTCAATTATTATAATATATTAAAATAATATCGACTAAACAATTGTTAACTTATTTTTTGTGTAAGTATTTTATTTTTCCTTAGCTTTCACATTTTCTTTAATTTTAAAATGTAATGCTAATTTTTGACACATATTTTTCTACTTATCTCTCTCTTGGTTCATAACTAACTTTTAACTTTAGAATATATTGTGAGTTTGAACCTGATTGATATTGTATATTAGTGGTACAAATATTAATATTTTAACACAATTCATGTTTTAAAAACATCTCTCTATTGCTAAATATGATTATGACAAATTATATGTGATTTATCAGTAGAATAAGTTTAGGAACCTGTTTTCATTATAAATAATGAAAACCAAAGATACTCTTTAAAACACTGCCACACTTAATGATGTAGCTTTGTCTTTTACAAATGTAGATTTTAATGACTCATTTTTTTTATTTTCTAGTTTTAGGTGACAGTAAATTATAAGATTTCGTTCAGATTTAATTTATTATCTAAGATTGATTTATACTAATTTTGATACATTATTTTTGTATTATTATTATTATGTACATGACAGTAAAATAAGTTAAGATTAAGTTAGTATAATAATATATCTCATATTACTCCGTTCAAATGTATAAGGTACAATTTAAGATTTTTATTACATGAAAATATAGTACATAATAATTATCTCCTACAAATGTGGAGTTTGATACATCATCTATTTTTTAATTATTATTAAGTGCATGACAATAAAATATATATTAGTTCAGACTAATATTGCATTTAACAGCTGTAGATGATTTATTTTTGTTACAAGCAATTGTACAAAAAATAAAAATTATTGTCTTATGGTGGCTTTTGTAAATGTAGATGAAAATGATAATTTAAAATAGTATTGAATGATGTTTATTTTGTAATTTATACAAGTAGTTTTTGGTACAAAAATAATTTTAATTTCAAATGATGTTGAATATGTAATATTGATTTTTACGTTATGTAGTTTTTGATACCTACTAAGTATTTTACAGTTGAAGGTATTTATTTTTTTCAAATTAAATTTAGTTCAACAATATGTCTATGAATTTTCATAAATTATAAAGATATAATTGATTCATATTTATAAAATTCACAAGTTATCAAAAAAATATTATTTGGGATAGAAAACAGCAACAAAATAATATATAAAACAATAAAATAAAATGTGGATGGAAATGTTAATTTTAAATATATTATTCAATATGCTTATGTTGCTTTTTATGCAATTAGTTTTTGATAAAAAAGTCATTTTAAATTTATATGGTATTGAATACTTAATATTTATGTTATGTTTTTTTACCTAAATAATTATTAGTATTTTTTCTCAAATTAAATTGGGAAAAAAATAGTAACATGACATCTGTGATTTTTTTGTATTGTTTAACTCCTTTATTCCTCCAAGGTTTAACATAAAATTGATTCATTAATATAAAATGTGTGAATGTTGTTAATAAAATATATTTTTATATACTCTGTGTTATATGTTGCACTCCCAAATTTATTTTTTATTTATATTTAATTTTCATCTATTTTCGATGCACAACTATTTTCGATGCATTGCATTTTGCCTTTAATTAAATTTGTCTTGTTAAGAATTGTTGGTAAATACACCACATTTTTAAAAGCATGTTAAAATTACGAGTACAAATATATACAGTGGTACCTCAATATGCGAGTGCCCCAACATACGAGTTTTTCGAGATACGAGCCGGCGAGCGAGTGATTTTTTGCTTTGAGTTACGAAGGAAATTCGAGATACGAGTTCGGTTTAGCAGAGGAGATTGTGTCTCTGGGGAAATCCATGGTTCTAGAGGTGGAAGAGAGAGACGTGAACGAGCTCGTCGAGGAGCACACCCAGGAACTGACGAGTGAGGAGATACAAGATTTACAGTCACAGCAGCATACGGAGGTTATGCAAGAAATTGGTTTCGAGGAGTCAGAGGAGGAGGAGGTTATTTCTACAAGTGAGATAGAGGAGATCTTAGGAATGTGGGAGAGAGTTTCACAGTTCGTGGAAAAGAAACACCCAGAAAAAGTTGCAACAGGTCGTGCATCAGATCTTTTTAATGACACTTGCCTAACTCATTTCCGGAACATTCTGAGAGGGAGGAAGAAACAAACCTCCTTGGACATGTTTTTTTCTAAACGGCCTACAGGTGAAAGCGAGAAAAATGTAGCGAAAAAGGCAAAGACCAGTGAGGATATGTAATTTATTTCTTTACATTCTCTTTTTTGTTTTTGTACAATAAATATTTGTCATTTATAAATACGTTTTTACTATTCAAAACCACGTAACAAAAATAACTGGGGTGACATTTTGGGGGTTGGAACGGATTAAAAGTAGTTCAATTGTTTTGTATGGGGAAATTTGCTTCGAGATACGAGTAATTCAAGATACGAGCAAGGTTGCGGAACGAATTAAACTCGTATGTCGAGGTACCACTGTATTAAGAAATTTGACAATCATTTGTAAATAAGTATTAAACGGGAATTTAAATCATTATCGTGACGAAAATAGTATAACACCATTCCTTATAAACAAAAAAATTTAAATATGACAATATTTGATGAACAGAGCATAGATATATCAAAAGGAAACAGTGGGAGAAGATGGGAATTGCTTATCTTTGTAGTTAATTGAAAGAGAATATAAAACATTGAGGCATACAGTTGAAACCCATCATGTTCTTAACATAACAAACTATGTTCTAACTCAGCATAATATAATTTGCGTTCATGTTAGAGCAAAGTAGCGATCAGCATTCTTAATCTTAACACTCAAATCCAATTTGAATTTTTAATTTTCACTGAGAAACTACCTACCTCTTGCCTGCGTACAAACATTATTATATACGTCTTATTTTACATTATAGGTAAGGCTGCAAGTGGACCAATATATTTAGAATTCGTGATAAAAGATTATCTCATGAGCATAAAGATGAACATATTTTTCAATTCCATTTATTTTGTTACAACTATTTAAAAATAAGTTCTAAAATACAAAGTTCAACTTTGTTTTCTTGTCCAACTCCAACCTTTTTAAAATATTATGTTTACCGTCTAATGTTCATTAATTTTATTCTATTAGAGTAAAAATTATGAGTTGAATAGTATATGATATAGTATTTTTTAATGTTCATTTACTTTTCTATTTGTTTGATGTAATTAATATAAATATTTTCGATTTTAGAGTGGTGAATTAATGGAAGCTGCTTACACTTGTCCGTGGATTGAGAGAAAAAAATCTTTTAATATAGATTTGTTGATATTTATGGAAAGATTAAAACAACCAATCATAACAAGAGCTGGATACTTTTTTCCATTGTCTTTGCATACATTTGTTTCAGTATGTTAAAATCTAACTTAATTTACCCTAGGTCATTATTTAGAAAAAATATTAGTTTCATTGACATTTTGTCAAAGTATGTAGACTGCAGTGGTTGGGACATGTCAGCCGGATGATTGATGATCGTGTCCCCAAAAAGGTTCTTAATACCAAATCCAGTGGGCAGAAGAAGTAGATGCAGGCCCAAGCTAAGATGGCTGGACGATACAGAAGACGACATAAGAGCGATCGGAATAGCAAACTGGAGGAGAGCGGTGGAGGACAGGGATGGCTGAAGAAGGATTCTGGAGGAGACCAGGGCCCACACAGGGCTGTAGCGCCAATGATGATGATGACGACATTTTGTCATAAATTAAAATCTTTAAGATTTGAATTGAATTTTGTTGAAACAACCCAGCCTAAATAAATATAAGTATTCAATTATGAAGCATTCTCAAGTAACATTTAAATACTTACCTAATTTCTTTGTAGAATTGAAAGACTAAATCGAAATATTATATTTTTTTCGAAATATAATAATTGAAATACACCTGCATACTTTAATAATACTCTACATCTATTGTTTTTATCAATTTCAGCTTCTTCGTTCTTCATATTCTTATTTTGCTGTCTTACAACAATTGAATTCTAAGAAGTAATAAAATCTTAAAATACATATTGATGATCTATAAAAATCCTTTTTTTTTTTAAATTCACTATTTGTTTAATCTTATTGTAGATAAATTATTTAATATAATATAGTAAATATTATAATTCTTTGTATACATTCATATTAGTCAGTGGATTTAATAAATGTTATGTTTTATAAATAATAATATAAGAGGTATTTGAGATCAATAAATAAATTTTATGTTTATAAAGTTGGTATAACTAATTCACTATACTAAAAACCCCTAATGATTGATGATAATTGTGTGGTCATACATTCATGTGTACAAACACTACAGAGCCAAATATTAACAGTAAACAAAGAAACAATTGAAAAATCTTTAGAGATCCAAATTTTTTTAACTAATTATACAGGTGTACATTGTCCAAACCATCTCAACTCATCTATATCTATAGGTATGACCAAACCATCTCAACATACCAATCCTTATCTTCATACGATTTTACTTTATGGTACATTTTTACAAAATAAATTATAACTTAATAAAGATATATGCAATAACTTTTGTACTAACCACGAATTTGAGTATTTTTGGTCAAACGTTTTCAAATCTAACTGCTTCTTCCTCTTAAAATTAATTTGGTTATTGATTAGGTTTTCAATTTTATTAACTTCTTGAGCCTTTTAGTCATGGAGTGGAGCGGTTTGCGCATATATCAACCAAACAAAAAAAAAACAATTTGCGCATGATCAGCTTAAGAAGTTTAGCACTAACTTTACTAATGTATACATAAAAGGTTTTTATTTCACAGAAGGATAAATAATAAACTATGAAGTCAAGAAAAGGAAATTGGTAAAGATTAAGCATGATTAATCAAAAATTGTTGGAAGAGAGTATATAAAGCTTTATATAATTACAGTTACTGATAAAGTATCTTGAGTATGTCACGTGAGCCGTGCAAAGATGAATTTTGGATCTCTTGGAGGCAGTGAGGAAGAGAACGCGGGCACACCAATAACAGCGAGCGATTGGTTGCCTCCTGCACTATGTCCTATTTCTGTTAACTACTCCGAGCTTCTGTGTATGATATACGAGTGTACAAAAACAATATCTTTTACTTGTTGATTTCTGTGTGAGGTAATTCATGAATGCTAAAATTTGTTTTGTTGATGATCGTTTGATTTTTGTTGTGATATTTCATGTCAATTATTTTATGTAGGTACTTCTTAGTAAAATAATACACCTAGAAGAAGAACATTTATTTTGTAACAAGTGTAGTCTGTGTGAACTTACATACACCTTGTACACCGAAATATAGTCATGATATTTATCGGGACCTGAGGGGCAAGTCTGGTCAACCGGCGTAGGTAATCAAAACCATCCATGTTTACCCAAATCATGGATATTATTTTCTTTTGATTGGTTTTGGATGGTTTTGATTCCGCCTTTTGACCCGGGGGTCAAGTCTGGTCTAACCTAAACCATCTAAAGATATGACATGTATATTAACTCCATATAGTAATTGTATCAATGATATGGGTAATCGTGAGGGTTTGATTTCGCCGGTTGGACCAGACTTGTCCCCCTGAACTGTAACCCTACCTAATATCTGAGACAAACAAAAGAGTGCCAGGCAAAAGGAATTTAAAGAATATAATTTTAAGAATATAATGGGTTGGTTTTAATTTGGTAGTGAAATAATTAATACAAACTTGTAAAACAATATTTTGGGCATTTATATTATTTCTCATTTAAAAACCGCGCAGAATCCAACTGTCACATTGATTCTGAACATTCTGAAGAAAATGTTGCTACATAATATAAATATCTGGGTCGCGTTCTAAATCAGAGTGAATCGCTCTACTGGTGCGACCTGAAGTTGCAAAGAGAGCGACATTTGGGCGATGTTTAATCCGAACGGCACTGAGCGATGTTGGGGTGACTTAAAATTACGCGGGCGCGGGAAATTTAAAATTACAATGTTGGTATTACTTTAGTTGTGTCATTTTGGTCGAAAATTATAATAAAATAGTGGTTGTGTCATTTGTTTTGGTGTTTATCGGATATTTTCACTATAATAACGAGAGAATAATTTATTAACTATTAATTTTAAAAGTATTAAACGTGTTGTGACTAGTGATTCGTATTATTTGTAAGTATTTACGATTTTTTCTTGTGTGTGCATAGTTTTCACGAGCTTTTCGAGTTTTGGGCATTCAAAAATTGTTTATTTCCCTTAAAATGATAACCACTCATTTAAAAATGCATTATTTTCATAAAACAAAATACACTTACTGTTGATGTTTACCATTAAATAATGGCCTTCCACATTTTTTTGTGGTTGACCATTATTATCCATGATAAATTTGTATGAATTCATATTCATTGAATTTACTTATGTAAATTATAATAATTAAATAAATTAAATACATTTACTGTTGATGTTTTCCATCAAATAATGGCCTTCCACATTTCTTTGTAGTTGACCATTATTATCTATGGTAAATTTGTATGAATGTATATCCATTGAATATCTTTTTGTAAATTATAATAAAATAAATTATATTAAAAATACAAATAAAACCGACTAAAATCATACCAAACTAAAAGTGCTGACGACTATGTGAAAAATTATAAATTGCCGCCAAGTAAAATGTCACTTTGACTATGCGAAAATTCATAATTCCCGCCAAAAAATTTAAAAATTTGACAAGAGCGACATTCACCCTACTATTTAATCGAGCGACTTGGGCGACATTGGTGCGAGTCAACCGTGATTCCGAACGGGCAGAGTGAATCGCCGCGCGAATCGCTCGATGAATTCCGAACGCTTAGGATGACGCTCTAACATCGCCGAGCGTCTTTCCGAACGCTACCCTGATTACATAGGTATCATTATTCCTCCATGCTAGCAATACTACATACATTTGTTATCTTCAAAATGTCAAACTGACTAACTGACAGAATCACTGAATTTACCAGAGTATATAAAATAATAACCTTGGAGGAATAATAATAACACACTTGTCTGATAATAATTAAAAATGGAACAAATAGAAAAAGAATCTCAAGAAGCTGCCCTGAAAATGGTTGTGAATATGTTACAGCGACCGGGTCAACTTGAAAAGGTAATTTTTTTACCAACTGCCTACTTTGTTTATTTGAGTCACATGAAATATTTTAGCATGAAATATAATTTATGTGAATATTTTGTGTAACAGCATCTAAAGTTTTGCAGCAGGGCTCTTGGCCGCTGTTTTGGATTCAACTAAAGAATGTTTCAAACTGTCATGCAGTTTCTTTCCTTTCATTTGTTAGTATTGCAAGAGTACTCAAGTAATACTGAAAACCTGTGGTTTAATTTTTTAATGTAGTTTTACTGCACCATCTTTCAACATTTCAATAAGTTAGCTTCTGAATTTTATGATAATGCCATGCACATGATGGCCGCTCCACACTCAGTCCATAAGTAGCGCCACAAAGGAGTGCGAATCGGCTCCTCACTTCACGTGTTGTACCTTCTCTGCCATTATGCTCGATTTGCGGACTAAGTGAGGAGTAGATATAAGATACTTTATCACTAACTTTGGTAAAAAATAATTGAATAATATTAAATAATGATCTTCCGAAACATTTATTTATGTTCAGATCGAACAATACAAGAGGAGAATTTCTCACAAGAAAGCTTCTGTAGAGGCGCAATTGAAATCTGCAATGCAAAGTCAGTTGGACGGTGTTCGCGTTGGGTTAAATCAACTCAAGGAAAGCCTTGATGACATTAAGGATGTTTCAAAAAAGTAGGTGAACACTTGTAATAAAGACAATTATATAAAAAGATATTGATAAAATAAAGAACTCACAGTACAATAAGTACTCAGTAAATGATAGTAATTGCTAATGCCAATATAACTAAAGAAGTCTGGCAATACATCAGGCAATCGTCATTCTGATAAAAACATCTTAGTTCAAAGTTGTTTTTTTACATACATACCATCACGTTGTGTCCTTTACGGGGTAAGCAGATGGAACTGAGCGCCATACTTTTCTATTTTTTGCACACATTCCTGGCTTCCTTTACATCCATGCATCGTCTCATACATGTTCGTCGATTGTTCAAACTTCTCATGTTTCCTACTTTCAAAATATCATTCACATGGTCATGTCATCCCTTTGTGGGGCGGACCCTGCTATTCACTCCATGTCTTACACCCATGTATATATTTTTAGTCAGTGGTTCATCATTCATTCTTTCAATTTGCCCAAACTACCTCAAGGCATTCACTTTCATTTTACTTATAATATAACAATTCACTGGCATATATCAAAGTAGGTACTACAATTGTATTATGTATGGCAATATTGGCTTCCTTTGAGATGCTTGGATCGGACATTACTGGTCTGAGTGCTCCGTTTATTCTATTACCAGCCATAACTCCTCTTATCAGGTCTTCCATTCTGTTGAAACATACTCCTCAAATATAATATTCCTCTACTTGTTTTAGCCATTCGTTTTCTAATTTTATGTTACATGCAGTTATAATTTCAGTTTTTTTGAATACCAATATCTTATTCTATTCGTTCTCTATTTTTGAATATCTATATATTTACTCACGTTCATTCTCATTCCATTCTGCAGGCATCCATACACTATTCACTAAGTACTGTAACTCATACACACATTATTTTTTTTTGTTAATGAATGTTACATTTAACAATAAGTATATACCCAAATTATCAAAAAAAGATATTATGTAAAAAAAAATGAGGAAGTCTAATTTTATTTTGTTTTTACAAAATGGATCAGTATCATTTTTAAAAATAAATTAATAATAAACACTTTCTTACACCCTGCTCAAGTTTCGAGTCTATTGCCACATGGAAATTAAAAAAAAATACTTATTATGCTGTAAATATACCAATGAATGAAATTCACCAAACAATATCAATGAGGTGCTTAAAAATATTGTATTATTTTAAAAAGAATGTGTCTAAAGAGCAATTCAAAAGTTTTTTTAATTTTGGATACAAATTGTAAATAGTTTTAGTACCTATCTAAAATGTATACTTTTATCCCATGTTTAGATTGGATTCATTGGAAACATCACTGAGTGCAGTAGCTCCGCTCTGTGGTTCTTTGCAGGCAGTGAGAGAAGAGAACATGCGACATTCTCAATATGTGACTGCTATGGACAGCCTGAAACACATATTCACAGTTCCTGAGAGTGTAGAAAAGACTAAACAATGGATCAGTGAAGGAAAACTGTTACATGCACATCAGGTAATGATTTTATCGAGTAAGTTACCTAAAATAATATCCCACATGTATGTATTATGAGATAATAAATATCAATCATCAATTGAGACAACGATAACTCACATCAATGTATTTTAACTCAATTAAACCACACATCAATACAATTATAAGATAATAATGCCTTGTATCAATAAATCAAGAAATATGCCACACCAATATTATATTTAAGTGAAATGATTTAAATATCAAATAATTCTACGATGTTGTTTGCATTTTTACTGAATATTTTTTACTTTGTGTGGTGCATTGAAATTATTGTATTCGATCAAATGAAGCCTATTTATTTTAGAGAGTTTCTAAATATCTTTTAATCCCATGCACATTTTTCTATACATATTTATAATTTCTCCACTAAGGGTGGGTTTTTTCAACCTTAGTTATAGTTAAAGTTAGAGTTATAGTTATACTTACCACTGGATACCATAGAAATGGGTTTTTTCAACATTTAACTGCACATTTAGCCCGTAACTGTAGCCAGAAAAGTAACCAGCCGAAAATCTGTAGTTATAGTTAAATTTGATAGTTTTTATGATAGATGTAGCTGGCAATTTTTGTTCATGACTGACCATTTGACGTGTGTCAATTTCATATTTTTTTAGCATAATGTCTAAACACAGAAAGTATAATATAATTATGATAGTAATATATACGATGAAATGATAATGGAATACGTATTGAAAAAAAAGAAAAATGTTAGGTTTGGACGACTGCGAATTTTTAGCGTGATGACGCTTGTATAAAGAAATAGTGAGATATCTTTTTATATAATTACCGATAATATTCGCAAAAATTCAAAATTCAAATGCGTTCACCATATTACAGCAAATTTATGACAGCCACCATTACTCGGAACCACAGATACATAAATAATAGAAAACAAGACACACAATATCTTCTATCTTTTATATAGTATGCGCTAGAAAGAGATAGGAAACGCTCGGAACGTACTGTTTACAATTTGTATGAAATATTTGGGGTCTTTATACCTGCAACACCCGTAACTTTAACTATGACATAACTACACTTGAAAAAACCGTTTTAAGATATTTAGCTATTTCTTGTATAACCTGTAGTCATATTATAACTATAACTACCAATTTAAGTATTCTGTGAAAAAACCCGCTCTAAGTTATTAGTTGCAAGTTATTTTCTACAGTCAAATTTTCCCTCATTAATCAATAATATAATTTACTTTCCATTTTCAATCCAGTGGTCGCGAGTTCGAATCCTGCCTCGACCGATTTCGTTCACCTATAGCACAAGCATTTATGCTTAATTTAGGGAATGTAGGAAGATGTATATGTACTTGTATAACAAGAACATATACATTTTATGCTATTAAAAAAAAAAAATTGTGGTTCATTTTTTCCAGTGTCTGACAGATTTAGAGAATTCTCGTGATGATTTACTTTACGAACTTCATAAATTACCGAATCAATCAAACCATGACAAGATCATGTTGAAGGCTTATTTTGAGGATGTAGAGACTTTATCAAACTTACTGGATAAGCAAATAAGACTTATTTTGGGACGCACATTGAATACTGTCCGAAAGGAACCAACTGTTATTGTAACAGCATTGAGATTGATCGAAAGAGAAGAAAAAAGGGACCAGCTCGCAATTCAAGTATGAAAATTTTCTACCATATATACCTACATTATTATTATCATAGAAAATGTATTAAATATTGTATGGGATAACATTAATCCATCATATTAGGACTGCCGTTCCCAATTACGGAAATGATAAAAAGAAAGAAAACTTTAAAATATGTTTACTCACATATTCAAGCATTTATTATTATCATTCAAATTTATTGAACTGCTCGATGCATGCCTGTATTAACATACGAGTACAGCATAACTATGTTCCTAAACAAATTACTTACACAATTCCGATTATTACAATAGAAAATTCAGTCCATTCATGAAACTGCATTGGGGCTCTAGTATTATCCTAAAAAATTTTATCTGAAGTTGAATTATGTTTTTAATTGACTTTTCATATTTAGCAAGGAAAACAAAGTGGGTTCATGCCACCTGGAAGACCGAAAAATTGGCGAAAAAAGGCCTTTGACGTTCTTGAATTGTCTGTTGCAACTCGAATTGAGGGGACCCGAGTGGATGAAAGAGAGGACAACAAGATGTGGCTTGTCAGATATTTAGAACTCACCCGACAGTTGATATTGGAAGATCTGCGTGTCGTTAAGACATTATGCGTACCATGTTTCCCCCCACATTATGATATTGTGAATAAGTATGTACAGATGTATCATACATGTCTTTCAACTAGTGTAAGTATTTCAAAAGCAAATTTGTATTTTTCACACAGTGTGTATCATATTTTTAAATTGAACTAATAGTGTAACTCTGAAATTGTGATCAAGTAAAAAAATTACGGTATTATTAAAATTATGATTAGATATTATTTAAATTATCATATTTAGCCATGTAACCATCAGTTATCAACATTTTAAGCAAAAAGAAATTTTTTTTTTGAAACATACATTTTTTTTATTCCAAGATAAGTTTTCTAAATTTTTAGCATTTTACTTTAATCTATTGTTTATTTGCTTATTTAAAAAAAAAGAATATTCATTGAGACAAGTACAAATACATTCTTATCGCAAATCCGCCTCTATTGGTGGCTGTCCCTTATTAAAAACAAAAAAAAAACATTCTTATTTGTTTGCAAAAAATTAATGCTTATATTGGGTGAATGAAATTAGTTGGTTCAGAATTCGTCCCAGGTTCAATGCACTCCAATCACTCCGGTATTTAATATATTTATTCCAGTTGCAAGAAGTAATACAAAGTGGTGTTGAAGGGAATGAGTATGTCACATTACTTTCTTGGATTTTAAATACTTATCCCGGTCCAGAACTCATGCAGCATCCTGAGCTCAATATTGATCTTTCTGGATTTGATCCACTTCTTAGTGATAAAATGTTAAATGAAATGCAAGATCAATATCTTCAGGTATGTCATAGTTGTATTTACACTATCCAACTGTCGATTTTATTTCTCTTAATGAATCAACAGTGTCAATCTTAGTCCCGTGTGAGAGAATTGTATGCAGTAGTAAAGTTTTTCCATGGTTTATAACTTTGAAGTCAAAGAACACCAACTTAGAAGCTTCGCAGCATATATGTTGTGTATATATATATATAATCCAACTGTCGATTCGTTCAAGAGAATGAAATTCTATTCAAGGAAGAGGCAGTTAAATCCAAGATGCGTGTACGAAGGAACATTTCGTATGGCGTAGTGGACTTTTTGCATGCTAATAACACGAACTAGAGGCCTCGCAGCATATATGTTCCCATACATGGATTTACTCGGAATTCAGAGTAGAACATTTTATGTGAGTTTTGTGTGTGTGTCTGTGTGTGTGTGTGTGTGTGTGTGTGTGTGTGTGTGTGTGTGTGTGTGTCCCTTATAACTTTTGATCCGCTCAATTTACAGAGCCCAAAATTCTAGAATATATAAACAGTTATAGGCCTACAAAACTTTTGTACTCAGAATTTTGAATTTTTGTTTCAGTCAGGGGTTATCAACTTTTAAATTTTTGGTTTATTTTTCCACATATCTCAGAAACCATAAAAGCTAGAATGCTGAAAATTGGTATAAACATAGAAAAATACAAAATCCCAAATTTGTTTTTTTTTAAAAATTCCAGGGTTTCTCAAACATTTTTTATTAAATATATTTTTTTATGATAAATTTATGAGTTTAACTGCCTATATTTCCAAATTTTTTAAAAATATCGAAAAAAGCCGAAACACCCCAACTAGATAATTTAATTTTCTATAAAAAATATTATCATTGTATTAGCACATCTCAAATTTTTTTTAACAATTTTTATAAAAATTGAATTTAGTGACGACATTGCTTCATACAATTTGTATGGCAGTAGCCTACACACAATATCTAAGAAGACATAATAGTTTGATACTAATCTCCAAACATACATACATACTATCATGCTGTTTTCATATTCTGGGCAGGATCAAAGGACTGACCTTCATACTATCCTATCTTGACATACATACCTAGGTACATGTATAGAAAACCAAATATCTTAAAATATTAAATAATTTGTATTTATGGGTTTATAGTTTTTGTCTTATTCTTCAACTATACATACTATCGCTATCGATAGTTGGATCTCATGTGTTACATGCAACTAGTAATATATGGATGAACTCAGAATTTCGAGTAGAACATTTAGTGTGTCTGTCTGTGTGTGGGTGTCCCCCTTATAACTTTTGATCTGCTCAATTTACAGAGCCCAAAATTTCAGAATATATGAACAGTTATAGGCCTACAAAAATTTTATACTCAGAATTTTGAATTTTTGTTTTATACTCAGAATTTTGAACACAGACACACAAAACTCACATAAAATGTTCTACTCCGAATTCTGAGTAAATTCATGAATGGGAACATATATGCTGCGAAGCCTCTAAGTTGGTGTTTTTAGCATGCAAAAAGTCCACTACGCCATATAAAATGGTCCTTCATACACACATCTTGGATTTAAACTGCCTCTTCCTTCAAGAGTATTTCATTCTCTTGAACGAATCAACATTTGGAAAATACATACATTATAGTAGTATATCTCAAAAGTTTAAAATTGAATTTAGTGATGACATTGTTTCATACAATTTGTATGGCAGTATACACAATATCGATAGTTGTATCTCATGTGACTAGTTTAGTTTGTCATTGGAAAATTTCATTGTGATACTCCACTAGTTTTTGTTTAAAGTGAAACTAAAACTAGTTTTTTCTTTTCTATGACAGTTGCCTGATAGCGTGTTGCGATAATCTATGGAAAGAGGTTGATGTTAGAAATGTATAAATGTATGTTAGTTTCAATATTACAATTATTTAGGCTTTTTATTTATTTCCATTTGAATATAGGTATTTATGTACAGATTACAGTAAAATAAATTTGTACAGAAAAGTTATTTTTATTTTATGTTTTTCAGCGCATGGAGAAAAATTGTATGGAATGGATGGAGAAGACTCTGCAGTCTGAACAAGCGGAATGGGCTGCTGGTGGACCACCGGAACAAGAACCTCATACATCTGCTTATCACACACATGCTCCCATTATTGTTTTCCAAATGATTGATCAAAATTTACAGGTTTTATATATATATTTGTATATATATATATATATATATATATATATATATATATATATATATATATATATATATATATATATATATATATATTTTTACTAATATATATTTTAAAGCGAAAATTGAATTGTTTCGGAATATTATTTATTTAAAAAAAAATTATATATAATATGGAACTTTGTGTTTCAAAAGTGTGATCCATAATAATACTCATTTACTTGTATTTATAATATTACTAAATAAAATTTGATTACAGTAATATAATATAAAAAATGTAGGATACAGCAAAAACATCGGAGATATAAAAATAGTAAAAAAAGCAAGTTTATGTCATATTTAAAAAAAAAGTATTCCAAAATTGTTTAATATTTATTATGTGAAATTGTTCAAATTTAATATTATTTTCTTTATTATATTTCAGGTAACAACGACAATAAGTAAACAGCTAACATTTAAAGCTCTATTAATGAGTATTGATCAAGTAACAAGATATGGCCAAATGTACGGAGAGGCTATTGTTCAATTTAAGGTATGTTATTTTTTATTGTTATTTCGGTTGTGTAAATAAGAAAACACTAGTTTTACATATATTTATGTAACTTAATTATACATAATTGTCTGCATAATTTAAATGTTGCCCCTTAGAACGTGTTGACTGTATAAGGTAGCTGGGTGTAATAATTGATAAGTTTCTGAGTTAGAACGACCATATCAATTCGCGACTAGATTCTCTGTTCTGTCTAAATATTTCTTATGATATTTGATATCAATTTAAACTATTTTTTTGGCGCAGTCAAATAAACATTCATAGATTTAAATTCGCCGTTGAAAAATCTCTCCACTGACTGCGAATCATTTTCAACTTGTTTTTATTTGTTGAAAACATAGAATTATAATTTGAGGTTAAAATCTTGGGAATTTTATGACTTTGGGAATATTACAGTCATGTTAATACACGTTGAATCCGAATAATATTTATAATATACATTTTTAGCGTCCTAAATACAATTTCATTAAAGACAATAATCAACAATTTGTGAACAAAATGACATGTATGAAATGCGTTTGACAAATACATCCACTATGATGTGTTTGGTCACTCATTACACGACCCAAACGAACCGTTTTAGCGCGTAATTCAAAATATGTTTTTTAAATTGCTTTATAGAGCAAATAAAAAAAAAAATTTTACCATAGGTACTTTTTTCTATTATTTTTTGTACCATGTTTTTAGTAAATGAAAAAAAAGTGAATTTTCCCTATTCTTTAAGTTATGTACAAAAAAAATCGAACCTCTTCTATATAAGGAATGTAATATTATGACTGTAAAATAATTATATACATATTACACAAACGCTTTGTATATTTTTTAATAGAATTAACTTTCTTGAAAGAACACAAAAAATCTTAACTACTAGAACTGGCACTTCCCTAAACTCTATGACAGTCTGTACTAAAACTTATTTTGGTCAACGAAACTTTTGTTATAAGGTTCCACTCATGTTTAATATTCTTCCGGACTACATAAAATCATGCAATTCCTCACCTAAATTTTAAAAAAATGTCAAGATTTTTGTATTGACTGAGGATTGCAAAAATATGTTTTCATCATTAACTTTCCTCAGTTAAACTATTTTTGAAATTTCATTTGCAATAGCCATGGCTATCCTTTTTTTACAGCAATGACTGATTTTTAATTGATAATAATAACAACTTAGTACTACTAAAGAATTAGCAGATCAATGCGTAAATTGTAAATGATTTTAATAGACCAAATTAAAATGCAACAAACGCAATGATCAAGCATTCAATTGGGAATGATTCACCTATCAACCCTAATGATTTCTGATTATTAATGTTTAAATTTTTTTTAAAGATTCTACATGACATGTATTTATTATTACCTATTTTTATGTTTTATTTTGCAATGTTTCAGAATAAACATTTTAAAGATCGTAGCCTATCACCATATTTTACCCAACACATAATTACGGTGATAAATAATTGCCGACAAATGCAGGAGTTGGCAAGACAAACTGATAGAAGGTATTGGCCAAAAGGGGAACACCACGCTGGTGCAGAAACTAAAGTGGATGCGCTCTCGAATACATTTGAGGTATTTTAATATTTAATTAATTTGATAAGTAACATTTAGCTATGTTATAAAGTACTTAAGTAAAGTATAGTAATACTTTACTATACTAATATAAAATTAAGATGCATACCTCACTTAATTCTTACCGCACTTTAGTTACACGCAAGATGTATTGTTTGGATGCATTGTCGTACTTGAAATTCCATCTTATGCTAACATGTAAAAATCACACTAGAACTAAAAAGGACCGACCAGATATATCATCAACTTCATGCTGCATATTTATTCATGCTGATAACTAATTCATTTATATGGGTTTTTCGAGAGTTACTTTTATTTTGAGTAAACGAGAGATATTCGCTTTTAGGTTTCCAGAGGGATTCTGTTGTTGCATTATTTGGTATGTGAGATAATTATAATGTTATTGCACTGGAGTAAAATAGAAAATATGTCTGCAGTGTGTGTCTATTATTGTACTATCTCTTTCTCACGTTTTCTGTAGTGTGTGCTGTTTCTTGGTTATATTGTATGAATTTGTTAATCTGTACCATTTTTGAAGAGCGTTTTGTTCTCTTATAATGTGTCTATATATAAAATGTCATTTGATCTATTACATTGAAAATTAGCTATTAAAAATCATAAATTGACATTTCTCTATATTTATTTATGATTTCATAATATACAACAAGTATAAAAATATGATATCTTCTTAATTCAGCCTTAAAAATACAAAGGTAATGAAATTTTAAGAAAATATGAATTTTATGGATTTGTGTCATGAAAATTAGATGCTTTTTAAAATACTCCTGTACAAAGATGAATTATGATTAAAATATTGTGAACACAATTATAATACTCTAAGATACAAAAGAGAAAGGCAATTGTGGTTTCACTGGATTCATGAATTCAGGTCCACGAGCACAGGCGACCAGAGTATCAGCCAGAATAGGCGAACCACATGGGCTTGTGACCATTGTATGCGGGATTAAGGGGCCCCTTCATGACTCAAGTCACGCTCAGCACTCCCAACCTCCGAGTGATACTTCACTCCCCTGTGCAACCAAATCCTAGGTGCAGACCTAGGTCTTTAAAGTAGGAATATAAAGATTTTGCGGGCAGGCCTCTCACCCCCACCTCTACAGCATATATATTCGTGCTAAAGCCATTTTGAACTGTTTTATCTACCAGTTCCTTTTACTTGTTTAGTTTGTATTGGTGGTCTTTTGGAATATTTGTGTCCTTAGGAACAGTCAGCTCCACATAAATAAGTCTTTTCAATGAAAGAGAGTAAATTGTCAAGTCAGGCCTAAGAGACGAGATTCAGATCTCCTTTGGAAGGTTATATCTCTCTGTTCTCGTATCCATTAGGATATTCCAGTCATCTGACTTCCCAATTATTGATACTAATGGACTTTAACGAACCAAACTTTTTTTTTGAAAATGTAATATTTTTATGTTTTCCAGGATCTGCGGAACGAAGCTATGAAATATCTGTTAGAAGAAGCATTTTTGGATTTAGAAACACATTTTGATGATTTGTTTACAACAAAATGGATTCAATCTTCTATTCCGGTTGATACAATATGTGTCACGTTAGAAGATTACTTTCAAGATTATAATCATCTTACTCCAAAGAACTTTGAATATGTTATCACTGAAGCTCTGAATCTTGTTTGCAAAAGATATATAACAGCCATGCTCTCGAGGAGAATAACGCTTAAAACGATTGATGAAATTCAGATGGTCGTCAGTAAAATTTTAAGAGAAGGAAACCAAATAAAGGCGTTCTTTATGAGAATTGCACCAGATATGACTAATATGGAGTGGCCTTTTGAAATCATCCATATGTTAGCTGAGGTAATTTTTATCCCTATTTTTTTTGATTAGGAGGTATAAATTATTAGTATCATCTTACAAAACAGACACAATGAAAAAACATTTAACAGATTATATCTATATGCATTTATCAACAAAACATTGTTTTTTATGTAGTGAATGTTGGCTGATTTTTTAAAAATAAAATTTGACAGATTATTTTTATGTTCATTACGTGATATGAATATTATGTCACAATATCTATATATGTGAGTAAAATAATTACATTACACTACAATCATTCTTTACAGAATATTTAAAATAAAATATTTTATTAGTAAATATTTATATTTACTAATATGAATGAACTTACTAATAAAATATGAATCACACTTGTGTTGTGCTTCCTTTCATCAGGTAATGCACACAAGCACACCTATCGTTGGTTACCCAACATTGTGGGATATACCAAGATGGTATGAATGTATGAATATTTTCATACAAATATTTACTATATTTTCATATATTCCAGTAATACAAACTTTTGTGGCACTCTATGCTATCATTAGTGCCGAATTAGTGAGATTGTACTGTATGTAGAATCTTGGTTAGAAATTAATTACATGTCAATGTGGTATAACGTAGAATTTTACTAACACTTAGTTAAAGAATCATTTCTGTAGCATATTCTTCGCATTTTTTTTGGCTAATTAACATTTTAATTAATTTATTGTAATATTTTTCAGGTTTTGAAATGCGAAGATATTGATATGTTATCTTTGGACCTTCATAAACTGATAGACAAGTGTCCAGATATAACAGAAGATCATCTCATTCGTTTGCTAAGTCTTCGTGGAGATTTACCTCGAAGTGAAATAAAGGAAAGAGTTTCATATATTGCCAACACGACAAAAGGAACACGACAACCACAGCAAAAGAGTATTTTCAATCAGATTATGTTTAGTGATAGATTACTTTCACATTTTACACTTTAATAGCAGAAATTACATTCATTTTAAAACATGTTTAAAAAAATAATTAAAAATGTTCATGCACATGCATTTCAAATTTAACTTAGAAAGGTAAGAAAAACAGATTTAGGAATTTGATTGTTTTAATTAAGTTCTCTAATTTAACAAATAATTACTTTAGAAAAGTCTTATATTATATCAAATAAATTTTATAAAAAATATTTATATACAACATTATGATATATTTATTTTAATCTATCATTCTTTTGTAATATATCCTTAATGAAGAATATTAATCTAAGTGTCACACTTCAAGTATCTTGGATCCGTGTTGACAAGTAATGCCCAAGTAGATGAGGATGTTAATTATCGTAACAGTACAGCATGGTTGAAATGGAGATCTCTTTCTGGCATACTCTGCGATACAAGGATGTTTATTATAACAAACTTCAAAGTATATAATGCAGCGGACCTGCAATGTTGTACGGCGCAGGATGCCAGAAAACATCTAAAAAACTTGAGAAACAGTTGCATAAAACTGAAATGAAAATGCTGCGCTGGGCAGATGGTGTAACACGGATAGACAGAATCCCCAACGAGTATGTCAGAGGGTCATTCAAAGTGGCACCAATAACTGAAAAGTTAAAAGAAATAGATGGTCTGGTCATCTAGACCTAGGGGTAGAGGCAGACCCCCAGAAATATGCTGGTCCAGTATTGAGAAGGAGCTGGCGGTTCAGTGTGTTCGTGTTGTGACAACCCAGAACAGAAGATCCTGGTGCAGAAGCCCGTCCCTGGATGAACTGGGATAGAGGGGCAAGAAAAAGAAAAATATTAATTTATTTAAATCTTTCTGGACAAATGATTAGTACACTGACGGGCTTATTGCCTTATGGCAATTTATTCCAAACAATCAGAGTAAATGTTAAATATACAAAACAGTGTCTATGATGGCAATAAGTTAATCACATTACAAAATAAATAAAGATAGCAGAAGAAAAGTAAAAAAAAAATAAAGAAGATAGCATATAAGAACAATTTATAGCAATGATAGGAAAACTAAAGGATAAGGAAAGGAGGAGGAGAGAAAGATGTAATCAGGTGTTGTCAGATAAATATTTTTGCTTTAGCCTTTTCTTGAAGATTTTTAGTGAGATAGACGACGTAATATCAGAACTAAGACTATTCCATAGTCTAGCTGAATGAATAATCTGCATTATGTAAGTGTTGCAAACACCTGATAGAAAATATCTAGACCATTTGGATAGTTTAAAAACTTTTTAGAGCAATTTTTAAAAAAATGGGAAACCAAAACACAGAAGAGTTACAAGGAGATTGCAGGCACAGAAAATTTAACTACATTTTTTGATTAGAAATTTGTAGTAGTATTTGTGTGAAATTCTGCACCATTATGCACATTGAATTCTTCAATAGGCAAAAAATAAACAATGTGTAATTGAAATAAAATGATTTTGTTGTCAATAATTGTACACATGTCATAATGGAATTATCTTTATCATTTATTGATTCACTGAACCAAATGTATTTGGATGAATGAACATATTAGGTAGCTTTTGTTGGGATTCCAATATATTTCGATGGTTATAATATGCTTAACATTTAAAAAGATTACCAAACGAAACCTGCTTAATGTTTTAAATGTTTCATTTGTAAAATTTTGCACAACGCTGCACAGTTATTTAAGTCTGTAGGTACTCAAAATTATTTTTAGTATCATACTTATTAAGTTACATAATTTTTTGTACCAGTGATAATATATTGAGCGTGGAACTAGCTTGTGTAAAATAATAACAGGATGCCCGCACAGAAACTGAACGACTTACTAACTGTGCCACGGCGGTTGGCTTAATTAAATTACAAATAAATTAATTTTCTTTTAAAAAAATATTAATTTGAATTTAACATTACTACTGAAGTGATATAGATAATTTTTCATTCTAATAATAGATTTTTTTCAGTAAAGCCAGTAAAGCTACTAGCTACCATACTGTTATAAACTAATATACTTGGTAAGAGTGACCGGCAAAGGTCTTGAATAATGGCATTGGTTGCGCATAACACAAATTTCGGGTTTTTGGTTGGTTGGAAGATGCGCAAACATTCACTCATTACTCTGAAAACCTTCAATATACTTACCAATACTTTTAAGTACAGTTTCTGCCGAGTGATTTGAGTATTTTGGTCATGGTGAGGAGCGTTTTGCATATAATATACCAGCCAAGCCAAAAACCGCACCCCACGTGTAGTGCTTAATTTGTTATTCTAATAAGACCATGAAGCTATAATACTAAGTAAGACCTTTACTGTTATTTTTTACAAAATACTCCTGAAATCATGCAATTCTTTTGACATAATCGCATTGCGTTACGGCTGGAGTTTTTCTAAAAAGTTCTCAGACCTCAAATCAAAATAAGTACGTGATACCAGCCTCAATAAACCTAAAAAGGCAACAATGGGGGGTGGCCCTCATTGCAACTATTTATTATCTTGCCTGTTGTATTTTCGATTACCCGGCTCTTGCCAGATACCCGAAAGCAATGATAACAGAAAAGTGTGGAAGCACAATTTATTCTAAAGCGCACTTTACAGGGACGAGGTTTTCAACGCTTAAAACAGTATCCAAAATACAGGTTGTTATCGCATATAACAAAGAAGAGCGTTGATAAAAGTGTTTACATGCCGGCTAGTCAATACAATAATTAAATATGGTGGAGACGAAAGAACGTGTTGAGCGTATAAAATAAAACAATGCTTAAATTGACAGAAATACACGCGTAATAGTAATTATCGGTTAATGAAAATTGCTGTAAAATTAAAAAGAAAATAAATTAGAAAACCAGTGATGACGGCCGCTGAAAAGAATTATTAAATACAGGAAATACACGTGGAACAGAGAATAATAGTGCTGAAAAGAATAATCAAATACATGAAATGCACGTGTAATATTGATGACAATCTTGCTAAAATAAATTACGTAACGAAACGTTCAGAGCAAAGAAAACAAATAATAATAAATCAAAAGGATCTTACCAACCGCTGCTCTCGTTCCGGGTCTATAGATGAAACACTTACACTACATAATATCACTTTTTATTAATTGAAAATAACTTAAAACTATCTTAAATTCACCCCTCGTTGGTTATATGGACCTGAAACACACTTATTCACTATTATACGATTATTTAAGTTATGTTTATTCTTAAAAGTTATGTTTAATAGTAACTTAAACTATCTTAAATTCACCCCTCGTTGGTTATGTATGGACCTGAAACACACTTATGCACTACCATGCAAATATGAAATTTAATGCTGGGTATCAAGCAGACGCCTCGCAGAGATAAGATTTTCTCTTTCAACATTCGCGGTCTACGTTTGTTTTAAAAAAAAATATATAAGTTATCTTTCGTACGCGTGAGTTAAAATTCGTCTATCCCGACCAAGCGTCCACTCAAATACTGATTCAAACCAGCTATCGCGTCCACCGCTGGAGACGGGGGGGGGGAGGAGCTACCCCACCGCGCGGCGGGGCGCGTTCTACCATCTACCAATAGGAAGCCTCCATTTCACCTACCAAGTTAGAAAGTATAAAGTTCCAGGAATATGCATTGAATATAAAATTATTAGAAATGACATATTTACAAAATATAAGCATTGTTTAAACACATTAAGGACCCAAAGACCCGTTAATATGATAAAACCATTATAAGAGAAAGTTTTCCAAGAATCAAGGTATTTTGTTGAAACAAAATAATAGATGTCTGGCTTCTATGCTACCATAACCCATGGTAATATTTTGATCATAATACCTATGTATATATCAATCGGCCCCCTTTTTTGATCAAGATATACCATGTGAAGACCAAAGAAACCAAACATCATGTAAGTAGACAAAACTATTATGCCGGAGCTGAACGAATCTCATCGGCATGAACTTTAACAGGCTTCCCGCGACGTTCTACCCAGTAAACGTGTCCTCTTCCGATGGGCAATAAGATCCGATGCGGACCACTCCATTTAGGAGCAAATCCAGCGTGAAAACCGGTATTCATATCAGACTGAGGGTGTTCTCTAATTAATACAGCCTGCCCTATATCGTATTTCGAAACCGTATCATTATCAGGTGCGTAACGTTGTCGATATTCCTCCTGAGACGCTCGTATTTCGTTATCTAACTGGGTACGTTCACGTGCTCCCGCTGTTGGGATGATATCTCCATCGGGAGAATGAATCATCCATTCACCTGGACGGGGAATGTCGTAACCTAATAATGCCGTGCTAGGAGATACGCCTGTTGACTCATTACGACGACCACGTAACGCATATAAAATAGTCGGTAAATGTTCATCCCAACGATTATGAGGTTGACCTTGTAAATAAATACGCAACGCTTTCTTTATTTCTTGGTTTCTACGTTCCGTAATATTCGCTCGTGGATGGTACACTGCCGTTGTCCAGTGCAAACATTGCCATCTATCTAGTGCGCTGGTCCACAAACGATTCTTAAAATTAGTGGCATTATCCGACAAGATCGCTTTTGGATATCCGTAACGAGAGAATACGTCATCTTCTAATATTTTAATTATAATCGGAGCTCTACTCGATCGTACCGCAAACGCTTCCACCCATCGTGTATATAAATCCGTAACTACTACAATAAAACGCTTGCCGTGTGTTGATATAGGATAGGGTCCCATCAAATCGACTGCGCATACGTCAAATGGTTTCTGTACGTGAGTATTACCTAATGGGGCCGCAGGACGAGTCTGTACGGCTCTCGATAGAGCACACGTCATACACGCTCTCACATATTGCTCAACGTCAGTACGCATGTTCGGCCAAAAGAAATGGCGTGCCGCAGCCCGAGTCGTTTCTTTAGCTCTGGGATGACCTGCCACACGATTATCATGATACGTAGATATAACCTTCAAAACCATCGATCGGGGTACAAATAAACGCATATCATCATCCGCAAATTTTCTCCAAAGATAATCACCTAATAACGCATAATCACGTAAATATTGTTGTTCGTGACGTGCCGTCGATGTATTTGGTCGAGATAATAAGATACGCAACCTATTTATACGTCGTTGTACGTCGGTATCTCTTTTCTGTCGTAACCGTATTTCTTCCGCAAGACTTACATCTACTACCTCAACATCGTCGGATGACTCAACCGCGTCCGGCTGGTCCTCCGTCACCGCATCATCTTCCGTTTGATGTACTTGTGCCGTTATCTCATTCGTTTCCGTTGATGGGTACATCATGCGACTTAAATCTTTTGTGTCTGCCTCCGTTACTATTGGGGACGATTCGGGATTTCGGGATAACGCATCAGGGAGTTCATTTTTACGACCGGGACAATGTTCAACTGTAAAATCAAATTCCTGTAAGAGGAGTGCCCATCTGATGAGCTTTGCCCTATCATTTTTCGCCGTATTCAACCATGTTAATGCTTTATTATCCGTGCGTAGCTTAAACGATCGTCCTTCTAAATACGGACGATATCTTTTAATGGCCCATACGGCCGCAAACGCTTCCTGCTCATTCGAATGCCATTTTTGTTCGGCCGGTGAAAAACGCATACTCGCATATGATATAACATCCCGTTCTCCGTCAGAGCGTGGATGATATAATACGTAAATAAATTCGCGATTAAAATCGGGTCGTGACAATTTTAACGGTTGTGACATAGCCAACTTAATATTACGTATAGCGGTATCGGCTTGGCTATTCCACCGATACGGCCGATTAACCTTTAATAAATCGGTTAAAGGAGCAGCAATCTCAGAGAATCGCGGTACATACTCTCGTAACCAATTACACAGTCCTAAGAAGCCACGTAGTTCTTTACGAGTTCGCGGAGCTGGTGCAGAGAAAATCTCCTTGCAATGAGACATTTGAGGATAATTTCCTTCCGCAGTAACAACATGTCCCAAATACTCTATTTCTGACGTGGCTAATTTACATTTATCAGGCGAGCATTTCAACCCGAACTGATCTAACCTTTCAAAAACCAGTCTTAAGTGATGAAGATGACTCTCCCAGTCAGAAGAATAGATTACAATATCGTCTATATATACAATGCAAAATTCTCTTAAATAACCGGCAAGAACCTGCTGACACATCGCTTTCTGAAAGCAGCTCGGGGCTCCCTTAAGTCCGAAGGGCATAACCTTAAATTGATATAACGCACCGTCAGGAGTAGAAAATGCCGTATATGGTTTAGAAGCAGGATCGAGAGGCACTTGCCAATACCCCTTTGTTAAATCTAACGTGGAAAATATCTTTGCGTTTCCGAGATCCTTTAATGTTTCGTGGATGACCGGTAAAGTGGAGACCTCGCCCTCAGTGACGTCATTTAACCGACGGAAGTCTACACAGATACGATAATCATTATCTCCCTTTTTCGGAGCCATCACGATAGGAAAACAATACGGAGATCTACTCGCTTCTATTACGTCATCAGTTAACATTTCTTCGATTTGTTTATGTAAATTACGTTTCTTAGCGTCTGATAAACGGTACGGTGGGATACGAATGGGTGTCTCATCTTTCAGCCGGATAACGTGCGGCTGCAAGCGAGCAGGGCCTGCATATGGGGTAAATAAAGCATTAAATTCTCGCAATATTTTATGTAATTCATTTTTTTTCGCATTAGATAAGTCGTTCGTAATATTTGGTAATTGTACGTTAGTTAAATTTGGTTGACGCTTCGTCGAATGAAAATATGCCGTAATCCTTTCCTTCTTGCCGAAATACAATGCTCCACGAATAAAATCAATCACGCCGTGTTCCGCTATTAACCAATCTATACCTAATATTACGTCATCTCGTAGGCCGTCTACTACTAAAAATTCATTTTTCATCTTAACATCTGCTATCGAGCAGTCTATTTCCGCTTTCGCTACTACCGTCATTTTGGCCGAAGTATGTGCAAGATTTAAACTCTTTACGTCACAAAATTTTCTTCTACACTTGTGTACTAAATCTGCACGAATTAAACTGTGAGAGGCGGCAGAGTCTACTAACGCTACATAGAGACGATCATCGATCGTCACGCTTATCCGTGGGAGGCTAACTTTACCAATCGCACATACACCGTCTACTTTATGTTCTAGTTCGCAAATTCCGTCACTGTACTCCTCTTCGTACCTACTCATCATTTTCGCCATCTCATTACTACCCAGCGCAACTACTGTCGTACCTAATTCGTGATCCGGCGCGACAACCGGTTTCCTCTCTTCGAACTTCTCTGACGCAACTACCAGCTTCTCAACATCCGATGTACCTGACGCAACTATCAAATCCCTATCGATCAACACATCTACCAACTCTACCTCCGACGCGAATTTCGAACTATCTCGTATGTAACCTGCCTTCTCATTATTAGCCTCCGCGGTTTCAATGCTATCCTCATCATCTTCTCTATGCACATCAGCCTCTACCACCATCTCAGTAAAACCTACAGAGTTTTGATCGCCTATTTCTACCATTACTTCATCAACAGATTCAATCTTCTCATTATTAGCCTCCACGGTCTCAAGGCTATCCTCGTCATCATCCTCTCTATGCACATCAGCTTCTACCACCATCACAGTAAAACCTACAGATTTTTGATCGTCTCTTTCTACAATTACTTCATCAACAGACTCAATCATATTAATAGCATTCTCATTATCAGTACAGGGCGCCAGTTCCACGTTTGTTAACCTGGTGGAACGCAGGTTTAATTTTTTCGGGAGCCCGCGACAGGTCGAGGTCCGTAATTTGTGTTCCTGTCGGGGCGGCGAGCGTTTCCCGATGCCGATGCGATAAACTCGTTTCTTTCCACGCAATCTTTATTAAAATGACGACCAGGGCAAAATTGACATTTTGGTAACTGTTTTCTGTTATTTACTGGGCTATTATTATTAGGGCGCGAATTCGCATTACGGTTGTTTGGACGTATATTATAATTATCCTGCCGGTACGTTGAGGTATTATAGTTATTACCGCTTTCGCACGAATTGTCACGTTGGGTATTCCTATTTTCATGATTACGTTCGGCAACTGGCTGAAACAACGTTTGTCGGGGGAAATCAATCATCATTACTTTTTCTTTAAGCGACGTGAACGTAAAATTTCCGAAAATCACTCCGACATCTAAAATGTTGCGATACGTGTCTCTCATCAGGTATATTAAGTCGGAGCATGAAGCATCCGACGGAGCCGTTCCAAAGAGCCGCATATGAACCGCTTCCTTCCGCTTAAGGAATGCGATTCCACCCTCATCCGCACGCTGACGGTCACCATAATAATTAGCCATAAGCGAAGACCGGGCAACGTCTATTCCGTATCTACCAATTAAAAAACCTTTGAATTCATCCCATGTCCATTTACCCTGCGCATGAGGAGACCACCAACGCTTGGCTTCTCCTCGCAACCTCTGAGACGCACGGCCGACCATTGACGCAGGAGAACAAAACATGTGGCCGAAAAACGCTTCGCATGCCGTGATAAATAAAACAGGGTCTTCTTCTGGAAGACCGCTGAACGTATCTTCCAGTTCGCGACGTTGTAAATATGGGAATAAATGTTCAATTCCCGGGCTATCGTTTCTTGGGGGTTCTGGAAAATCGCGGATAACATTATCATTTGTTCTTGCCCTAGTAACTCGTCTACTTTCTCCTCCGCCGCCATCGTTTTCGCGCTCTACTACTCCGAAAATAAGATATTTGAATAAACGAAAAATAAGTTGAAATAACATTTTTTTTTGTTAATACGAGAAAAAAACAAACGAAAAGTAAATGCTCAAAACCTCAGGGTGGTTCGATAAAAACTACTGTTTTTAAAAATGGCTACACGTTGGATAGCGCCAAATTGTTATCGCATATAACAAAGAAGAGCGTTGATAAAAGTGTTTACATGCCGGCTAGTCAATACAATAATTAAATATGGTGGAGACGAAAGAACGTGTTGAGCGTATAAAATAAAACAATGCTTAAATTGACAGAAATACACGCGTAATAGTAATTATCGGTTAATGAAAATTGCTGTAAAATTAAAAAGAAAATAAATTAGAAAACCAGTGATGACGGCCGCTGAAAAGAATTATTAAATACAGGAAATACACGTGGAACAGAGAATAATAGTGCTGAAAAGAATAATCAAATACATGAAATGCACGTGTAATATTGATGACAATCTTGCTAAAATAAATTACGTAACGAAACGTTCAGAGCAAAGAAAACAAATAATAATAAATCAAAAGGATCTTACCAACCGCTGCTCTCGTTCCGGGTCTATAGATGAAACACTTACACTACATAATATCACTTTTTATTAATTGAAAATAACTTAAAACTATCTTAAATTCACCCCTCGTTGGTTATATGGACCTGAAACACACTTATTCACTATTATACGATTATTTAAGTTATGTTTATTCTTAAAAGTTATGTTTAATAGTAACTTAAACTATCTTAAATTCACCCCTCGTTGGTTATGTATGGACCTGAAACACACTTATGCACTACCATGCAAATATGAAATTTAATGCTGGGTATCAAGCAGACGCCTCGCAGAGATAAGATTTTCTCTTTCAACATTCGCGGTCTACGTTTGTTTTAAAAAAAAATATATAAGTTATCTTTCGTACGCGTGAGTTAAAATTCGTCTATCCCGACCAAGCGTCCACTCAAATACTGATTCAAACCAGCTATCGCGTCCACCGCTGGAGACGGGGGGGGGGAGGAGCTACCCCACCGCGCGGCGGGGCGCGTTCTACCATCTACCAATAGGAAGCCTCCATTTCACCTACCAAGTTAGAAAGTATAAAGTTCCAGGAATATGCATTGAATATAAAATTATTAGAAATGACATATTTACAAAATATAAGCATTGTTTAAACACATTAAGGACCCAAAGACCCGTTAATATGATGAAACCATTATAAGAGAAAGTTTTCCAAGAATCAAGGTATTTTGTTGAAACAAAATAATAGATGTCTGGCTTCTATGCTACCATAACCCATGGTAATATTTTGATCATAATACCTATGTATATATCAATGTTACTCCAAACATCGCTTTACGCGACTATTTTATTTGCGATCCGTATTATTGCAATTACGAAAAAACGAAATATGCCATTTATGTGAAAAATTGCAACATTAATTTTCGCTTGTTCCGCGTTTCGTTCAATATTGTTTTGTCATTCTCTCGTTTCCTTCGTTTAATTTTGTGTTTTGACTACCCGGCTTTTGACTTGAATTGGACACAAATAGATTTTTTGGTCGCTTATTTTTTGTTTTAAATTATTGTTCTCTGGTCGAGAGATGCCAAATAAATAAAAGATACCGCGAACGTCAAAGTCAACACAACACCATAGATTTTTATTATAATATGTACAAGAATTTGATATCGTAGTTAGCAAATTTTGTATGAATCGAAGCGAGTCATTTTTCCGAGGGATTTTTGACGTTTTGGTTCCAGACCACATCGTTTTTCTATAGAGAATAACGACTAATGTGAATTGTTTTCGAATTTATTTGTCTAAAAAAACATTTTAATTATTAAAGTTTAGAGAACTGTTATCTAGAATGTGTTGAAATGTAAGGAAAACTAAAATATGTTGCCAACCAAAACGTCAAACGTGCGATATTCCATGACTCAATTTTTGCACGGAGCACAGATAATATGGAAGTAAACTTTCAGTATACTTAAGATGTGTCACTCAATACATAGAAGCTGTAACCGGATAATCATAAGGTTTCTCGCATCTCCGCTATAGGGGCAATGAATACGCGACCGGTCCACGGCAAATTTAAATTTCCATTTAAAAATGTTTCCACCTTTGAGGAATGGATTCAAGGATAACTTAAATAAAAAATAACCAATTTTCAATCATTATTTATTAAAAAAAAACACATATGATGGATTTTATTTGCAATATTTCAAAAATCATGCAAAATAATTCATAAAATACATTGTTCTAAATAAAATGTGCATTGTAGATTATTAGGTTTTTTAAATTTATTTTCCACAAAGAAAGATTTAATACTGATTTTCGGAAAACTATATAACTTCACTTCGCCGTATTTCACTTGACAATTTATTCAAAACACAACAAAACTTGTCAGCCATCTTGCGAAGATAATCGAAAAACACAAAAAGCTGGCAATAGATTAACACCATCACCATCACATGGCGTGATAGTTTGTATGTAGATGAACACCGAAAACAACAAGAATTTCACAAAATCACACGTGTTATATTTATTATCTGGTTTACTTTAAGATTTTGAAGGATCAAAATGTTTCGCGTCACAACAAACAACAAAACACAACTGAAGTATGCTGAAGGTCTGAAAATTTTACATTGCATTTTCAAAAATACCAACATCAAAAAAAAAAAAAAATAGCGCCACCTTTGGAGATGTAAGCCTAAAGTGAAACCAGTGCTACCAATAGAGTGCCACCGGCGTGGCACGGAGTACCTACTACCTACATCTAGTATATTATAATAAAAAATCTATGCACAACACAAACGGCAATCATGTTGACTCGTCGGTAATGAATAGTATTACAGATTTCTGTTTTACGAAAAACGATACAAAACGCGTTGAAAAATAGAACACGTTCTATTTTTTTCCTGCCGTATTGAAAAACCCGTTGACAATCTGAACCTCATTGAAAACCTCGTCCGTGTAAAGTGCGCTTAAGCCGTTATCTCAAAAGCATTGCCTTCTTCTTCTTCGTCAGCCATAATTCGTCTAGTATTGGACATAGGCCTCCTCATGAGACCTCCACAGCTCTCTATTCTGGCAGACCGCATTCCAAAAACTATTGCCTACTGAACAAATATTACCAAGTAAATAGATCGTTGTACTTTATCTATATGTACACGAAAAGCCAGTGACTGCCAAACTTACGTTATAGTTTAGGAACTGATGATTTTTTTTTCTGAAAAAGGAAACCACAGCAGTTAACAACTATTGGATAATATGAACCCCGAGTAGTGGTGGCTTTCGGAGATCAAAGTGTTGAAAATTGTTATTTAATACGTCAGTTAAACGTATGAATCGTTATCCAACTGTCGATATGTTGAAGAGAATTTATTTCCCATAATAAATCGACGGTAGTCTTAAAATATTCAATAATTTTGATTTAAGGGTTTATATTTTGTTACTAGATTTTTGGTTTACGTTTGGTACATATTCTTCGACTGTCTATAATGTCGCCATCGGCAGTAGGTTCTCATGTTTTACATGTAAATAGTGGTAGGTATAATAAAGGATGATTTTTTTTATATTTACTACAGAATACTATTAGAAATCACGTCTTTCATTTACAGACATTTTGATCGAGGGAAACCTCCGACAGACACCTACATATACAAGAGACAACCATTTATTATTTTACTTTAAAGGTGTCTATTGGGGGTTTCTACCAACCAAAGTGAAAGACTGATTTTTATTAGTCTTCCGTAGTAAATATAAAAAAAAATCTCCCTTTATACTAAAACGCTTCATACTGACTACTGACGTGTTAAATAGTAATTTTCAACACTTGTTATCTCGGAAAGCCACTTCTACTCAGGGTGAATCGTTGTTACTTGCTTTACATAAAAAAAAATGCTTTAAATAAAAATGTAAAAATGATAGCCTGCCCCGAATCTTCGAGGATAGACGTCGCAGGTCGCAGCACCAGTCCAGCTAGCACGCTGCCGCGCTCCTGAAGAGTGACAGATCCTCCATCGGAAATGGATCCGATGCCATCGAGCCGTGCTGATCCTGGAGCCGCAGTCTGCAGCGTCACCCTTGTGTTCTGCCGCTCTGAGGAACATCCCAACCGCTGCCATTCCCGATGCAGCCACTCAGCCAGAATCTGCCGCTGTCTAGGACAGGCGGAGCATTTCCTTGATATCCTGCCCCCATCAGCCAACTTCGATGTCCGTCCTGGCTTTGGCCGTGCTCAAACATGGCCATGAAGTAAAAAGATAATAATGTGCCCACCAAAAAAAAATATTTGTGAAAATTTATATATTCAATTCCGTGATATTTCGGCTATGTTTTTACTGCTTTTATTTTTTTATTTGTGACGTCTTATTTTATTTACTATATTATTTTATTCTATTCACGACTAAATTATAATATTTCATTTGTGATATAATCGTTCTGTCTGATGTTTGAAATTTTCATTAAGTGTGCAAACATTTTACAAACAATTTTGAATTTTAAGTGACCTCGTCACATAATCTCAACAACAAAGTACCTAACGTTATAATCAATTTAGTAGTGTAAGAAAAAAAAACATACATATAATAATAAACGTGTTAATGGTAAACTAGACACAAAATGCAATCATATCTATACAAAATTTAAAATAAAAAGTATAATATATTTTTTTGAAATTTCAATCAACATGAAAATGGTTGAGAAGCACTGTGTAGATATAGGAAGAATATAATTGATTAGGAATTTTATAAATTGATGTGAGCGTTCGGTGGAGATTTTCAATTACACGTAAAAAAACTCAATTAAAAGAGGTCCCATTGTGTACTGGAGAATGATAAAAAGTGAGAGGAAATCTTTTTTTGTATTATGTTAATGGCGGCAGTAAATGCCCATACATATTCCACCCGGCACTATTCATTATTCTTTTCTGTGGCGTAATCCTCGTTTTTAAAATAGTACCTACCTTCGTCTGCCTACCCTTTCTTTTTCCACTGGCGAGATCCGTGTCTTTTGTGTGTTGTAACTAAAGCCTGCGGTAAAAGGGTTTTCGGGTAAATTTTTACATTTCCCTACCCCCGTTCTTCTCCACACTGTGGTGTTGGGTAACAATTCTTTCAGATTTACATGTACGAATGTTACTGGTATACACAGTATAATCACGGCCGCAGGACGCCCATCCCCCTGGTCCCTTTCCTGTTCTCCTGACTGACTCCTTTTCCGTCACCCTAGCCCCTTTACCGTCCCCCCCAACACCGTAGTTATGCGTGACTTGACGGGAATTTCAATGGGCAAAAGCGCAACGCGGTATTGTGAATATACATTCAACATATCCACTTTCGTAAGGCGCAAGAATAAGATTTGATGCACTATATCCAAGATGTATTTTATCACGATCGTATGTTAGGTAGGTACCTATGTATGATGTGTTTCCGTGAAAATTTGACGATAAAATATCGAGTATTTTGGAGACAAATTTTCGTCACGCTTGAATATGATGTGCCGTGTCCTAGTTTCATTTAACGTAACAAATTATAAATTTCTAATGAAACTTAATTTAACTTTATAATTTGTATTCAAAAAACAACCATTTCCTTTGTCAGGTGAGTGCAGACAAAAGAGGAATTTCGCAGACTCCACACGCAACTGTTTCCTCTTATGATTAGCCCTCTTTGGCACTTTAGATGCAGTGTCTGCAAGGTTTTAGAGTTCTCAGAACTCTTGTGTTCTAACATAGTTTTGATAGAGGCCGTTATTAGTCCTCATAAGCTTATAGGGGTGGTGGTGTGGGAGAAAAAACTCCACATTCCACCTCTATATTACTAGCAAAAGAGTCTGACATAAGATAAATTTATTAAAAACATATTTTACGCAATTTTGGATTTAGTATATAAAAAATTGGATACGCGTTGTTTAATTTAACAGTTTATAAAAAATACAGTCATATTCAAGAGGTCTGCAAACATATTGTGTTATTCCATAAATAGCAATTCAAATATTTTATTTTTACTACTTTAGTATAATGCTACATAGGTAACTCGACACGCTTCGTAGGTGTACGCTCATGAAACGTGTCGTGTTTAGACGCAAATTGTCGCGAGTCTAAACAATGCTGAACTGATTGAAAAAAATGGAATAATAAAAGAGTTTTTCTGAAGATTATTTTGGAAATACAAGGCCTACCTGAGATGAACTCGGATGAGACAAAGAAGTAGAATATAGTAGAATAGCTTGACTATACAACTTAAGTTTTTTTTGTATTGATGTTACTTGCCTCATCTATACAAATATTTAAAAAAAAACTAAATAATAAAAATTTACAAATATAATAATAATTAAATCCTCCTCACCCATCCTAATAATCCACATCCTTCCCACATTTCATTATTTTTTCAAAACTTTTTAGAGGTAATTTCTCTGGTTTCATTAGAAATTATTTTGTTACTTTTTTTAGTAATTTTTTAATATTTTTTTAGTTTCTAATCATATTTTTTTAGAACTTGTTATATACTCTTCTGGGGGGCAATTCTGGTCCGGCCGGCGAAATCAAAACCCTAGTGATTACCCATATCATGGATATAATTATCATATGGAGTTCTATGACATTTAAATATATTATAGAACTCCATATATTAATTATATCCATGATATGGGTAATCACTGAGGTTTTAATTTCGCCGGTCGGACCAGACTTGCCCCCCTGATTAGTATGTAATTGGTCTTATTTTGCACACCATTTATTCCTATAATTTTTAATTTGACTGTAAACTGATCCAAATAAATAAATAAATATAAGATTATAGGTACCAAATTTATTTGGATTTTTTTAGCAAAAATTTCCTCATGGCATTTTTTAAAAATTTATTACATACATACATACATACATACATACCATCACGCCATGTCCCTTGTGGGGTAGGCAGAGAGAACCGAACGCCACATTTTTCTATCCTGGCACGCATCCCTCGCCTCGTCCACATTCATGCATCGTCTCATACATGTTCGTCTATTGCTCACACTTCTAACATTTCCGTCTTTCAAAATTTCGTTCACATGGTCGTGCCATCCCTTTCTTGGGCGTCCCCGACCTCTCATTCCATTCCTTTCCGCTCTGTATATTTTCTTTGTCAGGCGCTCCTCATTCATTCTCCCCATGTGACCAAACCATCTCAATGTGTTCACTTTCATTCTAGTAATGACATCTTTCTTCATCTTACATTCTTTCCTTATATCCTCTGGTTACGCAAAGTTGGGTACACACGCATATACACACACACACACACACCTTTCCTATCCTATCCTAGTTTACCTCGGCCTAAAAACAACCTACCTACATACCTGCCAGCTATATGCAAAAAAGTATTGTTGCATATAAATTTTCTCATTATATCAACTGTCATCTTGACTAACACACCGCACCGCACCGCTCTTAAAATTATATCTTCAAAATCCGCTGAAATTAATTAACTTGTGAATTATTAGTGAAGTGTCAAAGTTTTCATACTGTGCTGTGAATGTGGTGAAAAGATTATTCAGAACCAGCATAATAAATATTAGGCAAGGTAACTCCCTATACCTTCATCTTTTCCACCATATTCCTTGGTCCTTCGTCCCGTATATCTTGTATTTTCCCGCATTCCTTGTTCCTCTGTCCCGCATATCTTGAATTTTCACGCATTACTTATCAAATTTATACATTTTTATACAAAATTAACATTATACATACGCTTTTTACATTACATATATCATACATACCCGCATTGATTGTAGTACCTAAGTACTTAATCAAATTCTTGTTTCATTAATTTTATTGTTGTTTAATCAATAATGGCTTCTTTAAAAATATTGGAAGCTAAACGGCTAAGTTTATTTGCAATTATTCAGAAAGCTTATGACTTGTCAAAATCATTAAATACCGCTGAAGAAAAAACTAATTTTCTTATCCGCATACAATCGATTGATAAAATTCGTTCTGAATTTTGTCAAGTTGTAGAAGAATTAAATTTGGGAAAAATAGCTGTAAATCCAGAATATGTTCCGTCTTTTCAATCTATTGAAGCCCTTGACGAATTATACTGTAACATCAAGCATATTGAACAATCTTTAAAAACTAAAGTTGACTATGTTCCTCCACTTATTAAATCATTTGAAAAAGACTCTCAAAGAACACACAAATTGCCAATATTGGAACTTGTTAGTTTTAATGGTGATCCAACGAAATGGCCATTATTTTATCAAAATTTCAAAGATCTAATACACGACAATATTAATTTGTCGAATGGTGAAAAAATACAATATTTAGTGTCAAAATTGACAGGTACCGCTTTAAGTGTTATTTCTGGGATACTTCCTGTCGCATCTAATTATGATATTATATGGGATAGGCTTGTTGATCGATTCCAGGATTCACGAATTTTAGCTACGCATTATTTAGAAAAAATAATCAATTTTAAACCCTTAACACAATCAAGTTCAAAGAATTTGGATTATTTCATAGAAAATTTTTGCTCTTCATTTGAAGCTTTAAAATTATTAGATATTTCTGATTTAACTGATTTCATCATAACGCACATTGCTCTTCTTAAGTTAGATAGAGAGACGTTAAATTTATTTGAGCAACATATTAGAAATGAAAAAATTCCAAACTTTAAATTATTACAATCTTTTCTGAGAGAGCAAAGCAAAATTCTCTCTAGAATGCAGGTTATATTCCACAAAAGTGCACCAAATGATCGACGAAAAAATAATAATAAATCACATTCATTTGTTATAAATAATACGCCAATGGATATCACAAAATGTTTTTTGTGTGAATGTAATAAACATCCATTGTATTCATGTAAAAAATTCTTACAGTTGGATGTATTCACAAGATTCAAAATAATCAACAAAAGATCACTATGTAAAAATTGTTTTGGTACTCATTTAACAAAAAATTGTAAATCGGAAAAAAATTGCTTTTATTGTAATAAAAGGCATCATTCATTGATTCATTTTCCTTCTTCACCAACATGTGATGATGAAGATAATCAAAATAAAGATAATTATCATTCAAAACAGGTTCCTAGCGCAGCTGATATTGTTAAAAACGATGATAATATTACCTCATTCGTCAATTCTGACCGCAATACGAGCACTTCGGTGAATAATATCGGTCGACGACATTTGGATCAACCATATGAACCTAAATGTCAAATCGACAATTGTTTGTTGAGCAATAATGTAAACTGTTATCATGTAATACCAACCGCTATAGTATATATTAATGGAATTAAAAAAAATACCATCCGCACATTAATAGATACAGGATCAAATGCAAATTTTATAACGGAAAAGATATGTAAAAAATTTAATATAAACATTACGTACGAAAATGCTTTTGTGTACGGTATTGGGTCTGCTGTAAAACCAATATTAGGATATGCTATATTTACAATTTATTCAAGATATGATACAAGATTCTTTTACGATATTAAGGCTTCGGTTGTCGAAACTATTACTAATGATTTGCCTACGTCAGCCTTAGAAATGACAGATTGTTTTAAGAATTTGCCACTAGCGGATAATAATTTTAATCTTCCTGCTAGTATCGATTGCATAATCGGAGCTGGTTTATTCCCGCATTTACTTTTACCTGGGAAATTAACGCATAAAGAAACTCGTATGATCGCCTTACAGACTACTCTTGGTTATTTGATCATGGGCGAAATGCAAATAGATAACTTCTCATCATGTCAATTTCAACGCACGTTACACGCAATTGATGATTCTAATTCAAAAAATAAGTTAGATGAAATAATTCAAAACTTTTGGAAACTAGAATCTGTACCATCACGTCAGTATTTAAGTCCTGACGAGCAACTTTGTGAACAAATTTTTGAGAAAACAGTCTTGCGAGACAACGAGGGTAGATATACTGTATCATTACCTTTTCGTGAAAGTCCCACAGTTTTGGGTCATTCAATAAAAAACGCTAAACATAGGTTGCTTTCATTGGAAAAGAAGTTGCAATCAAATTTAGATTTACAATATGGTTATAATGCCACTATTCAAGAATACATTGACAAAGGTTTTTTGAAAAAAGTTACAGATACACAAACTTCAGATTGTGTTTATTATATACCACATAGAGCTGTATATCGGCCTGATAAAGATACTACTAAAATTAGAATAGTTTTAGACGCCAGTTGCAAAACTTCCTCTGGAAAAAGTCTCAATGATATATTGCATTGTGGACCTAATTTGCAAACAAATATTTTTGATTTACTTATAAATCTACGCCTGTACTCGGTAGTTATTTCTGCTGACATAGAAAAAATGTATTTTCAATTGAAAATGAATCCAGATCATAAACGTTTTCAAAGGATACTTTTTAGATTTAATAACTCAGATCCTATTGACATTTATGAATTTCAACGCGTTTCTTTTGGGCTTAAATGTTCCCCTTATTTAGCAATGAAAGTCATTCGCAAACTCTTAACAGATGAAGGCGATAAACTGCCTGAAACCACACAACTTGCTATGAAATATTTTTATATGGATGATTTTCTTTATTCAGTCAATTCACCTGAGGAAGCTTTACAAATTTATTCTCATTTAGTTCACTTATTTTCCTCTGGAGGTTTCTGTCTAAATAAGTGGATTTCCAACTCTGTACAATTTTTAAAGCACATTCCAGATAATCTACGTGTTAACCAACACATTACTTTTAATTCAGATTTTGACGATAAAACCAAAATTATAGGTTTGTCTTGGAGTCCCACCTCTGATTGTTTCACTTTTAAAATCAAACCTTTCTCTTTAGATACGTTAGTATGTACGAAAAGATTAATTCTTTCTAATATGGCATCATTATATGATCCTCTAGGTCTCCTTGCTCCAGTTATCATCGGTTTGAAACTTCTAGTGCAAGAGTGTTGGAAAAGAGAATTGTCTTGGGATGAACGGGTTCCTGAGGATATAAATAAGATTTGGTTGAAATTTCAGAGTGAACTCGAAAACTTATCAAATATAAATATACCAAGACATATAGGTATAGTAAATGATTCATTCATCAATTTGCTTGGTTTCTCAGATGCTAGTAAACGTGCCTATGGGGCGGTTATATATATCCGCATTGGATCACTTGAATCTAACGCCTCAAATGTATCACTACTATGTGCCAAGTCAAAAGTATCCCCACTTAAAAAGGTATCTTTAGCACGTTTAGAGTTATGTGCCGCACACCTTCTTGCATTATTAATGAAATCTGTTCTCTCAACTATTGAGATTAGATGTAAGATTGACAAAATGTTTGCATTTTCTGATTCAACTATTGTACTTTCATGGATACATTCCTCACCGCATAGATGGCAAACCTTCGTTGCCAATCGCACCGCAATTATTCAAGAAATTATTTCTGAAGAAAATTGGTTTCATGTTCCTGGAACTGAAAATCCAAGCGATATTGTATCCCGCTCCGTTACTCCTAATGAATTTTTGAAAACCTCTTATTGGTTTAATGGTCCAGCCTGGATCTCATTGCCACAGAGTCAATGGCCTGTGACTAATTTTAAAAAGGAAAATGCCTATCAGAGTATACCTGAATCTAAAACTGTTGCTCTCATACAAATTAAGACTCAATCTGAGCCTCACTTTATTTATTTAATCGCTAACAGGATATCTAAATGGAGTAAATTATTAAACATACTTGTTTACGTTCTTCGTTTTACAAGAACACTTAATACGTCTGGAATGATTACGGTCTCAGACTTAGAAACTGCTGAAAATCATGTAATTAAATGCATTCAGAATAACCATTTTTCTCAAGATATACATTCTCTTGAACAGAATAAATTGAGTAGTCCTGTATTACGCAAACTTTTACCATTTTTAAATAATAATATCCTTAGAGTTGGTGGTCGAATTCAAAATTCATCATCAATGCATGAAACGAAACATCCAATTTTATTGCCTTCTAAAGATCGTATTGTTCAGTTACTTATTGAATATTATCATTATTTACATTATCATACAGGCCCTGCATTATTGTTAGCATTATTACGACAGAAGTACTGGATTTTATCTGGTCGTAGTTTGGTTCGTAAGATTGTTCATTCTTGCAACATTTGTTTTAAAAACAAACCAAAAGGAACCTTCCCGTTAATGGGCAATTTACCCGATTTTCGAGTAAATGAAATAAAATGTTTCGCAAAATGTGGAGTAGATTACATGGGTCCAGTGTTTGTAACTCTGGCAAAGAGAAGAGGCGTTAAAAAGCAAAAGGCATATGTTTGTTTATTTGTTTGCCTAGCAACAAAAGCTTTACATATAGAATTAGTTTCAGATCTCTCATCTGAAATGTTCTTAGCTGCATTTAAACGTTTTATAGCCAGAAGAGGACCTGTCACTCTCATTGTAAGTGACGGTGGAAGAAATTTTGTTGGAGCTCGTAAAATTTTAAATGAATTATATAAGTTTGTTTGTTCCGATGAATATAATAAAGCAATACTTCATGAATTGACGCCTAGAAAAATAGAATTTCGAATAAATCCTCCGTATTCTCCTCATATGGGTGGTATATGGGAAAGCAATATTAAGTGTATTAAAACACATTTATTTAAAGTCATAGGCTCACAAGTATTAACTTACGAGGAAATGAATACCGTATTGATTCAAATAGAGGCTTTATTGAACTCTAGACCGCTTTGTGTATTAAGCAATGATCCTTTAGATCCTGCCGCATTAACCCCTGCGCATTTTTTAAATTTAACTCCGCTAAATTACATACCCGCTTACAACGTTGATGATATTTCAATAACCCGCATTCAACGATATGAGTTGATCGATAAATTAGTACAGTCATTTTGGAAACGATGGCATGTAGAATATCTCACCTCTTTACAAATGCGTGAAAAGTGGAATACGTACACAAAACCCATTACACCTGGCCAAATAGTTATTATTAGAGAGGAAAATCTCCCTAAATTATCTTGGCCACTTGGCATAGTCAAGGAAATATATCCGGGAAAAGACAACGTCATTCGAGTTGTAAAAGTTCGAACCCGGAATGGTACATATTTAAGACCAGCTATTCGATTATGTCCGTTACCTTCCCAATAATCAAAATGTTTTTAATTTAATATTTCTTTTTATTTTTTAAGTTAGTTTACGTTTATTTGAATTTTTCACTCTATTGTTTAAATTTGTATTCTTCTTTTACCATCCGGTGAGTCATATGTTTTTTGAATTTTTTGTTGGAGTAATACTCCAAGGCCGGGAGTTATGGTTACGCAAAGTTGGGTACACACGCATATACACACACACACACACCTTTCCTATCCTATCCTAGTTTACCTCGGCCTAAAAACAACCTACCTACATACCTGCCAGCTATATGCAAAAAAGTATTGTTGCATATAAATTTTCTCATTATATCAACTGTCATCTTGACTAACACACCGCACCGCACCGCTCTTAAAATTATATCTTCAAAATCCGCTGAAATTAATTAACTTGTGAATTACTAGTGAAGTGTCAAAGTTTTCATACTGTGCTGTGAATGTGGTGAAAAGATTATTCAGAACCAGCATAATAAATATTAGGCAAGGTAACTCCCTATACCTTCATCTTTTCCACCATCCTCGTTTCTTACCCGGTCATACATCGTTCTATTACAAATCCTTCTTAACGATCTCATTTCAACTGCATTTATTCTACTTTCATGCGTCTTCTGCCATGTCCAGGTTTCACTTGCATACGTCAAGGTTGGCACTACGATGGCATTATGAATGGCAACTTTGGCATCCTTTGATATGTTGCGATCATTCATAATTGGTCTTAGTGCTCCATTCACTCTGTTTCCTGCCATAACTCTTCTTTCGATCTCTTTATCGAGTCGTCCGTTCCGTTGAAATATGCTTCCCAAGTATACATATTCGTCGACTTGCTCAAGCCATTCGTTCTCTACTCTTACTTTACACGCTGTTCTGCTTTCACTCTTTTCAAAGACCATTGTCTTTGATTTGCTGGCATTCATTCCGGCATTCAAGTCCATTCTCTATACATCCTTCATATACCATACTTACAAGATACTGTAACTCTTCCATACTTTCTGCTAAATAAAATTTATTATTCATTAACAATTAAGTTACACAACACAATTATTAACATTACAGTTTACCCTGTTAGGAAGGCGAATGCCAATCCTTGTTGGGGGTCTATATTATATTACATTACATTATATTTTATTATATTACATTGTATTACACTTTATACTGTTATAGTATATTATATCACTCTATATATCACATTACATTATATTATATTACATTATGTCACTCCATATATCACATTACACTATATTATATAACATTATATCACTCCCTATATCACATTACATTATATTATATAATATTATATCACTCCACATATATCACATTTCATTATATTATATAACATTATATCACTCCATGTGTCATATTACATTATATTATATTATTGGAAACCATATTATATTACACTATACTAATTAGGTACTAATTAATCAGCTTTTGTGCACATTATTGTACCTAGATACTTAAATTAAATGAACAAAGAAGTAAGCCTGACTGGTTAAAGTTAATGATTATAAAAATAAATTAAAAAAAAAGAATAGACTATTTTTACGTCACAGTACTTACATATGAATTATGAATGACGATTGTATGCGAGTTATTCAGTAGGTTTGAATAAAATTTATTATAATACATTAATTTGACGTGGAAAATCTTATATTATTTTTATATCGAGTCCGCGTTGAAATTTGGACACATTCGAAATGGGCACATTATCAAATAATTATTCTACCCCAACTGTGTTCGCTTTGTCTATACCACACAATGTTTTACGGTAATTTGAACGTCGAGAGCAGAAAGGCGATGGTCCAAATATCCTTTCCTCGAACCCGTCAATATAAATCAGCCGAGACGTTTCGACAAACGCAGCTAATGCTGATGGTTAATTTTTAGTTTCCAGACAATCTCGACGCCAATCAGTGGCGTAGTTTATTTATTTCCCTGTCAATTTGGCAGACAATGGTAATAAATAGATTAACGAAAAATGTCGAAAAGTATTGAATTACTCATGCTAGAGGTTTTTTCACTCGTCCGTAGGATTTTTTTTGTTTTGTTTATTTGTAATTCAAAAAGTAAGTAGGTACTGATTGGAATTTTTATGTCTTTAGTTTTATTCAAATTGCTATAATTATCGCCAAATATCTTGAACGAGCTTCCGGTTGCGCAGAATGCAAATTTGTGTCTTTTTGCTTCGTTGGTTTACGTGAAAATCGCCCCCCTTCTCTATTAAAAAATCAAGTTATTTGGCGACACCTATATCTTTGATACTGTTTACAGCTGTTCGCCGATTTCATACATAAAGTGTTGCCGCACAGTGTTTCAGAGTGCGATATTAAGAGCTACTTTAGGCGACAAACCCATTTACATAGAAATAGAAAATTTTAGGTAACTAAGGAAGTCATCCTGGTCTCAGAAAAAATAATGTCAATTCGTTGAAATTTAGACCGTTAATCACCTATCTAATTGACCGCTATAACAAAAACCATTTAGTTGCATTATTTTGCTGCTTTAAGTCACTCATCTTTAAATTATTTTTTTGGGTATTTGTGTTTATATATTCAATATTATTTTTGATTCATTATGACTTTCACTTTCACGGGTACGATATGTATTTTTTTATGGTCATATGTTATTTATTTGATTGAAAAAAAAATAAAATAAAAATAAAATTTGAAAAACTATCACAGATTTTGAATAAAGTTATCATGTTTCATAGAGTTGAAATTTTTCCCAGCCCATTCCAGCAGATCTATATTTTTAAGTATTCTTACAAATTTATCTAGCTATCAAATAAATATAGTGTCAATCGTCGATATCCCTCGACTTTTGAGTAAAAAATTTTTTTGTCCCCAGGTGTCACACAAAAAATAACACGATTTCATCTTCTTGATCTTTTATGTCGTGACAATATTATAAAACAAGCAAATAAGGGGCTATCTAGGGATTATCTATTATCTACGGGGTAGCACTCTTTTGGGGCTTTAAGAACTCTTTTATATGATGGATAAATATCACAACCTCTCTCCTTGGCACACATGTAAAGCTGTTTATGTATATTGATCTACACTCAATTTCGCGTTCACCATAAGGGCTAATGCGTCCTACGCTTCATCTTTGTTGATACACTCTTTTTTCTCAATTCAAATTCCAGAGTTTCTCAAACATTTTTTACTAAGAAAAGTATTCAACTGCCTTTATTTCCAAAGTTTTTAAAAATATCGTGTAGCGCAACAGTCACTTGCGCCACATAGCTACGCAGCGCAACGTCGACGTCGTCATGTCCTGCGCTACACGTAGCTACGACTTGTCAGTAGCGTCTAGCCCCTGAGTTTCTTTTCTGCATTCTTAGGTTAGGTTTAAGTTTGTGTATAATAATAATAGCGACTCGCGTGAGCGAGTTGCTTTATAAATTGAATTATAAATTATCATAAATTAAATATATAATATTCTTTTAATTTTTCGCATTTAATATAAAATTTCACAGCTCATTTGACTTAATACTACGAGATCTCAACCAATCAGAGAGCCAACCGGAAACAGAATGCAAACGGGTAGATTCAGATTGTAGACTCTAGTCGACTTGTCTGTCACGCTCACCCGGCTACGACAATCCCCCTATATAAAGACGCACACCGAGTTCAGAATTCATTCGGTTTTCATCCAGACCTCCTGCTACGTCCTTACGCTGCTCGGTCGCCTAGTCATCGTTCAAAGTCCGCGATTTAAATTTATACATTTAAATTAAGTACTTTATATATCAAATAAGCATAAAACATTTACCATAGTATTTTGAAGTATATTAAACGAGTAAGTTACATTCTTGTTACATCTTTCAATCTCTGTCATCAATATCTACCTGAGTTTCATTCTGTATTTTATTATCTCTTATATACGGTATCACATTTGCTTGATCGATCTATCTGTGTGCCTGGCTGTCGGGAGACTCCGACAGGCGGTATCCCAGTTCGATTCCGGCAGGTGTGGTATCGTTTAGTTGTATGTAACCAAAGGCGGACACACAGGTTCTATACCTACACGTCCAGCAGACCGGCATTACCACCATCTATCTGTCGCGGCTCACGCCGACAGGTTTGCATGTCAGCTACGGCTGGTGTGCAAACACTTCCAACCCAAGTGGCAACTTTGAGCATGCTGGTGAACCTACATACCACTAAAATCGAAAAATACCGAACTAAAAATATAAATAAATAGTAGTACATCTCAAATATATTTTTTTAATAATTTTGTTACATAACGAGTCCGGGACTCAGATTTTGCCACTCCAATGTGTGGCGGCGGAAATCGCCCTGTCGGTGAATCTTATCATATCGTCCATGTGACAGCCATCGTCCAGTTCTGGGCAGGACAGCAGACGGTCGTCATCCTGCATTGCCCCGCAATTACAGAAGGTATCGTCTTTTATCGAGAAACCACACCTGCGCAGGTTGCTCTTGCAGCCACTCTTCCATATCGGGAATGGCAGGTAATGTGCTCTATTCATCTTCTCGCTTGTGTCCATCCATGCAGAGATTGGGTCGTCCATCCACAACTCCTCTCGGCGTTGCTTCTGGGAGGTCTGCAGATCGGCTGTGGACTTGAGAAAGCTATTCCTTGACTTGAGGCGAGGGTTTGGTGTTTTATGGTCATAATTTTCGTAAAAATTGAATTTGGTGACGACATCGATTCATACAATTTGTATGACAGAATAAACAATATATATATATGGGGACTTAGTTTGATACTTAATCTCCATACATACCATCAAGCTGTTTACATTGGGTAGGAAAAAAGGATTGACTTTCACACTATCGTATCCTGATATTCATGTTTGTATAAAAACAAATTATCTTAAAATATTGAATAATTTGGATTGAAGGGTTTATAATTTAGTACGTATTCTTCAACTATACACTATACATAGTTACTATTGCCATCGACAGTTGGATTTCATGTGTTACTTTCATATTATATTTAGTTTTCCGTTATTTTCGTATTGTGTTTATTATTATAAACGTCCTCTATCTGCGCCCGATGCATTTGTACCCATTTAACACATGGTGCATCTAATGGCCATATAACTATTTATTTGGTCTACAGAGGTTTGGAATTGTGGCTTAGAATAGTGCTTTCATTCTTCTACATATTATCATTATTCTCGGGTAATCCCGTTGTAGTAGGGTAATCAAAAATACAACAGGCAACAATAACATCTCACATAGTTCAGCAAGGAGGTTCACCACCTATGAATTCACTTCATAATATTTGTATTTTTTTTAATTTCTAATTTATTTACTGTTTTCCAACATAAATTTTATAATTTCAACATGAATATATAAAGATCCCACTAACCATATCAGGTTGTCAGTGGGTTACGAGTATTTGTATGATACAAAGATTATAAAATAAAAACTATGAATAGAACAAAATGAATATCAAACACAAAAATACTAAACAGAAAAATGAAACAAAATATAAAAATTCAGTAGAGGAAAAAAAAAACATTATTTATTTATATATTTATTATTTAGGACCACTTACAGCTAACAAGTTACATATTATACATCAATAGTTCCATAAAATAAGAGCAAGCTACTACAAAACTGGTCAGCCAATTACAAGTGGTCACATCCTGCATTAAAAATTGGCATACCTACAAATCTATAAGAACATAAAAATATCTTAAATGGAATTTATATAAAAATGAATAGATGCAACAGAAACTAAGATCACAACAAAGAAAAATAGTGAAAGATGTTAACAAAAGAAAACAAAAAGAATAACATTACTATAAAAGATACACCAGCACAAACATGCAGATAAAAAAGAGAAACATTATAGCTACAAAAAAAAACAATAAAAAAACTAGTTTATTAGGTTAATTTATAAGTGAGGAAATTTTTCTTCTGAATGTCACCAGACTGTTACCAAAAATATCTATGTCCTTATTAATATGTAAAGTATTATAAAATCTACACATATGAGTAATGAATTAAAAAATCCGTATCAATTTCACACTTGCTGTTACCTGCTCATTCGTCATAATACTAATAGACTTCCTTTTCTTACTTTTCAATCTAGATAGTAAACGATAGGATGACTGATAGTCTTTCTTAGATTAAACCATCTATGCTCTCATTCTGGAGAATTATGATGTCCATGGAAGGTCTGATATTTATCATTTTTCATGTTGTAAAATCCACATCATTACACAGAATCTGAGATACTATGGATTTTATTAGTTTCCGAATATACATAGATAGAGATGTGGCAAAGTTGGTGATTTTTTTATTGTGAATCCACAAATATTGTAAACGTATACACAAATAAACGTTTTGTGAATCCACAAACAATGTTCACAAAAATTAAAAAAGCCATAGATATTAAAAAAATATCAAAATATTTACGTATTTCTTCGGCCTAATTCCAAAAGTCGTTGGGTCCAACCCTTATCAGGAACCAATATTTTCCTCTAAATACGTAGCCAAAGGTTAAAATAATCGTTTAAATTTTGAATATGCAGTAGGTAATGAATTTTGAGAAGACTGTATTTGAATAAATTTAACTCTGAATATCAGAATATATGTAAAGCTTTGTCGTTTTAGAAAATTGCATCCGTTTTCCCGCTACGGATCGCGCCCATATCAGAATCGGGGTAAATTTTCTCTCCGAATGTCTGGAAACCGGATGTTCGTGGTCTAGCTTTAAGACACAAGATATTCTAAATACTTCCGTTAAAATTCAAATGTCGAAGGTTATCTATTAATATAATAAAACGCCTATAAATTTTCGCGTGACGGAAAATTTGCGAAAATAGCCATCATTATTTTACTCGACCGCCCGTTATTGAAATAAATTTAGCGGTATATTATTAACATCGGACCTCATTAAAAAAAGAACAGTCTAAGTTCAGATATTACGTCGTCAAATCCAACTTCTAAAGAAGACAAAAGTTTTATTTTTTATTTTTTACCCCCACAACTATGAAATGGAGATGCGTTATGGGTATCACAATTTTTGAGCGTAATTGTTTACAGATGGTTTAAATTAATTTGTCAATCATAGTGCATATTATGTATGGTTTTGTTTACCATACGGCGTAGTTCCAGTGAAATGTTCTCTGTAGAGTTCGTTCTATAATTTAGATCGTATGAAAGCATTATTCCGTGATCTTCCCAAGATTGACACATCTGAAATGTGGTGTTGGCGTCGCCTGCTGAGGATTCCGTGAACTGCAAAATGAGCGAATGAATCGGTCTTTAATGAGATCAAAATAAAATTAAATGTCTACAGTGTGCAGTCGCCGGGTGCTGAGCTTCTTTGGTTACGTTGCCAGGAGAGTGACAGGTTACCTGGAAATAAGTATCGTGACAGGAAGTGTCCCAGGTAAAAGAAGTAGAGTCAGATCGCCTGCGCGATGGTGTGACCAGATTAAGTAAATGACCTTTATTTGGCGATACGAGGTGCGGAGAGCAGAGATGACTGGAGACGATTCCTTCTGTCTATTGGCGGTTCCATGGTTTATAACCCTCAGCAGCGAGGAAACGAAGAAAAAGAATAATGCATTAACTTAGAATATCTTAGTTTTCCATAAACATTTCAATGGTTAATTTCATCTCTTTTATTTAATATGTCAAAACTTTCAGGATGATCTCTCTGAAATGAAGTCAAAGCATACAAAAAGTTCTCATGTTTATGGAACTCTTATTATCATTTTATAAATAGGCAAAACTACGGATGTCATCAAAAGGAATGCGGAGAGAGATCTTGAATACGGAAGAGCGAGAGAGGAATACTTCGATTATCATTCATACATACATGCCATCAAGCCATTTCCCTAGCGGGGTAGGCATTGAGAACTGAACACCACATTTTTCTATCCTGGTACGCATCCATCGCCTTATCAACATTCATACATGTATCGTCTCATACATGTTCGTCTGTTGTTCACGGTTTTAACATTTCCGTCTTTCAGAATATCGTTTACATGGTCGTGCTACCCCTTCCTTGGATGGTCCTGACCTCTCATTTTATTCCTTTCCGCACGTCATATTTTCTTCGTCAAAAGTTCCTTATTCATTCTCCCCATGTGGCAAAAATGTGTTCACTTTCATTCAATTAATGTCATCTTTCTTCTTTTTCTTTCCCTGTCATTCATCGTTCTATTACAGATTCTTCTTACGATTCTTTGAATATATTCTACTTCGATTTTCTCCGTATACATAATATATTCAATAAAATATTATTATTATGTTACAAACTAATAAAATATATCATCGTGTATAGAATGATCCGTTAGTTGCCATGTTATGGGTAAATAGATTATCTTTATATGACAAAAATCGTCACCAAAAACACGAATTAAAAGATTTTTTTTTAGTCCGGTAGAGCTACAACCTCCTGAGCAATGAATTTCCAAGCCTTCCAGGCAGCAACGGTCCAAACCTTGCCAGCAACAGAGGACTCCCAGTTATCACAACCATTCATCACATTCAGATATCGGGTGACAATGTCCACCATTATCTGCCTTGGTCTTCCCAGAGGTATCCTACCCATAGATGAGATTGGCCTGGATTGGACAAGTCGTCAGATAGGGAGACTAAGGAGTCACAACGCATCCCGCATAAATGTCGGCCTTCGTGGCTCAGTTGGTTGGGTATCTGACTGCTGATCCAAATGTCCCGGGTTCGATTCTCGGTGGAGACACAGTTTTTTATTGTGTTTTCAGTCTGGATCTGTGAGACAATTAATATCGTATGTCTCCAGAATGTGGCAACTTGTTATTGGGTGCGTGTTAAATTAATATTTGACATAGTACCTGTTAGATACCCGAGAAGCAATATTAAATAAATATGTTTTTTTCAAGATTTGTTTTACTTCTGTGAATATATCATGGGTGGGAAATAGTATTAAAAAAAAATTCTCATACAAACAATCCGTCTAATACCTATACCTACTAGTTGCATGTAAGACATGAGATCCATCTGTGGATGGCGATAGTATGTATAGTTAAACCCTTAAATCCAAATTATTAAATATTTTAAGAAATTTTGTTTTCTATACAAAACATGTATGTCATGATAGGATAGTGTGGAGGTCAGTCTTTTTTTCCTACCCCCAATATGTAAACAGATCGATGGTTTTGAGAGTCCCCGTAGATATTGTGTATACAGTATACAAATGGAATGAAACAATGTCTTCACTAAATTTCATTTTTACAAAAATTGTTTAGAAAAATTGAGATACATTGCTGTATAATTATATTGTTTCATTGAAAATTAAATTATCTAGTTGGATTGTTTCGGTGTTTTGCAATATTTTTAAAACATTTGGAAATATAGACAGTTAAACAAATATAATACATTTATCATTAAAAAAATATGAAAAGTTTTTTATGAAAATAAGTGTTTACCTACATTTTATTTCAACAATTTTTCATCTATCTAGCTTTTATGGTTTCTGAGATATTTGGAGAAATAAAATAAAAATTAAAACGTTGATAACCCTTGACTGGAGTATTAAAAGTTTTGTAGGCATAACCATTTATTTTAGGCTCTATGAATCAAGCATATATACTGCAAAAATACTCTAAGTTGGTGTTTTTTGACTTCAAAATTGAACAGCCATAAAAAATTAAGACCTGGCCTTACAAAATCTCACGGATCCTGGCTTGATACTTTGTCGATCTGTTAAGTGAAATTAATTCTCATGAACAAATCGACAGTTGGATTATTATGTAAAAGATTATCTTTACCGATTCCAAATTGCCTCTTCTGCCTCATGTCAATTCTGTCAATACCCAGACCAAACTTTGGAACATATCTTGTTGGATTGTTGCCACCCAATGGTGTCCTCTTGTAGATTGAAGCTTCTCGTTGCTGTCCGTGGGCCTCTTCAAGGTCCCATTGGTCATGCGGATTTTGTGATCTCAAAGACCAATTTTAAAGCCTTCAAGAAGTTCTGTCATAGTTATGGTGCCTTACTATAGGTTGATTCCCTTTAAGTTTGTTTTTTTCACACCTTTAATGCTACATTTGAAAAGATCTGAAGTCGATGACAGTCCACGAGTGTGAATCTTTTATTCACATTCGTCGATTGTTCTTTTTGCACATATGGTGCCGAGATTGCTAATCTTTTGTGTAATTTTTTGTCGCTCATTTAGCGTTCTGTGAAGGGGGCATTTTCAATCCCCATATGCAGAGCGGGTGGTGGTGGGATTAGCGACATTGTGTTACAGAAATTTTATTGTAGGTAGTACAATACCAAATATTTACAAGTATGATATAATATTTATGGTAGAGTATCAAAATGTACATGTACATATGTACATAGTTAATGTCCATGTATTACTTACTTACATGCATACATGACCCGGATGTTATCAATATATTTGATATTTTTACTGTCATTTAATGCGCGACACGCTATGAATTATACATAAGAGGTCACTTTCGTACGATCCTCGTCTTGGAAGATAATTGACATAGTAAGTGTATTATTTATATCTTTCAAACTTTACGCCCATATCTCAAATTACGTTGTTTCAACATATAACATATATACGTAAGGGGCCGCGTCTTATATTGGTTCTAGAGGTGCACTTGCAACAGGCGCAAATAAATATTGGGCACCAAAAATAAAAACGAAAATCCTGCCACGATCGATTTCGTTCACCATTAAGTTTTATTTTTTTTTTAAATTTTTTTTTTCACCATTTAGTTTTTTTATTTCATTTTATTCACCATTAATGCACAAGCATTACTGATTAGTTTAGGGAAAGTATGAGGATGTATATGTACTTGTTTCAAGGAAATATTCATTATTTTAATTAAAAAGAAAAAATCATGTTTAGTAACTTAGTCGACGTAGATTTTCCGTTATATGTCCTTATTAAAACAAAAAAATATTGTACAATAATTTTACTATATCTTGAACAATTATATATTTGCTTTCATTTATCATCGTGAGTCTTGAATTTTTTTAAAAATAAAATAACGATACAAATGCTTTGTAAGAATCAGTGACCGTAGTAAAATACGAATAATGTCATTATAATAACGTAATTATTTTCTTTCGGACTGTTTTTCGCGTGATGTTATTTTACATTTTAACTGTGAAAAATATTAATGAATGTATTCCAACCCATTTATTTATTAACTTTAATTGATTACCAATATTATGTTAATCAATATTCACGAAAAAAATGTTCTGGCGAATCTCAATCAATCGAGCATTCAATATTTTCATTTTATGGACTCATATAACCAATGAAATAGCCAAAAAAACCCTATTATTTAAGTATTATTCTTCTTCAATGGCTCTACAGCCCATATCGAGCCTTGGCCTCCAGCAACTTCCTCCTCCAACCTCTCCTGTCACCTGCTGCGACCCTCCAGTTTGGCACATTCATAACAAAAATATTAAGGAATTTCGTTAAGTACTTATTGCAACACTTTTATTCTTTTTTAATTTATTACAAATATTTTCATCGATAAGTATAAAAAATGTGAAATAACCAAAAAAAAACAATTATTTGGGTTTAGGTATGAGTGCGCCTTTGAATTTATTGCACCAGGCACTGAAAAGTATAAATCTGGCTCTGTTGATATGTGTACATTGTCCCAAAACAATGTACCATATTTGTTAGTAGTAAACTATTGTCCTGTATTATTCACAACTAACAGACCCTAGCAGACCAACAAAAAATATGACCCATAATCGAATCCAATACAAGATGGTATGTACTTTCGAATAATAACTAAAACTAAATGATAGGCATAAGATACTTCTTGATAATATACTGACAAGAATATACGGATATAGGGCCGGATTTACTGTAGTCAGCGCGCCTAGTGCACTAAATTTAATATTGCAATTATTTTAAGATTTACAATAGTCAGCGCGCCTAGTGCACTAAATTTAATATTGCAAATATTTTAAGATTTACGATAGTCAGCGCGCCAAGTGCACTAAATTTAATATTGCAAATATTTTAAGATTTACGATAATCAGCGCGCCTAGTGCACTAAATTTAATATTGCAAATATTTTAAGATTTACGATAGTCAGCGCGCCTAGTGCACTAAATTTAATATTGCAAATATTTTAAGATTTACGATAGTCAGCGCGCCTAGTGCACTAAATTTAATATTGCAAATATTTTAAGATTTACGATAGTCAGCGCGCCTAGTGCACTAAATTTAATATTGCAAATATTTTAAGATTTACGATAGTCAGCGCGCCTAGTGCACTAAATTTAATATTGCAAATATTTTAAAATTTACGATAGTCAGCGCCTGGTGCATTACATTTAATACTAGTTGCATGTAACACGTGAAATCCAACTTTCGATAGCGATAGTAAAGATAGAAAAATACTTACCAAACTATAAACCCATTAATCCAAATTATTGGATTATTATTAATATTATTTTAATTATTATTGTTATCTATACAAAACAGAAGGTATATATGTAAAGATAGGGTAGTATGGAGGTCAGTCTATAACTATATATTATGAAATTTTGGGCTCTTTGCATTGAGCGGATCAAAAGTCATATGGGACACAGACAAACTACCTAAATGTTTTACTCCGAATTGAGTAAATCCATTTATGGAACGTAATGTGCTGCGAAGCCTCAAAGTTTGTGTTTTTTGACTTCAAAGTTGATAAAAACATGAAAAATATAGACCCTGCATACAAATTTCGCGTATCTTGGCTTAATACTGTCGATTTATTAAGAGAGAAAAAATTCTGTTGAACGAATCGATAGGTGGATTATTAATATTTATGTAGTTAGCGTCTAGTCCATTAAATATAATATTATGAATACTTATGGTAATGTGATGTCCGGGTTATTTGATTTAAACACCGTACATGTATTTATTGTTTATTTTCCGAATTAAGACAGAAGAGATGAATATTATAATTACGTGCTTACTCTAAAGCTTACACTAAATGATTGACATAGAATAGATATCAATTTAGCTTTTATTGTAAATTGATATCAGAGAACTTTTATCTTGTTTCTTCAAGTACAAGGGGTCGATAGCTTTAAACATGTTATGAAATTAATGTTTCTATCATAATCGACACTCTGGTACTTCTTAATCTATCATCATAAATACTTCATTTTTAATAAGTAAACAAGATAACATTTCTCTCGGTATATCCTGTTGATAATATTGTTATGAAATTAAGTACTATTTCTATTTAAATTGAAAATTTAAATAGAAATATTTTGAAAATAAGAACCCAAGAAAAATGAAAACAAAAGATTTGGGCAGTGAGTTGGAAAAACTAGACAAACCTTGTAAAAATATAAATTGTAGAAATATAAATTGTAAAAATAAATAAGACTTTGAACCATAATAAAATAAATAAATATAAATTTCGGTACATTTGGTGTCAGGTGTGGGGTATAAAAATACCCAAGTATTTTTTGTGTAAGAAAAAAATAAAATAGTTATTTATAAAGACATTTATTATGGCATCAAAAAAAATAACTCTTTTAGAGTTGAAAGTGGTTGATTTAAAACATGAGTTGGAGGAGAGAGACGCTGATACATCAGGAAATAAAAATGCACTTCAACTACGATTGAGAAAAGTGATGCAAGAAGTAGGTGAGGATCCAGACACATACCTTTTTGAAATGCCTTGCTCTAACAACGATCTTTGTCAAGTCTTAAAAGAACATTCCAGAGACATAGAAGAGAAGTTTCAAGAACATTCCAGAGATATAAAAGGAGAAATTAAAGAAATCAAAGGAGAAGTAGCGATGCTTCAAAAGCATTCAAATACTATAGAAAAGAAATTCCAGAATTATTCTATGACCTTTGATGAGAAGATAAATGAATTAACTAAACAGATGAAAGTTTTGGAGAATCAAGTGCTTCCTTCAATCACGCCAATGAATTCCGAGCAAAATTCAGCTGTAGATACAAATTTTAAGTGTGTAGAAGATACAAGGGTACCAACAGTGGAGTGCGTGCGAAATGATATGCCAACCTTTGATGGAAAATGCCCCTGGGAAGAATATTTAACATTGTTCGAGACAGTGGCCATGATAAATGGCTGGTCCATGACAAGAAAGGCCTCAGTGTTGAGTGTATCATTACGAGGTGATGCTTTAAAAGTTTTGGAGACAATTCCTCTAGCTGAGCGACGAGATTTAAAATTGTTGATTGAGAGACTTGAGATGCGATTTGGACATAAGCACATGGAACAGTTTTACAGGTCACAACTTAAGAATCGTAATCAGAAATCTAATGAAACTCTCCAGGAATTTGAGGTGGATATAGCGCGTCTAATTAGATATGCATACCCTACGGTTCCTGATGATGTGTGTGAAAGCCTTGCAGTAGAAAAGTTCTTGGATGGATTGTGGGCAAATGAGACACAACAAGCTGTAAAACTAGCTAGACCACAAACTTTGAGTGACGCTCTAACCCAGGCACTCGAATTTGAATCTATAAAAAAATCTTTACGAGGTCATGCTCAAGCCCGCGTTGTTGAGGCCGTTGAAGAGAATCAAAAACTCATCGAATGCATTGTCGAAAAGGTGATGAAGGCATTGCAAGGAAGAAAAAGACAGTTTCGCTGCTGGGGTTGTGGACGAGCTGGACATCTACGTAATCGGTGTCCAAATGAAGCAACAACGCAACAGCAACAGCCACAGGAAAACTAAAAAGGGTTGATGGGAAGGGGCAACTGTTGACCTACATTACCAATGCCTCAAAGAGATCTGCAGTTGTTGCATCATTCAGTGGTCGAGATACCAGTATGTTTATAAATGGCAAAGTAAATGGAAAGAATTTGAAACTTTTGCTGGATACTGGAGCAACGATGACAATCATGAGACCAGATTTGCTTTATAACAAAAAGTGTATTACACCAACTAAATGGACATTACGAACAGCTACTGGGGAGTCGGCATCTATATGTGGTGAGACATATGCCAACTTTCAAATTGGTAGTTCTATCTTCGATCATCAGGTGCTAGTGGCGAATATAGAGGAGGAAGTTATTCTCGGAATGGACATAATGGCGAAATATGGATTCCAGTTGGATCTAAAGAGGCGATCTTTGAAAATTGGAGATGAAGATGTTCTCGTGCAAGAGCGTGAGGAATTTTCTACACGTGTTCTTGCAGCGGATGTTGTAACTATTCCAAAACAAATTGATGTTAGTACGAGTCAATTTAGACTGTGTTATCCCGAATGGACATGTTTTGGTTGTGGAGTCCAACGCCAACAATGAAGCAGGAAAAGGAGTATTAATTGCAAGAGCACTGATTCAAAACCAAAAGGAAATTTTAGTCAGATTAATGAACATAAATGAATATCCAGTAACTGTCAAAAAAGGAGCTTATTTAAGTGTGTGTTCATCAGTTTCATCAGTAACACAAAATGCCTGCATCGCACAAGTTTCTTCAGAGGATGTACCAAAACATCTTGAAGACTTTGTAAAAGATGCTTGTAAGGAACTTACCAAAGAACAAAGCAAACAAATTAGATACCTCATTGCTCATTATCAAGATGTTTTTGAGAATGCGAGTCTTTCTAAAGGAAGAACCAATGTTGTTCAACATCAAATAGATACGGGTGACGCAAGGCCTATCCGCCAATTACCTAGAAGGCTACCATTAGCAAAGCGGGCGGAAGCAGATCAAATTATTCAAGACATGGAAAGGGATAGCGTTATTGAACCATCAAGCAGCCCATGGTGTTCACCAGTAGTGTTAGTTAAAAAAAAGATGGCTCAACTCGGTTCTGTGTGGACTTTCGCTTATTGAATAATGTAACTAAGAAGGATAGTTATCCACTGCCTCGAATCGATGACACCCTAGATACATTGGCTGGTTGTAAGATCTTCTCAACTTTGGATCTAAAGAGTGGTTATTGGCAGGTTGGATTGGAACCCAAGGATAGAGAAAAAACGGCGTTTTCTGTTGGAAGTGGATTGTGGCAATTCAAAGTGATGCCATTTGGACTTTGCAATGCACCGGCTACGTTTGAACGACTAATGGAAAGTGTGCTAAGAGGATTATCGTGGGAGACCTGTTTGGTATACTTAGATGACATCATCGTACTTGGGAAGCGTTTTGAAGAACATTTAGGAAATTTGGAACAGGTATTTTCACGATTGAGGTTGGCCAACCTTAAACTCAATTGCAAGAAATGTATATTGTTCCGAAAGCAAGTCAACTATCTAGGTCATGTTGTCTCTGAGGAGGGAGTAGCAGTAGATCCTGAGAAGATTAAAGCTGTTCGAGATTGGCCAGTACTTAAAGACAAACATGAAGTAAGAAGCTTTTTGGGTCTGAGTACCTACTATCGACGATTTGTTCCAGGCTTTGCTGACATCGCAAAGCCACTGACAAAACTCACGGAGGAAAGCAGTGAATTCATATGGGATTTCAAGTGCCAACATGCATTTGAAGAATTAAAACAGGTTCTAATTAATTCTCCGGTTTTGAGTTATCCTCGAGCTGAAGGAATGTTTATTCTGGATACAGATGCAAGTAACGTTGGTATCGGAAGTGTGCTCTCCCAAGTACAAGATGGGGCAGAACGCGTGATTGCTTACTTCAGTAAAGTATTGTCGAAACCAGAACGCAATTACTGTGTAACACGAAGAGAATTGCTTGCTGTTATCAAGTCAGTTGAGCACTTTCGCAAGTATTTATATGGACGGAAATTTCTTTTAAGGACAGATCACTCGGCACTTGTGTGGCTTTTGCGATTCAAGAATCCTGAAGGTCAAGTGGCAAGATGGATAGAGAGATTGCAAGAATATGACTATGATTCTGAACATCGAGCCGGACTTCATCATAGAAATGCCGATGCACTGTCAAGGCGACCATGTCCAGAGGATTGCCAGCACTGTAATAAGGCTGAGGAAAAGTTTTTTATAGCTTGTAGAACCACGGTCGTTGACAATTTTTGGCAAGATGATGAAATACGAGCAGACCAATTGGAAGACCCAGATCTCAAGTTTGTAATGCAGTGGAAGGAAAATGATCAAAGACCTTTATGGGAAGAAATAGCTTCACTATCTCCAAATATTAAGTCATACTGGGCTCAGTGGCAATCCATTGTCGTGGAAAATGGGTTGTTAAAGCGTGTATTGGAGAATGAAGATGGAACACAGCAGAGACAACAACTATTGATTCCAAGGAAGAGAATTCCTGAAGTTCTTAAACTGCTTCACAATGATGTGTCTGGGGGACACTTGGGAGTTAAAAAAACCACAGAAAAAATTCGTCAACGTTTTTATTGGGTCAATTACAATGGAGATGTAAAAGATTGGTGTAGAAGATGTGTAACTTGTGCCACTTCAAACGGACCTCAGAAACGAAGGCGTGCGCCAATGAGGCAGTATAATGTTGGTAGCCCATTTGAAAGGATAGCCATTGACATAGCGGGGCCGTTTCCCACAACGGAAAGAGGGAATAAATATATTCTGGTAGCAATGGACTATTTTAGTAAATGGACAGAAGCCTATGCACTACCGAATCAAGAAGCTACCACTGTTGCTGAAGTCTTGGTAAGGGAACTGATAAGTCGTTTTGGAGTACCATTGGAGTTACACTCGGACCAGGGAAGAAACTTTGAATCAGCCGTATTCCAGGGAATTTGTGAAGCATTAGGAATTCGAAAGACGAGAACAACTGCTTTGCATCCACAGTCGGATGGAATGGTGGAGCGAATGAATCGAACAATTGGAAGATTTTTGTCAAAAGCAGTGTCCGATCACCAGAAGGATTGGGACGAATACATCCACTTGTTCTTATTAGCTTATCGAGCAGCAATTCATGAGACAACAGGGCAAACACCGGCAAGTGTGATTTTTGGCCGTGAGTTACGGTTACCTTGCGACCTGCAGTATGGATCTAAGCCTGGAGAAGATCTAGTTGGAGAAGATTATGTGTCAGATCTTCGGAGGAAAATGAATGCTATACATGACCGTGTACGGTCCAATATTCAAGTAGCTAGTGACAAGATGAAGGAGCGATACGACATTAAAGCTGTGGAAGGTGGTTATCAGGCTGGAGACTTGGTTTGGTTATTTAATCCACAACGACGACGAGGCTACTCACCAAAGCTTCAGAAATCCTGGGAAGGACCGTATGAAGTGATCAAAAGGATTAATGATGTGGTTTATCGTATACGAAGAAAACCAAATGGGAAGCCAAGAGTGGTACATTTCAATCGCCTGGCTCCCTTTTTAGGTGATAACAAGGATGAGAAAAAAAATCCAGTTGCTCAAGTTTGCAATGTCCAAAGTGAAGAAAAGACCTTCGAGGAATTCATGATGACTCCTTATCGACGCACTCGCCATGGTGTGACTGTGGAAATTGAGCAAGACCTCTTCGATATCCCAGAAGATAATGTTTTAGCTTACTGTGTGGCTCAAGACATGAAGATGACTAGTGGTATAGCCAAAGTTATCATGAGAAAGTATGGGATGTTATATGAGCTAAAAGCCAAGAATCTGAAGATTGGAGAAGCGGTCCATTCACAGCATGGAAAACAGCATTTATTCTACATGACGAATAAGGAAACGTCTGAGGAACGAGCAGAGTATGCTCAGATGTGGAACTGTCTACGAAGTATGCGGGATCAAATGTTACAGTTGAATCTTATGAAGCTCGGCATTCCAAAGATCAGTGATGGTATGGATTGGAAAGTGGTTCGGAATATGATAGAAGAGATTTTTCATAATACTGGAATTAATGTTCTAGTTTGCTGCTATAATCCAAGATACAGTAAAAATATAAAAAAAAGTGTACCATGTTACTTTTTCAAAGCATCTCACTGTAGAGAAGGTTCAAAATGCCGATTTATTCATCTAGAGAATTCTGTTCGGGACGAACTGAACTAAGAGGGAGGCAGTGTTATGAAATTAAGTACTATTTCTATTTAAATTGAAAATTTAAATAGAAATATTTTGAAAATAAGAACCCAAGAAAAATGAAAACAAAAGATTTGGGCAGTGAGTTGGAAAAACTAGACAAACCTTGTAAAAATATAAATTGTAGAAATATAAATTGTAAAAATAAATAAGACTTTGAACCATAATAAAATAAATAAATATAAATTTCGGTACAATATAATACATATGTACTTGATAACATTGAATAGACACAAGTGTTATATTTTTATCTATTAGTGGATGCATTATATGTAATGTAAGTATTTCTTAAATATTATATTCTTTATCAAGCAAGTCAGATTATATTATCATCCCTAAATGTGTGACAAACAAAACTATTAAAATGTCAGTATTAAATAATATGAAACGACTAAAGATTAAAACTAACATTTTTTCTTATCTATTGATACACAATTTCTTCTAGAATATGTTTTGGAATATTATTTATCTAAATGACTATTTAGATAATATTCCCAACTGTAAGACAAGTCCATAACACCTCGCCCTATAAGATGAGATATATAGGAACTATTATCTCACTCCAAATACAATGTACTATTACAAAGATTATTTTGACACTAATATTCATCTTATCAGTTATACAGTTGCAATGTGAGTTCAACTTCATATAACATTTGTCTAATCTTTTAGGCTGATAATCAAGTTGGAAATTAATTTTATTTTTTTTAATAACATGTCAATAATTATCTTATCATGGGCCCACGTTAGTAAGGGCCCGTGACGCAAGTCCCAACCACCTTTCACCTGTACTCAAATACCTATACTAAAATTCCCATACAAAAATTGTACTGAAAATTTTACATACAAAAAAATGTATTAAAGTACCGTCACTACGAAAAACTTGCGGTCATGGGCCCACGTTAGTAAGGGCCCGTGACGCAAGTCCCAACCACCTTTCACCTGTACTCAAATACCTATACTAAAATTCCCATACAAAAATTGTACTGAAAATTTTACATACAAAAAAATGTATTAAAGTACCGTCACTACGAAAAACTTGCGGAACATATATACACGAACTTTTTCACTTTTTTCCCTTATATCCTATGACCATCAAATTTTGCCGAGATATTCATTGGCTCGATTGATATTACACCTCATTTATTTGATAGAATATAATCGTCTAGGAATCCAGATATTTAAGTTTGAAAATTCAAATTTTCATACAAAATGAGAAAAAACTCGATTTCTGGGAAGATTAAAAATCATGTTTTTTACATGTGAAAAACGTGCGTGTCAATAACGAAATTTAGCGGACAGAAATTATTCAAAGTTATATTATATCTTAATCCCAAACTTCTAAGACATCTGTCATTAAAATATAGTACCCTCTCAAAGAATCCTCGAGAGTTTTTTTGTTTTAAAAATCTGATTTTTTATGCGAGGAAAACGTCAAATATCTTATTATCCTTCCCGCCGTTAGCGTTAGTTTCAATTTTTAACACCAGAGGGCAAATTATTTATGTCGGTTTGTCGTGTGTATAGGTCGACGGTCAAATGTCTACATTGTGGATTGATAATGTAATGGCAAATATTATTATCAATTATTATGTAATATTTTGAAGTGACTAGACATTTCTTTATAATGTTTTGTAGCATACTAAATATATGAATTTATATAGATTATTTTGAATCCTACAAATAGGTACGTACCACTAAAATTTGTCGTTACAAGTTCAATTTAAATTCATATTGTGTTTGTATTTTCATTCTTTAATTATTGTTATAGTGAATTAATATTTTAATCTAGTCTATTGTACACAAAGTGCATTTATTAGAGATGCCAAGAATATTTAACTACTAGTTGCATGTAACACATGAGATCCAACTGTCGATAGCGATAGTATGTAGGTATAGTTGAAGAATAAGTACCAATCTATAAACCCATAAATCCAAATTATTGAATATTTAAAGATATTTTGTTTTCTACACAACATAATATGTTGGTATGTATGTCAAGATAGGATAGTATGGAGGTCAGTACTTTTTTTCTACCCAGAATATGAAAACAGCATGATGGTATGCATGTACGTTTGGAGATTAAGTATCAAACTATTAAGTTTACCTACTTAGATATTGTGTATAAGCCACTGCCATACAAATTGTATGAGGCAATGTCGTCTCTGAATTCATTTTTTACAAAAATTGTTAAAAAAAATCGAGATGTAGGTACTACTACAATATAATATTGTTTTAGCTAATTAAATTATCTAGTTCGTTTGAACAAATCGACAGTTGGACTATTTGGTATTCGACCAAATATTGCGAACTATTCGGCCGAATACCAAAACATGAAGAAAGAAAAATCATATTAAATATTACTCACATTTTTTTATTTTAAAAAAAAATCAGCACATTAAATATTTAAAATCTATCAGTTGTAAGTTTTGATGAATGGAAACAATTTTTCAGCATTTCTTGATAGCAAACGATTGCGCTTTTCCTTATAAGTTATACCTGATTCCGAAAATAACCGCTCACTATATACACTGCTACTTCTTATTCTTCCTAGCCTCTTCCCAACTTATCGTCTATGAAGACTGTTGGGGTCAGCTCGCCTCGTCCTTATGCTGTACACTATGTACACTGCTACCGGGAGATGATAAATAAATCTTAGCAAATTCTGCTAGACTTGGATACTGTTTTGCATTTGCTGACCACCACTTGTAAGGGTCTGCTGTCTGATCTATCATTTATTTATTTTATAGAATACAACAGCAAACAAGAAAAATTTATACAAATATATATCTAGGCGAACAGTTTTCATGTAAAAATCAATTACATTTGCAATTGAACTTTTTAATATATAATAAGTATAAGATGATGTATGAATGTTTTTGAGGCGATGAATGTGTGTCAAGATAGAAAAATGTGGCGTTTAGTTCTCTCTGCCTACTTCATGAGGGACATGGCGTGATGGTATGTTTGTATACATATGTGTACATCAAATAAGATTCACTTACAAAAGGACTGATATCTGACAAAACCCCTTAAAAGGGGAATAGTGACACAAGTCCCTGTTGTATACTTACAAAATGACTGATATAGGTAGTTGGATGTGACGCTCGTCGCTTGTAATAACGCAAAAAAATTGACTCTAATAAAATTTCAAGGCTCATACGAAAATGTTGCGTCACAAAATGCTCGTAGCGCAACACAAAAAAAATCGACTCAAATTATAATAGCCATCATCATCGTCATTGGCCCTACGGCCCATTGTGGGCCTTGGCCTCCTTCAGAATCCATTATTCCCTACACTCTGCGGCTCTCTTCCAGTTGGTAAGGCCCAGCGCTCTTATATGAGCCTCCACATCGTGCCGACCAGAGGTTTACCACGTATAAAGGCAACCTAAAATAGACAGAAATGTTAGAAGATCTCTGATATTTATTTATTGATATATTTATTTATTACTTAATTAATTAATTTATTTATTTATTTATTTATTTATTTATTTTCTTATTTATTTATTTATGTATTTATTTATTTATTTATTTATTTATTGATTTATTTATTGATTTATTTATTTATTTATTTATTTATTTATTTATTTATTTATTTATTTATTTATTAATTAATTAATTTATTTTTTTAATTAATTTATTTATTTATTTTATTAAAGGCGTTTGCCATTTACATGAAGTATGGTCCGATGATATTAAATGAGTGTTTGGGGGCGGTCGGATGCGGTCTGCCCGGTGTAGAGAGCTCAGGGGGGTGCCTATGCTCAATATTGGATGAGAGAGGGCTAACATGATGATCTGCTATTTGTGACGCAATATTTTTAAAGGCGTGGTACTACTATAATTTGAGTCGATTTTTTTTGTGTTGCGCTACGAGCATTTTGTGACGCAACATTTTCGTATGAGCCTTGAAATTTTATTAGAGTCAATTTTTTTGCGTTATTACAAGCGACGAGCGTCACATCCAACTACCTATATCAGTCATTTTGTAAGTATACAAAAGGGACTTGTGTCACTATTCCCCTTTTAAGGGGTTTTGTCAGATATGATATAAACATTAATCTTAAATATGGAAATTAACTTTATGTTTTAAAATAACATGTCAATAATTATCTTATATGATATTAACATTCAAATGAACATATAACTTATGTAATAATTGATACAAGCATTCCTTTGACATATTTCATATAACTAACTTACTTAGTAATTTAACAATTATGCACATAAAATTAAAATTTATTTTTACTCTAATATTTTCAACATGAAACATTGACATTTCAGTACAGAACAATTTACAAAATCTCGTGCCTTAATCTTGCACTTCTTCTAGGTGTTGGAGTTTCTAATTCAATTGAATTCTCTTCAATACTTATATTTTCATGACTAACTTTGTTATTTGTCTTGCATATGTTAAACGTTATACAGTTTATAAATTTTCCACAAGTATTAATCTTACTATTTTCATCTTTAACTTTTTTGAGATATTTTTGTCTATAATGTTTAAAAAGTCTATACTCAAGGTATACAAGGAAAACTTTTAGTATGCTTAATAATATATATGTAAAATAATTATTATTTACAATTTTGCTTATTATATGTTGTTCAGGTTCAACATTATTTTCAATTTTTACTCTCCACACTATGGAATAGGGGAGAGTCATGATTTCGCAAAATTTAAGCGTATTTTTTTTACATCAATTTCTCAATGGGTATCATGTAGAGAATGCACACTATGAGTTTCGTCGTGATGTGTTTGTGTGTATGGCGTATACGCTGTACGCCGTACGCCGTACGCCGTACGCCGTAGCATTTATCTTTTTTGTGTCCTCTCTACAGCCCAAACTATAAGTCTGATCGACTTCATATTAACATCATATGTGTAAAGTGCAAAGACCTAGAGCTGATTAGTTTTCCATAGACAACTTTTGATTTCTTCTCTATGAATTCATCATTTACGTTGTTTTTTTTTTGTGTCCTCTCTGCAGCCCAAACTATAAGTCCGATTGACTTCATATTGATATCACATGTGTTAAGTCCATAAACTTAGAGCTGATTAGTTTTCCATAGACAACGGTTCATTTTTTCCCAATGTTTCTTTATGATTTCATCTATTAAAACTGAAAAAATGCTCTCACGACCTGGAAATTAGAGATATTTTAATTTGGTTTCAACTATTTATACAACACCAAGAATCTTCCTAAAATTGTATTCAAAGTTGGTCAATGTTAAAAGAAAAATATTCAACGGTTTCAAAAATTATATTTTATTTAATGGATATTTGTATGAAACTTATATGTAACAAGAGAATTTTTTTATATTTGGCAATGTTCAGTTCATTGATTTCATATTGATATAAGAATATTAATAGCTTGAACTTAGAACTGATTAGCTTTTCATAGATATCATAAAATTTCTTCATATGATATCACGTGTCAACATTGTCAAAATGCTCTAACGCTCTTTGAAACAAAATTTATCTGCTTTTTTTAAAATATTTCATACAACATAAGCAGTCTTCACTATACTGCATTAATAGTTTGTCTATCTTAACATAAAAATATACTATCGGAAGAAAATTTATATTCCTGTTAGTAACATTTAGTATGAATAAAAATGTAATTAGATAAATTTCTATTTATGGAAACGTTCAGTAATTTGATTTCATGTTATAATGTAAAGAGCTTGAACATAGAACTGATTAGCTTTCCATAAATAACAAAAAAAATCTTCATATGATATCACCTGTCAAAATTTGGAAAATGCTCTCGCGTTCTTTAGAACAAAATTTATCTGCTTTTTTTAAAATATTTCATACAACATAAGCATTCTTCCCTATACTCCATTAATAGTTTGTCTATCTTAACATAAAAATATACTATCGGAAGAAAATTTATATTCCTGATATTAACATTTAGTATGAATAAAAATGTAATTAGATAAATTTCTATGTATGGAAAAGTTCAGTAATTTGATATCATGTTATAATGTAAAGAGCTTGAACATAGAACTGATTAGCTTTCCATAAATAACAAAAAAAATCTTCATATGATATCACCTGTCAAAATTTGGAAAATGCTCTCGCGTTCTTTAGAACAAAATTTATCTGCTTTTTTTTAAATATTTCATACAAAATAAGCATTCTTCACTATACTGCATTAATAGTTTGTTTATCTTAACATAAAAATATACTATCGGAAGAAAATTTACATTCTTGATAGTAACATTTAGTATGAATAAAAATGTAATTAGATAAATTTCTATGTATGGAAAAGTTCAGTAATTTGATTTCATGTTATAATGTAAAAAGCTTGAACATAGAACTGATTAGCTTTCCATAAACAACAAAAAAAATCTTCATATGATATCACCTGTCAAAATTTGGAAAATGCTCTCGCGTTCTTTAGAACAAAATTTATCTGCTTTTTTTAAAATATTTCATACAACATTAGCATTCTTCACTATACTGCATTAATAGTTTGTTTATCTTAACATAAAAATATACTATCGGAAGAAAATTTACATTCCTGATAGTAACATTTAGTATGAATAAAAATGTAATTAGATAAATTTCTATGTATGGAAAAGTTCTGTAATTTGATTTCATGTTATAATGTAAAGAGCTTGAACATAGAACTGATTAGCTTTCCATAAATAACAAAAAAAATCTTCATATGATATCACCTGTCAAAATTTGGAAAATGCTCTCGCGTTCTTTAGAACAAAATTTATCTGCTTTTTTTAAAATATTTCATACAACATAAGCATTCTTCACTATACTGCATTAATAGTTTGTTTATCTTAACATAAAAATATACTATCGGAAGAAAATTTACATTCCTGATAGTAACATTTAGTATTAATAAAAATGTAATTAGATAAATTTCTATGTATGGAAAAGTTCAGTAATTTGATTTCATGTTATAATGTAAAGAGCTTGAACATAGAACTGATTAGCTTTCCATAAATAACAAAAAAAATCTTCATATGATATCACCTGTCAAAATTTGGAAAATGCTCTCGCGTTCTTTAGAACAAAATTTATCTGCTTTTTTTTAAATATTTCATACAACATAAGCATTCTTCACTATACTGCATTAATAGTTTGTTTATCTTAACATAAAAATATACTATCGGAAGAAAATTTATATTCCTGATAGTAACATTTAGTATGAATAAAAATGTAATTAGATAAATTTCTATGTATGGAAACGTTCAGTAATTTGATTTCATGTTATAATGTAAAGAGCTTGAACATAGAACTGATTAGCTTTCCATAAATAACAAAAAAATTCTTCATATGATATCACCTGTCAAAATTTGGAAAATACTCTTGCGTTCTTTAAAACAAAATTTATGTGCTTTTTTAAAAATATTTCATACAACATAAGCATTCTTCACTATACTGCATTAATAGTTTGTCTATCGTAACATAAAAATATACTATCGGAAGAAAATTTATATTCCTGATAGTAACATTTAGTATGAATAAAAATGAAATTAGATAAATTTCTATGTATGGAAACGTTCAGTAATTTGATTTCATGTTATAATGTAAAGAGCTTGAACATAGAACTGATTAGCTTTCCATAAATAACAAAAAAATCTTCATATGATATCACGTGTCAAAATTTTGAAAATGCTCTCGCGTTCTTTAAATCAAAATTTATCTGCTTTTTTTAAAATATTTCATACAACATAAGCATTCTTCACTATACGGCATTAATAGTTTGTCTATCTTAACATGAAAATATACTATCGTTAGAAAATTTATATTCCTGGTAGTAAAATTTAGAATGAATAAAATATTTCATTGTCAATATTTGTGGTGTGGAGAGTTTAGTGTTGGCCACAACCCACTCGTTTTATATATTTCTTCAAGCTTGTGGCTTGCGATTGAAAGATCTTCTCTATTTAGAGTGTTAATTCTAGGATACAATATTGGTATTTCTAATTTTTCTTTTGTCCTATTTACTTTACAACAATCATCGTTTAAAATGTTAAAGTTAGGAGTGATAGAATAATAATTAATCGTAAATGAACTTATTTCATCTACATTATTTAAAATTGTTGAACTACTATATACTTTACAAGAAGAGTCAACAGATAGAATACCTGTGTTCTTTAACAAAATATCAAAAGGATCTGTTTGATTACATTTCAATGTTACTATAGTTTCTTTTGGTAGAACATAAATCCAAGCTTTTTGATTTATTTTATGCCAAACTTCGTCAGTATAATTTAAAATTCTTGTGTCACAATTTGTTGGAATTCTATTAGAAATAGTAAATAGTTCTATTTCACAAATCATTCTACTGTGTAATGAATTAGGCAAACACATCAATTTATCATTATTTAGTTCGTGACAGTTTTTAAAGTTATCTAATACAAAATATTGTGTTTTGCTTTCTGATATGGCAATATACTTAATAGTCGGCATAATAAAAACATAATGGTTATCTTGCCTTTTCATAGGTAATGGTATTAATTCATATAGTTTATAATTTACAAAACTACACAATGGATTTGACAATACAAAAATAATTCTGTCATTAATACTATAAACTTTTAAGTTTATCAATTCTAACAGTTGACCAGTATTCTTCATATTCAAAGGAAGTACATAAGATAATGAATTTGGTAAATAAGGTATTGATCTAATTAGTTCATTCAAATATTGTTTTGGAGTTGTAACAAATGGGTGTACTATATTGTTTCTTGCAAATAATAGTGTGTTTATTATTGAATTAAATTCATTTTGCAATTCTGAAGTTACTAAAGTTAATAATGCTAAATGTGCTTCTAAGTTTTGTTTAATTTCTATATTGAATATATGATTATTCAAATCTTCGGTATATGATTTTAATTTTTGAAAATTACGATTGAATATTTGTTCATTTATGTCAAGATTTGTAATAGTATTATTGAAATTTGTAATGGTAGTTTTGACGACTTGCGTCTGTTGCTTGATTATACTATAAAGTTCTTTTTCATCATTATGAATATGATTGATTGCGTCATTATAATAATCAGCGTCTTCTTGGTCTAACGTCCCAAAAATTGTTTTAAAGGTTTTTCCTACTATATCTAACCATGCTCTGCGATTCCTAGATTTACTAGTTGTTTCTTTAGTAGTTAGTTCATACAATGATTCTTGTTTCTTATGTAATTCATTGACAATTTGTTTAAATAATCCTAATGAAGGTTCACATAAATTTAGAGTTTCGTAAACTCCTGTCTTGCAAATATTTTCAGTTGTAATTAACGTTTTATCGACTAGTTCTACTTTATTCCTATATTCTGATAAATCTAAATATGTCACTAATTTCCAGTGTCTTTCAATTAAAATCACATCTTTAATATGATTGTAATATAGCCCTGCGGATGAAGTGATTTCTGTCCGATTAACATAATCGTATGCTGAAGCTGTTGCAGACAATGTTATTAGCAATCTGTAACAAAAGCACGTTTAAGTCTATTTACATGAACTTTAGCTTTTCGTTTTTTAATCAAAATAGTATAGTTAACTGGAGAATTGACTTCTATAATTTTATATGGTCCTGAATAATTTTGAGATAACTTTTTACAAAGTCGAGGATTGTTATTTTCATTTTTAATGTATACTAAGTCACCTATTTGATAAATCTCTAATTTTGAAGCGTGTTGGTCGAAATTTTCTTTAACTTTAATTTTATTATTTTCTAAGTTATTTCTAGCTATTTCTTGCGTTTTATTTAGTTTGAGTTTTAAATGATCGATGTAATCATCATACATATATTTAAATTCTGGTTCTTGTGTAACTGAACTGGGGAGTTCTGGTTTTACACCGAATAATAATTCATGTGGAGTATACTTTGTAGAAGTATGTGGAGTAGTGTTATAAGCTAACATAGCCATGTCGATCCAATCATCCCAATCAGTCTGATTTTCTGCGATATAATGCTTTAAATAGTCAGCTAATGTAGCATGTGATCTCTCTAATGCTCCGTTTGATTGTGGTCTATACGCGGTTGTTTGAACCTTTTTTATTTTAAAAAGTTTAGTTACTTCTTTTAAAAGATTTGATGTAAAGTCACTGCCTTGATCTGTCAACATTACTGAAGGTATTCCGAATCTACAAATAAATTGACTAACAAATTTTCTAGCAATTGTTATTGCTTCGTGATTAGGGATAGCAAATGCTTGCGAATATTTAGTTAAATCGTCTTGTAATGTGAGAATATATTTATTTCCATTTTCTGTCATAGTTAATGGCCCAACAATGTCTAAAGCTATTTTCTCGAATGGTTTGCGCGATGTCGTAGTTATTTCCATAGGTGCAATGTTTCTTTTTCTAGATATTTTATTTCTTTGACATGATTCACAATTTTTTATGTAATTTTGAATATCATTTTTCATACCAAACCAATTATATTTCAATTTAATACGGCTGTACATTCTATGAAAACCGGGGTGTCCTGCTGCTGGACTGTCATGATTTTCTTTTAATATAACAGGAATGTCTGCGCTATTTGGAGTTATGATTTTTTCACAATATATTGTTAATTTAATATCTGAATTTCTAAAAATAAACAGTATAATTTGTTTAATTTTTTCCCAATTTAAATATTTATTATTACAGTCTAGTTTAGGTAGACTTATCGATTGAATATTATCTCTTTCGAGAGTTTCTTTTAAGTTAAGTAGAGAGATAAATATATCTTTGTATGTGGTTTGATCCCAATAATTTTGTTTTATCATTATATGATATATTTGTTTATTGCCATGTTTACTTGACAGTATATCTCCAATATTAATAATCTTGGTTTTAAGTTCATCGAGGTTATCTATCATATTGAGTATTTCTAAACTGGTTCCTTCTGACATATATAAGTCTGTTGATAAGTAATGACCAATGTTATCTGTTGAATTTATCAAGCTTTCGTCTGTTTCGTTATAATTTTTAATTATTGGTTCAAGATGACATTCGTTGAACTTAATAAAATCTTCGTAACAATCTTTACATTCGACTTGAATATGTAATATTTGTGACTCTGGTATTTTAATTCTTGATAATCCGTCAGCGTTAGAATTTAATTTTCCTGGCTTATATATGATTTCGTAATCATATTCTTCAAGTTTTAATTTCCATCTAACGAGTCTAGATCCAGGATCTTTGACATTAAATAACCACGTTAATGGTTTGTGATCTGTTATAATTTTAAATTTTCTTCCATATAAATATGGTCTAAAATGTTTAACAGCATAAATAATAGCAAGTAATTCACGTTCTATTGTTGAATAATTTGTTTCTGCCTTGTTTAGCGTTCTTGATGCAAATGCTATAGGTAAATCTTTGCCTATTTCACCTTGACTTAGTACTGCTCCGATCGCAAAATTACTACTGTCGGTGGTTAAATTAAAAATTTGAGAAAAGTCTGGATACTTTAAAATAGTATCACTCGTTAATATTTGACATCATTTATCGAATGATTTTTGTTGTTGTATTTCCCATGAAAATACTTTATCTTTTTTAAGCAAACTTGTTAACGGTTTTGTTATATTACTAAAACCATTTATGAATTTTCTGTAGTACCCTATTAGGCCTAAGAATGACTGAATATCTTTCGTTGACTTAGGTATTGGATATTTATTTATTACTTCTATTTTTGCTGGATCTGGTTTAACACCATCTTGTGATAGTACGTGACCTAAATATGCGACTTCGTGTCTTAGAAACTCACATTTATCTGGCTGTAGTTTCAAATTATGTAATCTTAATACCTTAAGAATTTCTTCTAATTTTCTACCATGATTTTCTAATGTATCTGCATATATAACAATATCATCTAAATATACAAAACATCTGATGCCTTGAATTCCTGATAAAACATTATTCAATAAATGTTGAAAAACCGGTGGGGAGTTTTTTAAACCAAAGGGCATACGGGTGTATTCATAGTGCCCTTGTGGAGTAGAAAATGCTGTTTTAGGTATGTCTTTTTCACTCATGGGTATCTGGTGGAAACCCGATGCAAGATCCAGAGTAGTAAAATATTTAGCATGTCCCACTTGGTCTAATATTTCTGTAATATTAGGCAAAGGGTATGCATCACCTACTGTTATATTGTTAAGTTTTCTATAATCAATGACTATTCGCCATTTTTGTTTTCCCGACGCGTCTTTCTTTTTTGGTACAACCCATAAAGGAGATGACCACGGTGAACTAGATGGTCTAATTATTCCTTGTTTCAACATTTTGTCAATTTGTTCCTTAACTTCTAATTTATGTACATCTGGGTATCTATACGACTTAGTATAAATTGGTTTAAGGTCTCCCGTATCAATCGAATGACTTACGGCGTTAGTACATGTTAACGGATCGTCATCTAAATGAAAAACATCATTATATTGAATACATATATCTAGCAATGAAGATTTTTCTTCATAATTTAAATGGTCAGTCCTAACATTATCCTTTAATTTTTTAATCCTCTCTGTGTTACTACATGAAGCAACATTTATTTGACACCATTTACGAACTTTCTTTTTAATTACTTTATTATCGATATTACTTAATTCGATACATTCATTTTCGGCAAAAGGTTCTAATATCAGTTCGCGCTTCTTAAGCGTGACTGGTTTCTCTGTCGTATTCATAACTGTTGCGAGCACTTTATCTTGTACATTTACTTTACAGATACTTCTGCTCAAATAAACACCGTCCATGACTTCAATGTCTGGAACAATACCTTCCTTAATTTCCGGATTAAGGACATTAATATCAATAACCATTTCACTCCTTGCTGGTACCACGAGTGGTTTACCAACATTATCGGACGTGAAATACAAAGGAATCCTATGATCCTTTAACAACAGTTCATTATTTGCATAATCAATTTTTATACGACATCTTTGTAGAAAATCTGAACCCAGTAACCCATCGAGGGGTACATTCGTTCCGCGAGGGAGCAAATGCATTTTTTGGTGTACAGATATTTCTCCGACTCTAATGGTCAATATAACCGAACCTAATGTTTTTATGGTGCTTCCGTTTATGCCTTTTATATTTATAATATCTTTATTATTAACAATTATATTTCTATTCAATATCAAGGGCGAAATTAAGCTTACATCCGCGCCACTATCTATCAATAATTCTACGTTTTTTGATTTTATTGATTCTTCTATAATTATTTTAACATGCGCTGTTCTATTTATATTCAATATTGTGCCTGTAAGACATTCGCCATTTTCACTCCGGCACTCAGAGTTGTGGCGTTTGAGTTTAAATCACTCGTCTGTGACTTTTTAAATTTATAACAATCCTTTTTTATATGACCAGGCTTGTTACAGTAGAAACAGATAATTTTTTTATTTTTGGACGTTCTTTCTTGGAAATTATTATTTGTATAAGATTTATTATTATTATTATGGAAATCTTTCTTTTGTGACGTTTGATAGACGTTATAATTATTCTTGTCTCGCTTAAAACAATTAGAGGTTTCATGTCCCGATTTATTACAATTTTTACAGTATTTATTTTGTTCGTTAAATGAATGTGAGGCTTGCAGGAGTTTTTCTTGATTAATTGCCATCTGGGCAGCTTCTTCGTAACTTTTCGGTTCTTTAGCCATTAATGTTATTCTGAATTGTGGAAGAACTCCCAGCATAAAAGCTTGCAATGCACTCTGTTTTATCATTGAATATTTGCCAATGAGTTCGTTTTGATTGATTGTTTCATTGCGCACGGCTCTAGATAAATTCGAGAATAATTGATCAATTCTTTGTGTATAATCAACAATGGATTCTCCGCGTCTTTGTCTACATTGCGATAATTCGATACTTAAGTGGGTTGAATTTTTGAGTTGTGCAAAATTTTCCAGGAGGAATACTTTGCATTCTTCCCAACTGTCGATATATCTACAGGACAAAGCATCATCTGCCTTTCCTACGATTCTAGTACAAATATATTTATAAAGAATATCTTTTTGATTTTCGTTCGCTATACTATAGGCATAGTCACAATTTTTTTTAAATTTATTTAAATTATCCGATCTACCGTCATAAGAAATATTTGAAATAAATGAAGTAAGGGTTCCTATCGAAACATTTTCTACTTTCGAAGAACCTTCCATAATGATATTTTCTTTCTTATTCATTTACGTAAGCGCAAAAATAATAACAAAATAGTAAAAATAAATAGAAGAATGGTCAATTGAAAGATTACAAATATACAATTAAGATATAATCAAAGTGATCGCAAATCGCAGTGTTTGATCAAAATACCTAGTACATAAAAAAAATATAAAATTTAAAATTAATGGTCAATCTACTAAATTTAAAACTTAAAATAGGTACTTACAAAACTATATTCATCATCTTCGAATCTTGAATTCTGTTTATGGTACTTCTCTGCTTCTGGGTAAAGTGGGTGCCTTCGGTCGCTTGGTAGAGAGACGGTCTTCCCACACCGTCAGGTCAGTGGATGCCTTCTTGTCTCTTCTAGAAGCAACGGTCTTCCCACACCGCTGAGGGGAGATGCCTCTGGTAACGGTCTTCTCTGCTTCTGGGTACGTGGATGCCTTCGGTCGCTCAGTGAGAAACGGTCTTTCCACACCGCTGAGGGGAGATGCCTCTGGTAACGATCTTCTCTGCTTCTGGGTACGTGGATGCCTTCGGTCGCTCAATAGAGAAACGGTCTTTCCACACCGCTGAGGGCAGGTGCCTCTGGTTACCTTGTACCGTTTATTATTGCAAGTTTATTAAAGTGTTATTATTTCTTCTTTCGTCAGGTATTCTTTTAATTCTTACAGCGTTTGATAACCTTTAAGGTTTGTAACGTTTTGATCTTCGACTTTTGTTTTTTTTTTTTTTGTTTGTCTTGAGGTAGTTAGTTTTATTTTATTTGTGTTATTAGTTCTTTTTTATTTGGTTTTTAATTCTTCGATTGTCTCTTCAATTTATTTTTATTTATTCGTTTGCGGTTTATTTTTAATTTTAACTTTATCGGATTTTATTTTTAAAATTTCATTCGTGTTATTAGTTTCTTTTTATTTGGTTTTTTAATTCTTCGATTGTCTCTTCAATTTATTTTTATTTTTTCGTTTCCGTTTTATTTTTAAATTTAAACTTTATCGGATTATCGGATTTATTTTAAAAATTTCTACGTAGCACTGAAATTTTTTACCGATCTTTTACTTCTGACACCACTGTGATGTCCGGGTTATTTGATTTAAACACCGTACATGTATTTATTGTTTATTTTCCGAATTAAGACAGAAGAGATGAATATTATAATTACGTGCTTACTCTAAAGCTTACACTAAATGATTGACATAGAATAGATATCAATTTAGCTTTTATTGTAAATTGATATCAGAGAACTTTTATCTTGTTTCTTCAAGTACAAGGGGTCGATAGCTTTAAACATGTTATGAAATTAATGTTTCTATCATAATCGACACTCTGGTACTTCTTAATCTATCATCATAAATACTTGATTTTTAATAAGTAAACAAGATAACATTTCTCTCAGTATATCCTGTTGATAATATAATACATATGTACTTGCTTGATAACATTGAATAGACACAAGTGTTATATTTTTATCTATTAGTAGATGCATTATATGTAATGTAAGTATTTCTTAAATATTATATTCTTTATCAAGCAAGTCAGATTATATTATCATCCCTAAATGTGTGACAAACAAAACTATTAAAATGTCAGTATTAAATAATATGAAACGACTAATGATTAAAACTAACATTTTTTCTTATCTATTGATACACAATTTCTTCTAGAATATGTTTTGGAATATTATTTATCTAAATGACTATTTAGATAATATTCCCAACTGTAAGACAAGTCCATAACAGTAATCAGCTCCCTGTGCACTGAATTTGATTTTATTATTCTCTTCGGATTTATGGAAGTCAGCGTCTGGTGCATTAAATGTAATATTATCAATATTTTCGTATTTACCTTAGTCAGCGCCTGGTGCATGAAATGTAATCTTATCAATATTTTCGGATTTACGGTAGTCAGCGCCTAGATTTACAATAATCAACATCTCGGGTACTTATTTTAGTAACTGAGAGTGTACGAACCAAAGTCAATGAACAATAAACGAACTCAAAACAACTTCTATATATCGCCAAAGACAACTACAAAGAAGAAGTTTTCCTTATCGTGTGGGAAGGCGGGAGTAACACGAAAAACGCCCAAACCTGTTGAATTTTCTTTCATACACTCTCTCTCGGCTCGGGTTATATTTGTTGGCGGAGCATGTTGCGTCATTAACGCCAGACGAAAGTTAAGGCGACGTCCGACGCCAGTCTGTATCGAGCCCCCGGCGCGTCGGGACGCTTTTCGCCGTTCGACTTGAAGCGCCTGAAAAAACACGTCGCCACGAGACGGATGGAAATGATAAAATAATTGTTTCAAAAAATATTGTAACAAATTGCCCCATGACTGTTGGTTGTTTAGAGTGTTTTCGTTCTGCTGTATCCTTTCATTAATTATAAATTTAATTTTTGTTTACGTCTGTGAATAGACAACTTGGTGACACGATTTTTTTGTGAACTGTTTATTAAATTTGTTGATGTAGGACGTTACAAAATGCGTGTGCTAAATATTTTTTCAATGGAATGTTGTAGGTTATTATTTTTTATAATATCAATCTCGTCATTACTGACAGGTGAGTTTGAAATTTGCAAGTTTTAGATATTTATTTTCGAAAATTGTAACGGTATGAAGCACATTGTTTACTAATTGAGGTCATTTATTTTTATTCTGCCATGCCAAAAAAATATGGCAATCAATTTTGTTAATATCGGATTGAATAATATTTATTTTGAATTAACAATATTTGATTCATCTACCTATATTTAAATTGATATTGGTAAATAACATAATTATAATTTATATAAACCAACATTTGCTTTCAGAGTCTTTTTTATGAAACATGTTTTTTATCTTGTTACTTTGTTCTTTATCACTTTAAATCAACTGTTAATGACACTTCATAAGAGCACTTTCCTTGGCGACAGGTGAATTTCAAAACTTTACCTGTCACTGTGAGAACTTTTTTGAAACTAACAACAGTAAACTAACAAGTGGAATCAAGCAAAGTATTTTCTGTCTTATTATCAGTAGTAGTTATGCACTGATTTCTAGAAATTAACCTAGTAAATATTAATCTTGTAACATAAATAATTATATTCTATTTAAATAAAAATGTTTTCTTGATATGTTTTTGTGTGTTTCGTGAAAAAATCAAAACGAAAAATGTATTTGATTTATTTATTTGTTTTGATTTGCATCGTTACTTTACAAAACGTGCCTTTATAAATAAAGTTATCAAACAATCTTTATAAATAAAGTTATCAAACAATCTTTATAAATAAAGTTATTGGAAGTCAAAGGATGATCATAATAAATGAAAGCATAGGGAAATATTTATAAATAAAATCATTATTTCTAAATCATTGGACGGGCGAGGTTAATCAGTCTTCAATATCCATTGAAATCAAGAACAGTTTTTATAGGATTTAACGTGAACGTTAGCGAAGAATTAATATAAAAGTTATCTTGTATGATGATGTTATTATTTTGTATGTCTGGGAAGTTGTCCAGGAATAAGTATTACCAAATTGTAGTGGGATTCTTATAAGTGTCCTTTTGGCGTCCATCCAACTGAATCATATTTATTTTATATACATTATACTATATTGAATATATACGACTCGTATTACTTATTGATTTACAAATGGGTTTAAATGATTATTGAGACATTTGACGTATCAAATTGATAATATTTTCATTGAATATCATTCATAATGTTTCATTAATTTATTTTTATTGGCGATTATCCTCTCAGTGTATTCAGACACATTAAATTGAATTGGATGCTAGGATTCTACTATTGATGTTGTCTCCAGTCAGTTTTACTTATCTCGAAAGTGTTATTGTCATATTCTCTTTTGAAAGGTGAAACGATATTGACTATTTGTTATAAGAGTCCCTACGTGATGTACCAGAAATACTGATATCTTTAGTATTCCGGCAGTAGAGCAAATTTTTTTCAACAAGTCTGAGGAATCCACAAAATTGTTTACCAAGAAATATATAATATCAATTAGGGTCCTGCGGTTCGCCAAAGTTAATTATGGTAATCGATTGATTAAGCATAATTACCAAAGTTGAGATCAAGAAGAAAATCAAGATGAGAAACAAACTTCGCTGGATTCTTTCGATTTTGTCGATATACGTTGTATAGTGAGGATTCTAAACCACAGGTCCAAACTCCAAATGACTGCAAACAAGATAGTTGTAAAGGAAAAAATCAAACCTACTTTCCTTAAACATTCATCCCTTCCTTATCAACGCTTTCCTATATCCATTACCCTTCCCTTTCCCCCACATACACTCACCATCTTACAATGACTACCCAACATCAATAAATTTAAATATGTGATACTTTATAATTGGCTATTTCTTTTGTATTCTTATTTACAATTTAGTATTATAAATGTATAGCTTTTAAGTTTCTAAACAAATAAAAAATAAAAAAATTAAAATAAAGGATCTTTAGGTTGCATACATTCCTCAAAATTATATAATTCGCCATTTAAATAAAACATATATGTGGAATACTTAAAATGTACATGATATTATAAAATATGAATATTTAATAAAATCATAAAATTTAAATAATAAGAAAATTACTAAAATCATCACTATATTAAACATAGCAGTAGAGTATAAAAAAGTTACTTATTAATTTATGAATGTATTGTAGAGTTAAGCGTTGAACCCCACCTGTTTGAATCTGAAGTCTCGTGCCTTTTCTTATAACACGAGTTTTATCACAAAAAATAACGTATGATTTCATAATGGGTATTTTAAATCAAACAAATGATTTGGTCTACATATATATTTTTTCCTGAGTCCAGGACGACCGTTTCAGCTTATTAGGCCCTTATCAACTGGTCTGACCAGTTGATAAGGGCCTAATAAGCTGAAACGGTCGTCCTGGACTCAGGAAAAAATATATATGTAGACCAAATCATTTGTTTGATTTAAAATACCCATTATGGAATTCTACATATTCAACACCGTCAGCATTGACAAAATTAAAAAAAAAAAAAAACGTATGATTTCGTTAAAAATACTATTTATTGGAGAATTTAGTGTTGACAAATACCCACCTGTTTGTATCTGAAGTCTCATTCCTTTTCTTATATCACAAGTTTTATCACAAAAAATAACTCATGATTTCGTTAAAAAATACTATGTATTGGAGAATTTAGTGTTGATAAATACCCACCTGTTTGTATCTGAAGTCTCATTCCTTTTCTTATAACACAAGTTTTATCACAAAAAATAACTTATGATTTCGTTAAAAAATACTATTTATTGGAGTATTTAGCTTTGACAAATACCCACCTTTTTGTATCTGAAGTCTCATTCCTTTTCTTATTTTATATTCAATAACATGATTCGAATAGTTCATATGTAGAGTCTCATTTCTTTTATTAATAATGACTCGAATTTAATCACAAAGAATTACAAAACTATGTTTAGTGATTCAGGATCATTTCAAAGGCGCTTATATTCTGTCATAATATATGTTGATCTGTCAAAATATACCTACATGAAAACCAAAGCGCGGTTCAAGAGAGCGTTATTGGTTGAGATCTCTTTTGTCAGACGTAGTTGTAAATTGTATAATTATGTCATTAAGTCTGAAATCGATATTCTAAATAACGATTTTGCAGCTTTTAAAAGAAAACCTTTTAATGTTGTGTGAAAAGAATACTTTTTAACTTATGTGTGGGTATGTATTCTTTCTGTTTCTGTTTTCTTTTTTTTCATTTCTTGACTGGTTATCTGGTTATTTATTTTATTATTTTTGTTTTTTATCATTGTATGTTTTATTTTAATCTTGTTTATTCTTCATCTTGCTATAACTAATGTTATTTTTCTTCATAAAGTATCTTATTGTAAACCATTTATAGAATCTTTGCTGGTTTATTTGATTATTATTTTGTATCATTACAATTTATTTATAAAACTGTATGTGTCCTTGATAAATAAATAAAATAAAATAAAAATTAAATAAGCTCCATTAAAAAGAGAATAGTGGGGCTTACATTGTCTTTAAACAAATAGTTTAAACGCACTTTTTTACATAAGAATATATTGTTAAATATTGTTATTATTTATAGAATGTATGACTGTGTAACTCTTAATTGATTAATAAAATATCATTGCACTGCTTACAAAACATCTTTGATACACTATTTTAATATAAAGGTTTTTCCATTTCTTTGTTTCGAGTATTGATTTTATATTTAGTTCAATGACATCTTAAAAATTTATTATTATTCTTTGCTTAACCGGAAACATTTCCTGCTATCCAAATAATATTCCTATCTTGATGGTATGTGACAAAATGGATAATTTATTTTGATCAGTAGCTGAATGGTTGTGTGTCTGGTTGGTTACTCAATGTTACTGGTTCGAATCCATGCCTGATCTATAACAAAACGAGAGAGTTGTTGCCAACACTTAACTCTCCACCCATAGTAAGTGTTCATTTTTATTTCTTGAAAAGTTGACAATCTCTAAATGCATTTTTATGAAGTAGATTTCTATTAGATTCTTAAACAAATATAAGATTCCCAGAGGAAAACAGTTTTTTCACAATACACCATACACACAAAACATAGTCATGAAACTCATAGTATGCATTTTCTACATGATAACTTGTTGAGAAATTTTAAGTAAAATTGCATTACTAGCAAGATGAGTTTATATGATACAGTGTAGACAACCCCTTGAGGAAGATAGAAAAGGAGAGTAAAAAAATATACTTGTCTATAGAGACACATACAATATCAATATGAAGTTGATCACTCAATTTTCCCATACAGAAGCTATTTTACTTCTGTTATTTTTCATATAAATATGAAATTTATTTCACATTAATATGGCAGACGATAGATTTTTTCTTTGACAATCAATTTTTCAATTTTTTCAAAAATTTATTTTCTTTTGATTTTGACAATCCTTGAATGCATTTTTGATGAGTGTATTTTTATTACATCAAAATTTTGAATTGTATAAAAATACCTCAATTTTCCAGACAGTGAGAGCATTTTGAAAATTTGGATAGACGAAAAGAAAAAAATAACAGATATCTATGGAAAACAATTTTTCTCTAAGTTTAAGCACATTGATGTAAATATTAAGTCGATTGGACTTGAAGTTTGGGCTGCAGAGAGGACACAAAAAAAAAAACAACGTAAATGATGAATTCATAGAGAAGAAATTAAAAGTTGTTTATGAAAAACTAACCAGCAGGCCAAGTCAGTTAAAAAGTCGAGATCCGACAACGTATCGCCGCTCTTCTCGTCCATATTTACGCCCGTGACGACAATTCGTAGTCACTAAGCACTGTCGAGTTCGTAAATGCACTTATTAGTATTTGTCGCCGTTGGGCTGGCTTGCGGTACATTTTTGAATTATCATTTATGGCAATACACAATATTTTCCCCATGATTTGAATAAATGTCAAATTTGTTTACTTAAATTTGTTAAATAAATATAATATGGTCATATTTTTAAGCACGAAAGCAAGTTATAATACGATTAAATTAAGTTTCTTTTGTGTTTATTGAATGTTTTGAGAGTAATTTTAAAAGTTGTTTTTAATTTTATATTTCGATCAATTTATCAAGTGTGATGACAGCAGCGTGTTGTTTTTTTTTTAGTAAAAACTATGCCGAATTTTCTTTGTTATGTGTTAAAATACATATGTGATAATATCGCTTACAAGTATGCTTTCTCTAAATCAAAAATTATTTCAAATCTATACCTACCGAAAACATTTACGGACGCACATTTCCAATAAATATATAACCATATAAAACTTTTGTTACGCGGTAATTAGCAATAAATGAATTACGCGGAATATTTAAAGGGTTTGAAGAATCTCTTAAACGACGTTGTTTAATCCGTTTATATAATTATTCTCAAAATAAATATGAAATTCGGCATTGTTGCTTAAAAAATGACATTTAATTCAACATGGCGGCGTTAGATCTCGTCTCTCGACTCGATGTCGACCCAATCTCGCCGTCAAATAAGTGGGCGAGAACGATTCGACGCGTTATCTGCTTAGTGACTACCAAAAATGTCAAAATATCGACTAGTCGATATTTTGACAGTTTTAGTCTCGACATTTATCGGTCGAGATCTACATACTTACAGACTTAGCCTGCAGCTCTAGGTCTATGCACTTAACACGTATGATGTTAATATGAAGTCGATCGGACTTATAGTTTGAGCTGTAGAGAGGACACAAAAAGGATAATCCGTACACAGTGGCGGCTCTTCCTAAAGGGCTCTCGGGCTCAGCCCTCCCAAAAACTTTGTTCAAAAGATTCCAAAAAATGAATGTAATTAAATCTTGAGGACACATTATTTTTCTAATTAATATTTGCCGTCTTACGCCTGTAGTAAATTAAGCGAAAGTATTTAAATCTACATGCTCTGTGAAGCAAGCAAGATTCTATGAAATATTTCATTCTTCGGGCACAGTCGACTTGTGCCCGGAGAACCCATATAATCCTTGAATGCATTTTTGATGAGTGTATTTTTATTACATCAAAATTTTGAATTGTATAAAAATACCTCAATTTATGCCGATTTCGAGCAAAACGGGGCAGTGCCCGCGAACGAATATAGTATACGTTGATATGTTATAAAAAATATAAAAATACTTGGTAATTGTTCTATTGTGTTTATTTGATTATTGACGCGTTTCGTGCAAAGCACATCGTCAGAATAATGCTCTACAAGACTGAGACTAGTGGTTATATACAAAATTATATAACTTCTCATTATATAACTTCTTTTCAACCGTTCAAAGACCAACATTTTTATACACCTGCCATGTAAATTTTGTATATAACCACTAGTCTCAGTCTTGTAGAGCATTATTCTGACGATGTGCTTTGCACGAAACGCGTCAATAATCAAATAAACACAATAGAACAATTACCAAGTATTTTAATATTTTTTATAACATATCAACGTACAATGGAGTTCTATCAAGAATTGTCGATCGACAAACTAAACTTAGTTAGAATATAGTATATTTAATTTATTGCAATTCCTTGAAGCTAACATTAATTGATATAGCATAGTTTAAACTATTAATAATCCGAAATATAAAAGTATTATTATTCAATTAATTGATACCATAATATTGCAAACAAAAATGATATTAGACATAAAATGTGTAAAATCACGATGCAGTCTTGCGGCGGTTGCCAGAAGTTTTTTTTTTCAATTTTGTATGATCAAAATCCATTAGCTGTCACAAATTATTTTATAATTTATCGATGCATTTTATTTCAAGCGTTATTTAAAACACAACCAAATACACCATAAATGATCAGGTTCGGGTATTAATTTCCGATAAACAAAAGAACTATGAAAAACACCGATAATTTTAATATACGAAAATAATATTGTCTCACATAATATCTGCTTTCTGATTCTTGAAGTAAGTTAATTTCTCTTCTAGGTATAATTATAATTTTGAGCCCTTCTAAGATTTAAGGTCACCAGCCGCCACTGGCCATACATACAAACCACATCACGATGAAACTCATAATGTGTACTCTCTACATGATACATAACTGTTTAGAAATTGATGTAAAAAATACGCTTAAAAATTGTGAACTGTGAATTGTGATGTCCACTATTCCATAGTGTGGAGAGTAAAAAATAATAAACACTTTGGAGATTTTATTTGTATAAGGCAATTTCTTCCAAATAATCAGTGTTTCCAGCTCAGAGAAGCAAGAATTGCGTGAGAAATAAATTTAAATAAATTCATCGTCTGCTGGGGATCGAACCCAGGCAGCCCTCACAGAAACCAAACGGCTTTAGTAAAAATGTGCAGCGGCGGTCGGCGAGCTATTTTAATAATAATTATAATGTATTTTATTATTTTTATGTGTGTGTATACACGTATGTGTCGTGCTTCCTTTTACACTGTGGAATATGTTGTAAAGGTATGAATGAATGAATGTATAATATTAAACAGTAGATAATATTATAAGGGACCCGTCTCAGAACAGGTTTTCCTAGTGAGACGGGAAACGAAAAATATATTGTAATTCTAATATTTTTGCTTAATAAACGTCGGGTTGCCGGCACTGAAACTGAAAGTGAAAATAAATTATTTAAATTCATTCATTCATTCATTCATACCATCACGGCATATCCCACAATGTGGAGTAACCAGCGATAGATGTGCGGGTGTGCATTGCCTTATAAAAGGGAGCACAACATATCTGTGTATACCCACACACCAGTCTCTTCTCACCTAAAAAGGCACTATATTCAGAATGGGTGGTGAACCTCATTGCTGAACTATGTGAGATGTTATAATTGTTGCCTGTTGTATTTTCGATTACCCGGCTCTTACGGGACACACTCGAAAACAATAATAGAAAAGAGTGGAAGCACTATTCTAAGCCGGTGACTCACTTATTTAAATACGGTTATTTTATTTTGCTTTGTATTGCTTCTCATGTAAGTAATTGGTACTATGTCAACACTATGTCTACCTATAACACACACCCAATAACAAGTTGCCACATTCTGGAGACTTATGGTATGTATCCAGACTGAAAATACAATAAATTGTAAAATGTGTCTCCACCGGGCATCGAATTGGTCCTTGTCGCACACCAAGTTTGACAATAGATATAAATGACTTAATATGAGTTACAAACTGTCAACTCCTATTGATGGACCACTTAAGTGATCGTAGTTAGAGCTCGCCAAGCGAAAGAAAACGGGTGACGTCACCTGTGTACAAAACAATTTTTATACAGAGATATTCTCTGATTCGACTATAAAACTATCACCCGCATTTTTTCATTTGTTAAGCTCTACCCATAACTCTGTCTAATAACACTGTTGAAACGTCTAAACTTTCAATTAGACTAGATTATACCGCGGTGGCACAGTTGGTTAGCTGTTTGGCTTCTGTGCGGGCGTCCTCGGTTCGATCGTCAGCAGAGGAGAAATTTATTTAAATTAATTTCACTCGCAAATATTGCTTCTCTGGACTGGAAACACTGGTTAGTTGGAAGAAATTGTCATATGGCATTAAACTCGCCACTTGCGCAGGGTGCAAGGAAGTATTAATTACTATTTCAAACACCTGATTCGATTCGTTTTATCACTTTCTAACATCAAAACTGAGTTCGTATGTATAATATTTTAAATATATTGAAGTGGCGTGTATAATATTTTAAATACAATGAAGTGGCGTGAATAATATTTTAAATACACTTTTAGGTATTTAACCTACTTGATGTGATTGATCAAATGAAAAGCGTGTTCTGGTTGAAGTTGTTTATTTGACGGTGCCGCGAGAGAACTGGCGAGCGTGCGGCATGGTGGGGATATTTATAATGTTGGCAAACCGGAGGGGTTTGCCGCTTCGTATCCCCAACAGTGCTCACCCTCAAGTGATAACGTTATATAAAAAAATCGTACATGTTATAAAAAATTGACAAAAATGTTTGTTATAAATCTTAATAATAAAACAATACATTCACAGTTTGAGAAACACTGATATGTGTAGTGTTGATACAACATAAAAGGTTTGTTTATAAAATATATCGGTTGTACAAATGGGTCGGTCGAGTCAGTGTCTTATCGTAATTGTTCCGCGGTATCATATTACATGTTTAATATTTATCAGTAGCTGCGAGCCGATTAGTCATTGTAAATTTACTTTTGAAAAATGCATAATAAATGAAATTATATTTATGAAATAAAAAGCAAACTAGACTTTCTCGATGTTTCGTCTGGAATCAACGATCAGGCCTTAAATCGCCGACTCAAGCGCGTTTTGAATAAAAACAATGTCGTTCAAAGGTTGTCACAAGGCGTCCCCTGGGAAAACAATTGAAAACATTTATTATTGAAGTTACTATTATGCTGAATAGAAATATGTTGAGTAGAAAATAATATGTAACATCGAAAATCTAGTTTGAGCCATGGTCTTAATATTAGCTGCAATATTGGTAAAAATGCTTCTGTGTAAATAAAATAGGAACGTTTAAATCGAATGTACATAGTTCACAAGAAAATGATTCACATGATATAGTTTAGAAACACTGACATAATATAACACTAGATAAGAAATAGGTATCACTTGGGTATCATACAAGACGAAAAATGTCGGGTAAAATGTTTATGTGGCACTGTAGAATTATGAAAGTCTATTTGGGATTTTGGTTTCCAAGACGAGTAGCTGTGTAAGCCTCTACAGTCCTGGTCTATCCGGTGTTGCCTAGAAGTAGCATTTATAATATTTTTTCATCGCATTAACGTAATCAAATAGTGTATACAATGAGCAACATGTTTTCCAAGTACAAAGGGGTCGCGGGTCGGTGGCAGAGCGGTCATCACACTGACTTTTATTACTTGGTTCAAATCCTACCCTAGTTGCCTAGACCAATTTCGTTCACCTATAGCACAAGAATTGATGCTTCAGTTAGGAAATGAACGAGGATGTGTATATATTATGTACTTTATAAGAATATATTTATTATTTAAAATAAAAAAAAAATATCTATGGCACCAACCATAGCTTATTTTGGAGAATGTATAAGGACTTATTTCTTTTAATTACTTTGTATTACGTGTAGCAATCGGTCTTAAGAACAACTTTTATTACGATTTCTGGAAATCGACATTTATTTATTTTTATATAATTTTATATTTATTGATTAACTTGATATTTCAAAATATAAGTGCAACCGTAAAGAAAAGAATTTGTATTGTTTTTGAGAGTACTGTTTTACATTAAAGTTGTCTTTTATTATGGAAGTAAATATTGGAAAACTTTTGAAAACATGATCTTGGAGGTTTGTTAACACCCATGAAGTTGCTCAGATCTTTATTCAAATGTTGTATAAAAGGAAAATGTTTATACCACAAAGATAAGTTGAGCATCTTTCCTCAAACATGGTCTTAACAATATTCCAAGAACAAAACAATACCCATACATATGCTTGTTTTTTTTTTCGATTGCAATGCGTGCGAATGGTATGGGCAAGTTTTTTTTTTTTTTTTTACACTTCCTTGCACCCTGCGCAAGTGGCGAGTTTATTGCCGTATGGCAATTTCTTCCAACTAACCAGTGTTTCCAGCCCAGCGAAGCAATATTAGCGTGAGAAATTAATTAAAAATAAATTTCTCCTCTGCTGGGAATCGAACCCAGGACACCCGCACAGAAACCGAACGGCTTACCAACTGTGCCACGGCGGTCGGTTTGAATATTTTTTTAGAAAAATATGTTTTCTTCTGATTTTTGACGCTTACTCGCGGGCCGCACTGAAACACTTGACAAGCCGCAGTTTGCTCGGGGCTGGTGCTGGGTATGACGAAGGACATTAATGATAGATGATCCTGTAGTATTTATACTGTATCCTCCTTTATGGATTCGAACTAATTTGCTTTCTAGAAAACTTTCGATTCGATCTGACTCCAATAACAAAGAAAATTCAAGTAAAATAGTAAGATATAATAATAAAAACGAAACTACAGATAAGTGCTGGTTTATTTTTTAAAAACAATAAACTTGCCCTGAAACGTTCCTAATGGAGTGGGGTAGGAGACTGCGCAATTCCTCTTATATGTAGAGGACTTGACAAGGTCGCTCCATCGGGTCGGTGGATCGGGCTGGTTCATATAACCTCCACGCCTTCCATTACGACGAGCGTCTTGATGTTATAATTAACAACAATAAACCATGCAGTTGTACACAAGTCCTTGTATTCCCTTACAATTCTTAAAATCTCTCTAGACCTTTGTTTTCTGGAGGGATCTGTCTTCGGTCCCCATAAAAAAGAACTGGCAGTGACGAGGAAGAACAACTTATTATTTTGTTGGTTGGTTGTTTATGGTCTAATTACTTTTTTATACTGAGTAAAAGAAGTGTTTAAAGCTTGAATATACGGAGTGATTTCCCAATGAATGATTTTTGTAAAAGTCTATGTATGTTTATAGAACATGACATAGGCATCTGAACCTTGGTCTATATTTATTACTTTATGTGAGCGTACGAAAATAAAGCAACTAGCAACCAAAACTTATTCTCGGTCTTGTGAACTAAATGGATTACACATTAAACGGTCGGTTGCGTTTATCCTGATGGCATTAAACCAAGAAATTATTATTATTTACGATAATTCCATTATCCGCTAGGAATTACTTTATATTTAGAATACCAATAGGTACCTAGGTACCTTTCTCAAACGAACAAAAATTTGCTATGGCACTTGTTAATGTATATTGTCTGTCAAATATTACTAACAAACTAATTATACTAATCTTTTTATGTACTAGATATTAAACCGAAGGGAATTAAAAGATTTTTTTTCATTATTGCTATCATAATATTCCGAATACCAATTGCTAAAACAAAACAAAAAATTGGCCCTAAAGCATTAATATAATAATAGTAGGTAATAATACATAATTTATACAGCGCCGTTTAATGATTCAGGATCATTCCAAAGGGGATTATATTATATTATCTTGCTCTACGAAACAAAGCTGTTTTCAGTCCTTTAGAGAAAATGCACTTGCTTTGTCCACTGCGGACATCTGGAGGCAATCACTTTGTAGGACCACTCTCACTAAAGCATGGATTATAGTATGCTGTTTTGTTGGCTCTTTTCGACTCATTTAGGGAGTTGTTACGCTATAATAAGTTCAAATTATATGACACGTTGGGTTCGACAACAAAATTAAATACAATTGTTCACCAAATACATATTATACTTTGTCTCATTTGTATTTAATGTAATTACATAGTATATAAGAAAAAACATACCATGTACTTCACAGTTACAAGGCCTTCACCAGGTGAAACTGTCGTGCTGGATAGGAGTAAAATAATTGTTGAAGAAAAAACAATTTTTATAATGTAATTGTACATAGTCAATGCTATGTATCAGTGTGAAAAAAATTAATATACATTGAAACGTCCGGAAATTAGGCCGAACTGATTATCTGTCTAATCCGGGGTCCAATAATAATAATAATAATAATAATTTGTATTGCGCCGTTTAATGATTCAAGATCATTCCAAGGGCGCTGTTATTTAGATAGATATTATATTGCTCTACGAAACAAAACTGTTTTCAGTCCTTTAGAGAAAGTACTCTTACTATTTGCACTGCGGACATCTAGAGGCAATTTATTCCACTTTATAGGACCACTCACACCAAAGCATCGATCATAGTAAGCCGCTTTATTGGCTCTGTCCAACTCCTTTAGGGAGTTGGTACTCTGTGATCCAGAAGACCTAAGTGTGAGATGCCTCCCAGAGAGATCTTTTCTCTGACACAGCTCTTGTATGTATTGTGGTGCTAGGTTATTTAAAGCATTAAACACCGTTAAGCAGATTTTGTAGTCAACTCGCTCTGGACACTTCAACCAATGCAATTCGTTAAGTAGTGGAGTTATGTGACATCGTTTTTCCGCTCCATAAATGAGCCTTGCCGCTGCATTAAACACCATCTGTAATCTATCGAGCTGATACTTTGGCAATCCATCATAGATGCCATTACAGTAATCTAGCCGAGACACAACGAAAGCATTTATAAGTGTTTTTGTCTCATTTTTGGGCAGGCTTCGACGAATGTTTTTCAGTTGTCTTAGTTGGAAAAAGCATGAACTGACTGTTTTAGAGATTTGCAGGTCAAGAGACAACTTATTGTCTAAGTGTACACCCAAAAACTTGACACTTGCAGACGGCAAGAGTTTTTCTCGTTGATGTTAATAGGAGTACTTTCAATGAGGTGCTGTCGCCGTGGTGAAGCTACCCACATAAACTCTGTTTTTGTTGGGTTTAATTTTAGCTTGTTATGAGACATCCACGTAGCGACTTTTTCGATGCACTCAGCAGTATCCACTTCCAGACGGTTTTTGTTCATGGGACTACAAAATTTGAATAACAAGCGGTTGTCAGCGTAAGCGAAAGAGTCGAATCCTTGATTTTGAATTATATTATCAAGTTGTTTTATGTATAAAATAAATAAAATTGGTCCGAGCACCGATCCCTGAGGCACTCCAAACTTTACAATTTCCGGTAAAGATGTATTATTATTTATCCTCACAGACTGGCATCTTCCTGAAATATATGAGGTCATCCATTTTAGAAAACTTCCACAAATTCCGTATTCGCGTTCCAAGAGTCGAAGGAGAATTTCGTGATCAACAGTATCAAAAGCGGCACTCATGTCAAGAATTGACACTAGAGCAATATTTATTTATTTATTTATTTATTTATTTGGGACAGACAACAGCGACAACAAAATAATGAAGGTACAGAACAATAAAATAAATCTTGCGCCAAAACATCTATCCACAAATTAAAATAATATGATCAATAAACATAAATAATAAACCAGAAAAAAAATGTTATTAAATAAAACAAAGTGAAAAAAACAAACAAGATATCATGGTAGTGTGTAAAGGATTTTGTTTGATAGGAGATGAAGGGGTAGGGAGGAGGGGAAGAGGGAAGAAATGAAGGTCATGAAGGTGTCTGCCGCACTTCACTGGTTTACCACACAATCAACCGGCATCAGTTTACCTCGTATCATTTGTCGATATTTATTAAAACGAAATTGGAAAATATCAACATCATTAAAATTTTCATTGTATTGACGGCATATGCGCGGTATAATGGAGAATTTTCGATAGTTCGTTCTACATACTGGGACATGAAACAATTCAGGTCTTCTTGTCATTCTTACCGGGGCACGTAATTCAACTAATTTCACGATGTCAGGAGAATCGAAGTAGTTGTTCAATATTTTATATAGTAATGATTGATCATATAAGATGCGTCGGTTTTCGAGAGTGATAAATTTATGAAATATAACCGACTCCTGATAAGATGGAAATTGTAAGTGAAGTCGGAAATTAATGTGCCTGAGATATTTCTTTTGAACAGATTCTAATCTGCTTTTATGAGTGGTATAATTTGGAGTCCACACCGGGGTGCAATACTCTAAGTGTGGTCGAATATATGCTGAATATTCCCAGATTCAATTCCTTCAATGAGATCGGACAGTATTCTCATTAGTACAGTTTCAGTAGAGTGATTTTGTCTGTACGCTGATTGTTTTTTCGGAAACAGATCGTGTTCTTTTAAATACTGCGTCATTTGATTTACAACTGCTCTTTCAAGTAATTTTGAAAGCACTGGTAAATTGGAAATTGGCCTGTAGTTTCCAGCATCTTCCGGATCCAGATTTGACTTCTTTAAAATGGGTGTTATGATAGAAGTTTTTAGAATTTTTGGAACTCTCATTGTTTCGATCATCGAAAGATTAATTATTCTGGTTATAACAGGAGCCAATTCATTTACGCAGCTTTTCAAGAGCCATGTTGGAATAGGATCTAGTGTGCATTGCTTATTTTGACAGGCCATTATCATTTTTGATACTTCTTCCTCGGTTACTGCTTGGAGCATTTACATTTTTGCATATGTTCTTTGCAGTCCACTTTCAATAGATGTTTTATTTGAAGTGCTTACAGAATTGCGAATATTTTCTACTTTTTTGGAGAAAAAGTTAGCAAGATTTTGTGCATTTAGAGATGTTTTTAATGCTGAAATATCTTTTTCTCTCACCATATCCAGGTTTTGCCATAGCTTTTTTGGGTCGTCTTTATCAGATTCAATTTTATGTATCCAGTAGGAGGCCTTTTTGTTTTTGGTTATATCTCTGTATCTTTTTTGCGAGGCGAGCCATTCTTGTCGGCTCAAAGGTGTTTTGAGTTTTTTATACCGTCTTTCGAATTTTCTCATTTCCTTTTTACTCTCGCGACATTCAGAGTCAAACCATCTACTATCGTTGGGTCGCTTTCGGATTATTTTAGTTTTAGTGGGAGCAAAATCGTCAATTAAATAGGATAATGTATGGCTATACAAAGTTATTATGCTATCCAGGGAGGCACTTGAGATAAGATCAGTGTCACACAAAGATGATTTTTTAAGTGCAAGCGTAAAATCTTCCGAAGTAAACTTTTTCCAGTCTCTACTTGACACAACTTTATAGACTGGAGGCGAAAGGGAAAATTTTACTTTGATGACAACAAGTCTGTGATCAGATAGGCCAATATCTATCACTTGACATAACTCGGGTTTCAAATCTTTATGTGACATAGCTACATCCAAAATACCACCTGCATCATGGGTTGGTGAATCTACCCATTGTACATAGCCAAAATCATTTATAATTCTGTTTAATTTAATAGTGATACTGTCTGTATATTTTTCAAAATGTACGTTTAGATCTCCAACTAAGAAAACAGGACATGAGTAAATGATAAGCTGTTCTAGAAAAGAAGAAAAGTCGTGTAAAAATGAATTAGTTGCAGACTTAGATCCCGGCCGGTAAATTGTTATTATAATTATAGATGCCCCATTTGCTGAAATTTGACACCCCACGTATTCAAAAGTTTGATATGTTTTTTTAATTGAAATATTTTGAATTCTAAATTGATCGTTGGATATAATTGCTACTCCCCCATGGTTGATAAAATTAACTGAATCTACAGAGGAAACTATTTCGCGTGCTTTTTCAACTACGGTAAAATTACGATTTTTAAGAGCTGTAATTGACAAAGATTGACTATTTTCATGCCATGTCTTACAAATAGCCAGGACACTAAGGTCATTGGTGCTGAACAATTCTTTAATGTCGTCAATTTTATTATTTATGGATCTGGCGTTCCATATACCTATTTTCAAAAAGTTGGGATCTACTTTATTTCTATTTTGTTTATGTGACAAAAGTTTATGTAGGTGATTTTTGACTCGTTTTCCCGCGCGACATCCCCTATGCCGTTTAATCTGTCCACTCTGTAATGATGACAGTAGTGCGAGGCCATTTTTTATATTACATAAGTGGTAAAGGAGTTTTTGAAATTTTCACGGATAAGAGATATGAAGTTGAATATCTATAAATATTCATTTGTTTGCTAAAATAGTTAATATATAGGAGAAAACAGAATTATAATTGCAATATAACAAAAAAATAGGCTTTTAGTAATTAAAATAACAAAAAATATCAAATTTAAAGAAGAGAAACAGGTATAAGCGCGACATTCACATACAGTTTTGTAATACTTACCCGCCAAGAGGGCGGAACAGTGAAACACCGATTATTATTTTAATTAATTACCTATTTATTGGTGTAAATAAAAGACACAATTCAATTTCTTTAATCTTAAATCTAAATACAATCTTAATCTAAATTAGTGATCTTAATCCTATCTTCTTCTAATCTTAATCCTATCTTATTCTAATCTTAATCGATTGGGCGTGGAGGGCGCAGCCCAAGATGCAGGTCAGCAGGTGCAGGGGCGCTGGCAGTCGATCGGGCGCGGAGAGCGCAGCCCGAGATGCAGGTCGGCCGGTGCAGGGGCGCTGGCAGTCGATCGGGCGCGGAGGGCGCAGCTCGAGATGCAGGTCGGCCAGTGCAGGGGTGATGGTAGCCGATCGGGTGCGGAGGGCGCAGCCCGAGATGCAGGTCGGCCGGTGCAGGGGCGCTGGCAGTCGATCGGGCGCGGAGGGCGCAGCTCGAGATGCAGGTCGGCCGGTGCAGGGGCGCTGCAGGTCAGCAGGTCACGTCTTCAGGTGGCGTGGTACTCTTCAGCATCAGGCAGACGTCAGGAGGGGGCAGCACGGCTTCATGCGATTCCTGGTGGTTCTTCCTGGTTGCCGGTAGAGGAGTTGCTGGCTTGCTGTAGTTCAGCTAACTGATTTTGTATGAGAAGTGTTCCTATATTTATAGTTAATTGCGACGCACTTCGACTGTGCACTGATTGGTCACAAATCAGAATGGGAAAAGTAAACATTGGTGTTTACTTTTTGTGCCATTGGTGTTTCAACAATGTTATTTATTTATTTTTTTTAATTTTATTTCATTTATAGTTGGTGTTAGTAGCAGTTCCGACCACGGCCACTCAAAACTCAACGCATCAACATATCAAGTAAATTTGGGAGTGGAACATAAAACACACAGTAACATGAAAAATATTTATTAATAATTTTTACATATTTTATATAAATGAATCAGTGTTATATTATACTATAAAAATAAAGGTGTATTTTTTAACTATTTCTTCCCAATTTAATTTGAGAAAGATACTTTAAATTGTAAAAACCTTATATATGAATCAAAATCTACATAAATAAAAATAACATTGACTATTCAATACAATATAAAATTAAAATGACCTTAGAATCATAAAGTAATTGCATAAAAAGCAACCTAAGCATAATAACATTTAAAAATAATAATAATATTTAAAATTAACATTTCCATCAACATTTACAAAATGCAACATAATAATGTCTTCGCTTGCGTAAAAGTAAAAATTCTTCACTACGTCATTCGCATTTCTACCATGGTATTAGTTTCTTTATTAGAGAATCAAAATGTTTACCAATTTTTTCAAAAACTCCCATATATTCCATCTGCTTTTTCACCAATTCTGTGTTTTTTTCTACCATAGCCTTCAATTCATTTTTGAAATCTTCTCGTTCTTTTTTCTGCTCCTTTTCAATTTCAGCTAACTTCAATTTCGCCTGCTTAGCTGTTATTTCATGAGACTCCACCTGCACTCTCACATAATATTTGACAACTTCACTTCTCATATTTTTAAAGGTATTAATAATCTTACTTCTGAAATAAGGACTCTCTTCAATTTTCATAACTTCATCCACAAATTTTATAAAATTAATTTGTGAAACAATGAAATTTATACTTTCTTCACTCAGCAATATTTTATTGGTACAAACATAATTCAATTTTTTCAATAAATCCTCGACATTCATCTGTGAACTAATAGTTTTTGTTAGGTTATCTTGAATCATTTCCAAATTGATCTTTATTTTAATAATTAGTGTTTCTGGAGATTTTTCGTCAATTACAAATTGTTCTAAAAATGTTGTAAAATCATTTTCAACTTTTTCAAGAATACTTGTATATTCTTTCAATTCTGTGAAATAAGCACGCGCCTCTAAAAGGAAGCATCGTGACTTGAAGGATATTCCAGGTTTCACATTGGTCATTGTTTCTTTGGATAATCTACTTGCACCATTTTCGACGACAAACAACATATCTCCAAAAATATTTTTGGGTAAGAATCCTTCTGTTTCTGGCATACTGAATACTGAAATAGCATCTGGTCGACTCACAAAATATTTTATTAAATCTCTGTTTTTCATTTGAAGACTATGTTGACGAAGAATTTTGTCTTTCAAATATTCACAGATTTCATGTTTTGAAGTATCTTCTCTATCTTTTGTATAGATAATAGCCATTCCTCTCTGAAAATTGTTACACTGTGGCAGCATTGTATATATTTTATCAATAAAATCAATGAACTGGCTAATATTATCAGTCAAAATATCATTTATGTCAGATATCAAAACAAATTTAACAGATCTGGCATTTGTGATAAGTTCCTTGATATAAAAGGCATTAGCTACATCCTGAGCTTCTCCTCTGTTATCATCAAAGCCCGGTGCATCTACCACAAGACCACTCAAGTTGGTTGATACCCAATTAGTGGGGATGGTTGTCTCTGATGTTGTTTCTTCACCAATTTTTGGACCTTGGCTAGATTCACTTGCCTTAACTAAGTGGTATACATTTTTTCTTTTCAATACACCTTTCAATTCATTTCCAATCATATAATTAACGATTGTACTCTTTCCAGATTTTGTATTTCCCATAAATATGACAATATCTTCATTTTTTACTTCGTTTATAATATTTTTACTCTGTGAACAATAAATTAAAGAATGAATCGACTTCAATGTACTATTTATTTGCTCCTCGGTATAATTTAGATAACTCATTTTCTATTTAGAATTATTATAATACTGAAGTTAAAATCCTACAGACCTGAAACAAAATGATTAAATTGTAAATTGTATCAATCTGCATCGTCTTAGTTTAACATGAAAAATAAATATTGGTATATTTAATAAAATGTTAGATATTACAAATTTATTTAAATATTTTTTTATTTATTTATTTAATAGAATTCAACAGCAACAAAAAAATATAATAATAATAATTTTTAGAGTGCCAATTATAGTATTCTAACATGTATGAATTATAAGATGTTTTAACACATTTTAATGATTTCGAAAACAGGCCGGGAAGGGAGAAAGGTAGAGGGTGAAGGGAGTGGAAGCATCGACCACTGGAAACTCATATTACAATTTATACCCCACGTGACTCATTGTATAAATAATACGGAATTAAATTAAATTAAATTTAAGGGATACAATCAAAAATGTAAAAAATGCGCACAAAAAAAAACAGAGCACAGATTAAATATCCGACAAATACACTTTTTTTTTTAAATAAATATAAACCTGAAGTAAACATATCCAACTCCGGATCACTCAAACAATTTCTGTTGTAGCCAGTACAAGGTCTATGAATGAATGAATTTAGTATATAGTTTGTTCTAGAAGATTCAATGTAAAAGAGAGGCTGGTTTCTAGTTCTTCTGTGTGGACAGATAAAACGGAGTGAGCTTTTAAGGGGTATACCTACTGATGATCTGTCCTCATTTAATTTTGCATAAAAAAAACTATCCTGGATTGATCTACGACATCTACGTGTTTTGAGTAATTTTTTGTTGTGGTGTTTTAGAACTTGAAAATAGTTTGAGAAATGTCAGGGGCGAGCCTAAAACCTTCGGAATAAGCAAACCCTGAAAGAAAATTGGGAAATGTAGAAATATTAACGATCAAATAAGAAATTAATTTATTTAATAGTTTGTTTATTTACTTATTTATACATAAATGAACGGTTGAATTACGGAAAAAAATATTGAACATCATTCTTTAATATAATATATAATCATGACAGATCCCATCAAGTAAGGTAAACAGCGACAGGTGTGCGGGTGCGCATAACACGATAAAATTAAGCATGACACATGCGTGTACCCCATACATAATATTTTTTTAGGTACGAACTAAATTACATTTTCCGTCATTCCTTCGTTCCTTCCGTTCTTCCTTCATTAATTCCGTCCTTCCTTTAGGTAATTGCCTCCTACCTTCCTTTCGTCATTACTTCTGTCTTTTTCTGCTTCCTTCCTATTATTCTTTTGTCTTTCCTTCTGTCCTTCCTTCTTTCCTTCCTTTCTTCCACCCTTCCTTCCATCCTTCCTTCCTTCTGTCTGTTCTTCTTTCATTTATAATGAAGGACGGATGGAAGAAAGGAAGGACAGAAGAAAGGTAGGACAGAAGGACGGAAGGGAGGAAGGAAGGGAGGAGGGACAGAACGACGGAAGGAAGGACGCATGGGAGCGAATGAGGGAGGGTGGAAGGAAGGAAGGGAGGAAGGAAGGAAGGAAGGGAGGAAGGATATAACGACGGAAGGAAGGACGCAAGGGAGGGAGGGAGGAAGGAAGGAAGGGAGGAAGGACAGAACGACGGAAGGAAGGACGCATGGGAGCGAATGAGGGAGGGTGGAAGGAAGGAAGGGAGGAAGGAAGGAAGGAAGGGAGGAAGGATAGAACGACGGAAGGAAGGACGCAAGGGAGGGAGGGAGGGAGGAAGGAAGGAAGGGAGGAAGGACGCAAAGGAGGGAGGAAGGGAGGGAGGGGGGGGGAGGAAGGACGAAATGACGGAAGTATGGAATGAAGGATGATAGTGATACCGGGGGGTAGAAAGACAGGGTAGAAGTCGCCTTCCAGATTTGACTCTCTCGCAAGCGGAGAGTACAAGATCCTGACGCTTCCACCTTCTCACCGTGCCGTATCGTAATGACAAGGGCTCACTCCAGTAATAAAAGAATTTTTAATTTAATTCTCTGGTTGTTTAATTGTAGTCTTTGAAAACAAATTCAAATTAAAATAAAATAGACATACAAAAAAAAACACACAAAATACAACAAATTTGCAATTGCGATCCCAATCGCAGAATACATAAAAAAACAACAAATAATATAATGGTGCGTAGACATGGCCATGACGCTACAAAAGGAATTATATATGTATGTACCGATAAATTGTCCACATTAAATTTTAAATTGTTCATATTGTTTTCACTTGTTCATAATAAAATTGTTCACATTATAATTTCACTAAAGGTCTGAATAGCCCTACCTTGATACAGAGGGTCGGCGTTGGGTCCGCGGTGCGACTTTTTATTGTCTAGGCGCCCGCAACGTTCCGCGGTTCGCGATAACGCTGGGCGCTCGTTCTGCGCAATCTCCTGGAAGATCGCGTTGGCTCGTTCCGTGTTCTTCGGTGCGTGATGTCCACTTATTATCGTTCGGCGCTGGATATATTTTTGAATTTACTTTTAATTCATTCTTAATTAAATTAATATACTTGTCGATTAGGCTCGTAAGCCCCACACTGCCATTTGGTCAGATGGATGGGTGACTATATTTAGTCTTTTCTTATTCCCACACTGCCTTCTGGGTCAGATGAATGGTGAATAGAATTTTCGATATCGACGAAGTCAACTTGGTCTTGCCAAGGCCCGTAGGCGAGACTAGTTATTGATTTAACTTGAACTCTTGTTACTATAAAAAATTATTAAACTTTAATAGCTACCGAACGATTATTACGTGGATTCGACTCGTAGATTCTTTTTAAAAAAATGTTAATGTTCTTTTTAAAAAATAACTTTGTTCCTACACTTAAAACTTTGAAGGTGGTGGTGAAGGGCGTAAGCCCTGACCGCCTCACTATAGTGAAAGACTGTTACTGTTCAACTCACTGATTTCCACTGACTTCAACTAGACTGACTCTTTTACTGACTAACTTTTTACTCACTGATTGCTCCAGGTAGTCGGATTCTACCTTATATAATAAAAGTACCCTTAATTATCGATGAAGTTTTTATTTGGTAGAATTCCATTATAAGTTATATCTATAATTAAAAGTAAAGACTTTTTGATTCTACATTGATTTAATTGAGCGCGATAGGCCTATTTTGCCGAAATAGACCTATCGCGCTCAAAAGTACCCTTGTATCGAAGGGTGGGGGGGTGTACAGGGGTATACAATATTCAAAACTATTGGCACGCAAATTATTTGTGCACACTAACATAAAAATATCTTAAAATTTACAATTACATAATTTTGCATTATGCGTGGGATCGAGACTAATATAATAAATACTTTTACTCTAATTAAGTTAAATTAACCCTGGCCACGTAATATTTTAGCTAGTACTAGTTGCATGTAACACATGAGATCCAACTGTCGATAGCGATAGTATGTATAGTTGAAGAATATGTACCAAACTATAAACCCATAGATACAAATTATTGAATATTTTCAGATATTTTGTTTTCTATACAACATATGTAGGTATGTATGTCAAGATAGGATAGTATGGAGGAAGATCCTTTTTCCTACCCAGAATATGCAAATAGCATGATGGTATGTATGTATGTTTGGAGATGAAGTATCAAACTATTAAGTCTTCTTACATACATATTGTGTATAGGCGAATGCCATACAAAATGTATGAAGCGATGTCGTCACTAAATTCAATTTTTAAAAAAATTGTTAAAAAAATATTGAGATCTTCTACTACAATGTTATTATTTTTTATAGAAAATTAAATTATCTAGTTGGGGTGTTTCGGCTTTTTTCGATAATTGTAAAAGTTTTGGAAATATAGGCAGTTAAACTCATAAATTTATCATAAAAAAAATATTTTTCTTAATAAAAAATGTTTGAGAAACCCTGGAATTTTTTTGAAAAAACTGATTTGAGATTTTGTATTTGTCTATGTTTGTACCAATTTTCAGCGTTCTAGCGTTTATGGTTTCTGAGATATATGGAAAAATAAAATAAAAATTCAAAAGTTGATAACCTCTGACTGAAACAAAAATTCAAAATTCCGAATATAAAAGTTTTGTAGGCCTGTAACTGTTTATATATTCTGAAATTTTAGGCTCTGTAAATTGAGCGGATCAAAAGTTATAAGGGGGGGACGGACACACACACACACAGACACACAGACACACAGACACACACACACACACAGACACACGAAATGTTCTACTCCGAATTCTGAGTAAATCCGTGTATGGAACATATATGCTGCGAAGCCTCTAAGTTGGTGTTTTTTGACTTCAAAGTTGGAAAAGCCGTGAAAAAAGTAGACCTCTCCATACAATTCTCGCGTATTCTGGCTTGATACATTGTCGATATGTTAAGAGAACAAAGTTCTCCTGAACAAATCGACAGTTGGACTATCGGTGACAGTGTTTTCAGTGTTTAAACCGTTTATTTTGAAGTGAAATTGTATTGAGAAGTATCACACGCGCAATTCCGTTAAAACTCACGCTCGCGAGGGCTGTATGAAAGCACTATTGCGCGATGTGTGACATTTATCGGAAGTGACGCGCGAGATACAACCGACATGGAAAAAATAATGTTTTTCGTGACTGTCTTGAAGTAATTTACAATGACGAGCGTCAGACACTGATTTATCAAAAGTCATACTCGCGAGAGCTGTATTAAAGCCGATATATGACGTTTATCAAAAGTCACGTGTCCGGCGCGTATATTGTAAACATTTTCATTGAAAAGTAAAATTGCCTAACGCGAATATATCCTTTCGCGATTTACACGTTTGTTTATTTCGGCAACTAGATCCACCCCGGGAATTTTGAGTAATACGGCGTCAGTGAATTCGTCGGTGGCTAGACCCCGATTGCGCAAAATCAACCTCCGTGCATCTCGCTAGAGGACAATACGACGTTAGAGCAAAAATTGAGAAAAATAATGAGATAAAATTAACGGAAATGTAAAAATTAAACTATTTATTATGAATATTTGAAATCGAATTTAAAACATTTGAAAACACCATCAGGTACAATTTGCATAGAGATAGATGAAGATTAAAAGGGTTCGATTTTTTTTTCAGGTAGCCTGAATCTATATTTTCAAATAAACATTGAAATCTTTAAGTGCGGAAAAACCACTCTGCAACAATTAGTCGTTGACCATGTTTTATGACAGAACCCAAATAAATGGTCTTTCTTTGAGCGGTATTGAAAAAAAGGTTATTTTATATGATGGTGATGTATTGTGTTTTCGAACTGGGTACAGATTAAAAGAATAAAATTATGAAAGTTAAAACCGAAAATACATGAACCAACAACAGAATTAATATATTTTAAAATATTTACGAAGGCCAAGGTTAATAATAAAAGAAAATGTTTAAAAATTATATTCAGGGTTATTGTTAGGGAAGACAATTGATGTCACAGAGTACCACCAAATATTCTACCTGCATCAATAGGACCTAAGAAAAGAGGACGAAAGAATGGAATGTCGGAATTAAGGAAGGAAGAATAGGAAGAAAGATAAAAGAATGATAGGAAGGAAGCAAAGAAAGACAGAAATAATGATGACAGGAAGGAAGTAAGGAAGGTAGGACGCAAGTACCTAAAGAAAGGACGGATGTAATGAAGGAAGGAACGAAGGAATGACGGAAAATGTAATTAAGTTCGTACCTAAAAAAATACCTAATGTGTTTGGGGTACACGCATGTGTCAAGCTCCATATGATCGTGCTATCTTCACCCGCACACCTGTCGCTGGTTTCCTTATTTGATGAGGTCTACCGTGATTGTATCAATGAATGTTGTTAAAAAAAAAATTTCGTTAATTTAACCTTTCTTTTATATATAAATAAGTAAACAATTAAATAAATAAATAAATTAACAATAAAATAAATCGACATGTTTTTTTCTTGGGTTCTCTCTATTGTATACTGACCAATAAATCCGTTAGTTCATTCCGTAAGAACGTTCAATACTTCCACATAATCTACTACGAATATTTAATTGATGATATATTTTATTTAAGATTTTCTATTGCGTTGAGGTGTGTTTCATAGTTTGGATTCCATACAACTGATCCAAACTCCAATAGGCTTCTAATTAGAGATGTGCCGACTATTACTTTGGCCGACTAGCCGATTAGTCGGTTGTAAAGAGGCCGACTAGTCGGCCGACTATTCGG